>OY982950.1:21852987-23102575 GCA_963890685.1 Plagodis pulveraria | reverse complement strand
CTTGGGAATAATTTCATTTTGGAAGAAGCTCTCCAACTCACGTCAAACTAAACGTCTGTTATCACAGTAATCTTATGGGGAATAACAATTTAGTCCTAATCGTGTAATTGTCGAACTACAGGGGGTAGGTTTCCTCACCAGATGTCAGAATCCTCCAATGAAAAGAACGCATTTTTTCTGCTTCTTGCGGATTCCCTTCTTTTTTTCGCGGATTTTAGTAGATTTCATTTCCTCTACCGTGGTATCAATCTCGGCTTTCGAGCACAGGTGCTGATTATGTGCTCCAATTTTTTTTTTACCTGATACTACGAGACTTAGCCAACTCAGCTCAACTGAAGCCAAAAATTCGCCGTAAAAAGTTGGAGCAGTGCCTTTTAAAGAGCTGCTGTCATTGACTTCAATACTCAAGTGGTGATTACGGCAATCCCACTCTAATGGTGCTTTGTTCAACGGCGGATGTCATAGCTGTTGATGATGATTGGTTTTGTTATCATCGAAAGAAGTAATTTAGTAAACACGAAACTTTCGTAAAGATGTTGCTACTTTCCTTATTCTATCGTATGCTTAGATATCTCATGGCCCATTTTATTTAATTATGGTTGCGATGCTTGTGATACTAGTGAAACTCGTCGAAAGTTTGTCCTGCGGTACATCACTGGGGCAGGACTGTGGGCCCATGGTGGTATACTAGTGGTAAACAAGTACAAATTAATTAAAAATGTAAAAAACCCGACTGCAAATTACTTATTTTTGTTAAACGTTTTATCTTTCAATTGAACATAAAAACTTCAAGTTATATATATTTATGGAATTGTATTTTAGTCTTTCATTTTGAACCCTACTCGATAGGTTTAGAAGAAAAATACTTTATTATCTCACAATATGGCTCATAAAATCTGCCAGTTTGTTTTTTATTTATGATTATGTACCTAATGGCAGTTGCGCTGTTAATAAAAATCTAACGATATCTCTTACATTGTAATCGGTTTAACCGTTTAAAAATTATGGTGGAATAAAGAAACTCACAAACATACATATTTTTTTTTATTTTATTTACTTTGAAGCAGTGATGGCTCAGTGGCATTGGCTATGGACTGCCACGCAGCAAGTCCATGGTTCGAATCCCGCTCGGGCTTAAGCTTCACCGCATGGTGGAAGGGCATTTTACGATTGCCCGCTAAGCTAGCGACCACCCTAAAGTAAAAAATCCGTCGCCAAGCACCTAACGGTGTGTTCCGGCAGCAGTCCAGTGAAATTATAGGGCATATGAGACTTAGCAAATATGTCTCAAGGTGACGGGCGCAGTGCAATTCGTGACTTGTGACGAAATGCATCTGTTATAGGCAGAGGTTAATCCGCTTAACATCAGGTGGGCCTCGAGCTTGTTCTGTCACAATAACATAAAAAACGTACATGAACCCTGAAAACATAACTATCCTTTTTTGGGCAGTCGTGTAACAATGGTGAGACCACGAACCTTTCACCAATAAAAAATGTTTTCACCGGGTTTCAGCGGTTAAATTGGAATGATTTAATTTCTATAATTATTATAGTTCATTATTTTTCTACATTTATCCTACCCATGAGATGTGGTTGATATAATATGTCAATCAATAACATAAAAATGTAGTTTTACAAAGGTTCAATTTGAATTCGATCGAAACTCTGTCACCATGCAACTTGTTTTAATCTCTGAAAGTAAGTAATGATGCAGTCGTAGGTATTGTTCAATATAACCTAGAATTACTGGTTCTCTAGGACAGCTGCGGGAACACTCCGTTGGATGCTTGGCGACAGATTTTCTAGTGAAGGATGGTAGCTAGCCAAGCCGGCATTCGCAAAGTGACCTATTTACTACCATGCAATCCACATAAATGTGTGTTACATCTGTTAGGTGTTACCTACATTCGTCGGCTGTTACAGATTTTTTAAGTTGTAGATTCCAATAAACATCGACCAAGCGTGCACTGCACCAACCCTACCAATAAAATACGTATCATAGTTTCATCCATCCAATATACTAGCTGTGTAGACAAATGAATGACAATCAGGGCATTCGCAAAATACCCTACAACTATGCGGTAAAACTCAAACCCGCAGCAGAATTCGAATCAGGCACTCTCTGTCCAAAGCTACTGAAAAGACTAGAATATCGTTTATTCGCATAAAAGGTGGAAAAACAAAGAATGGAACAATGATATTCCAAAGTGTGCGTGGTACATTTGCTAGACTGTGGCATGGAAACATAATTTCAATTAATTACAATAATGATTATTACATTTTAACATATCAATTATTTCACTTCATTTTATGATCATTATTACCTACGTACTTACATATTAAGTCATTTTATTAAATAATTTATTGAATACAATATATTCGTGCAAAACCACTTTAGATATCCTAGTTTATACGAGCTTAGATCAAATTTCCTGAAGTCATTGTACACTTTTTATGCACATGCTATGTCATTGTCAGCAATACAACGGTGTTTTAGTTAGTGTATCTGTGACCAGTCTGTCTCGTATTTGTAGGGTATAATTTAAATGTTCGTGTAAAGTACTATTGATATTATCGGCAAATATTGCAAGTTCGTATATAAGTGTACATACACGGTAAAGGTAAGATGTGCATGACTCAAAAGGTGGTTTAACACATAATGCACATAGACATTTTTTTGAACCACAAACACCTTATCAACGTCTGTCGTGTTACCCCTAACAATAAACCATATTTAAAAGCAAACGACACATAGCCATGATAGGCTGCGTGCAAAAGCAAACTGTAGATAGAGCGAATGTTTGTCTTAATTGTCAATACAAAAGCGTAACGATTTATTTTATCACACCGGTCTCAAACATGAGCTTATCCAGTTCAGATGACTATCAATATTCTATGTCTATAAATATTCCTAAAAAATTGGTTTCGCGTGCTTCATTAATTTTTTATATTATTATAAGAGTTATTTAGATCAAGAGGCTCGTTGCCATAATTTTGAAATTGTACGTAATTAGTATTTAGCATTCATACCTAGTATTCATATTTAAATTATTAGCATTTAACCAGCTACTCTCCCCGTTGTAGCTCCCCGTGGGGTGCTGGGTTAGAATTGCACCTCCCCATATCATCTCGTGGGTGTAGAAAGAGACGACTAAGGGAAAAATACTGGAAGGTGGGCAGCAGCGCCTTATAAAGTACTGCCAACTTACACTGCGATCCCCAAGCCGCCTGCCAAGCGTGGGGATTATGGCAAACACCCCCTTAATAGGGGAGGCTGTGTTCAGCAGTGGACGAGACGGCTGTAACAGCAACCAGCTACTCACATCATTAATTGTATTATTTAAATCATTTTCATATATATTAATGTCATCACAATAAGAAACTATAATATAAATGCCACCTGCAATTAAGCTGGGCTTGGCTTCTAAAGAAATTCTTTAGAAATCACACTAATATTATAAAGTTTGTGAGTGGGGATGTCACTGTGTATGTACGAGTATGTTACTTCCTCACCCTGAACCGGTTGATTCAGATGTAACTTGAAATACAGATAGTTTAGGTCCTGAATTATAACAAGATGCTTTTCATCATTATCACTTTTCTACATTGTCTACTCTAAGGTGCGGGGCGTAACTAGTAGCACTATAACTCCTTTCCTTTATATACTACTAGTTACGTGTTTTCACCCGCGTAGATAATAATGAAAGTGACTGATCTTTTAACCTAGAACCTGAACTATCTATAAACCAAGTTTCATCCAATGAGGTTCAGCCATTTCAGTGTGAAAGAGTAACAAACATACATACTCACAACCTCACTCACAAACATTAACAATAATAGTATTAGTGAGATAGTGCACGCTGCTAGTCAAAAACATGTGTTGTTTTTCAGACACAAAACTTATGCAAGAGTTCATCTTAGTTGTTGAAATTCTCACTATTTACTATCCCAACCAGTAACATTGATATGAAATTCATATCCACCTCTCCAAAAATAAGAAATATGTTCATAAATATAGATCCTTATTTCTTATCCCAGTGAGAATAGTGAACAATACTATTGAATGAATACCTAAACAATGTACATTCTGTTTCAGGTTGGCCATGCATTAATAATTACAATAATCAGGTGTTGGAACATTGTTGGCGATCGTATTCGCACTATAATCGAGATCTCTGTTCCAATATCAGTTCCAGAAATAATTTAGTTTTCTATTATTGCGATTGTGATGGAAAATGCACGAGGACCACCTGGTGTTAAACGGTAATCTGTGCCTATAAGAGATTTAGTTCGTCACAAATGGTGAACTGCACTGTGCCCCTCACCTTTAGACATACATTTGTTAAGTCTGATGTGCCAGTGATTTTACCGTACACATACCCTTCACACCATAACACATTAATGCGAATATTACTGCTTAGCAGTAGAAAAAAGTCTGGTATGTAATTCCGCTTAGATTTCATAATAATACTATTTCATATTGATCTCTTATTGTGAATCCAACCAAAAACATTTATACCAATATGCACTACACGCCATTTTGAGTTTAGAGAGGCATTTTTTACACACAACGCCCGAACTTCTTTGTATAATTTTATCGAAAGTCATCTAAAACTGCAAAAAGACCTCTTGTGCTTCGATACCTTTGAATTTAAATGCACTTTTAGTTTGTTAATTGTAATTTAAAAGGTTTTTAGTAAATACTATGATAAAAATAATAAAAAAAATATTTTGCTAACGGCTGTGACGTATCCCCTATTTATATCATGGAAGAAGAATCTATGGTAAGACTCTACAACGTTGCCACTCTGGTATCCGTGTTTCAATCTGTGTTGCTTCTGTCTTTGTTTTATTCGTGGAGGCTTCATAAGAGTGAGTGAAATGCCATATAAGTTTGGCAACGTCTCCATGTCTAGCCGTGTGACTCGTGATAACAAACGACCGACTACAGTCAACTACAATGATAAAAAAATGTGGTGTTATATTTTCCGTAAAACTGTGGTGTTATATTTTTCCCTAAGACACAGAGAAAATCCTCCTTAAGGCTGAGAAGTCATTTCACACTTAAGTTTTTGATAATAATCGTAACCTAAGCGAACTAGATTTTTTCTAAAAGTATTAAAAATATTCATGTTAAGAAGACTAAGAAGATGATTAAGAAGCCATTTATTATTTTATTGATTAAGAAGCCTTTTAATATTCATAAAAATCGAATATAAACAATATCGTAAATAAGTGATGTTGAAATGTGAATGATTCTAGGTGCAATTTTAAGTGACGTTCGTAAAATTTATACAGCAACTTTATCAATATCAATAATAAATATCAATTTCTGTATTTTATTATATTTTATTTATATCGTTTACAATGATCGGAAATAAGAAATACGTGGATAAAAGCTGCAAGGCGTAAAATGGGAATAAAACAAAATAACCACGCTTTTGCTCCAAACATTTCGACAAATCATATTTCCTAAATGGCTTATCCATAAAATATTGAAAAAGATTGCTGTCCCAACAATATTCGAAGGATTGGTATCCTTATTTCAACATTATTGTCTGGTAATTTTGGTTTTCATTTCACCAGGTGTTCCTTACGGACCAATCAGTATGCAAAACCAGTTATGTTGGAAGAATAAGTATTCAATAAAACACAATTAGGTATTTTGTTCAGATTCATTTCCCGTATACTCAATTTCTTATATACTGCAATAGTGATGGACTTTGCTACATCGACGTTACATCTAAGAAGTGACAGCTGTCAAATTCACTTTGCGTAGTAGTGAATATTATTGTTTAATTTGAGACTACTATCAATTATAAATACTCTCAAATTGGTGTCGTTTTGAACCACTGTCATGTGACAGCTGATAAAGTGACTAACAGGATTGAAAGAGTATCTAACATCAATAATGTATTCTTAGTTTTGTTATGAACACTTTTGTTTCTGTTCATAATGTTGATTTGATATGAGTAACGGGTGGAAGATGCTGCTTCCTACCTAAGGGTGGGAAAAACTCATAGTAAATGCTTCCTTCTCTAGGGCCGGAATGACTTGTAACCATGGCAACCATGGTTGTAAATAGAATTAGACGTCTATGTTTTTTCGTTCTAAAATACTCTGCTGTAATAAACCAAAAATACCTACGTTGTGTCTCAAGTCAGTGTATCTTGTAAGGAAATTTTAGTTACTAATTATGTTTATGAGTGTGAATTAAAAAAACTTTAAAATACCTTTTAATCGGGACGGCTCCCAGGAGACGCGTTGTGTTCCATTTTTTAAATTTAAAAACACTAGATATGTAAATTGGCAGGACAGTAAGAAATTATAAAAAATTACTTAATTACTTAAATTTCGCAAATTGTGTTAATCCCTCAATTAATGTTATACTATACTTATAATAAAACTGTAACAGATCCAATTCTGCACACGGCAGATATTTTCAAAAAAAACATTTGAGAGCACTCTGTAGCTGACACTGATGCCAAAACTGTATTTCTTTTAATTTTTGTCTGTCTGTTTGTATCCCGGCCGCGTATCACTCTAAAACTACTTTTGAACGGAAATTCAATGAAACTTTTTGAGTGAAAACACGATTTGAGTTCATACTACGAAGAAGGTTATTGTATACTTTTTATCTGGAAATTCAGCACGATTCCGGGAAAGGGGATGAAAGTAAAAATGTACACTTAGTTGTAATTTATTAACTCATAGTCCGATTTCAATTATTATTTTTTGTCATAATAGTGGCGTGTGAAAGCTATGAATTCCTATTCGGACTATAGCCACCCTCTCGCTACCTCGTATGGGAATTGATTCCTTTCTACCCTTGTCTTACAATCTACTATTTCTCAAACCCGCATGGAAATACGGTCATTATATTCGAAAAAAGAACATGCGAAGTATCGAACGTACAATGAAAATCAAATCCATTGCAGGAGCGTTTATTGAACTTGGAACGTTACAACGCTCCAGCAACAACCTTTTCAACAATGCTGTATGAAAAGGCGTGCTGGGGTTATTAAATATTCTTTGATTGGATCTCTTTATCATTCTTGGCATACCATAGTGACTCTCTTTGCTTAGTACAAATTGCGTTGACGTGGCTGTTTAGCCATATATGCGTTTGCCTTTCGGCACAGATGATAAATAGAAAATTGGCGACAAAGCTGAAAATTAATCTTGATTTGTTATTAATTTAATTAATAAATTTAAAAATTAAAATTAAAATGAGGTCCAACGGTTCAGAGAGTGAAATGGAAATTGATTGTACTCCACCAAATTAACGATTAGAAGCCAAATTAGCAAAAGAAAACCTTCCAGCGAAGTCAAAAGAAAGATATACGATGAAAATTTTATGATCTGGAAAAACGAGAAAAATTTAAAATTTTGCCTGAAACAGTATTTTGGCATATTTTAATGAGAGAGAGAAAAGAGAGAATGACAAAACTAAAAAGCCATCTACATTATGGTCAATTTATTCCATGCTGAAATGTTGAGTTCATGTTAAAAACGGCATTAACTTGATAAATTATAAAATAATAAATAGATTCAGGCGTTACTTTGCGGAAATCCATATTTAATATTAACAAATATTTTATGAAAACATCAAATTAATATTTTAATAAAACACTTAAAAAATACAAAAATATATCTAGTGACAATTCCACCTAATTTTCCTGTTAAGCCGACGTGACGTCACAAACGCCACGCAGCCAAACCTCTACGATCTCTACGAAACGATCGATTTTCGGGCTCGTAGAGTCAAGACCTCCTGAGGATGCTTCGTGTAGAAGCGAAACGCGTCGAAAATTCTTCCGGTTTGGATATATTGATAAATTATAGAAATTTAACTATAATTCTTAAACAACAATCAACCGGATTTAAAAGCAAAATATCGAATTGTTTTACTTCCGAAAACATAAAGCTATTTTTTATTAAAGATCCAGATGATATATATTTAGCGACAAGGGTAATTCATTATTTTTTTAAGACACAGTTAAGCCAAAATGGCTCAATGGATTTGGGTATATTTTGATACACAGGATTAATGAGTCTCATCAAATATACTGTCCGTGGCTGTAGCTTGATATTTTAGTTTTATTTGTTACAGATTGCTATAGTATTAGGCGTTCACGGAGTATCGAACTCTATAATATTACCACAAAAAATAGAATTTCTTGATGAAAAAGCAATAATAACATTAACAGAAACGATCGCGCGCTACGATCGAAGTGAGTCATAGCACACGCACCTCTATAGTAATAAAATAAAAAACCTAGTAAAAAGTGAGAATCCAACGATTAAAGTTTTACCAGCTTGAAGTCTGGAGTTTAACGAGTGCAGTGATCCAAAATACATGGAAAACAAATAATAATCCGCGATTTTATCAGTGTTTAAAAAATTGATGTTAGTGAATTTCAAATCTACCAACGACTATTCAAAAAATACTGGTCAGCTGGGTGGCCGTGGCGAACAAAAATAAGCCTTATCACAACGAGATACAAGTGTTGGATTGGAGCTACGTAATAAGCCAAGAATAAGATAAGTAAAATCTAAAATAAATATAGAATATAATTTATTTATTTATTTTTCGAAGCATTCTGAAAAAATGGACTGTAAAGCTTGCATGAAAACTATAACCTACGATGGAGAAATACTAAAATGCACAAGCTGTTTGTTGAAATACCATTACGCATGTCTCAATATAACATCAGCTTATTACTTAGAAAATCAGTTCGAACTAAAAAAATCGTGGCAATGTCCATCTTGCCAAAATGTTACAACTAGACGACACAGGAATGACGACACACCCGTGAGAAAACAACAATGTATGATGTTAAAAGAGACGACAATGTCGGGTGATCAATCTTTGACAGAAAACCTTAATAGATATGACACGAGTGAAAAATCTGACCCCATCCTAATAAGCCCAAAATATACCTTATTGGAATATAAAAATATAATTCTAGAACAAATCAGCGTACTATTAGATAAAAAGCTAGAAGAAAATAAAAGATCAATTATAAATGAAATAATAAAGGTACTAGATTATAAAATAGAACAAAAAACTGACATATTAAGACAGGAGGTAAATAAAAAAACAGATATAATAACAAACGAGCAAACAATAATAAAAAGTCAAATTAATAATTTATCTAAAACGATTGAAAAGTTAGAGACCGAAAATTCAAAGTTAAAAGAAGAAATTCAACAACTATTCTCACATACAAAAACCACCCAAAAACACAGCGAAGAACATTGTAAGAAAATAGTTCTGTTTGGCCTACCTGAATATGATCAAGAAACAGAATTCGATCTCCACCACAGGATTGTTACTATATTCCAGGACATTTTAAATGTAGACCTTACAGGCTATATTGAGGAACTTACTCGAATAGGAAGAAAAAATCTACCAAGAAGGCCTTTGGTTGTTGAACTAATTAGTAAAAAAATGACCAAGTACCTACTGCAATGTGACCGATTTTTCAAAAATACAGGATTGTCTATTACTGAATATCTCGATGAGCCAGCCCTAAAACACAGGAATAGCCTAAAAGCACAACTTCGCGCAGCACGACTCGATGGCTGTCACGCAGTTATAAGAAACAACAAACTTATTGTTGACGGTAAAATTACTGAAACATACCTACCGCAGAGACAATCATCAGCATCGCAACAAGCTCGGCGCATGACGACTGCACAGACGCGGCCGCCGCCGCCGCCACCACCGCGTGACGCCAGATACAGTGATCCTGCATTCTTGGCAAACAGGACACACTTTCGATCACAAAATATGCCCGGGAACCATAACTTTCGTCACTAACAACAACAACAACAACAACAACACCTTCAATATTCTAATTCAAAATATGCAAAGTATCTTCGGAAAGCGAGACATATTACGAGCATTTCTACAGGACACGTATTTAATGACGCATGCTTTCTGTGCAACTGAAACATGGTTATCCAAAGCCAAGCTACAACTGATTGACTTGACAGGCTATAACACTGCAGCCGCGTTCTGTAGGCAATATCGCACAGGTGGAGGGACCCTCATATTATTACGCAACGACTTTGAGTTCACGGAATTAACGGAAATAGCGGACCTTTCAATAGAGTATTGTATAGAAATCAGTGCCATAATTATTCATAAAATTAATATCTTATTAATAATAATATACTGGAATGACAAACGGAGCGATTTATTCTATAATCAATTTAAGAAACTATTAGAGCTACTACAAAAAAAATACTACTCAATGGACATAATAATTGGCGGAGATTTTAATACCGATATAATGAATAAAAATGCGAAATCAACCTCACTACTAAACCTCACACGAGAATACAATTTTTACCAATATATAAAAAAACCTACCCGCATCACAAACAGTACAGCAACCTGTTTGGACCTCGTTTTTTCAAACTGTCATAAGAATAAAATGACTTTTTCAGTCGAAGATTTGGGATTTTCGGATCATTTTGGTACTAAAATACAAATAAAAAAACCTCTTTCTATGAACAAGAAACAGGTACTATGGAAAACACAAAAAAGGCTTTTTAACAAACAAAATATGGACAAATTTAAAAATGAACTAGGTAATATTAACTGGACTGATCTTCTAAACATAAATAAAAATAAAAAATATACAATAAATCAAACTTACGAAGTATTTCATAAAAAACTATATGAAATTTTAAATAAATGTATACCAAAAAAACTTATAAGACTAAAAAATTACAAAAAATATAATTGGCTAACACGAGGAATAAAGACATCATGTAAAAACAAACGGCTATTGAAACCCCTTGTAACATATAGTAAGCATCCAACATTACGAAACTACTATAAAACATATGTGAAATTGTTAAAAAAGACTGTAAATAAATCGAAAAAAAATGAATATATACGAGAAATGAAAAAATCCGGAAACAAAACAAAGGCAATGTGGAAAATTGTAAAAGATCGCACAAATAAAAACATAAAAAAGCTTAAAAATAATATAAAACTAAAATTAAATAATTCTATAATTTCCGATCCGCAACAGGTAGTGAATAGCTTTAACAAGTACTTTGCATGTGTCGGTAGTGCGGACGGTGGCGGAGGGGCGCCCGCGCCAGCGCCGCCACCGTCACCGGTCTACAGCCGGTCTGCACCCGAGCGCGTAAACAACTCAATGTACTTAAAACCGGTTGAACCGCGCGAAATATACAACATAATTAAAAACATGAAAGACAAATACAGTTACGGTGTTGACGAACTGCCGCAAATTCTTATAAAGCATTGTGCTGAACAATTAACTTTGCCTTATTATCTGCTGATAAACCAATCTTTCGCCGAAGGAACATTCCCGGACCTGTTAAAGACGGCCTTAATCAAGCCAATACATAAGAAATCGTCAAAACTGGAACCCAGTAACTACAGGCCAATAGCGCTCTTGCCTACTTCATCTAAAATTTTTGAAAAAGCAATGCAAGCCCGTGTGACTTCATTCTGTGAAAAGTTTCATATATTTGATGACACTCAAAACGGGTTCCGAAAAAACCGTTCGACTATTTCAGCCGTATATAGTTATATTCACAAAATCTTGACAATTTTAGACGATAAAAAATACGCAATAGGCATTTTATTAGATATGACGAAAGCATATGACAAAGTTAGGTACGACATACTATTAAATAAACTATATGACAAAGGAATACGCGGCATAGCACACAAATGGTTCAGCTCATACTTAAAAAATCGCAACCAATATGTAGAAATAGAAAATTTTGACTTTAACACCGGTGAAATAAGTACAGTCAGATCTACTTCTATACAAATTAACCATTCGATTCCCCAAGGATCTGTGATCGGATGTATTCTTTTTTTATTATATATTAATGACCTTCCCAAAACAATTGACGAATCGTGTGTACTTTTCGCGGATGACATCTCTATTTTGACATCTTGCAAAAATAATTCTAATATCAATTATAACCTTACTGACATTTTTAATAATATAACTAATTGGATGACATATCATAATTTAGAATTGAATTTAAAAAAGACCGCGTTAATGCAATATAGACCCTATCAAAAAGCACCCCTTGACATAAATTTCTCTTATAATAATAAATATATAGAATGTGTTGACGTATCGACTTTACTAGGCATAGATATTGACACGCATTTAAATTGGAAAAGCCACATACAGAAAATAAAGTCAAAACTATCAAGCTTTACATATGCGCTTAGAGAATTACGAAAAGTAACAAACGTAGATACAGCTCTAACGGCTTATTATGCATATTGTTTCTCCTGGATCAGCTACGGCATAATACTTTGGGGAAATAGTGTAGATGCTACAGATATCTTTATCATCCAAAAAAAGTGCATTCGAATTTTAGGAAATATAAAGCTTCCCGACATAAATATAGAAAAATTTCATAGGCCCTACTTTATTAGATTTAAAATATTAACACTGGCATCCATATATATATTAGAAAATTGTAAGTTTGTAAAAAAATATCCCCAACATTTTACAAAAATATCAGATGAGCGAAACTACCCAACACGGTCTAATTATAAACATAATCTGGTTGTGTCTACCTCAAGATTAGAAATGCATAGTACAGGACCAAACGCAATGGCCGCTAAAATATATAACAAATTACCGGTTAAAATCAAAAGTATAGAAAATGTACACAAATTCCTCCGAGTCCTAAAAAATATACTGCTCGAAAAGTGTTATTATACTCTTGAAGAATTTCTTAAGGATTCCTCGATTATGGAATAGATCGTTCCCTTCCGCTACACATTGCTATACCCTATTAGGGTCATTATGTACCATTCCACCTGATTTTGGTTTGTTTATATAAGACATGTAAACCGCATTTGTATGTACTAATGATTGCAATAAATGATTGAGTATTGAGTATTAAGCGATACTAAAACAAAGATTGACCGGATATTTGTATTTCAAGGAGAGTTCCTAACATATGAAAGATTAAACTATATGTATAATATTAAAAGTATTTTTTATTTGCATTCTTTTGAGAGAAGCACTATATATGCCTCGGTGGAAATGACACTTGCCTACTCGTGTTAGTGAAGTCTTCGCTTACGGCTCGGCCTTGAAACTCATAATTGACCTGCAATTACCTAATTTCACGGCCTTTGTAATAATGTATTATTAAGATCTTTCTATGCAGATTTACCTTAAAAAAGGTATTCTAATCTATTAATTTCTACACTCATACATTACTATACATTTTAAACCTCACCATATGCCTCTATTTATGAGCGCTCGTAAATTAGGAATATTACTACTAAAATGCAAATGGAGCGTAACCGATATGGCTAATTAAGCCAAAAGTGTGGAGTGAGGCCTACTTCCAACGTTCACAATCACACCTGCCCTGGATCTAAAGTATGCCTTTAAATGTCTAAAATAAAAAAGTGACTCAGTTCCGTACTCATCTTGAGCAGACGCTATTATACTTATCGAATTACTCTACCCTCTTCGGGGAGTGATAGAAACGGGACGATTCATCTCTCTTTAAAGGGTTTGCTATAGTGATCAGTTTGCATGGAACGCTGGACTAACGTGGATTCCCGATAGAGTATATACAATTAATTAATATACGTCCTTTTTAAAAAGTGCCTTGATTTGATCCGTCTTGTTTTTTCATTGCGCATAATCATATTGATCATATATCTCTAGATTTAGACTAATGTGTATAACAAGACAACGCAGGTGGCCTAAATTTTCCTAAAAATCACCATTTCGTGTGCCTGGATATTTGCATAACAATAATAAAGTATCTAATATATATATTCACTTCTGTATAGTCAAAGTCAAAATCATTTATCCAATTTAGGCGTCTACGACACTCTTATGAAAGTCAATTACAAATTTTAGTATTGAAATATTCTACAAAGTACTGCCACGTTAAGCAAAAAAAAATTATAGAGCCACTGCGAGAAGAACGATCACGAAACTTGGAGCCATTCTTTAAACATCTTTAGACAATATTTTACAAATTAACAATTCTTTTAACAATGTGTTACATACTCACTATATACTATAAAATGCCATGATGATTTGCCATGGTATATGGATAGCTCTTCAAAAGTATGCGGCGTGTGCACAATCTTAAGCCATCACCAGTTAATACCAGTTACGATGACAATGACAACATATGTCATTGTATTTAGTACAATTCAACTATTCCCCGTGGGGTGCCGGACTAGAATATACCCCCCGTTGCTACCTGTGGGTGATGTAAGAGGCGACTAAAGGTATAATACCGGAAGATGGGCAGCAGTGCCTTCTGATGAACTGATATTTTAAACTGCGATCCCCAACACGCCTGCCAAGCGTGGGGATTATGGCAAAATCCTCCTTATTTGGGGAGGCTGTGTTCAGCAGTGGACATTCCGGCTGATACAGTAGAGTACAACTACTCCTCAAATGATAAAATCATCCACATACATGCAGAAATGTTGCAATTGCTGCTTCGATGTAATCATCAAGCAGTATCATACTCCATCCCTATACGATGGTTAAAGAACGATAGGAAAGATTCGAGTTATGACGTCATGTCATGTTAGCTCAATTGGTTAAAGCATACCCCGGCTCAAGGGGTGGATGGACGCGGGTTCGAATCCCGCACATGACTTAAATTTTTCCTATCGTATATTTGTGATTTTGTAATGTAATCCGCATAGCAGGCGTTATTGCAAACCTAACAATATTAAAAGTATCATACTTCTTATTGGTTAAGTTTATAAGGCCTTACTCATACCATATCAAGTAAAATCTTATATTAAATGTTTGGCAATCTTGCTCAATCTCATTAATTAGGGGAATCCCATATCTGGTCGTTATTTAATCGAGTTGTATCTTTCAAAAACTTTACATGCCTGTCGAATAGTTATCTTGTAACCTCATTTTTATCAATTAAGCCAACAAGTTTTCAGTTATTTTTTCTTGATAAATTTAGTAATAACTTTTAAAATATTTCAACAGATGTTGTTATCAAATAAGAGTAATTAAAACGTTCGCCGTCTCGTCTCGCATTCACTACAACCTCTCGAACACTCCTTGAAAAAGACCACATGATTTGGTTGAAATTATAATTTGATTAACACTCATCAAAAATATGTGAAGACTATATTTATTTTCATTGTTAATTGTGAATCATAATTGTATGCCTAGACAAACTTAAGTACTACGTCTCATAAATAAATAAAACTACAAGCCACTGTCTAAACAGCATTTATTGATTTTTTAATGCACATAAAATTATAAGATTCTACATCCAATAAAATGTTATGAATTAACGTACATACTCTTTACATATTTAACAAGGAGTTTAACATTATAACAACGATAACTAATGATATTTTACATTATATAGGGCATATTCATTAACATCAAAAATAAATAAGCGAACTATTCTATTAAAATACTAAAAATTATTTTATTTTGTACTTCAGCTACAACAACGAAATATTTATTCAACTACCTATATAAATTTCAATAACAATTACACTTATTGAGATCCAGACACGTCAATAATTACATTCTACGTTATCTACTGCTTCTATTACATATTTTAAGATGTAAGTCATGAAAAGTATTTGTGAATGAAGAGGGCGTACTACAGCTGTACCTATTTGTCAAGTAATGCGGAACAGTCGATTTTGTTCGTTTATTTCTCAGTAATATCTCGCGGGCATTGACCACTGCTGGATACCTGCAATACAACAGACAAATATTAGAGTAATAATCAACTTTACACTGAATATATTAAGACATTAAACAAAGTAATTAAAAACAATTGTTATTCGTAAAATTTTCATTTCGTAGATGGGTGTGTAACCCTTGTCGGTTATTACGAGTGCATACACCCCAATTATCATTCAATGAGTTTAAGCTTGAACTGAATGTTAATACCCTAATAACTGAACAACTGTATTATGAAATGGCTGAATTGTAGTAGTAGTAATGTTTTCATGATTTTTCCACCTACTTCACTTCTGTGCATTTAAATTCTCACCGAGACATGTGTTTCAAAAATAAGTATTATTTTATGTAGTGCAAGACTTAAGAATGTGTGCTTATTTTCAAAAGCAATTATTGCGTCTGTAAGTATAAATAGTCTCGTGGTATCCATCTAGAACTTGCAAATATGTATCTATAGGGCGTGCCCATCTCTTGTCATACAATAACTTCAAACAATTCTGCGTTCTGAAGCATTACTGATTTATTTAGTTTGTATTTATGCGTGTGTATTATATATAAATCAGAACTATAGATTCTGAGAATGAATATTTGTACGCAAAATGTAATCAAATAAAGTGACTTGGAATAGTGCAAAATTAATAAATACATATTGCGTAGATCCAACTCCCGCAACTGCACCTTGTATAGTCCTACGAGAAGGTGATAAGTAATATATTGGCCAAGTGTGTACGGGTGGCTAATGAAATTGTTTGTTGCATTTAGATGACACATTCATACACGTTGGAACATTATAGAGTATAGTGGCTACACCTACGTGCGATGCAGATAGGTCTCTGTAGAGTTTTTATATAATAAATGAATTGGAATAAATATCAATAACTAAAAAAATTCAAATTTTAATACCATTTCTTTGTTTTTTATATAAAACCACGACTCAAAAAACGTTCATTTTCAATAGTCATCTAAAAGAAATTAAGCTATAATAATGCAAGATATATGTTATTTAAAAGAAAGCTACGCATCCTCCTCGTATAATTTTGATGTGCCTAAGTGTTAGTACTGAGAGCACACATAGGTAGGTACATATGTAAGCTATATGGCGTAAAGACTAAGAGAATTGGCGCGGGCCGTTAGAAAAAAACCGGTTCATTTGATACTAATTTATTAGAGTATTGATTCGTACTTGTGTTGATGGTTCATTCTCGATGTGCCGCGCTCTACGAGTATATCTTGATCAGTTTCTTACATTTAAAGGAAAGAAAAATAAAACAAAGTTGCCAGGCAAACTGTGCGTACGAACCTCGTTTTCCAATGTTGTCCAAGAAGTTCCTGTTGGCGGCCGCCCTGAGAGCATGCTCCTTGCGCTCCTTGGCTAGGCTGAGCTTCTGCCGCAGCACTGACATCGGCAGGTCGATGGACAGGGAAGGCATGCGCCGCTTCACACGTCCATTGTTGCTCTTCACGCCATGCCGTGATACACACATTAGGATAATGATTATGCCGTTTCCTATATTTAGTGAAATATTATGTTTTGATGGTAAAAGATCTGTTCGCTCTATCTACGTCTGGATGTCAAATCAGGGTACCTACAAGATTGCGTACGTTTCATCTTAAAATTCTTATGACTTGTGAATGTTATGAAATAAAGTAATTTTTACTTGTAAGGTATGTCAGCTGAAGATGCATCTGAAGTTCTTTAGAGGATACCCAGAAAACATAAAAAAATGTGAAAGTATTAATTTACTACCGGAAATTTAACAACGTTTTATTCTACTCTTGAATACTGGTGTTTTTTAGTATTTAATGAGCCATTTAAAATCACAAGTGTCTTGTACGTAGCTCTAACTAAAAAATTGTGTATCAATTGATTTTCATGCTATAATGTATATTGTGTCTATTGGTTCTTACCATTATGGAAATGCTAAGTGAAATTAGTTAATTACTAACAATGTTTAATTGGTTAATTGCCAATAGTGTTTATCCTGATGATATTATTTTCAAAATATATCTTAATTCGTAAGGTATTTTTATCTAAGTATAGGTTTATAGGCTGTTTCATAAAAAAAAATAATTCAAAGTCATATATTTTATTTCAAACTTCAACATGAACAACCCATAACAATTTGACACAGGTAAATAACATATACATAGATAATTTCACTACTTTGATTATAACCAATTAAATAAGCACATGGATTTAAATATAACAATTATTTAACACTACTCTATATTAAACGAATATATTTTTGTTTATCTGCCTACGAAGCTTAAATCAAAGGACGGCAATCATGATTGAAGAAAGATTTTTGATCTTTAGTTGGCGTTACCGATGCTCCACTGTTCTGAAAAGAGATAGTCTATTTCAATATATTATAGTCTTTCTGGTTTTCTATTTCCTGCATGCAAGAACATGCCCATGCAAGACCAATAATAATAAGGGTTTATGTCCAAACATAAACACAGGAATATAGAGTTTAAACTTTGCGATACAAATCACAAATGTCTGGAGCTTAGCATAATAGAAAATTATACCTAAGTAAATAAAAAAATATTCTATTATTGGAACATAAATATAATTTCTGCTGCAAAAAAATACTGTCAACATGACACGACTACAAAATATTTCATATGCGCATCAAAGTAGGTTGTATAATGTAAAACATATTTCTAACCTCGTTTCCCAACGCGGTCTAGGAAGCTTCGGTTATCCTGGGCGAGCCTGTCGAAATAGTTGATCAAAGCGTTTCTCTGCAGCAGGTCCACGGCTGGGTTGACAGAGAACGAGCGGCGCGAGCGCTTCGCCACCCCTTTACTTGCCACCTTTCGCACACACACTCTAATTTATCCAAAGGTTTATTACAGGCATTTATTTGACCACAGGCAATAGCAAAAGTTGCGCTCTGTTGAATATATAGATAACGTAATTAACGGCCTATTTTGTATGGTAGGATGGCTTTATAATTATTATTGTATTGCACTCTGACCATGAAGCCTGATTGCAATTATCCTTTAGAGCAAAATTATTTTTCTTAGTATTCAATTATAGATCCAAACACCGAAAATGAAAGGGCTCCACCAGTAAATCTCATGTCTTATGGTATAAAACAAGAATAATCATCACGAAAAAAAAAGATTATTTCATGTGTAAGTCGTTTATGTGTATATTGTGCCTTGTATGTACTATGTACATCGTTCGTGTATTTGCTTAAAAGTTTACTTCTAGAAAACAATTTCTCATCACCTGAACCAGTATAAGATTTGGAACTACGAAAGTTACCTGTACGATCAGCTGCGAGAGAAAAGAGATTAAGTTCTTTTTACTAGAATTGTATATTTATTATTAATTACTCCATTTTATTAAAACTGTAGTCAAATTGCAGCACTATTACTGCTAAGTAATCGGATATGGACAACAAAAAATATACAATGGGATTTGTCCCTTGTACGTCCCACTGTTTCGTCCCACATTAAAAAAATAACATTGTTCGTCCCTAGTAAGATTAGTTCTTGGTTTCGCCACATTTTTAAGGTACAGTTAGCAAGAAAATAATGTTCAATATTACAATATGCTTTTACTTCAAATTATGGCGTCTAAGATTAACATCTTACTAAATGGCGATAAATACTAATGTCTAATACTGATAAAAATATGTGTAATACAATCTTTTATATTATAAACAGTAATGCACTAGACAAATATGCTTCATTCATTTGATTGCAGCATCGATGGATATATATACATTTCCGATCGAACCATGGATATATATACATATATATAGGGATAAATAAATAACTATTTATACGAATAAATCATACTTTGATCCACACATTTGTCAAGTAGTAAAATTATTAGCTTTTTTCATTAGAATCCATAATTAAGGTCTATCTAGTCGATTCGTATCCACGAATCCACATGGATTCGTGGATACTAGTTAGGTACTTGTTCTTTATTTGATTATCAATACTTTTCACCATCTATGCTACACTGGTATTTTGCTTAATAAATATCCTAGAGGCATATTATGCCTCTAGCATTTTTTTTTATGGCTGATAGGTTAGCCTTTGACCACTATCTCACCTGATGGTAAGTGATGATGTGGTCGAAGATGTTGATCAGGCTAACCTAGAAGTACTGGTTCTCAAGGTCAGCTGCCGCAACACACCGTTAGGTGCTTGGCGACAGATTTTCTACTTGAGGGTGGTAGCTAGCCAGGCGGGCATTCGCAAAATGCCCTACCACTATGCTATAACGACTGCCATCCTAAGACAACAACCGGGACCGACGGCTTAACGTGCCCTCCGAAGCACGGAAACGCTCAGTAGTAATGTCACTAGCAGTCACCCATCCAAGTTACGACCGCGGCGGACGTTGCTTTACTTTGCTGATCGGTTAAGAACAGCTAAGCCGACTTCGCTACGAAACGCTACGTGCTATTTCAAATCGGTTAGAATATAGCATATACCCGCCTGGTACTTGGCATGTGGTGTTTCATTGCTCGTCTTCCATATGTTCTATCTGTACTTTAGAAATAGTTACGATTATAAAGTTTGACGGTAAATTACAGAATATAGGTACTTATCTGGAAACCATTAAAGTTAGTATTAATTCTTGTGGGTCCTATTTTGGTTTAATATACGAAACGAATCAAAGATTGCGCCGATAATCATTACGTCTCTCTTGCACACCATAGATAGTCTAAAGTGTGATAGTGTGCAACTGATTAGCGGTGCCATCTTCAATTAGTTTCCTAATAAAACCGAGTTTTGATAACTGTACTAAAAAAGCATTGCACATATATTATCAAATCGAGAAACTAATAACGGGGAAAACAATAATAAATTATAAGCATTTTACTTATTTTGGGGCGAATACGTCATGCGGGCCAAAGAAGAATTATTCATGTGGGGCGAAACATCGTGGGTTGAACGTGGAACAAATCGATATTATTAAGCGCTCGTAGTGGAGTTGGCCTAGCCGTTCTTGACCGATCAACTGGGTTAAGCAGTGTTCGCTGCGGTGACTTGGATGGATGACCGCAAATGCCTTTAAACTACTGAGCGCTTCCATGCGTAGGACGTCAGCCCCAGTTGTTGTTTTAAGATTGTAGTCGTTATAGCATGGTGGTAGGGCATTTTGGGAATGCCCGCCTGGCTAGCTAACACCCTTAAGTAGAAAACGTTTCGCCAAGCAGCTAACAGCAGACAGGGAGTCCTGTAGACCCAGTTCCCATTCTAAGTTAAGCCTTTTAACCACGACTACATCATCAGATATGTGAGATTGTGACCAAAGGCCAGCTTATCAGGAGTAAACATAAAACGGACTTGTATAAGTTCCACTGAAAATTATGTTATAGCCCATATAAAATCTAACCCAGGGAAAATAATATTAGGTATAGTATCAGTAATATACAGTCCTTCGAAGGAGTACGATATTTTATGGCATATTGGTTTATGCTCTTCGGTCGTTAAACGCTATCAAATATTATCTGACCTAAACGGGTACATTTGTTTATTTTTCACAGGGAAAACCAACGACCACTCAGTCTATTGAACTAGGTTTTCAACAATTAAATAGAATTTCTAAACACCTTCACTATCGGGTCAAGAGCGCTCGAGTTGCCGTCTCTAATTGACATCGTAATTAGTTTAACTAATTACAGGGAACCTTTTAACGTCCTGTTACAAAAAGGACTCGAAAATCACAAGTAAATAATGGTCCAGGGAACAAGCTTCACAGTGTAGAATTAAATGAACCATCCACGATAGATTCAATTATGTAATAATCAATAGTACTTAAACAGTATATTTTTAAACTCTTGTCACAGTGTCAAGGAATGTAGAACGTTCCTAAAGTTATGTTAATTATTTATAGCAAGGCACGTAGCTCTTAGCTACGAGTCGTAGTAAATTCGTAGAACCACTATGCCATCGGCATTTCATATACATATTTATTGTTTTACTAACCGTTGTTCTATTTACATTTTAGTAGATAGTTGTCTGCAATAGACGCAAAGGTCATGTTTGAAAAGAATATAAAATAAAAAGTACCTGTGAGTCACGTGGCATGTCCGCTAGCAGGTACAGCCAGGGCGCGCCCGCAGCGTAGTGTCCGCCCATCGACTGTACTGCATACCCGAGGCTTTCCTGCCAGATTTCAAATATATTAATAACCTTTATGACTCGGAAGGCCCTAAGTACTCTCAAAAGGGCTTACCCTGCTAATTAGGGTAGTTAACCAAGGCTTAAAACCGATGACGCAGAATGCCTTGCCCGGAACCCAAATTAATATAAAATAAAGGATATTTAGTTAATATCTGAGCGTCAATCGCGTTGCCAATTTATCAATATGAAGGCGTACTCAAATATTCTACCTAATAAATAGTAGCTTGGAGATTGAATGTTTCTCTGAATTCATCATTCTTTCTTCGTCCCAATAGGATTGTCAATTTTCCACCTTACGATCACGGCAAATATTTTTTGTACCGAAAATAATATGTTAGCAAACTGTAGTAGCGCTTAGGATTCGCATATTTATGTGAGCATTGGTTTTGTTTTTAGAGATAAATATTTAAAATTAGATAGGTACAGTGAAAAATAATAAATATATATTTTATGCAAATTGATGGTTGTGGAATCAAATCCAAATCGTGCTTCAAAACAATTTAACAAAAAATTACAATGTTCACTGAGCTTATATTTATTAAGTATACAAGTACACACAAATACATTAACTGAACGTGCTAAGCCTAGAATATAAATATTTAGGAGTATTTTTATACCAACGCACATTATGATTTACTAACTTATTAGTGCATTAATAATCAAGATTAAAAAACTTGCATTCATAGTCCTCTAATGACCACGGTCGACGCATTTGCAAATGCCCGCTTGGCTAGTAATCACCCTCAAGTAGGAAATCTGTCGCCATGCACCTTACGATGTGTTGCGAAAGCTGTCCTTAAGAGCCGGTTTCTATATTTAGATGCCTGCTCACCATTTTTGATCACGTAATAAACACTTACAATCAAATGAGATTCTGTTCAAAGGTACATATCGGCAGTAAAAAAATGTTCAAAACGCCGAAGGAAGTCAATATGATGTTTTGATTTATCCCGTTGTCTAAATAAAAGATGAACTTAAAAGTCCTTAAGTAAATTCTTACATCATCAGCTGTTGAGGGGTCCATTTGAACAAGGTCAAGGGGTGCCAGAGATTCGGGTGCAGGTGCTGCCGCAGCCAGAGAGCTGCAGGCCACCATCGCAGTGCAGCAAAGAGCCAACCACATCTGCAACAATGGACACCGAAGTTATGATTTGGACATGTAAAACATGGATTTAACTTTTTCATTGTGTATTCATAGGACGCTGCTAATCCCTGGACGTTTGAGATCACAAAGCATCATAATCAATTTTTATTGCGATGTTGTCGGTGCAATGCTGCCGACATGCTGGGCACGCTGCCAACTGGTAGTGGGCTGGAGCCTTTGAACTGCCTGAGGACCTGCAATGGACTTAGGCAACCTTTACCTACATTCGTTGTTGTGTTGTTTGTGTGTAGTCGTTTTTGTATTAATAAAAGCAAACCGACGTTTATATTAGGTACGAGGTGTTATAATGGAAAATAAATAAAATTGAAGTGTAAAATTCTATGAACGTAATCTGTTTACATAGTTAAAGTAAGCAAATAGTTTATTACAAAATTACAAATTTAAGAGAGAGAAAATTTATAGTCATGTGCGGGATTCGAACCCGCGTCCATCCACCTCTTTAGCCGGGGTTTGCTCTAACCAGTTGAGCTAACATGACACAATGACTCATAACTCTAATTTTTGCTCTCGTTCTTCAACCATCGTATAGTAAGCGGTACGACACCTATAGCTCAACTTGCGTTGTACTACAAACAAGGCCAATTTTGCAATTGGTTTTAAACATGTAAATGCAAAGACGATGATGACACCAAGCAGGCGTTATTGCAAACATAACAATTATAAAATATTTATTAAAAAAAAAATGCACACAAAGACGAAAGTTTATTGAAATAAATCTACTACAAAAAAAGACACCTGAACCGTCATAACGTCCACCACAAATACCTCCTCTATTAGAAAACAGGGGGTTGTCATAATCCCCACGCTTGGCAGGTGACTTGGATTGATTGACTTCCTATTTGACCGAACCGCAGGACGCAGAATGTTTCAAGTATAACAGTCCCATAGTCTTCACATTATAATAGAAAAACAAATTAAAGATTCAAAATACTGACTCTCGCCTTTGAGAACCGGCTAAAGTGTTTATCGAGCCTGCAATTTAAATTACAATAATAGTAGATTATATGTAACTTGCATGAATATTGATGTAACCTAGTTTATCTATGTGTGGGTGTGATCAGTAAGCTCTTTTGAGTCTGCTGATTGCGGCCACCAGGAACCAGTGATGTGTGCATTTTGGCGGTAATCTCATAAATATTCACAAAGCTCATTTGTTCTTTCGCAATTCTGGATTTACTCATAAAACGATATTTTAGCAATTTTGGTTTCAACAAAATTTACAGATTGCGCAATTAATCACTTCATCTTTGTAGCTCGTTAACTGCTTAGGGTTTGGTTTTCATTCTCCTTTACAGTTTTAAATTAGTAGCTTTTTTTATTTTAAAATTACTCCACGGATTCTCAGTCAAATTTCAAGAGCTATTGTTTATTGTGCGTAAATATCTGTCTTTCTTATCTCTTTTTGACTACGCTTCAATAGAATGTCAGATATTTATGTCGAAGAGGAATGAACGTGTCAAAGATTCGACACAAAGAAACATTCTGAAATATGTACCCCTTCACTTTGTAACAAATTCTGGGAGATCTCTATTTTATTAACAATATTAAATAAACGATCCAACATTATGGAACAACGTTGAATCAAAGAAAAGTTAATACAATTTAAATTCACTTATGTTTTATTATAAGTACTTACCTACCTAAGTAAGAAGTTTCAGTTTATTAATTCTCATAAAGTTTCCTTTTATAGTTCCATCTGTATTCCGTTAATTTATTAATTGAAAGTCAAAATGATTTGTAAGATAAATTTAATTTTACGTTTCGAAATAATTTGCTTAACTTGAATATACTTTTAACGTGCTATATCTTTATTCGCTAGTCTTAAATCTTTGACTTTAATGACCATGTAGGTTCATAATAAATTTACCAAATTTATAGAACTATAGCACATAAGAAAATTCTGACTGAAAAAGACCTTATTCAGTAAATATCTACGGAGAAATTATGAACTTTAATTGATTCATACACAATAGAAACTTTCACTGAGTCAGACAGCAATAACTATAATTACTACTAAGGTAATATCGCGGATCTTCTTTTCAATTTGTACTTATTGAGTATATTAAAAAACAACCTATCAGCAACAATAAATCAAACCTACTACAAAAAACAATCTGTTGAAATCCAAGACACCAACTATGATATTTTTACTAATCTACACGGTGTTTTTTTATGGGATTATGACGGATCACGCACGACGTCAACATGAGGACTCTCAAGGCTTGCCTTCTTCTTCGCGCGGAACGGCGTGTTCCGCACGGACGCGTCTTCGGGCACGGGTGGCCCCTTTACGCGGTAGTCCTCCGCCGGCTGTGACTCACAGTCGGGTCGCGGGGGGTGCGTCATCTTTGATGGCGCCATCTCCTTGGTTGGGGTAATAGGTCATGTCCGGTATCTTCTGTCTCCCTAATCAACATCAACCCGCCGGTGTGATCCAGCGGGCGAGTCGTTCGGGAGACGAGATGTGAGCGCGCTCTGGCCGGCCCTTGTAGCCAAGGGCGCGCGGCGTCATGTCTGTGTCCGTGTTGGGCTCCTAGCGGCAGGAGAGGAGTTTGCCCACCCCCGCTAGTACTAGCGGGATGGGGTCCACTCCCTCCCTGAGCGCCTGGAGCACGTCTTGGAGGGTGCTGAGGGCGGTCTCGAGTAATTCGAGTTCCGCCGGAGTACGTGAAATCTTCTTCTTGCCTGTCTCGCTCGCACGTGGGAGCGGGACAGGGATGTTGTTCCATCTTGGTCTCGCAACCTGTGCACGTGGTGCAGGGGTCGCGGAGACAGTTTGCGTCGGGGAGGGTGCGGAAGGCTGGGGTGAGCCCTTCCGCGGTCCCTTCGTCTTCTTCTTCTTCTTCTTTTTCTTCTTTCCCGCATGGCCGGCGCCGCGTGGTGGCGGATTGTTGGCGGCGGCCATGAGGGAGGTTGGAGACGTCTGCTCGGTGGTGGGCTGCGCCGCCTTGGGTTGCAAGGCGGCGAGATGCGGTGGTCGTCTCGGGGCTTGAGTGGTGAGCGCCGTGGTTCCCGCGCGCTTGTTCCGTGCCTCCTCACGGAACACAGCGCAGCGGGGGTTGTTTGCGGTGTGCGCACCGCCACAGTTAGCGCACGTCGCAGGCTCGTCCAGTGGGCGAGGGCAGTCGCGCGCGCAGTGCTCACCCCCGCACCGCACGCACGCCTGCCGCCGGAAACAATTGTGAGAGGAGTGCCGGAATGCCTGGCATCGGTGGCATTGTGCCGGGCCCCTCCTCCCACGCCATTGCTCGAACTTCACCCCCGGCATGCACAAAAGCTCGTCCGTTTCGTATATGCCGGGGGTCAGGTTGGCCGTCCTCTTCATGGATGCGAAGAATATGCAGCCTGGCCTGCCCATCCTTGCGGTGATTTTCTTAACGTGCTCGGGTTCATAACCGAGCACTTGCAGTTCTTCAACAATGTCTTCCGGCCTGGTGTCGGCCGGGAGACCTCGGATCGCCAGTTTGAGGCTGCGCTCCTTGGGGAGGGAGTAGGAGAACCAGGTTACTCGCTCCGTCTCGTCCAGGCTTGTGAGATAGGCCTGGATAACCCGGTACTCCTCTCCGTCAGTGGGGGTGAAGCGCACCCCTTTGTTAAAGGGGCGCACTGATGGCACTCGTCCGAGCTTCTCCTTTAGCACGCGGAGGTGTTTCGTGCTATTGGGGAAGCTCTCCAGTACAATCGGCGGGTACCGTTCCTTGGTGGGCTGCGGGGGCGGCGGCTGTACTGCTGTGGGTGGTGGTGCAGTAGTGGTGGCGGTCTTCTTCTGTGTGGGCGACCGGGAGGTTGATGCCATAACCTCCGGTCGCGCAGCGGCGGTATCGGCTGTCCCTTTCGCACCTCTGTGTGAGGTGGGAGGGGGACGCGGTGCAGTGCTCCTCCTTGCTGTGGTGGTTGTTGGCGGGGCGGGCCTCGGTTGTCCATGCGCTGCCGTGGTTACGGCGGCATAGGACACGGCAGGCTGCGTTGCCGCTGAGGTCGTCGGGGCTTCTTGGGCAGTGATCGCGGCCCAGTCCATGCGGGCTGGGGCGCGGGCACAGGCGCGTTTGCCGTCTTCCTCGGCCTCATCGCTGCGCTTCCTGCGCGCTCTGGGGACCGGAGGGGCGGCGGGCACAGTCTTCTCGGGTGGAGGCGATTCCGGGGAATCCGGGATTACCACCACTGGTATGGTTGTAGCGGGGACGGCGGTGGAGGCAGAGGAGGAGTCGTCACTCTGCGCCTCCGCTTCCCAGCTTGCGCGTTCACGGCGGGCGGCTTCAAGCGTCTCATCAATAGAGCGCCGGAACTCGCGGTACCGCCGTGCATCTTCTTCAGCTTCGGCGTCGTCAACTGGGACCCGCCGGGTGGACAGGGGTCTGTCCCGTGCGGGGGTCCTCAGTTGCCCGCGGGGCTTCCGTGGGGCGTCAGGGCAGTGGAGGCCAGGTTCTGCCGGAGCGTTATGATCGCTCGGCGAACTCATGGCGTCGGTTTTGTCGTTGCGATCCGCGCGATTCACTGAACCAGCGGCTGCGGCATCAGCGATTGCTGTTCCGGGCCAGCCGTGGTTCAGGCTATCAATTTGAGCGGCAGTCTTCGCCCTCCTTGGAGGGGTAGAAATCGGAGGGTGTTTTCAATAAAACACCCCCGAGTTCTGTAGAGTTTTGGTGGTGAATCCGTGCGCGGTTAGAAGTGCTTATCGCAAGCGAGACTTTCCTCGACTTCTAACCGCGCACGGATTCACCACCAAAACTCTACAGAACTCGGGGGTGTTTTATTGAAAACACCCTCCGATTTCTACCCCTCCAAGGAGGGCGAAGACTGCCGATCAAATTGATAGCCTGAACCACTGACTCTCAAGGACTGCTGCCGGTACACACTGTTAGGTGCTTGGTGACAGACTTGGTGAAGTATAAGCAGGCGGTGGGATTGAACCATCCACCTGTGCCATGGCAGTCCATAGTTGTTTCCGTTAGGCTATAATTCCTTTAAAGTGTAATTCACTTTTAAAGATATATCTGTAAATTACTTCTGTGCTGTGGAATGCTCGATATCTTGTTATTGGAGCACATTTTTTTCCCGGGCGTGAATCGAACCCGTGTCCTCCGATTCCGCGGTGGATGGCGGAACTACTCAGCCACCGGAACAAATTCTTACAAGCCGAAACTATTTAACAATTGTATTACTTTAACCGTCATGTAGGACGGAGCGTAAAATGTGATTTTCGCTTAATACGCGTTAGTGCTGGTAATCATATTTAGAAATGCTAACCAAATGTTCGTTAAAGATGGGCCACACCTTAATGCCAAAAGCACATACACAGACAAAGGCTGCAAACTTATAACACCCCTCTAGTCATCTACGGCTAACGGATTTATCCATGTCACTCTTCATTCACACCCAGTCATACTCACACTTGCACAACGATTGCTGAGAACTTTGAAATTACTTTCTTTTATTGTAATATAAAAATACATAAATGAACAGACCTGTCAACTCATGATGGCGCGTCTCTCCATATTTTTTTAATGTAGTTGCAACAAATTTCTATCCAAGCGATCGTATTTCACATTTTTGTTTGTATTGTTGTTTGGTTGTATCGTTTTACTGTATGTGTCATTAGAGTTTACATGTACACTAACACGTATTGCACTTTGAAACAAAAAAACAAAACAAACACACATTGAAACAAGGCCTATCCGTACCAACGCGCGTTGATTATTTTCTGTGGAGGGACACCTTCGTGATTGAACAGATATGTACATACACTGTAAATTTCCCGCACATGACTTTAATCAGCGTCTACGACGGTCTTATGTAGGTCAATTACAAATGTTATTATAGAGTATTCTATATTCTACTGCCACTGTTCGATCGGAGAAGTACTACTTCCATACCTATTTCAACCAAGGAGTAATGTTCACGTTACTGTGTTCCGGTTTGAAGGGAGCCGATGAAATTACAGGCACATGAGAGTTAGCAAGTTTATGTATCAGGGTGATGGGTGCAGTGCAGTTCGGCACTTTTGTCGAACTATATCTGTTATACACAGATGTACCGCTTAACCCCAGATGGGACTCGTGCTTGTTCCATCACGATACCATAAAAAACACACAGATGTTTATAAAACTTGGTACTTACATGTATATACTAAGATTAAGACAGCATACTATACACCCCTATTCCCTGAGTAGAACTAACATTGTAATTATATTTTAGCTGCCCTTAATCAGAGTTTGCGACGATAGTTCCACATTTACTACGCGCTAACAAAGCCTTGTTGTGCATGCGTTATTATATTATATCGTCCAAGAGCCATCAACAACCGAAAACTCATTAAAACTTTATTTATTTTCAACACCCATGTCTGTATGTGCAGCTCGTATGTAATTCGAAATATAGAAGAAAAATTTAAAATCCCGCCTTAAAGAAGCAAGTAAATAACAAGTTATTATTTATTTTTTTACTTTTGCAATAACGCATGCTCCGTGGACATTACAAAATCACAATAAGAGGAAAAATTATAACCCCCATAAGGCTATAATTTTTCCCCTCGTCATTTTGTACTAAATACATACTATTGCTTATTTTTTCCGAAAACCGAAACAAGCTATTAGCCGAGCTCATTTGTTCGCGTGTCCAACCGTTCACTCGAACCAAAGCCAATAACTATGCCTCGACTGAGCTAGAATTGGGAATATGGACACACAAATTGCCTGACGATTGCGAAAAAACGATCACTATGGCTTTCTCTTCAAGCTGGATTTAAAGAGAGTTCAGGTGCGAATTCATTTGCGACGTAAAAATGGCGTGGGATTTTCCATCTAGTTTTACTGCAAAATTGTGATTAAATAGGTCATGTTGAAGAAAATTACTGTTTAATAACCCAGTTTTATAAAGAAACGAAAATAAAATAAAGATCTAAAATGGCGCCGAATATTACCTCTCACTTACACTCTATAGACAGCACTCGTGTGGAAGTGAGAGGAAATGATTTTCGGCGCCATTTTGGATTCGTGTCTTTATTAAACTGGGTTATAATATATTTAACTAAAGAACAGTATCTTTGTGATATATATGCATATTTCTGCCCTTATCCAGGACATTCAAGGTTAGGACAAATACAAGGAAATATTATGTAAAAGTTTTGGGACGGCTTTAATTTATAACATAGAGTTGCAGCGTCTGCGTAATATACTCTATTACAGTATGATGTCCATTACTTTGCGATATTTAAAAAAATGCAGTTTAGCTTTTTTTATTTAGGTATATAAAAATCCTAACGTTGTATTTTCCAATCAAAATCTTCTCAGGTAATATCACAAACATAATACTAATTACGTAGGTTGCCTGCCTATGCTGCTATTTCATTAACAACAAAAAAAACACTGAAAATATAAAGTTGAGTACCTACCTACTTAAATTATGTCAATAGAGGAAAGTTATGTTTATAAAACAAAATGAAGGTCCAAAGCATAACAAACAGAAACTACATTGCCATTATAAAATAACATTCTCATTCCCGTGTAACTCTATTTGATATAGTAACGTTGTTGATGAATTACAGGAAAAGCTGAACAGGAAAGACCCATATACAAGGTTATTTCAAGGTGTGTTTGTAAGTCCGAAGCTAAGAGGCAAAGCGAAAAATACTCATAGAAGTTTTGAGAACGGTGTTGACAAGAAGCAAAGCTACGTTAATAAGATTGACTTAAATAATATAACTTAATCACTAGCGGTAATTTAAGACCGACGATTTGATACAAAACACAGCTTATGAATAGGGAATGTGTTTTGTACTACCAAATCGTGCACCAGATGATGTCACAAAATATATGGAAATTAATGTAATATTGCTCTTTATACTTTCGTGAACTAAACACATCGTAATAAATCACTGACTGGTCTATTCACGCACAAATTACCATCGAAATCATAATTTGTCTAACCCGTTTCGATCAAGTTGCATTGACCGTGGTCAGGAGTAAATTAGTATTAGAATATAGTAGAAAAAAGAAAAACAGTCTGTTTTATCGAGTCGCGGCCGGAAAGCTACTTCTTTATATAGTTTCAGCTATATTAACGTATACTTGGAGGGTGAAAAATTCACCCTGTCAGTGTAAGTGTAATAAACTATCTATACGATGGCTATCTGAGTGTATTTCCGATATATGAGATTTTTATATAATGTAAGTAAGTTAAAGTGACATTTTGACGCTTGTTGGATATTAGTCGCTTACGAGATTAGGCTCAGCTTAAAGCATCAGTTCAACTGTTTGGGTTCTGAGTTCTAATACGACGTTAATGGGATATAATCATTCACAAGTAGAAAGTAAGTCAACAGCAACTAAAAGTGGATATAACATTATGTTTTAAAATCTGACAGGACAGACTGAGGAATATACAGAAATTTGACGAGTTTTTAAATTTCTGTTACGATTAAATATTATAACCAAGTTCAAAATATTGCACAAGGATGGTCATAAAAAGACATAAACTTTGCTGTGAGTCCGGAACTTGGCGCCCATTAGGCATGTTATGTATGTATCATTCTGTCAGTTACCTTTCCTGCTATAGAAACGTTTCTTACGGGAAACTGAAAAAAAAATCAAGTAATAAATATGAACAGATTCTATTAGAAAAGTTTACAAATCATCGCTCAAATAACTCCACACTAACAATTGAAACTGGCAAGCTTTTACACGAAACACTAACAATATTTCAATGTAGTTGTTGTCTGTCAGTTCATTTGTTTCAAAACGAGCTCAACCTTCGGTCTCCTGTTTATTTGTAGAGGACTCTTCAACCACTTCGCAAACTTTCGTTGTTATGGTAGACCACCTGTTCTCTCATGATAAATACTTCAAGGGAGACGACCAGAGAAGGTGATTAACTCTGTTGATTTTATCAAACTATGTAAATTCACTAGTTTTACTCATGTTTGCTGCGATAAAAAGCAGATACTTCTTAAAACTCCAAATAAAAATAAGATGCAAAAGAAATGTTAGAAGTTTAACATTAAAGATAAATTAATATCTGCTATAAATGTATAAATCATCGTATATACTACTGAGGAACTAATGAGTGTAATCTATAGGCCTTAAGTACAATTTTGTAATATAGGACTAAAAATCATAAAAAGATACATTCAAATACGAATGTGAAGTTGTCAATGTTATGCCAAATTACAGCGATGCGACCATGTAACACATCGACATGAAAAAAGTTTTTTTAACTATACAAAAAAACTTTTTCACTTTACTTTTGATGCACAGATTACTGCTGACTGAAAACGTAATCAATTCCGACTCGATATATATAAATGTCATATGAACAAAGTTACTAGCAGCAAATGTATATAGTCATATATTTTTACACGCATATTTGTTCGCTAATAAAAACATCGAGTGCCAACCTATCTTGTTTTTCCGCTCTATTAGGTTCAATCTATTTATCTGACATGTTTACAGATATTTTCCTGTCTTTAAAAACAAAAAGCTACCGTCAAACATAAAAAGTTTAGGCATATTTAACGTACTCAATTCGCAACTTCTTTAATTGTTCAGTTAATTTAATTCAATTACTTGTTGAGCAACAAGTAATCAAATCCTTGTTGATTTTTATGCGTTAAATGATTAAGTAACTGCTATTATTATTTAAAAACGATGTTAAAAAATATTTCACGTTAATGCTGTTCTTGTTCTCATATAATTCAATATGTAGTATTTAAAACAAAAAATCTTTTAATCACATCTATTCGAAACGATCTAGTTTATTCCTCGTAAACAGGGACTAAAATAGCTTTTCAATCCCTGAGGGACAAAAAGTGATTTGAATTTAGAATATGGATATTTTTCATAAAAGTTTCAATCACCAAAGAGATTAATCACAAACAATTTATGAACAAGTTACGGGCTGTTTTTTTTATATAGTATTTTTATTTTTTTACAAGCTAAAACTAAATCCTGAGACGACGTTTTCTGAGATTATTTCTAATTCTCAAGTAGTAAATAAATCGACAACTGTAACGGATGGTAGTAATAATATTGTTACGATGCACTGCCATAATTGTTCATATATAAAAATTTGTTTCTAACTATTTCTACGCTACATATATTTTCCTAATTATGTTTAAATAAATAAACTAATTATTCTTATTCATAAGTTGCACTTACTTATTTTCTCATAGAGAATGATAAAAGGTAGAGTGTCCACCACGAGAGCCATCCACTATTTTAAGCTCGAGTAATTTTGAATCACTCGCTGCACTTATGATTTTTCTTTAGAATCCCTAGCTACACTCTTGATTCTACTCTGGAATCCTTTGGTCCCCTCTGGATTCAAAGAAACTTTAAAATGATTTTTGCTCCCTTGGTAAACAATTCACTATTTAACTTAATGTAATGTTTCTAAAATAATAAAAGTTTCATACATCTAGTTAAAAATATCAAAAAGGCTATATCAGTCGTCTGTTTTTAACATCCAATTATTTCTGAATATCTGAGTGGAAAATGTGAAAATTTGGACATTTTATAGAGTTAAATTATCGTTAACGTAAAAGTATAGTATATATTTTGGTTTGTGGTTTTATTTTTGGAAGTAATAATAAATAGAAGTTTTTTGAAAATTGGCGTTATCTGGTCCATCATGTGACAAGATACAAAAAATTCGTTAAGTTAGATAATTAATTTATAAACGAAACATAATTTACACATTTTTAGACCACAATTGTATTATAATATGGTTTAATAACAAAACGTATTTTAGGTAGACAATGATATGATTTCAAGAACTACGCATAGACCTTCATTTACTTACGTGAATCCGGCTTGCATTTGATCGGTTATTTTATTTTACAAATGATACATGTGAAAAATATACTAACTATATTTATGAAATCAGCTCTGTAAATAAAATTTGAAAAACGATCAATTAGTGTTGGACTGGCAGCTTTTCAGAACCCGTTAATACCTTTCTGTTAGTCAAAAGTCAAGACGCTCTTATGAAGGTCAATTACAAGCTTTAATATTGAAATATTGTTCATTGTACTATACAAAAGAAACGAACGTGGGTTATATCGCTACTTTGAGGAGAACGGGCAAGACACTCGGGGGCATTATTTTTAAACGTCTTTTAATAATACGTTACAAACTAATATAGTTTCTAACGTATTATTAAAAGATTTACATATAAAATTTGTTTTTAATTACGCAGATGACTGGCTTATCATCATAGCTTGGCATCATAGCTTGGCAGAGGCGGAATTGCCCAAGCATGTTTGTTGCTTAAGTAATAACAAACTGTGTAGTAGGATTTTTAATCAATATGTTTTTCATGTGCAGCTTGAATTTTCCTTCTATGAGCGTTATCGTTATCTTTGGGTAATTTATTATAAAACTGCAAAAAAAACCCTAAGATGGACTTTTATTTTTCTTTCCTAATCTAAGACCTGGCACCGCAATTTTATCCTTATTCTATTCCTAGGGTATAATCAGTCAGTGTTTAACTTAAATTTACTCACATTTTAACGAACATACATAATATTTTCAAATATATACAGACTCGTTAAAGTTAAAATATCAATTCCTTTAAAAATATCCCTGCAAGATTCCCTGGGACCCATTTCATATATGGGTCGAATTCCACCCTTTTGTAAGATAAAGTCGTCTATCTCTGCAGCAGCTTCCTACAACACAATACACCATACGACATAATACTGTGGAAGTATGCGAAATAAACTAGATTAGCAGTAGCTACGTCTGTTAGCCTCCTATTGTATATCTATTTCGATCACGTTTCTCAGAACTGTAATGGTTAAAATCGCTCTATAATTGGAAGGGTCAGATGTAGCCCCCGACTTCAAAATTGGATTATTGTCACTAAATATGGTGCAATAATGCAAATAATAGACTCTGACACTTAAATTTTGATTCCATTGATACAACATTGCTCCTAGCTAAGCTAAATTATTACGGCTTTGACAAACATGTTATTCAATGGTTTCATAGTTATTTGAGCAATCGACTTCAAGTGGTAGAGTTGAAAAAAGATAATGGTCAGGTTATGTATTCGAATGAATATTCATTGTCGCGCGGGGTACCACAAGGCTCAATTCTAGGTCCATTATTATTTCAGTGCAGATATAACAACGAAAATTTTGCACTGTAAATATCACGTGTATGCTGATGACATACAATTATATTTTTCATTTAGGCCTGATGAACTAAGAGACGCAGAAGTTAAGATAAATGAAGATCTGGCAAGAGTTCAGGCTTGGGCTATGTCTAATTCATTAATACTAAATGCAAAAAAGACTAAGTATATGGTTTTAGGCACTAAGCATCAAATACAAAAAATAACAATATTGAATCCTTTGTTGTCCATAAGTGGAGAAGTAATAGAGCGAGTTTCTGAGGCTAAAAATCTTGGTCTTATTTTTGATGAACAGTTAAGGTTTGAGCGTCATGTATCTGCATGTGTCAGTTACTGTTTCTACCGGTTGAAAATTCTATATAAAATTCGAAATTATCTGAGTACTGATCTTCGCATATCACTAGTAGATTCCCTAATTCTCTCCAAATTTAACTATGTTGACTGTGTCTATGGTCCTCGTCTTTTTGCTAAAACCTCTCGCCTCATTCAACGAGTTCAAAACGCTTATGCCCGCTTTTGTTTTCGAATACCACCACGTAACCACGTTTCTCCTTTCCTAAACCACCACAACATACTCAATATGAAGCATAGAAGAGAACTTCATCTTGCTACACTTATGTTTGGTGTGGTGAAGTCTCAACAGCCACATTATCTTTATTCAAAATTCGTTTGGGCCAATGACCATAATAAATATGCCACTAGGGCCTCATCGTATCTATTAATTACCGCTCGACACCGCACTGCTGCGTTTCGCGGAAGTTTTCGTTTCTCTGCCACAAAGTGTTGGAATTCGCTTCCTCCTCCCTTAAGGATATTACAGCATAAGCCTAATTTTAGGCGTAAATTTAAAGTACATTTGCTAGAATTCCAAAAGAAAATTAGTAATAATTGATTCAAGCAAATCTCAAAAATTAAAAATAGGTTTTACACTAAAGAGAATAAATTATTTATAACAAATGTAATTTTTTATTTTATTTTTTATGCCTTCATTTAACTTGAATATAATTATATACATGGTATCTAGATATCGAATAAATTCCAGCATGTTTGTGAACCGAAACGTAGCAGAGTGCTTGTAGTCGGTGTGTTTTTTTTGATGGCTGAGGTGTCACGTTTAATATTGAGTTGTAGTTATATTTTTTATTGAGTAGTTTTGTTTTGTTTATTAGTTTTTATCATTGTGTCCGTGCGTCACTTAGGTCTTGGCTGAAAATCAGCGCTGTAGGCTTTGTCTGCAGCACTATGCTGAGCCAAGTCCTTTTTAGGACCGCACATTACAGTAGATTAAAATGTTTAATGTTGAACATGTGTTGTATAAATATGTTATTATGTTTACTTAACTTTATGTATAAATTGTGATTGTATAGTTTTATGTGTATATTTATGTGTTTTATATGTATTATGTCTTTTGTTTGCTGTAGTGTGTTTATTAAGTCCTAAATAAATGATTTCTTTCTTTCTTTCTTTCTTTTTAAACTGACATACCCGACAAGACCTTGTTACTCTTTATGTCTAAACTTTTGAATGTCTTTATAATATTGAAGGTTGTCGTGTATCTGAAAGAAAAGACTGATATTGACTGTTAAACTTTGATTGTATGTGTACACCCATAGAGTTACTCTGAGTTCTTCTGAGTAAATTCCGTAGAAAAATCCGTTATTTACCGACCTAGTGCGTAGGTTCCACGTGAATTTCATTATATATTTATAGACTTAACCTACCTTTATTTAATAGGATGTAAATTATTCTGATCCGACATTTCCGGTGAACTACGTTTTAATAACATGTAATTACCATGCACACACCACGTTATAATAAAAGGTAATACTGCCAGGTCTTTACCGTAAAATCACTTTATTATTAGGTCATTCAGGTGCAATCGTTTGAACTGTAAGATAAAACACTATTTAGCTACAAATTACCCCAGTGTAAGCCCATAATAGGCTGTCGGCTCTGTGCCTCCGTGCTCTCCAATAGTCGGAGAACAATGAAGCGCTCGTTTTACAGCCTCAATGCACCTCCACCGTTCCACGCTATTGTAGCAAACCCCAACTGCTCACTTCCGGAAAGATGACTGGCCATATTAAAAATGTTCATGTTCAAACTAACAGGGAAACTTTCTACAGTTTGGGGGTTCCAGTATTTATTTATTCAAAAAAAGCAAAAGTATAGCACCAATCGTAGGCTCTATGTGTAACACCTCGATGCTTAATTGTTTAAAACTATTAATGTAGGTATAAATCAATTCAGTATGTATGTATAACAATAATTAAATAAAGTTAAACTTTTGTTTATTCATACTACAAAAGTGCCAAACAAGCACGCGGTCCATTAAATGGTAAGTGGTTGACGCAGCCTATGGACGCTTGCAGCACCAGGGTCATCACTTGAGCGATGCCGAACTTTGCAGCCTAAGTTAGTAAATACTGATCCCCTAGATATTTCATTTATGTTACTCAATCCCTGTTGGTTAGGTACTACTGAGTACTTTGTAGTCTAGACATTAGCTTTACCTTAAATGTATTTTTACTCTATATCTATTAAATAAAAATATAAAGTGTTACGGGTTTATTTTATAGACAATTATGTCACTGTACGTTAGAAGCTATGATAGCCGAGTGGTTATAGCTATAGACTGCGGTGCCGCAGGTCCCTAGTTCGATCCCCACTCCCGGCTTGAGCTTCTCTGCATGGTGGGAGGGTGATTGGCGAATGCTCGCCTGGCTAACTACCCTCTATTAGTAAAAAATCTGTCGCAAAGCACCTAACAGTGTGTTCTGGCAGCATTGAGAGCCATTAAAATTATAGGCACATTAGACTCAACTACATGTCTCAGGGGGACGGGCGCAGTGCAGTTCGTCTAAAATGCGTCTGTTATAGGCAGAAGTTACCGCTTAACATCAAGTGGGCCTATTGCTTGTTCCGTCACAAGCACATAAAAAAAAGATATTTTACACGAAATATTTTTCACGCAATAACAGCTACACTAATTTTTAAAAAGTCAAACTGCAAATTACAGACACTTATAATTAATTACAGACTAATTACAGACTTTTTTTTATATAACATACTAGAGGACCAAGTTATGTAATACTTTTTCTCTATGATAGCAATACATAAAGTCAGTTTCCTTAAACTTTAGTGTATTCTATCAATCGCATATGTCACTAAAAATGAACATATATTAATCCATATACTCTTACACAACAGCTTGAGAAGTTATACCAGAAAGGCGTGCCTTATGGAAATATATCTTAATGAAAATTTTTATAATGTTTTAAGTACTTCTACTTAATCGAGATTCCGGAAAAGGCCCCTTGGCTGCAATAAATTTGAACGATAAGCCACTTCATACCAATGTCTCGGGCCCGGCTATCGTTTTCGTTTCCTAACATAAGTACCGTCCCTACATTACATTCGCCTTATCGATGCAAGGAAAAAACCATTTGAATAACAACTCACTTTAGCAGCTAAGTAAAATCAAGTAAATCTCGAATTTTTCTAATTTATTTTTACTTAAGTTGCTAAAAGTAGTTGTAGTTCGTGGTACCAAATCAATCATTGTATTTACGGAAAATGATTTGCAATTTTCCTGTTTATTGTTATTGTATAACAAAGAGTCGAACGAGTATCAAAAAATATTTCCCATTTTATGAAGGTATGTTTTGTGTATGCTTTGATTAGTCACTTATTAAAATTGTGAATGATTATTTATATACTTATAATATATAAGATGTACGATTCCAGTCTCTAACCGCGTCTTTACCCGCTTGGTAAATGGTTAGTTATATTACAGTCCGTCGAAAATTATATGTAGTTAACGATATAATAAAATTTGTTGATATCATTTTCAGACCTTAAGAATATATGTGTGGTATCAAATTTATTGGAGATTTTGATCACTGCACTTATGCGCGCCCACACTGTTGTATTTATAATATTTAAAGTATAATAGAATACACACACACAAGGTAAGAGTATTATATGCTGGTATAACCGGGTTCAATAAAGAAATCAATCTAAAATGGCTACGAAATTTTATTACCTTTACTCTCACTTGCACACTATTGCTGTATTTTTTTGTAGGTTCGTTTCTTTGAATATCATATATAACTATCCACGTGCCAATGTTTGAACCATTCATCATAAAAAGGGGTTTGCAAATCTAGCCCCCCAAGGAGGTAGAACGACGAAGACAAAAAGATTAGAAGTTACGTCACCGCTTAATTTTTTTACTTTAGTCCTACGGTCGTATTATAGTTTACGGTCCTCACACTTGTTTAAGAAGTGTGAGTGATGAGTGATGGACTCATATAAATTGTGCACAATTTACCAAACGATTACGGTTCAGCGAATTCGAATGCAACAAGTGTTTCTATCGACATTCGGATAATCAGAAGTGCGCTATGTCAATATGTGGAGAGGATGTCTGCACACTGACCCTTCCGGTGGCACATAAAAGTTTCCGTCATCACACTTATATTAAGTACTTATTTTAAACTATTTGCAGTAGTCTGTTATGTCGTTTGGTTTGGACGGTTATACCTACGCCTGTGCTTATCTATATATCACAACATTACTGTTACATAGTGAGCTCAGTGCACAAATTAATCATATGTATGGCTCAGTGTGTGCCAACTATGTACCTAGTTGGTACACACTGTCGTTTGGTACAGTTATTTTTTTTTCAATTTTTATAATAATTTGATGTCGCAAATTCTTAGTGTTTGAAGTTAATATACACATGAGTGAAACAATTTAAATTATTCTCTGATTTAAAGATACTTCTGTGTACATAGAGAGACATATAAATCTTTGCCACAATTTTGAAAATTACAATGTGTATACTTATTATTGCGGGCGACTGTACATATTGCTATTTCGTAACGGGAAGTGACATATATTTTATTGGAAAAGACATGATAAACTTTATTTCTAACTTGGCTTATTATATGTGCTATTTCTATATAATGTTGTAAAGGTTCAAATATTTCACAATGCTGCCAGCATGCCTGGGCACGCTGCCAACTGACAGTGGGCAAGAGCATTTGGACTGCCTATGAGTCCAAATGCTTTTATTGTAGTAGCTGTAGTGTTGTATATAGTTTGTAGTACTTGGTTAATAAAGGCATACAGCCGGTAAAAAAAAATGTACCTGCAACACTTATAGGAATATTTTACATCGATTTATAAAAATAAATTAACGTACACTAATTCGGCACGGTAAATTCTGCAAACAAAAGTTATTAGAATCCATCGCTTGTAAAATAAGAATTAAATGTAAGTCCAAAAAATGAGAAGACGGTTTTTCATACTTGTCTGCGTGTTGTGAATGTACCAAAAAGACGATTAACCAATAACGATGTAATTTATTAACGTTCAAACAATAGAAGAAGCGTGTATTTATCTACCATACACAAAAGAATCCAGATCGCATTAATTAACAGTTAATATCTTTTGTAATAAAAATCAATATCAGCAAATTGTATATTGTCGTTTATTTTAACAAAATATATTGAAGGTATTCAGCGTAACATATGTAAAGTACTCTAACGTAAAGTTTGTAGCAGTAGAACTCTTTGTTCACGAGTTCTTCTGTAAAGGTACCGCCACCATACCTAGTTCTAACGCCTTGCAGTAACGCTCGTATTACTGTGTTCCGGTTTGAACAGTATTGTATTGGACCCGCCCGTGCTGACTGACCTACTTACTTATTTTACTAATACATCCTTTGACGAAGCTCCTGAAGTCTCCGCCACCAAGGACTCGTCTGCTGAAAAATATACGTGCCCTATTTTTGTTCACCTTTAACCAAATGTACCTTGCGTGTTTTGTCCATTTCAAGGTGATGATAATCGTCTAGTAATACATTGTTGTTTTTAAATTTAATTTTCGTATATATTAACAAAATAACTCAATTTCTGTACGAGGGGTATGCTATAAGCAATACACTTTAAGTTCTAGATTCTGATCCGCGGCAACAAGTAATGGACCCACCCGTGCTTAGGGACTCATTTACTTATTTTACTAATACTTCCTTTGACGAAGCTCCTAAAGTCTCCGCATATAAATACCAAAATAACTCAGTTTCTGTTCTAGGGGTATGCTATTTATCAATACACTTTATTTCCTAGATCTTGGTCACGGCACCAACTGTAATGGACCCACCCGTGCTAAGTGACTTATTTACATATTTTACTAATACTTCCTTTGACGAAGCTCCTGAAGTCTCTGGCATCATGGAGTCGTCCACTGAAAAGTAATCGTGCCCTATCTTGGTTTACCTTTAACCAAAGATACCTTGCGTATGTTATTTGTGGTGAAATGCATCGAATAGAAAAATTTTACCGCTTAACACCTTGTTTCATCACAATCAAATGAAATTTAGCTTTCTTCTGATATTTACCGTAGTCGAACTTACTGGATTAACCAGTAGTATCATCAAAATGTATTTAATCTTTTGCATATTTTTTTACTACCCAATTATTAAAGTATAGGTATCTATACAAATATTATGTATGTGATGTTAGTTATAATATACACAAAGATTTAAATGACTTACCATTTTAAATAGGGAATGTATCTGAAAAATAAACAAACAAAATATTAGTAAAACAACCCATTAACATATATTTAATTATGGGTACTAAGACGCTGCTATTTATATAACAAACCTTAACAGAACACAAGATAATTTAATATTAACACGCCGTATAAATATAAAGTACCTATTGAACATAATACGCATTATATTGTATGTATTCAACGTCATTTCATTTGTAGGTAATTGTTACCCAAATAGTTGCCATTCAATAATTCTATGAATCTATACAAATTGCTATTGTAAAAATTAAGTTAATATTTTCTCTACCGCTCTGCGGCAATTTTGAAGAAATCAGAATCGTTTGATAGTAGCATTTTGTATAAAGGTAACTGGAAAATAATGAGAGAAAATCGGACGCCAAGCGCCTAACACTGTGTTCTGGCAGCAGTCCTCAAGAGCCAGTAAGTTACAGGCACATGAGCCTTAACAACTGTATTTATGTCGCAGGGTACATAGGTCGCAGTTCGTTACTTGTGATGAAATGCAACTGTTAGGGCGCATACCATTTGACGCTAAATTCGTTATTTTCGATCATTTTGATCACATTTTGTGCCTATGTTTCATATTAAATATGGATCCATAGACGTAAAATGTGGTCAAAATTATCGAAAATAACTCAAATGGAATACGGCCTTAGAGGTAGAGGTTACCGCTTAACATCAGGTGGACCTCGAGCAGGTCCCGTCTCAATCCCAATATAGACTTTTTCCACCTCTGGTAACTTATTTCATTGCTGTGTTATAATTAAATAAATATTACTTCCTTAATTTGATGAACGAAAATGAAATTAACTTTAGAAAATGTTTCAATCTTAAATTGTTAACTGAATTTCTGAAGCAGGTCACAAAACAATTTCACTCATAGCGTAAAGTCTCATTATGAGACTATTGGAAAATGATTTCACCAATTAATGAAAGCGTTCGCGCGGGCGACGAGGTAATTTTGACGATGTGAAGTGGCGATGCATGCAGAAGGATTGTAATGTAATATTCGATATCCATTCCCACTGCTATGGACAGAGATCGACATGACCCAATTGGAGCTCTCAGATAGTAGCGAGTCTATTTTTATTTGCTTATTTGTGTATTTAGTTAAATATGAACTGCTCGAGTATGAAAGGTAAAATAACCTAATTACCTTTGCCAATAAATTTACATATACTTATTACTTCAACTTATTTTGGCCACATTATTACCAACTCTTGTAACTCACGATACAATATAGACAGGTCTAAGAAGTTTAGCTTTATAATGATATGAATTATGGTATCTGGCATTCTAAGGGCACGCTGTAAACTGGTATTGTTGAGATATGAGCAAGATGTTAGTTTTCTCAAGTGTTATTATTGTTTTAAAGTTTGTACTCAATTTAATTTATATATAACAACAAATAAGGAAGACGAAATTGGTTTCCAACATTCGGAAATTATGAAATAATTAGTTGAAGTTGACACCTAGATCATTTAAAACTCTGAGCTCACATTATCATGGTCCAACTTCTACAAGTTATTTCATACTTTTCGTTGTTGGAAATTAGTTTGGTTTTCTGAACTTTATTTTTTTTTAATTATGTATACTGCTTGCAAAATCGATTCTATTATTCGCCCTTAATATTTACTGGTCACCATATTCCCAAATATTTTCACAAACCTAACAAAAAACATTAAGATACGATCATCCAGTAAAAATTTATGCGTGGTATAATATATAAATAAATAAAAAAAATATTATACAAGCTTCGACTTGAGAACAATCGTCCTTTTATTATGGAAGTCAGTTAAAACTTAAAAATATATTTATATACAAGTATACATACACACACACGTGTCGACTTTGATTTCCTCCTTTTTTGGCAGTCAATTAAGATGTTAATTTTAGTTGATTAAAAGGTAAAATTTAAAAAAATCAGTCAATATTAAAGGCACAAAATTCTTCGTAACTTGAATTTAAAATGTAGAGTAACACTTCTCATAAATCTTTCAATTTGTACGAAATACTGCCGCAACAAAGTTTACAGTTACAGTGGTTGTCATTATCTTATATGTACTTTATATCTAGTGTTCGGTTTATTTGTCTACTTATTCATCAGCGGACGTTCACGTAATAGGTGTAAGACTAAATAGGTACTTTGTCATCTGTGTAGAAGTAGTGACTAATTTTACAAATAGTATGAAACAACGGAATACAACAACAATATAAATAATATCAGATAAGCTGGTATGAATTTCATCATGATAAACTTTAGAATAAAACATTGTTGAGCTATGTATGTTAGTCATTGCATTCGAGACTGTATTGGAGCCCGAGTCTAACGCGAGGTCATCGATTTGGAACCGAGGGTAAATTAAACAATGCCCACACGTTCCGTACAACGTTTTCCAATATAGTTGCGAAGAAGCAAATAAATAAAACTTCATAAACTGGGACAAAGTTTTAAACAAAATGTAATAGTGCAGTAATTTAAAAAGCACGTATGTTTTATAACCTTACTGTTAACTTAAAAGTGGTGCACTAAGTGATACTTTTCGAGCGTTGATAGTTGCTTAGTTGCCTATTACATAAAAGTTTGCCTACAAACGGTGTGAGAGCCACAATGATTATTTAAATATTATAAATTAACCGGCAAGCTCCCGGCGGGCACTGAGCTCGCAGACGCAGCTGCGCACTCGCCCTGATGATGAGCATCTGATATGCTCGAAACCCGGGTCGACGTATTCGATCCTCAACGTGAGTGTTTTTTGCCGGTTAATTTATAATATTTAAATATGTGTGAAACTCACGAGAATTTCAATCCACAATGATTATTATTCATTGTATCAACAAATACTGTATTTTCCCCTGGTACGGGCTTTCTTAGTTTACCTTTGGGAGAAGCCCGACATAGTTTGGTAGAGTTCGTTGCTTCAGACGCGTAAATTGTTTTACAAAGAATCCTTTGGGATGGAATGGGAAGTAGAAATATTTAAAACAATATAGACTTTAAAGAGGATATTTAGAGATTACGGTTCTCAAGTAAAAACATCGGAGAGTTATTAAATGAAAAAGCTAAATAAATTTTACTTTTTAATATACTTAAATAGTTATATATGGGCAAGTGATATTGTTTGTTTATTACGTACCTACCATTCAAAGCGAAAAATTTGTTTAATACTAGCAAAAGCATTAAGCTCAGCATTAAAGCAGCTGAGCTTTTTGAGGGCTCGCGTTTATTTCACAACCTGATTCTAGTCATCATTCATGTCATCTAAGTAGATTAACTAAGATGTATTTGAGTATTGAGTTTGGTTCTGTTGGAGCGATCTTAACTCTTTGGTTTTCTTACAGATGGCGTTAGTAGTACAATAACATTCTATCCAATGAATACAAAATTGATTTTCTTTTTTAAATAATGATTAATAATATTTTTGGACAGATAACACATCTAGATATGGAGTTAAATAGCTATGTTATAGCATAAATGTATAGCCGTGATAGCTTTTCAGTACAGTGTGCCACAAAATGTTCCACTTGTGGAGGTTGTAGTTGCATGATTGGAGTTCTGCCGCAGGCGAACTTTCGAGATAGACAAATAACTAATATAAATACCTTAAAGTTTATAACCTATCACCTAGTTTACTTAACGGTTTGTTTCGGCAACGTTATTAACAGCAAGTTTTTCGATCACATCATCACTACCAGCTTCGAGTTTGTGATCGAAAGTCAAATTACGGTTAGAGGGTAACTTATTAACAATAAAATAAAACATCGTTTCGGTCCGTCTCTCTCCTCTCCCCTAATACTGACCCCAACTTAGTGCAGCTAGCTAAAAACGAGCAATACGCCTACTCACGAGTACGGACGTATTGCGTTTAATTATAGCGTTCAGCACATTTAGTAGGTATATTACGGATTATAAGTTGGTCATGCCATTGAGGGCTCTCCCATAATAATATGCCTACGTAAATGTAGGATGAGGCTCTCCTTACCTACGTCAATGGTTGCTAATTGAGGTGTCACGTCTGAATGCAATCAACGCCACGCAGTCCATCGTGATCTGATTACTGGTATAATGGCATTCACGCCTCTTGCCCGAACGTGTATAGATGGCGTCTATTATTCATATAATTAAATTGTGAAGTGAATGTCGTTAACCGCAGTAGTTGTGTATCACTTAATGACAGGTATCATGATAGATAAGAGCAGGTAGTCGATCAAATGCTAACACCCAGTTCCTGGAATGTTTGTCAAAGCCTTCATCAGTAAACATATTAAATACTGAACTCTCATTGGTCACCTATCGCGTCATCGAGTACCATTGACCAATCAGTGTACAGTATTTAGGGCCTGTTTCAGAATGTTCGAGTAAGTTCCTGTCATACTACCCAGAACATAAAATAACTGAATGATAAAAATGACAGTTAACATGCAGCACGTTTCAAGCTTTAACCGATGGATAGGCTAAATCCACTGTGAAACGCAAAGACAGTGTTTATTTATCAAATATGTTCTGGGTAGTATAACCGGAACTTACTCGTACATTCTGAAGCAGGCCCTTAGTCTGACAATAAATCAAAAAGCTTTGGCTAACGTTTCAGAAACTGGGGGTAAGTAAGCTATTGGTATTTTCGTACGGCATAATACTAAAGGGAAATGTATTCATATCGCTTTCCATACAAACGTAGTTTTATCATATTACAATACTTGCTGAAATATTGTATGCATGCCTTTGATCCTAATATCTATGCTTTATATATATTTTTTTATAGCTGATAGGTAAGCCTTCGACCACAATATCACCTGATGGTAAGTGACGATGTGGTCGAAGGTGTTAACTGGCTTAACCTAGAATTATTGGCTCTCAAGGACACAGCTGCCGGAATACACCTTTAGGTGCTTGGCGACATTTTTTTTCTACTTGAGGTTAGTAGCTAGCCAGGCGGGCATTCACAAAATGCCCTTTCACCATGCGGTGAAGATCAAGCTCGCGGCGGGATTCGAATCCTGGACCTGCTGCGCGGCAGTCCATACCCAATGCCACTGAGCCATCACAGCTTCAAATTTTTGCCAGTTTTCAAACTGAGTTTTAACAATTGGTATTTAAAATATGACTGAACGACGTTTGCATGGAAGCGCTATGAGTATATACCTCCATGAGTAAATATTGTTTGTGGTGCATATTCTTGTTCATTGATTGTGAATAGGTAATAGTTTTATTGTTTTTTTCTTATCGAGAATCTGTTTTGGCCTAAATTTACATGCTATTCTTGGCTATTGCAAAGGTTGGTTAGTCAAGCCACGCAGCACGTAAGTATAACAGCGCGTGTGATGTCGATGACACATTTTGCCCAAATAAGTTTTTATTACCTTCACTAATATAAGTTACACCACTTCGTCAACTATGTAATCAAACCCTTATCAGTTATGGATGTTTCTATGACAGAAAATGATATTATTTGAGAGCTGAGAATTAAATCAAGTTCTTGAAAGATTGGGCTATTTTTAAGCACTTTCGCTAAGGGCTTGTTATAATATATTGTCTATACTAATATTAGAAAGAGATATTTGTATTTTTGTGCTTATGTAACGAATAAACCTAAAATGTACTAAACCGATATGAATTTTTTTTTACATTATCCCTGATGAACACAGGCTATAGAATATTATCAAAAATAATGTTTTTTTTTATATTTTTGTTAAATACCAACGTAATAAACGTACCAATAAACGTAATGAAATGTAATTTTATAGAACATAGGGTTAAAATGTCTATGGTCCCAATACCAGACTGCGTGCAGGCACGACCTAATGTTGATAGCATTAATAATAAATAACGCAATGGACCTTCCACATTCCCATGCGGCGGCGGCTTTATATGACTTCCTATTCTGTTATACGGAATGCTTTGCTCTATAACTAACAAAAGCTTTGTAAGGCTTTGTTGTTTTCTCCTCTCCTAAACTGAATCTTACTAAATGGCAACCGTAAATTATGTTAGATTTAAGTGTTATCTTCATTACCAACACAGGTGAATTGAAAATAAAATTCGGTTACTTGCCTGTTTTTTTGTTCACTACTGTTTTTTAACATTGTATTTTTGTATTAGTATTGTTATGATTGCAATAACGCCTGCTCAGATTACATTACAAAATAACAAATTTACGAGAGGAAAATTATAGTCGTGTGCGGGATTCGAACCCGCGTCCACCCACCCTTATAGCAGGGGTATGGTCTGACCGCTTGAGCTAACATGATAATGACTCATAACTAAGGGGTATTACTCCATAGGGGTGGATGGAGGCGGGTTCGAATCCCACACATGATTATAATTTTTTTCTCGTAAATTTGTAATTTTGTATTGTATTTTTGTATTTACGCCTTCTTCGTCACCTGACAAAATTACTATGATAGGAACTATGGTGATCACGAGCGGGATGCAAATCCGCGATTATCGGTTCTGGGGTCGGAATATGCACTTCTAATCCATTCAAATGTATCCTTTTGTTCTGTTTTTTTTGTTTTGTGACGGAACACGCTCGAGACCCACCTGATGTTTTGCCTATAACAGATGCATTTCGTCTCAAGTCACGGATTGCATTGCGCCCGTCACCTTGAGACATAGTTATTGAGTCTCAAGTGCCTGTGATTTCACTGGCTCTCAAGGACTAATCGCGTTGAGGAATAGAAAGTTTTCTGTCTCATTTAATATAATTCATGTGCAACAAACTCTTAACAATTCCAGAATCTAGATGAAAATTAATTTACTCTAAATAGTAGGTACATCTACTTTATCGTTTGACAATGTACGCGGTAACGGAAAGTTAAATTGTATATGTAAATGTGAGGGAAACCGCTTTAGAAGTGGGAACTAATCAAACTCTCACCGCGACAAAGGAACAACTAACTTTAAACATTGACATGGTTTTTTTTCGGTAAAAATCCTTACTTACATAACTTGGCTTGAAATATTGCGTTGAAAGGGATGAAAATCTCTGAGGGACAGAATGTCAAAAGATTAAACAAACGAATGAGGGAAAAGAAAAGTTTTTGGCAGTTTCCTACAAAATAATGTCGCTTTTTGCGCATAATAAATTAATCTGATAACAAGATTACATAATTAAATTTAAAGAAGGTGGTGACAAAAACCTTATAATTATTATGAATATAATTTATAGAATCTAACATAATTTTCTTGAAAATTGAATTGAAAATACTTGTAATTGCAAGGATAATTATCACGTCTCTCAGCAGCCAAGTTTCTAAGAAAAGTTAATGATAGCTGTGTCCGTAGTATATAATGTATAGACACGAATATCAATTGCGAAGACAGTACGGTTGCCTTGAATTGAGAACTTCTAATCTCACATCATCAACATTATAATCATATTAACTTTGTCGGTGTTTCCATGGATATACTAGTTACAATATTATAGATAGCCCTTTACATAAATTCTCTAGAATAAATGCAGGATACAAACACTTGTCACACACATACAGCGCTGTGTATGCTCGTGGCCACCAGCAATTCCGTATACTTCCAGCCTCATATCACATCCCATAAGCGATAATAGATTCAGATTCTTTATTGGCAAATAAGTTAAAATATTATTAAATTATGATATAATGAGTATAACAATAACGTTAAATCAAAGTGATGTAGGTAGATAGGTAGATACTTACCTGTTTACTCAATAATTAATTGTCTAATATTTATAGATCAAAATATCTGTACGATGTAGGTACATAATAATAATATTCTTGTCGTCAAAGAACTCTTTGACCGAATAAAATACTTTGTCAACTAGTATTCTTTATTTTGTTTTTAAATATATTGACGGAAGCCACATTCTTAATACATACTGTCAAATGATTGTATATTGATGCGCCTTTTACGTAAACTGACTTTTTGGCTTTCACAAGTTTGCAGTACAGGGTTCTAAGTGTATCCCTGTTATTTTAATAAAATTGTATTATTTACTTGCCCATTCATCTTACACTTTACTTTTTGGTTAACATTTTCAAATGAAATCTACTCCATTGTCGGACACACAGTTGCTTAACAACAGGTAAATTAGTGGCCAAAATTAGGTCCGTATAGAGTAATAAAAATATAATAAAAACTTTTTGGCACATTTTTTTTTTTTTTATGTTATAGTGACGGAACAAGCCCGAGGCCCACCTGATGTTAAGTGGACTAACCTCTGCCTATAACAGACGCATTTCGTCAACGACGAATTGCACTGTGCCCGTTACACTGAGACGTCCAGTTGTTAGGTCTCATTAGCCTGTAATTTTTCTGGCTCTCAAGGACTACTGCCGGAACACACCGTTAGGTGCTTGGCGACAGATTTTCTACTTGAGGGTGGTCGCTAGCCAGGCGGGCATTCGCAAAATGCCCTTCCACCATGCTGTGAAGCTCAAGCTCTGGGCGGGATTCGAACCATGGACCTGCTGCGCGGCAGTCCATAGCCAATGCCACTGAGCCATCACTGCTTCATGCAAACTTTTTGCAACTTGTGGCTCGCTTGATGCTTTTACTCCTGTCCGTGAAAAGTAAATCATTACGATATACAGTTACGATACTTTACATCAGCTTTGTATATTTTATAACATGCTTATTTTGGTCAACACAAATTATCGGATGGAATACGTGATCGGATTTTGGTAGTGTATCGAGGCCATAGACGTACGTGACATTTCTACAAAACGTACAACAATAGGGATAGCTGTTAGATCATTGTAGTCTGTTATCTGTTTGTGCAATTGATTTAATCAAATTATGCTCTGAAAATTTCATTAGCGACTCGCTTACAATGTATGCATCTTGTGAGGAGCAGTAAAATTATTATACCGTGGTGAATTAATAGCTCGTGTTACTACTATCTTCTCAAGTGAAGTGTAAGCTTATGTATACAATGTAAGTACTATTTATGTCCGTAGGGTGCCGGGCTAGAATTTCAACACCATCACTCTCATACTCCGGGGGTGTTGTAAGAGTCGACTAGAGGTAAAATACTGGATGATGGGCAGCAGCGCTTTCTGAGGCACTGGTATCTGAAACTGCGATCCCCAAGACGCTTGCGTGGGGATTATGGCAAACCCCCTGTAATGGGGGAGGCTATGTTCAGCAGTGGACAATCCGGCTAATCCAGTATTTATGAAGTGCAAGTTTACTTCAAGAACCAAAATAATGCATTTCTTAGTATTAGTTAAAAGTGGAATATAAAAATATAAATCTGAAATCTGTCTCTCTGTCTGTTTAGCTTGTACGGCTAACCCACGGAACTCATTTTAATGAAATTAGTTATGCAAGTAGCTTTAATACTCGGGAAGAACATTGGTACATTTTATCCCGGAAAAACCTCAGGACAATTTTGCATTTTTGAATTTTTCTAATCACATGTACCCATAATGAGTAATAATTTCGTACAAATTATAACTATACACAGTAATACGTATACGGTAATTAGAAACAGATTTGCTTCAAAATTTGGAAAACCTACAGATTTAGCTTTATTAGAGTATGTATGTATATAATACTCACTGCAACGTACGGGGGCAAAAGTACTCTCTTTTCAAAAATCAACTAAGGATCTGCCTCAAAAAATGTAGTGTATAAATGAGTGCACGGTAATTAGAAAATTTTGAAACCAAAGACGATAATTATACACTGACGTGCTTCATTCGTGATACACTTTATAAGAGATGTGCATTTGCGGATAGACCGTGGTACGAACATGAGTCTCACGACGCGACGCCTACAGCGGTGATGTTCCGTACTGGTATTTTGCCATGCGCACCCAGTACAGAAAACGGTATGGCAATTATAACTTTAAATCTGACATGTAGTAACGTAATGATAATTATTTACAGACTGATTCGATATTTTCCTATACCTATGTACACATTACTTATTACCGTTACCGTTAGTACCCGTTAAAATTTTGAATAAAGCAAATTATATCAGTACGTCATAAATTACAGACAGGTTTTAAATTTAGGTTGATGTGCACATCAACACATCACGGTGATTAGAGAACACTGGTTCGTGAAATTAATTTTGCCACTACTACTTCAAACAGAGGCCTTAATTTTTGTTTACATATATGTATCTGCAGGAAAACAAAAATTAAGGTATCTACCGATGCTAACTAACATATAAAATACTTTGCGTTTTTTGAATATATCAATATTAAAGATACATAAGCCCGAACAAGTAAACATAAGCACTAATTGGAGAATAATGGAATTATGCTTTCATATCACCGCTTCTCCGAAACTGAACATAAAAATGAATTAAACACACACACGGATATGCAAAGTTTGATTTAACAAAGTTATCGAATAGCAGTTTCACACAAACGTCTTTTGTAGAAGCCATGTAGGTACGCTTTCAAGTTTACTCTTGCCTAAAATAGATATTAAATTTCCTATCGTAGCGGTTTCAAAGGACATGAAACTACCTCTACTCCGCTTTGACACGGCACTTTGTATGGTATGAGTCTTGTGGTATTGGGGCAGGTAAATTATAGTATCAGCTATCGATGCCTTATCGCTTCAATTATATTTAAACTTTAAGGTAGGTAGATACATTATACAAATAAAATTAAATTCCCCGACAAATAATTAAGAAATTACTCGGTATAAAAAGGCCAGTAAAAAAAATAACGTTTGCGATAAAAACAGAAACAATCTCGGTACTTCTTATTAACATTCTTATACAGATATATTGTGCGAACGAGAATGGGCCCTTTCGCGTCCTTAAGTATTTCTCAAGAGCCTATGAAACGAAATTTGTCGGGAAACTCATAAGACGTCTCAACCACATTTTCTGTAAAATATCATGATTACGCTCACATTCATTACACGCAATGAGATTGTTAAAAAAATATATATGCACGATTTGTCTGAGTTGCACGACATACGCCTACGAAACAGACGCTACAGAGGAATCCCGCTTTTCATAATATATTTTTTGTTATGTCACTTTATGTGCATCCGTCATCCGGTGCCGCTGTGTTGCTCATAACATTCATAAGCACACATGTGCCGCTTTCCGCTACGCGCATCAAATGCACCGTATGAAAACCATATTGTGAAAAACTGTCTCATTTTCCCCTCATATTATACCAACTTCAGACTTTAATATAGGAAACTCATTGCATCAACAGCGTATTTTTAAAATACTCGCCTCTATCATTAACTTTTCAATTTAGAGGAAAAGGGAAACATGGACGGTCCAGTTTTGTTTCATTCGTATTTGATCCTTGGGGCTTAGTACGGGTGCGCCTCCCTGTTGTGTGATGAATCCCTTGATTATTTATGTTGCTATCTAATCTTGGCTGTAAATTATGTGTAAATCCTTATCAGATGTAATTCACTGTGTTTTTTCTTCATTCGTATATAATCACGCTTTAAAGTCCCTGAAGAGGTAAACGCAGCAGTCTACACACATTTCGCTAGATTTGTCTTTTGGTTAAGTGGCCTATAGCGTCGCTTTTGTACGTTGAGGGTTCGATACCCATATCAGACAGTTATTGGGTTTTTCTACAAATTCTCCATAGAATTGTACCTGAAAGTGTGCCCGGTATGTAGCAAACAGCTGGCCTCCTACTAAGTAGAGCCGAAACAAGTTAGTTTTCCTGCGTGACTTTAATCAGCTAGGCTCTTTTTATAAGAAATCGATTGAATTAGTTAGTTTCGTCTTTCATTTATCCACTGACTGTAGCGCAATAGAGTGTAATTATGTACCTATATTAATTTAAAAATGTAAATGTGATTTTTAATATAAATTTCAGCAATATATGTTTTATTTTTCATTTTTTTCCTTTATTGTATTACTACACTTCTGACAACATAACACAGGTTTCATAGTACGAACTGTTCAAATAACTTCTTTGTTAGTACAGGAAATTAACTAAGGAAGAACCTTATCAAAATCCAATCAACTGTGCCTGATTGACTAACAAATAACAACCAAACTTTCGTTTTTCTAACTACGAGGATCAGAATTTTTCCTTATATTTTAATTACTTTACTGATTTTGACGTTCCAAATTTATTTTTGAATACAGATCTATGATTTATTCAACACAATTTTTTTTTTTAAATATCACACAATTGCATAATTGATCCTGACGAAACTTTGAAATTAAATTTGGTGTTGTTATTGTATTAAATGAGGTATTTACATAGATATATCGGAACCTACCCGTATTATACGACGTAGCACATAACTACTAGCAATAATACATTAAAAAAGCACTGTTTTCTATAAGATTTGTCTCAATTTTATCTGAATATTAGATCATAACGTAGAGAACCACTTGACATAAATCGTATTACTAGCAGCGGTTCAAATAACGCCTGAAATGGCTAACAGCTCAAAGATAGGCTTACGCTCAAATATTAAAATTGTATCTGTGGTTTTGCCGCGGCTGGACATGTTAGCGTTAAAAATATATCAATTATAATAATTAGGTACTTAAAAATGATTTTCAAACACTATCGCGTGCTTACCTAATATTACATCTCCAAATTTTAAAAGGGCAATTTATTTCCCCTCTCTCGGCAAAATAATGCACTCTAAAAATTTGTGGATGTTATCATAATAACGTTAGGAGAAAAGTGGAATTGGATAAGATACTTTACGGTCTATTTAAAAAATTAGGCCTATCCAATCCTAATATCCTAAATGTTTGATATATCAAACGTAAGGGCATTTGTTGTATTTTTTAAATATTCGCACATTTCAGTGAATAAATTTTGCCTCTTATATCTAAATGTAGATATCTAACTATTTATTGATTGAAAACTGGGCCATAGCGACTATATATTTGCAATTAATTGAAACAATATAAATCTATTGTTCTCCTAGGATTAATACAGGCGGTCATCAGGACCTTGTCATGTTTGCTTACATTATCGTTCAATACGTCACAAAGTATTTACAAAAAAATACATGCGTTTGGCTTAAAATATACACGATTTAATTTATATTATGTGTAATTTTAGTTATAAACCTTGTAAATGGTATAAATTATTTATTGTTTTTAGGTTATCTTACCCAAAGGGAAACAAAAGTCATTTAATGACACTAGGATGTCTGTTTATCTGTTCTTTCTTTCGTATGTCATGGGTATCTAGTTCGTAAACAAAATTAGTAAGAAACCTGAAATTTGGATATTTTGTTAGGAACTTTGACTCAAAGATGAATAGTAATACAGTGAAGCTTTGAATCATCTTCATCTAAATTCTTTGTTTTGTTTTGCAAAGCAAAATTTATTCTTGTTGAGAAACTCTTTACATATGTATCATTTTTTTTTTTTTACGTTCATACTAATATTATACCCTGGAGACCTGTGTTTGTAAGCTAATGAGACTTAATTAGTTTCTATATCGTACACATGTTTTCAGTTGCAATCCAGGTTAGATCAGTATAATTCTGTGCTCCTTCTGGATCACTCATGTATATTTTATTGATCGTAATTTGTTATGTGTACTTAATAAATAAATAGAAAAACAGAATACTTGGAATAAACGTTCAAATAAACAATTTTTATTTTCCAATAAAAGAAGGCTGCCGAAAAGAATATAGTTTTTGCAGCCTATATAATGTTTGATGCCATCGCGTGGAATGAATTGAGTAGAGCACAAACATATTTTATAAATATTTTCTTTTAAATAAATGGGCGCGCTCAATGTTGGAAATTTTAGACCGTTTTTGTTACGGGATCGATATTGCAAACAAAGGCCCACTTGCGCCAAAAAGAACACGCGAGTTATACTCGAATTAAGTTTAAATTGTCATACAAAAACCAAGTTATCCCGACTTTAACTCTCGAACTTATGTTGGTGCAATAAGAACTAAACTAGCTAGGTGCGAATCTGAAATGTCAGTGTATTATTATCGTACATCTAACCAACAAATATTAAAACGCTGATTTGTAATGTAGTTTTGTTGATTTGTTATTGTATTCAAAATCTACAAACATTTTTTTCCTTTATAACAGCCGGTTGCAATGCGTCACCCTAAAAGAGCGACACTCTATTCAAACTTGGCTGGTTATTACAACCGATGATTATTTTAGCGTTTGTTATACCTATTATTGATAACACACTCTACCTTATACAAGTATGCATTAATGTTTTTATTTATTAGTTTTTCCTATAATTACTTGACTACTAAATTGATCGTGACATCCAAACAATCCATATTAGGTATATAAAATGTTAATCCCAAACTTTATAACTCGAAATTCAGTATAAGAAAACTTAGCTTAGTACGGTAACCCAAGCATGACTTTGTATAAAACTACCAGAAATCCCTTACCAATGACTCGGATACAGGTAACGTTACAGATATGGTGTAGTATAAATGGACAAAGATCCGATCCAAATAAGGCTCTCATTTCGTCTTCCTGGGATGGGGGACTAATATCATTGAAGAGAAAGTAGGCATATGATGCGATCGCATGTCTTATCTATGTGACGCAAACTATTCTATAGTAGTATACACGCAATTTGTAACATACACATTAGGAAAATTAGCCGTAGGTACTTGAGGTTTGTTTACACTTCCTAAATTAATTATCAATAGTCTAAGATCCCGCTGCAGATTGGTGTGCTCATCGACTTTTTGTTTAAAACCAAATTTTTATGTTTATTTATAGTTAAGAGTATATATATTTACTAGGGTGCCTATCAAAATTTGGCCGCCATTATTTTTAATTAAATTATTTTTAATTGATTTTTGGTAAAAAATTTCGTTTATTTATTTTTTAAATAAAATAACGTCTACATCACGGTAATTAATATGAAGATTCTAAAAAATCACGGTTGCCGTTGCGCACCTGGCCGCACCTCTTTGCAGCCAGGTGTAAACAGGTATGATTTCGATGAATTTATACGTTTATAACCTATTTTTATTAATTATATGTCAAATTGAAGCTAATTTTTTTCTATTAATTATCATATAAAGTTGCTTAATTAAATCTGGCCGCAAATAAGGGTTGCTGGCTGTTAAAGATAATTAATATTTAAGGTAGAGTGAAAGAGAGTTAGCGCGTAACATCATTTGTCAGACGAGGACAGCGATTGCCGGCTGTGCGGCGCTTTTAAGCCATTGCGCATGCGTCGAATGTTAGTGTTCTCAACCACCGGGGAGTTATAGAGACGACTTATAATAAATACTCCAAAAAATATGTAATTTTTTTCAAAATGACAAATTTAAAAATTGCAACAAAAAATTAATATTGATTTGATATATCGACGGTCTAGTTAGCAATTTTTCTAACTCCTTATTTTTTAGAGGGTAATTTTTTTAACATTTTGATAAAGCAATAATCCAATTACAAATTATTTGAATGATTCAAACTTAAATATTATATCTCTATTAGATATAAAGGATATTAAATGGTTTTTTAAAATGATAATAAATTTTGAAGTAATTGTTTTTTTCCGTACAAATAAAAGATTCTCTAAAATGGAGTTAGATAATTTGCTAATTAGAACGTCGATATTTAATATTAATTTAAAAAATAAAAAAATAAAACCAAGGTGACTTAAGTAAAAGAAAATTTTATTGCGAAAGTATTTTTTAAAAATTTTATTAGATTTTATTCAAGTATTTAATTGTCTGTTACATATTAATTAAACATTTAAGCAAATTAAAAAATTATTAAATTTATTTTATAATTCTTATATTTTCGTAACTCTTATTTAAAAATCTGAATCATCGGAGCTTTCAGTTGTACGGTCATCGGAGCTATCACTTTCATCGCTACAAATATCAGAATCGTCGTTATCGGAAGCTATGTTCGTGGATTCACATAGCACACTATTAACTTGCGTTGGAGTTGAGTCTCACTCTGCCACAAATAAACTCGATTAAAAAACAAAATACCTTTAAAATCTGGAAATATATATATTTTTATTCGCTGTTTGATCCACTCAAACTAAATGTATGAAAATGTTATTTTTTGTATGGTATAGGTAATATATTGGGGTATGGGGATGTTAGGGTGACATGTTTAGGTAATGGAAAACTACTTAGTACTACAAAAAAACGTTACGGGGCGTCGCGGGATAAAAAAACGTGAGCAGTTTGGACGATTGTGTCATAGGAGGTGGACAGATTGTACTCACGAGGGGAAAACGTTGTTTATTACGAACTCCAAAACAGCGTGGTTTTTATGTTAGAATAAAAATGCTGCATCTGTTCAGTTGAGAACACTAACATTCGACGCATGCGCAATGGCTTAAAAGCGTCGCACAGCCGGCAATCGCTGTCCTCGTCTGACAAATGATGTTACGCGCTAACTCTCTTTCACTCTACCTTAAATATTAATTATCTTTAACAGCCAGCAACCCTTATTTGCGGCCAGATTTAATTAAGCAACTTTATATGATAATTAATAGAAAAAAATTAGCTTCAATTTGACATATAATTAATAAAAATAGGTTATAAACGTATAAATTCATCGAAATCATACCTGTTTACACCTGGCTGCAAAGAGGTGCGGCCAGGTGCGCAACGGCAACCGTGATTTTTTAGAATCTTCATATTAATTACCGTGATGTAGACGTTATTTTATTTAAAAAATAAATAAACGAAATTTTTTACCAAAAATCAATTAAAAATAATTTAATTAAAAATAATGGCGGCCAAATTTTGATAGGCACCCTAGTAAATATATATACTCTTAACTATAAATAAACATAAAAATTTGGTTTTAAACAAAAAGTCGATGAGCACACCAATCTGCAGCGGGATCTCGTACTACAACGTAAACAGATATCTCGTAACTTAGCAGAGCGATGATATTTGCTATCAGGTTTGGGCCATGATAGTTGAGGTTATGCATTGTTAGTTTAGATAGTATTAGGTAGTTTAGTTAATCATGTATTCGACTTCTCGATCTATTTAAGTAAATGGATTAATTAATACGTCTTATTTTATCATCTAGTTCACCGTCGTCCCTTATATTATCTATTGTTATTTCTCTTATTGCAATGGGTGTATGGAAGAGACAAACATTCTGAATTCGGATATTAAGGTTTAAAATTATATATCAACAATTTTGAAGATATGTATTTTAAAATTATTTGGAATAATCGTTTTGTATAGGAATTCTTATTTTCACCTATAGAGATAAAATAAATAATGAAACGAAAAAGTTACACACCAAAGATGTAGATTTTATGAGCATTAGCATGCCAAATTTCAATGAGTTTGATCACTTGGTACTTAGAATATGGCGAAACTACGTTTGTTTGTAAAACGCTATAAATACCTTAGACTGTTATACATATAAGTGTTCAATAAATCTTTTATCTGACTGTGTATGTACATGATGAGTAATTTTCTTATAAATGTGCTATTTTAATTTCTTTGATATACCTTTTTTTTTATTGATAATGTCCTAGTAAATTTTAATGCCACGGATTTATTTCATAACTATTTTCGAAATATTCCTGACTATATGAAACTATTTTGAACAATAATACTGACTGTGAAGGATTATTAATATCGCTACTACATAATATTATGATGAGGGTCATACGTAAACTATTATGACAAGGGCCACGACTTGTAATGAACTATTTCAATTTGTAGGTATGTCAAATCATGTCACTTAAAGTACCTTTATTTCATAACTAGCTTCTGCCCGCGCCGCCCCGCTACTCTTGCATTTAAATCGGTTATATATCCGTTTTTCCTCCAGACCTATTCAGTAAATTGGATAAAAAGTACCTATATATTTAGCCATTTCTTGGACAAGTGGCAACAAACACACACGTACTTTTGCATTTATAATATTAGTGAAAAAAAATATAGTTTTTTGTATAATAGTTCATCTTCTACCTTCTACACAACAAGTTTTCTTAAAGCAAACAAATGCCTACCTTTGTCACTTAATAATTAATAAAAATTATTTATAAGTATCACACGAGTATCAAGCGCAATCAAAAAATGGTATTATTATCTACAATGAAAAGAGATGATCTTTTAACAAATATTCTTTAACGCTTATTTTAACCTAACAGCTAATCTAGCCTTATATATCATTGAACTTTTCTCTTCCTTCAACTTTCCTTGAGTTTGGTCTTATGAAACAAGTTTCAAGACGTTTGAAGCCATTTGAAATTTTATTAAAAGCATCGTTACCGAAACACAGGTGCAAATTTCAGAGACACAATAATCACCTACTCCGTACGAAATTGTAAATTATTTTACGCTTTAGGTTATATTCCACTTGTTCGCTTAATTTAACTTTATCATGCGAAAACTCCGCCATGGAGACATGAAATATTTTTTGTTGTTACGTTACCAGGTTTTCATGCTTTCAAAGCGAATTTCATTACGTAGCTGTCTCGTAGCAAAGTCGTAGCTCATGTCATCGTACCGTCTACGTTATCTTGTAGCAAACTAACGCTGTAGCTTTTGTTGCAGTGCCATCGAGTTTAAAAACAATCTATTTCCTAACAAAGACAAGACAAACGAGTTATAGCCTTCTAAGCTCTGGACACGGATGGAGTGCGGCGAGTGGGTTCACACAAATAAGCCGTATATTATTGAACTGCAAGCACCACCAAAGTGCATCGTATCTAAATCGTGCCTATGTATGATATTAATGCTTGATTAAAAAATTAAAAAGTATAAGTTCAATCTTGTTAAATTGAATGAAATAGTTGAAAAACACTCGTTTATCTTTTTCCACAAACTATTACCAGTTTGTTACCTTTCACTTTTGCATAAAGCTTTGAGGCTCACCCGATAGTTGTTTGATGTAACATTGTTTGAATACCAGAGGAATTATATTGCTTCGTTTTTATCAAACACTGAACTCAACTATCAAAGAGCGAACTTTGCTGACCTCATTATTAAAGATTTTAAAGTCCACTGCATAACATGCTTACCCCAGATCACGTATTCATTTCTCGTTATTTCCACACTTGGCATAGTTGGATGATTTAGGATAATTTATAATATTGATTTAAGAGTTTCATCATGGTAAATCCCACGGGAAGTTTCCAATTGCGACCGCGTGATAATAAAGAGTAAACACATACTTTGTAGTTTTATTTCTGTTTTGGGCATTGCGACAGTTTAACTTTATCTGTCATCACCTCGGCTAGCCATATTTATGTTTACGATAGTGAATGATTATTCATAAACTTTGTTCTGAAACAAGATGCAAACTACTAATTAACAATGGGGCGGTTACCTGTGTTCCAGGCGAAATGAACCATAAGTTCGGGAGTTAAACGATTTCGTAATTATCACTCAATTAATCATTCGAAGCAATTTGTTCAATGTCTTCCAAGGAGTCCAAAGTCTTCAATTAAGAAAGGGTGGACTGAGGATATTGAGTCTATGGCCCATTACGTAACGCAAGTAAATTTTGAGTTTTATAGTACAAGTGTTTTTTATAGCGGCGGTATGCATTTGTCAATAAAACACTACAAACTATATGCAACACTGCAGCTCCTATAACGATGCATTTTGGTGAGCTAAAGTCCATTTCAGGGCCACAGGTTGTCCAAATACGCCAGATAAATACCAATTCGTAGCATGCCTAGCATGCTGGCAGCATTGGATTGCAAATCTTATTCGTAACTCTAATAAATGCCAGCATTTATTAGGCTCACAGGTAGCATCGACCAAGTGCTCTGATAAGTTCTGGAAAATAGTGTGAGGCCGAAGGTTTCTAGCCCCTGCATTTTTCCAGGCACGCTACATATTTGATCCCAGCCAATAGAGAACAAGTCAGGAGACGCTGGATACAGTTGGTCTAAAAACCGTTTATTATGGCGTTTTACAGAGGAAACATACACATATACGGGGTCTGTAGTGCATCCTTGTTATTTACTTCTCTCAAGAAGCCTATCGTTGTTGAAAGAATGGAAACATTTTCTTAATCCAATAAAACGTTTATTATTCATGGATAAAATTTCAAATTTTCGTACGCTAACTCCGTATGTAATCAGAATGAGAATTCATAAAATATTTAATTCAATAATATACTATTTTCTACAGTTAAGAGCAAAAATATCTCTGACCAATAGTTATATTCTTTGTGTTAAAATATATGGTGAGAATAATATTATTTAGCTTGGAGAAAATAACCTTACTTCACTCAAGATATTATTTTCTTCCGGTCTATGTTAATCAGATCCACAAACATGTAGAAAGTCTAAGGAGGTACATATTTCGTTGTTATTAAAAATTATTTATACGAATAATTACAACAATTTAAATGAGAGTAAACGAAGTACTATTAATGTATATGCCTTTACTTAAGCAAGCGAAATTTTTGTGCGGTCGGTTATCAATCAGCATTCGACTAGGATTGATTAAACAATGATGACGATGCACGAGCAGAGATTAATAGGAGCCCGCCCGTAAGGTTGACTTGAGGAAGTTCTTTGTAAGCGGCTGCTCCTTAAATATAATTAATACTCGAAACATATTTGCCTTAGAACAATAATGTGAAATTTTAGGCGGACGCGTAATTATGCGGCAAAGTAATTTTTTTATTCATAAATGTTTATGCTTTTATTATATTGTATTAGAATACTACACTGATTTCATCCACTATTGCATGTATCAACGTTTTTAATAGGTATTTCATTGAATGTTCAAATTCTATTTATTATAATATTTATCAAGTGCCGCACCTATCCAATAACTTAAAAAGTAGAACATTTGACATTGCACTAACAGGTGGAGACACGTGCCATGTATTTATTTTAAAAAAAGGAAGGCTGTTATATTTTTTCACGGCATTTAGGCATTCAATGATCTTCATATTTAATTATCTATAAAAATATTCCGTTTTCCTAAAAGCAAGTGGATAAAGTGTGAAGTTCATACCGGATCTGATGAAATATAAAGAAAAATGATTTTATTAAAACCTAATTGTAAATTAAGAATGTTAGAAAGAATTGTACCTAGAAGAAAATACTTAATTTGATAAATGTTATCATCTTCATATGCAAGTTTCCAAACATAATATGTGAAACATCTACAAAACGTATATAATTTTGTGTTCCAATAATTTTAAATGTGATTTTTGCACAGCATGTGATTGTGCTCGTAATCATATTTAAAAATGGGTTGAGTTCGGGTTTAAAGACATTGATTCTCAAAAAAAATATGAAGTCACTCCAATGAGAACAATAATTAATAGTTACACTATAAAATAAGTAAGTTAAATTAAATAATATGTGAAATCTAACGAGAATAATGTATATGCTTACTAAAAAATCTTCCAACACTTTTCATTGTTTTTTTCTGAAACACAGCGCACAGTTGGCCGCTTGTTAGAGCTTAGATAACGTGAAACGTCATCGCGCAGCGGGGGTTGGAGCCTTAACGACCTACCCTTGTCTTTTAGCCATTTCCATATGTTTACATATGCTCCTGTCACGCCAACGGCGTTTCTATGTTAATTTTATAGTAACTCCTTCTGAAAGACTGGAGTAAAAGCGCAAATTATCGGGGCCAGGGACTGGATGATGACAGCGATATATTTTTATTTGACCACAAAATGAGCATTTGTATAATTTTTGCGTCCCGTCTCATACGAATTAACAACGCAGTAAATGTTACGATGTCGGATAAAACTACATGTTGAATGCGACGAGCCTCATTTTTGTAAAAAAAAAACATTTGTACGCTTAGTTACTGAAAGTAATCTAAAACTTAAGTTTTTGAAGTCGGCAGGTTAGATTTTTGTCGAAGGCTAGACAATCGGCATTAAGAAAAATTAACACATGTTGGTAGAGCTATGTGTGAAATATAGGTCGTTATACAAAGGATGCATAGAACCTAGTCAGGCACTCGAACTATACAACAATAGTTTGAGTGCCTAAATATGTATTTCGCCCAAGGTAGGGGTAGACATCTGCTTTTCATCTCGAATATAAGAAAAGTAAATAAAAACCTTCTTAGTTGAATGAACAATAAATCATTAAAACAAAAATAAACAATATTGGCAAGATAATAAAATTAATATTCAAATTAGAGCAATGTTTAAACGAAGGGGAAAGGTATATTAATATTGGATATCACAGAGATTTAACAGATTGGCATTATTTTTAATTCATTTTTTTTTGACAGCAGGGTAAATCTTTTACTAGGGAAGACAAGTACTGTTTTCATCCCTCTGATCAGGTAACTTCAAGGGTACCGTGTATGACAAATGAGAAGACAAATATTTTTCATTTCTCATAATCGGAAAGTAGTGCTTGTTTGATTTGAGTAGCGGGTGGGAGATGCTGCTTCCCATAAGGTACATAATTATAAAAAAAATTACTTAAATTTTACAACATTTTCTCACTGCTATAATACACTCACTGCTTTTTCTATAATATTAATTATCAATAAATATTATAGAAAAACTGCCATTTTTAATTATATATATTATATATATTTGTAATTAAAGTTTAACACGGACGAAAGTCATCAATTCCATTTGAGACTATAGCCCACCCTTAAATGTTCCAATCAAAAAAATAGGTGCTACTTAAATAGGTATTATTATTAATATTTTAGAAAAACTATACTATTTAGTCTCCTTATATTCGTATTGAAAAGTAGAGTATTTAGCACGGGTTAAAGCCTTCAATTTCTACTCGGACTATAACCGCCCTCACTGCGCACGGGCGTCTAAATACCTCTTATGGGAATTGATTATTTTCGAACCTTGTATAATCTACTATGTTACTTATCAAGTATCTTCGTGTAGGACCATGATAGATTACAATGGTACTGGAATCTAGTTTGACACGTCCTTGCTAGTATAGACAAAAACCTATGTATTAGAGCTAGAATAGACCTTTCTTTACTTTTAAATAATACTAACAATAAAATATGAGAATCAGTAATAGTGCGAAAAGTCAAATATTCAAGTACAAGTAGTAAATTACAATTAGTTCAAGATTCTAAATGTGACTTTGTCCTTGTTGTTGTGTATGCTATGTACTGAGTTGTACCTAAAGAAGGTCCTAAAGATTCGTTTTATCTTTACGAGATAAAGGCAATACGAGAAGTTAAGGCAATTTGCACAAAGCTTGTGAAAGATTTGAGCTTGATGTTCGGGAGCCGGGTAGCGGAAGCTAGGCACAAAGAAACGAATGGATAAAGTTAATGCTTGCAATGATCTCTATTTAGTTTGAAGACAAAAAGCAAAGTTTTTCTGTGTTGTTTTATAGTATTAATTGAAATTCGCATTTATGGCAAGCCGTATAGCCCTTATTCTATGGGATCAAACATATATGGCGCACAGTAGGTGTGTAGGCATCAAGTACGTAAATGCGTGCGGATATTATTTGGACTTCCATACCTCAAGATAAGGCAGATCTATAAAGGATCATGTTGTTGTCAGACCCTTTTTCTCGGGGTAAATGTATCAAGTTGAAATTTATATCAATTACTGAGATTTACCGTCCCTTGGTGGAATACAAAAATCTTTAGAGTAAAAGAGCAAAGGTTAGGCTATTTATGTGACATATAAACCTACTATCATGAAAATCGGCTCGAATCACAACACAATTCAAGTAAGGTATCCAAACATGTGACTTAGTAGTTAATCATATGTAAGTATTTGTTTGTAAATAAAAACACTCATTATTGCGGTTTTTTTTTTAATTAGCAATATTAAAAAAATTCAAAATAAAATTTCAATGACCCAATCTCGACCAAAATTTACAACTACTATTACAAAAACTGCTGAAAACTTTCCCATCTTAAATAAGCAAGCTACTAATAACGATAAGCTTACGTAAAATCATTATAAAACCATTTTACATTAAACAAAGTTGTGGATGAACATACGCCCTCGATTTTCTCATTCCGCTAGCTAGTGTACCCGCATTTAAAGTTCCACTACAATACGGTATTCTCAAACTTCCATTTAGTTGTATTCTGATTGAAGCGAATTTGTCTATTTGGGTAGTAGACAGTCAAAATTCACATTTTCTGAGCAAAATGTTGCCATAAAATTGTTACATCTCAATAAAACAAGGCCTAAAAATGCTATCTTTGCTCTTATTACCGGTTTTATAACGAAACGTGATGGTTTAACATTATACACTTAAGGTAGGTTGAATAAATACTGTCTTATATTAACTTACGATATATAAGTACATTGTAAAGCTATACTAACAAAGTATCTTATTAAATTAAGGCCAGCCATGAAAATTATATTATTAATAATTAATGTTTAGATGCGATACTACTCTCATTATATTTAAAAACAGTGAAAAAAACAATTATTATCTTGTTGAGTTCCTTCATTAAATGAAGAAAATCATTTTGCAAATAAGTAATAGTTTTTATCTCGGCACATGATCTGCTCGTAGTAATAAAATATATTACACAGACATAAAATTATTCAACCATTTGTTTTGGGCAACCAGTTCTTATTCTAAAATGACATTATCTGCCGACTAAGAAGGCATTTATCACGCATCTCGAAGACGTTGATCCTATAATACGTATAAGGACCATTGTAAGAAGAATGATGTCTATAACGTTTAACTTTGCGACATCAAATGGCAGTCGCGTCGACGGAAAAATTAATGGTGAGAGTAATAGCTGCTCGGCAATTTCACAAGCTAATTGCGATGACAACCTGCGATTAAGTAAACCTGTAATACTTGAGCCCCTACTCGTGTTAGCATTCGTTACTTGATTGTTGGTCCTTTTGCTGTATCAACTAGCTAAATTATTAAAAACCCTTAACTTTAAAATATGTTTTTGATCTCATAAAAGCTTTAATTATTTATTAACTGAGATTCTTTTCAGTGTTGATATTCATAACGAAAATTATATCTAAACTTTCTCATTCAAAATAGATTCATCCGTTTACTAGAATCTAAGATCACATTTGCAAAACGTACGATAGTAACCGAGAAAATCTACGAATTACATTATTATTGCTGAGCGGACTCAACTAGACCTTCTCAATCAATACAATATTTTATACAAAACCTTAGTGAGGTATATCCTTGATGATTAAATAGACAAGTACAGATTTCTATCTCAATACGTATATATGTTTATTTGTCTATACAGAGTCAAGACAACAAGTCATTTAATTAACATCATTTAGCATAACAGTGCTGTTGATTGAAGCGGGATAATGTATCAAAGGAAGGAGATCAATGTCACGAGATTTGAGGCGTTCAAATATTTCGGGGAGTATAGCAAATATTTTGTCATGTAACAAGAGCTCACTCACCAGATAGGACTGCGTATAAAGAGATCAAATTAGAGACACAACATTTCTTAAAGGCGAACAGAAAAGAGTCGGGGAAAACACGACATATATGTAATGTAACTAATGTTAGCAACTCGTCCCAGGTGTTTGATTGTTGAACATTCATTGAATTCCCAGCACTACGAGTGATGGGATTTCAATTTATCAATATTCGATTCTACGCTGGAATTATTTAAATCGTAACAAGCTTGGGAAATAAAGTCTTGTTACGACGTCATTTTCATGAGACAGGCCTACCCTTTCCTGTACTTGACAGAATTTATTGTTTGGATGATTGCATGCTTCGAGAAGTACGTAAAAGGATGAGTTAGTTGGTAAAGACATTTTGAAAGGAACGCGATGAATAGGTAAGTATACGAGTACGAGTGCCTACATATACAAACCAGTACCGATAATACTAAGAATCGTCACGTTTAGTCTTGACTTAAATTATTGGATATTTCTTCCTTTGGTAGAATTTAGAGACAAAATTTATTGCATTACACAAAATATTATTTTATTTTGTCCAATAACGAGACTGACAAGTAGTTTGCCTGATGATAAGCAACGTGGCTGCCTATGACAGCTGCAGAGTTACCTAGGTATGGTATATATATATATATATATATATATATTCCTATTGTGACGGATCAAGCACGAGGCCCACCTGATGTTAAGCGGACTAACCTCTGCAGATGCATTTCGTTACAAGTCACGAATTGCATTGCGCCTGTCACCTTGAGACATAGTTGTTAAGTCCCATGTGCCTGTAATTTCAATTATTAGCTTATTTACTATTGACTGCTTATAATTGCTGCTATATTATTAGAAATAAAGATAACAACATAATATTTTATATTCAGCAACGGACGGTTAAAATATTTACTTGACAAATATCCTTTCAAATCAAACCCCCCGCAAATTACACGAATGCAACTGAGAAATAAACTCGAATTTGAGTTAAAGCTCTTCTTGTAGCTCAAAGGAGTTCGAACGTTATTGAAAACACTCTGAAATGTGTTTGAAACTAGCGGAAATGCACATCCGGGACATGTCACGAACAGCTCTTCACAGTTTGCCTTAAAACTGTAAATAACCGTTTATTTAAAATGGAAGCCAAATACGTGCTTCCAGAATCGCGCTGTTAGTGTAGGAACCCGTGTACTGTCTTAGCGAGTACTAAATGTATACACATTTCGATGAGAATAAAATCGTCAGCCGCAGCTAATTTCTTCGATTCAACAATTATATCAAACTAGCATGTTCACCTTAATGTAAAGAAACTAAAAGAGAAAATATTTTTTTATATTATACCGGTTACGATGGGATAGTACTGTACTAACCCGTCGCGTTAAGAAAAAGATATGAGAATCCATTGTTAGTGAGCTGTATTTCTTTTATTTTAGTTCCTATGTAATCTATTTTCATATAGGTATAATGTCAATACATAAAATAGTAGATTATTTACCAATGGGCAAACAACCATTTTAAAGGCGAGAGTACCCACGCTGCACTCAGGATCAGCTAAATAAGAATCGCTTGCTCCGCTCGGGATTCTACTCTAGAAACCTTCGTTCTGCTCTGGATTCAAAGTTACTCGAGCTTAAAATAGTGTTTGGCTCCCAGGGTGGACACTCAACTTATTATCACCTTCTATGATAAAATAAGTAAGTGCAACATACGAATAAGAATAGTAAGTTTATTTATTTAGATATAATTAGTAAAAATAAGACATAGAATAGAAATAGTTAGAAGCTAATGTTTATATTTGAACAATTATGGAAGTGCATCGTAACTTTTTTACCATCCGGTACAGTTGTCGATTTATTTACTGCTTGAGAATTAGAAATAGTCTCAGAAAACGTCGTCTCAGGATAGAAACTATATTATTTTTTAGCTTGTATTATAGCATAAAAATATTTAATACAAAAACATGTAAAAGAAAAAAAAAACAGCTTGTAACTTGTTCATACAATGTTTATGATTGATCTCTTTGGTGATTGTAACTTTTACTAAAAATATCCACATTCCAAATTAAAATCACGTTTTGTCCCTTAAGAATTAAAAAGCTATTTTAGTGTTGTTTACGATGAATAAACTAGCTCTTTTCGAATAGATGTGATACACAGTTTTTATCACTAAGTCTTCAAAATGATACTGGCCACTAGCTTTTTCTAGGATAAAAATAAACAAGTGAACATCGCGCTACACGCACACGCGCGGAATGCTTTCTGTATTTATTAGAATAACTTGAAATGCTAAAATTAATTTGCGGTAAAACTTTCTTTTATTTTCCTCGTATCCCAACTAGGGTGTTCAAACTACACCCTCGACGGGAATCGGTCACTCTCTTCCTTCGGTCTTCAAATGTACTAATTGCTTTAATTTAATAAGTAAAAAATGAAAAGGTATCAGGTCATATTTATTACGCTACACCGATTTTACTGGGCTGCCATTCAGATAATAATACCGTCATTAATCTTTGATGAGCAATAAGTCATCAAACATTTCACGACTACAAAATATAAGTACCTACTTAGATTTTTGTTGGTTCGAAAGATACCTACCTATATATAGATTACAAACACTCACCTATCTATAGTTATAAGTATTTAACGGGACTTAATCGCGATAAAACATTTATAAATTATGTTACCTCGACATACGTCGAGGTAACATAAACGTACATGGCAGAGATGTAGAACTTCACCATAAACGGTTGACAGTTAACATCGAAAGCGGGGACGTGAACTAATCAGTCAATCTATCGTCAAGACATATTGTGGTGTGGTGGAAGGTATTGGCATTTACCACACATCTGTACATGCGGTGAGTTGGCTAACTTCATTGATTCAACTATGGTAGAGACACCATGTCTCGCGTTCTTAACCATATGATCGTGATGATGCAAGATTTTGAAGCAGTGATGGCTCAGTGGCATTGGCTATGGACTGCCGCGCAGCAGGTCCATGGTTCGAATCCCGCCTAGAGCTTGAGCTTCACCGCATGGTGGAAGGGCATTTTGCGAATGCCCGCCTGGCTAGCGACCACCCTCAAGTAGAAAGTCTGTCGCCAAGCACCGAAAGGTGTGTTCCGGCAGTAGTCCTTGAGAGCCAGTGAAATTTCAGGCACAATGAGACTTAACGACTATATCTCAATGTGACGGGCGCAGTGCAATTCGTGAGTTATCATGATTTGCAACTGTTATAGGCAGAGGTTAGTCCACTTAACATCAGGTGGGCCTCGAGCTGGTTCCGTCACAATAACATAAAAAAAAAAAGATGACAGTAGTTTCTGGAGCAGCAGACGTTGAATACAGACATCACGAATTCGTGATACGTTATGGTAGACGCGCCACAGTTATGATGAGTTAACCTAACCGGAAGTTAATATCAAGACCAATAGTGAAGTTTTTTTAAGTTACAAAGTGATAAGATGTACTTACTTAGAAGTCAACCGCCGTAAGCGTGATGCCTAACCAATACAATGTCAATGAAATACAGATGTTAGATCTGGTCTCAAGGTGCAAGTGGCCCTCAGCGGAGGACACATGCCATTTGGGGTAAGCCTACGGAATACGGATTAAGAATGAAAGAAGTTAATGAATAGATTCCGGCTTTACTTTGCGGAAATACATATTTAATAATAACATATATATATAGAAAACATTAAATAAATATTTTAGTAAAACACTTTTAAGAATTTTTTTAAATATATTTAGTGACAATTCCGCCTAATTTTTATGCCAAACCGACGTGACGGAACAAACGTCACGCAGCCAAATCGGCAGAATTTTCGACGCATTTCTACATGAATTCTACACGAAGCATCCTCAGGAGGTTTGACTTTTCGAGCACACGAACGAGAAAGATCATTCCATTACTTGCTCAATGGATCATTCTCGGTCGTGCACTTGAAGAGTCAATACCTCTTGAAAAATTATTGTAAATCTACGAGTAGGTACAGGTTCTGATTTGCACGATACCTATATGTACGCCCACACTATGGTAGTTCTGGCCTACACCTGATGACAAACGCGATTATGACATATATACGGTATACTCGTATATTAGCAAAACACTGAGCTTTGTGAGGGTTCGCGCTTATTTTACAACCTGATTCTAATGATGTCATCTAGTATTAAGTAGATTAACTACGATGGTTTTGTAACAGATGGTGTTAGTAGTACAATAACATTCTATCCAATGAAAAATCGTTAATGTTAATTTTTTTTATCGTTTTTTTACAGTTAATTATGAATTTAAACTACTATGATCAAGCACAAATCTACAGGCGTGATGGTTTTTTAGTAAAGAGGCTACAAAATGTTCGAGTTGTGGGATAATAATAGACCTCACTTCGCTCGCCTAGTAATATATTTGTCTATTCATATGGGTACACAAATATTGATCGTATACATGTCACAAATACAATGATCAACTTGTAGGTAACGAGATGTACAATTTTCACTATTGCCAAATATTTAAAACAAATCTCCTCAAATAGAATTTACAACAGAGATTAACTCACAATACAGCTGTTTCATGTGAAGACAAATGTAAACAGGTCTTTCTCGGTCGCTGATCTTTTTCAAATACATTTAAATACCTAGGTAGCAAACCTAAACAGAATTACCTAAGTTTAAATTCAATTTACTGTGACATTATTTTATTCAAATAGTGTCCAGCACAAAGAAGTGTGAATAAAACAAGAGACCGTCTACAATACAAGAGGACTATTAACGTACTACTCAAAAGAAACTTTCTTATAATTATGTAGGAAGCTTTCAATTATAAAAACTAGCGAAATGAAAAAGGAATAGCCACCAAGAATAGCCAGGCTAAAGAAACACTTGAGGAAATACTTTGAGCTAGCTCTACCTAACGAACAGCTGTGCAAAGAAACTTCTGCGATACCAGCGTACTAGAACTCCATTCAAATCTAAATGTTTTATAAAAGGACCGGTTAAGCGGGAGCTGGATTCGCATACTGAAGGTTTCGTACTAACACACAATATATTTGTAGTATTTACCAAAGTATCGCATTTTTACTGTTCTGTTAGGCCAGACTTCTTTCCTGGGAGTTAGCCACAACAGTGTCTAGTAACATTAGATAGAACAAAATAAGTCATTGTACGAGAAAAATCTTTACACCTTTAAGAGGATGTTTATTTGGCCATCCGCAACATACAAATGAACGAGATTTTTTAAGTTTTTAGCCGTTAAATTGTTATCTCACTTATTTAACGGCTAAACGGAGTTTGAGGGAACGATGTGTTTCTTTTTCATTAAGACTCAGTTTTAGTAGTTCCCGTGAGAGCAAGATGTAACCAATTTACACGCAGGCAAAGCGGCGAAAAAATTTGAAGGGCATGAGAGGTTCTAAATTAGCAGCTCGTTTCTAGCGAGTACGAAAACCATATAAACTACCCGCCAATTGCGTTGCAACTACTACTTTGTTAAAATAAGGATCGTGTTAGCGTGCTCCCTGACTCAGCAATAGCGTTAAAAGTTTCACCTAAGTTGTGAGAGAAATTCACAAAAAATACTAAACTGATGAACAGGCTTTAAAAAAATATCTAGGCAGTTTTTATGTATTCAAATATTCTATCTTTGGGTATAAAATCGATTATAAGGCACTTGTTGTCATCAAAATATTACAGGCTATACCTATGAGACAAAATAAACGTTAGAACACTATTTTTAAATCTAATTCGTAATTTAACTAATTATTTAATTAGTTCAAATGTCAAATCAGGATGAATTGTACTTATATCTATATTTATACTTCTATACTAATATTATAAAGGCAAAATATTCGTATTTTTGTATGTAACGAATAAACATAAAAACTACTGAACCGATTTGAAAAATTCTTTCACCATTAGAATCCTAACCCAGATGATCATAGGCTATAGAATATTATCAAAAACAATGTTTTATTTCTTAATTTTTGTTCACCTGCGCGAAGTCGGGGCGAGCCGCTAGTATTTATTATGTTTGATATGTTGATAGAATAATATTCAGAACTTTTTCAGTATTTTGTTTTTTTAAACTGATTAGCCAATTTTTAGGGTCAAATATACAAGTTATTGAGAGGTATGTCCCAACTAATTTTAAAGGATACCTATCCACTAAAGAAATTAATATTTCTTTGTAAACGACAAACAGGAAGACGCTCGCTAAGAAGACGGTCACAGCAAGATAACACTAGCCTAAGAATACCTTACACCCACGTTGGAAGAATTCAAAAAACCACACCGAAAGACAAACACTAAAAAAATAATTAGCTTTCTTTATCAAGCTAGTTAACGGTAAACGGGCTTGTCTCCAGGAAAATCTTAATTTTAAATGCTAGAAAGCGTTTATTTTATCTTTTTTAAGACTTTTTTACCTAATGTACGGGTGAGATGAAAAATGAAACCCTTTTAAGATTACCCGCATGTCACAGCGTATTTTAGTAAATACAAAACCGTGACTTGAAACTGAACGTACGTATAGCACGAAATGTTGTGTTTGCGAGTTAATAAACTAGCTATGAATTGAAGACCTCGCCACTAAAATATGTCTTTTTTAAGAAAAAATTTCCAAAATGAATCGTTAAAAAAACATTTTATTATTGAACGTGCTCATAAAATCTCACGCGAATCGGTTGGGAAGTGTGTTTCGTGGAGGAGAATATCCGGGCATCTATATAAACATGATACAAAAGCATTTTCGCGCAAGCTGAAACGAACACGCATCGCTCGCGCTTTGCGTTCGCCTACTCGTGAATACATTATCCGAAATTTTAAATTGATCACTTAAATTTTAGAAACATTAAAGATTATGCGGACTGTGTGTATATTTCAGAATCCATTGAGACTACTTCTTATTAAAAATAAGGATCAAAGAACTTTTCTTATGGTTAAAATTTATAATAATAAAAACTCACATAAATAAAGTGGGATTTGTTGTATGGAACACATACAATTGCGGGTTTAATTCCTCTAGCAATCAATGATTAGCTATAGAACACTATCTCACCCATTTTTAATAGTGCACAAGCTAAACTGAAAATGGAATCTGGCTTTCAAGGACTGTTTCCGGAACACACCGTTAAACGCATGGCGACCGATTTTCTGCTTGAGGATGGTACCTAGCCAGGCGAGCATTCGTCTGCCCTAATAACTTGCAAAATCTGCTGACTTATACATGGTACGCGGAAATCAATATTTCGCTTATGCATGTATAAAGTCTACTTTTTCTTCCTGTTTACACATATTTTTTTACTGTTTTTTTTTATGCTTGATAGTTTAGCCTTTGACTACTATCTCACCTGATGGTAAGTGATGATGTGGTCGAAGACGTTGTTCAGGCTAACCTAGAATTACTGGCTCTCAAGGACAGCTGCCGGAACATACCGTTAGGTGCTTGGTGTATAGTATGCATATGGTAGTATAGTATGCTTTTTGTTCCTTAAGAGGAAACTGAATCGTATTAATAAGCCTACACTTTTTTCCGTTCGTTCATCCATCATATCATTAAATATATATAGGGTTGAATCTTTTAGAAAGTAATCGTTAAACAGTTGAAACATTATCATAATGTGTATATGCAAATCAACTATCAAATAATAATAAAAATATGAATGTACAATAATTCATGACATTGAAAGAGATAGAGAGGAAATTGAATACAACCACCCCTACATATAACAAACATACTAGTATTAGTACGAAACCCTCGGTATGTCAATCTTGACTCACACTTAACCCGTCCAATTTTTCAAATTCTGTTTAGCCGATTAAATTTATAGATGTCAGATAATCTTTAGAATCAATTTATATCGTATTATTTCATGTTTCAATCAAATTGAGATGTCACACGTAATAAATAAGTATCATCTACAATTAAGAAATATAAATGAGACAATTAAGAAATATAAATCAAATAAGCGTAGAAAACCCTATAGAAAATGGAAACAAATAAATCAGTGCTCTACTAGTGACCGATTACTCGATGTCCTGCCATTGTTACACTGACCCAGATCCAAGCACAGCAATAAACTCGAATTAATTCAACAAAAATCAAATTATAAGCGTGACTGCTTGTTAACTGTCTGTTAGACCAAGGTGTTACCTGAGGTTTTTCAAATCAAATATCGCGTATAGGTGTACCACTATAATAATAGAAATAGGAAAGTTTGTGTGTGTTTGCCTGTGACAATTAATCTTTAAATCTGATTTAAATTAAACTTGAAATAAAGGAAGACTAGCTTTCTCTCTTCGCGCTCTTTTTGCGCAGTTTGATAAAACTATCCTATCTTTCCCCGGGTCTCAAACTATTTCTATACCAAATTTCATCCAAATCATTCCAGTAGTTTTTAAGTTTATTCGTTGCATACAATAATAAAAATCTTTCCTCTTCACAATATAAATGTAGATGTTGATTAGGTCCTGGACATACAAAAAATATACATCATCATAAAAAAAATCTACATTGTCACTGTTATTCTTTGCCTACGAGGGTAAAACAGCGGGGCGCAGCTGGTCAACTTTAAATACTACATCACTACTAGCTACACACAGCGGTTTCATCCGCGTAGGCAATGACCAAAAGTGATGGTGATGTTGAAAACTTTTTCGTTCTAATCAAGTTCTAAACTATCTATATTAATTCATGTTTCAGTCTAATCGGTCAGCCGTTTCAGCGTAAAGGGGTAACAAAAATAGACACTCACATCCTTCCTCACTCACAACCTTTAGTATTAATAATATTAGCGCGATACATTTCTATTTAAATTATACATCTTTGATGTATTTTTAATGGAAATATAACATTATCTATATAGATTATATTATTATAGAACTGAGAACTCGTGCTACACATAACATATTTTTGGTAAGTAAATAAACTATAATATACTGTATTAAAACTTCATTTTGAAATATATTATCCCTTTCATTATCGCTAAAGGTCGCGGTCAAAGGCTAGCCAAAAAAATTCAATAACTTTTCGTAGATTAGTTATTATTCCAGACATATTTGAAGCATCGATAATCGAGCGTTAAAATCATGTACTGCCGTGCCACAGGTCCATGGTTCGATCCCCACCCCCCAGCTAGAGTAGGAAAATTTGTAGCCAAGCACCTAACAGTGTGTTGTAGCAGCAGTTCTAGTGAACCAGTAAGTAATTTATGAAATTATAGCGACTTAACATATGTGCACACATCAAAAGTGCCTAGGGAACAAGTACCTATACGTTTTCGAAATTGGGAGGAAGAAGACTGGCGGTGCGTGTGCTTTTCTGACAAGTATCGTTTCCGTATGCGGCTTGATACAAGACGTATAAAACAATATGTATGTGTAACTTGATACAATATGTATGTCTTGGCTTATGTATATATTGTGTGCCTCTATGGAGAAAAAATGATCTTTTCATTTCTCATGCTCGGAAAGTAGTGTTTATTTGATCTGAGTAGCGGGTGAAAGACGCTGCTTCCCACTTAAGGGTGGGAAAACTCATAGTAAATGCTTCCTTCTCTTGGGCCGGAATGATTTGTAACCATGGCAATCATTGTAGTAAACAAAATTAGATGTTTGTATTTTTCGTTCTAAAATACTCTGCTGTATTTAAAAAAACCCCAACATTTGTTTTTATTTAAAGGCTAAAAGTACTAGTTTATAACAGAATTAATGTGACTCTCTCAAGTTAGTGTACCTTATATGAAAATTTTAGTTATTAATTATGTTTATGAGCGTAAATTAAAAAAAAAAAAAATTACCTTTTAATTGAGATGGCTCCCGGGGAGACGTGTTGTGTTCCATGTTTAAAAAATAATAATTGGCAGGATATTAAGTAATTATAAGGGAATTATAAAAGATATAACAAAAAAATTACTTAAATTTCACAAATTGTTCTAAAACCTCAATTAATTTTATATATGTTTCTTCTACTCATGTTATCGTGTTCAGTAAATATTTTAGAAAAACTACTATATTTTGCTTTTCTCATATTTTAATTGAAAAGTAGAGAGTTTAATACGGATTTAAGTGATTGAAATTAATGCAGTTATAGTCCAAGTAGGAACTTTGACTATAACTGCATTAATTTTAAATAGTTTCTACTCATGTTCTTCTTTTCAATAAATATTATAGAAATACAATTTATATATTCATATTTAAAGTGAAAAGTACAGTGCTTACCAATGGTGATGTCATCAATTCCTATTCGGACGATAGCTGTCCGTAAATATTGCCAGCAAAATTTAACTTTATATGTCACAAATGTTTCTATCATCTCAATTAATTATAATTTGGTGCTATTCATGTTATTGTTGTCAATGAATTATTTAGAAAACCTAAAATTTTTTACTTTCCTTATATTCGAAATGAAAAGTAGAGTGCTTACACGGGTGAAAGTCATCAATTCCTACTCGGACTACAGCCACCCTCGCTACGCTCGGGCCTCTACCTTTAGACCCTTGTATAACAATCTACTATTCCGTACTCACTATACTAATAAAAACAGCAACAGTTATATGTACATACAAAGGTACTGCTTGCCTATACTTAATACTAGCTGACCCGGCAAACGTTGTTTTGCCATATAAATAATTTAAAAAATAAGGGTTGATCGTAGAAGGGTGAAAATTGAGGATTGTATGTATTTATTTATGTTGAAAATAGAAATTAAAATTTTTGTCTAAAAAATAAAAAATAAAATTTAGGGGTGGACTACCCCTAACATTTAGGGGGATGAAAAATAGATGTTGGCCGATTCTCATAGATACCGGATAAGCACAAAAAATTTCATCAAAATCTGTCAAGCCGTTTCGGAGGAGTATGGCAACGAAAACTGTGACACGAGAATTTTATATATAAAAAAAATAAAATATTATAAAGAGGAAAGATTTGATTGTTTGTTTGCATTGAATAGGCTCTGAACCTACTGGACCGATTTGAAAAATTCTTTCACCATTGGAAAGCTACACTATCCCCGGTTGATAGGCTATATTCATTATTAGCTACAGTTAATGTAAGAAAACAGGTGGTGAAAAATTTGAAAGTCGCTGCCCTTGATTTTTTCCACCCGTCCAAACCCGGGGCGGACTAGTAAGATATATAGGTACAGTAAAATAGCTTCATTGTATATGATTTTGTTGGAAGATATCTTTGATACGGAAAGGTTAAATTGAGCAAAAATGTGTCAAAATTTCGGAGATAAGAGCAATCTGCCGTCATAAATCATTCATTACAAAGGAAAAGCCAAATACAATCGAGGCTTTTCACGGTTGAAAACCGACAACGGACGTTTTAAATAAGTACTTTGTCTCTCAGCCAAACGTATGTACTCGTGGGTACGTTTTACTAGAAAGTGTGCCAAAACCCAAGTTAATTACCCAAGAAGTAATATGAGCCAAATAGGTTTAATCTGCCCAATATTCTTTTTGATAGTTAGTCTATAAGTAATAACTTTACACACGGGCCTTTATAATTTGTAGATGTGATTGCTATGCATAAAGATGTTGTTCAGGTAAACTTAGAATTACTGGCTCTCAAGAGCACACCGTAAGGACACCTGGACTCGGCATTTCTATCCGAAATTTCGTGGTCCAATTGTATTGCTTTAACCGTCATAGGGGACGGGCTCGTTTCAGCCTTGGGCATAAAAAAAAATTGTACTCCAATAATTTGTTATATATATTTTAGCTTAGCACGCGTTAGTCCTTGTAATTATATATAGAAACACGGTTAGGAGCTTGGCGACGGATTTTTTACTTGAGGGTGGTAGCTAGATGCATTCGCTAAATGCTCTAGCACCATGCTAAATATAACGATTAAACTCTTAAGACAGCAACCGGGACCGACGGTTTAACGTGCCCTCCGAAGCACGAAAGCGCTCAGTAGTGAATGCGACTAGCGGTCACCCATAAAGTAATAACCGCAGTGGACGACTCCACTTCTCCGCTACGAGCACTTCAATTTGCAATGTTTAATATGTTTTTGCAAAATACTTCATTCATTCTGAGGAAATCTTGAAGTTTGGGTGATAGCCGCCCCTTCCCCGATGCGGTACGAAATCAATTAATTAGGGTGTAGTTAGAAGTAGAATTTGCGCTTCTATTACCAGTCTCAGTGACCAAGATGGAAAGGCGCCCGAAAATTTTGCCGTATAATTAGAGATAATGCAGGATCACTATGTCCTAGTTATGAATGAAATTCTATTGTTATCATTATCGCCGATGCCAATGGGTTAAGCATGTGATAGCCCAAAAATCAAATTGAGGAAAAAAAACATATTCAATAGTTAACATTCTCTCATATTCCGGTAGACATTCCACCCTCTTTAACTGACTTAAAAAAAATTAGGTCATCAATTCGACACGTATATATGTATGTAATCGGAGTTGCAATATATGCACATATCATAAACTATTAGAGTATCCAAACAAATAAACAATTTTTGTAGGTGTATGTATGTATATTTGTCCACACATTACTAAATTCCAACTTCAGGAATAGTGCCAGTTTAATCAAAAAAGGCCGAGTGTGGTCAAAGCGAAAATATCTCAAAAGCTTGGTCAAATTCTATTGCATGTCAGAAAAATCAAAATGGCCGAAACTGACCGCAAGGTACAAAAATCTATACTAGGTTTAATTGACAAAAATATATAAATGCTCACAAAGAAGTTTTAAACATTAAAATTATGTTAAATTTTAAAATTCATTTAAAGTAACGGACGGAATAGAATAGGAATTAACAAAAACTTGAGTTAAAAATGACTCTGGTAAAATTAAATATACATTTGTATTTTGAGTAAATTTATTTTTGAGCTACTTTTTATGATGGTACTTTTTTAAAATATATGTTCATCTTAACTTAAACTTGGAAAAAAAACCTAAATGGCAGAGCTATTACGTGTAAAGAATGTCATCTGCATACCTACGTAGAATTCAAACGTTTTACAGAAGAACATGGGAGTATTCTAATAAGCACATTAATTTCATTAGAGTAGACCTAATTACTAATATTTTTAATACGATATCCAAAATACTCTATGATATCACTTGACTTGTTTGAAAGTATATATATATATATATATGCTTGTAGGATTAGTAGCCAACTGAGTGTAGGTCGGACTCCTGCTGAAGATCTCGAACAGTATGTAAAAAATAACGATTTTATTGTACACTAGCTGACCCGGCAAACGTTGCTTTGCCATATAAATAATTTTGGCTATTAAAAAATAAGAGTTGATCGTAGAAGGGTGAAAATTGAGGATTGTATGTATTTTTGTATGTTGTATCATAAAAAAATAGAAATTAAAAATTTTGTCTAAAAAATTAAATTTAGGGGTGGACTACCCTTAACATTTAGGGGGTTGAAAAATAGATGTTGGCCGATTCTCATAGATACCAGATAAGCACAAAAAATTTCATCAAAATCGGTCAAGCCGTTTCGGAGGAGTATGGCAACGAAAACTGTGACACGAGAATTTTATATATAAGAGATTTTATTATTTGAAAAATAGAGGATATTTGAATCTTATTGTTTAAATGCCGTGCCGACATTAGATTTAGTAATCTAAACTACATATATAAATGAAACCAGTTTGCATATTAGCAAATAAATGCTCGTATTATTATTGTGCATTTTTAAACCTGGGAAATATGTCAACAGACAAATGCAAAAGTCCAAATAAAAATATAGAACTTTAAATGCGTGAGAACGAAGCAGAAAACTGCCGACTGCAGAGACGCCCACGAACACTCCTCCGCTATCTGACAACCAGTGTCATTCATTGTTAGAAAAAATACAACACATTTCATGGAACAACATAATAAACAAACCTAATTTTTTTCTTCAAAATGATAACTAATGTTTTCAGTTTACATAATTTTGTAGGTATACCTTATTAGCCGGATTGTCGACTACGGAACAGAGCCTCTTCCATTAAGGGGGGATTTGCCATAATCCCCACGCTTGGCAGGCGTCTTGGGATCGCAGTGTATATCAGTTCCTCAGAAAACGCTGCTGCCCACCTTCTGGTGTTATGGATATTTTAGCCCGGCACCCCACGGGGCACATTATGTAAGTAATATGTTAGAATATTTATTTTAATAATATTTTGAAATTATTAGCATAACATAACATCTTTCCAGTTGATCGAAAAATTATTTACTCTGAAAACTATACCAATATTATATATGGTATTGTTGTACAATATACAATGTAGTAACGAATAGTTTGATACATATTATGTTGTGTATATTACATCGCGCTTAGAATTTACGTTCTTAATCACAATTAAACCTTCGATCTTCAGGGAAGGAAGTTAAATAATGTCAGTTTATGTTTGGTGTGTATTTTTTTGTTTGTTTTAAAGTATACATTGAACACCCAGCCAAAAATATTGGTCATAGCTCAAATTGGGATATTTGGTGCTCTGTTCATAAGTGCCCAGGAATAAAAATACTTTACCATTAAATATTAGTTATCCTACCCAAGAAGGTGTTTATTTCAGTGGTTTTCCTTTATTGTAAAACCACGCTGCAACAAAATTAGTTGAGACAAAGACATTATTTGGGCAACCTGGCGGCCTTTAGTGACCTACCGTCAGTCCAAATTTCCCAGCGCTCTGCCTGTTGGAAGTATTGGAACTGGACGCATTATGCCATTAGAATTTGGTATTTCAGGGTAGTTTAGGATCGCAGTGTTAGATGGCAGTTCCTTAGAAGGCGCGGCTGCCCACCTTCCAGTATTTTTCCCTTAGTCGCCTCTTGCACACACAATGATATGGGGAGGTACAATTATAACCAGGCACCCCACGGGGGATCTACTCACAATTGCGCCTAATTTTGCTGTTAAGCTGACTTGACGTCACAAACGCCACGTAGGCAAATCAGAACAATCTTCGTCGTGTTTCGCTTCTACACGAAACATCCTCAGGAGGTCTTGCCTCTTCGAGCGCACGATCGAGAATATTTCTCGATGTTTTGTGACGTCAGCTCGCGGTCGGCTTAACAGAAAAATAGGGCGGAATTGTCAGTATATATATATTTTTTATTATTTTTAAGTGTTTTTTTTATATATTATTTTAGTGCTTTCTTAAAATATTTTTAATCATTTGTTATTATTAAATATGGATTTCCGCAAATAAACGCCTGAATCTATTCATTGTATAGTACAAGTAGATCAACACAACAGCGGCAAGTAATTATTCGGTTAGTTAACTCGTCGCAGTTGAAGCTCAGTTAACTCTGTTCCATAAACTAAACTCATTTGGCTCGGATCAGAGCTAGGATCAATCAATAAAAAGTGTTATTTATCGAGTAAGGCAAACAGTCGTAAATCATAGGGCGCGCCGCTTTAACTACCATTTAGTTTGCTAGGTTTAAAGTAAGCGAGTAACTGTTCCGTTTAGTAATGATATAACCTTGTTACTGTTTCGAACTTATGAAAAATATGAACTTATTGGAATATATTTTTTCATGATACAGAAAGTATATATATATATATATATATATATATATATATATATATTATGTTATTGTGACGGAACAAGCTCGAGGCCCACCTGCCTCTGCCTATAACAGATGCATTTCATCACAAGTCACGAATTGCACTGCGCCCGTCACCTTGAGACATAGTTGATAAGTCTCATGTGCCTGTAATTTCACTGGCTCCCAAGGACTGCTGCCGGAACACATCGTTAGGTGTTTGGCGACAGATATTCTACTTGAGGGTGGTAGCTAGCCAGGTGGGCATTCGCAAAATGCCCTACCACCATGCGGTGAAACTCAAGCCCACGGCGGGTTTTTTTTTTTTTTTTTTTTTATTATTTATTAATCTACACTCCACAGACTCCAGGGTCCGTGCCTTTTTTTTAATAGTGACATATTTTTTTTTAATTATTACTAGAATTAGAAAATATACATACAACATTCTAAGAGGGAACAGTGCTAAAAGAAATTTCTTTTTTTTTTTTCGATTTAGTCATTGGCACTAGCATTCAGAACAGACCGGTGTTCTCTAGCAGCACCCGTTCACGAGTTGACGCATGTGCCAGCCATCGCCTTCCTCAACCATTTCTGAGGGAAGATGGCGACCCGACACACAACACCGCCGCTAGACAACACCTTTATGTGAGCATGACCGCTCTGGATACCCGTGCCAACGATTACAATTATTACACATATTTATAATTTGGGACTACAATAATATTATATATATGAAAATAACATACAGAAATTGACATTTTTTTTTGTCATTCTCCCACGTCACATTTTAACAGGGTCTCCATTACCACGCTATTTCGATCTTTGATCGCCATTTTGAGGTTGTAATCATGGATAGCTTTTGGTGTTGCAACCATCGCCTTCCTAACGAACCGTCCTATGGCGTCTTCTTCGTCATCTGCGTAGTATCTGAAGGTTCCAGTATGACGTGAAACTGCAACGACTGCGTGCGGGACGCTCTCGTGCAGCTTCATGCTGCTCTTGGTCTTGATGGCGATGACCGACTCGTATGTAAGTCCCTGAGCTTCGTGGATGGTAAGGGTGCGTGATCCCCTTCCCTCTCCGTAGCCCTGGCTTGTTAGGGCCTCCTTTTCTTCCTGAGTGTGAACCAGGAATAAGGTGTTCGGGAGGGATTTGGGGATTTTTGCACCCGTGTACCTTTCAAGCTCAAGTGACTTAATACGGGGAGCTGAGGAATATATACCAGAGTATATTTCCCTCAGTGCGTACGCGACATCCATTGGGTTCCGATGCGTGCATAACAACTCCTGGGTGATGTTTGTGACCAGGTTAGGGCGGTTGTACCTTAATACGAAGAGATTATCTCTATCGATGTAAGGCAGCTGATTGATATCTCCGATGAGGACAAGTTCACCAACTCCAGCCAGCCTGGAAGCCATGACTATGGCTCCGAAATGGTTCATGAGAGCTTCATCCACTGTGAGGCGGCTGTATCTCTCAGTCCTTTTAAAACCATTTACGAGGACTGAAGCCATTGTGCGCACCTTGGTTTTCACCAAGTCTCCGATTCGGTGCGCAAGCTTCTCCCTCAGGTCTTTCGCTGCTTCTGTGGTTGTTGTGATAATGATGTCCCTGTCCACATCGAATTGCCTTACCACCCAAGTTGTTTTGCCACATCCTGGTACTCCATTTACCCATTGTATTTTCGGTACTTCCCAGTGTTTCCAGAATGCTTCTATGTCCGATCCCCCCGCAATAGATTTAGCCATTTCGAGGATACGGTCATCTAACATTATTTTGGTGCACTGGGCCGTTACTACTATTGGGTCGTTTTGTGGTGTCGCGTATTTAGGCCTCCCTAGTCGCTCCGTTGCTCCCTCGTCCAGGGACACAAATCCGCCTGTTGCATTGTATGCGGCCATATACTTACCTGACATTTTCCCCTTGATGACCTGGGATGTGTCGTTGTTGTATATAGCGGCTTCTGCCTCTTCGAGTCTCACCTTTAGAAGGTTTTCATTTTCTAGCCTGAAGGACTGCAAGATGTTTTCGCAGTTTCTGTGGTTGACCTCTCTGGTTGCCCTTATAATGGCTAGAAACTCTAGGATGGCATTAGCTGCATGGCTCGTTGGTTCCTGTGCCGGGATATATCGGGGCGGACTGACCTGTCCCATGTCGGCTCTCGTCCTGGTAACCTTTGATGGTGCTTTGCCACGGGGTGGTGGTTTTGTGGGCATTGGGTTTCGGGGTTGGGATGGGTATCGGAATAAGCTTCCTACTGCTGTACCGAAAGCTGTCAGGAATGCGGCGACTCGCCCACTATTCTTTTTTGGGCTACATTCCTGGCTTCTTTCTGCCTCTGCTCTTTCTTGGAGCCTTTCTGAGCCACTTTTGGTAACTGAACTCGGGATCGGATGTCCCCAACAATCAGTTGCATTGTTGTGTATGGGTTTTTTGAGGTAACTAAGATTTTCTCCTCTGTCTTCATACACAACTACCTCCCCTAATCCCGCCGTGGTAGTTGTGTCTTCATACACAACTACCACGGCGGGATTTGAACCATGGACCTGCTGCGCGGCAGTCCATAGCCAATGCCACTGAGCCATCACTGCATCACTAAAATATATGAGTTTTAAACCTGTTAGCTTTACAAATCACTCCCGTAAACATTAAACTATGTAGGTTCAAGCATTGATGGCCTAGTTGAATAGCAATATCTAGAAACTGTCGGTATTCATGTTTCAAATTCTGCCGCAGTCTTGTGCTATAAAGCATTCTATTTTGCAAAGGCTAAGGTTCATCTGGCTATCAGTCACCAAACGCCTGAGACAAAAGTTGGCTCTCTAACACACCTGCCAAATCTCATTCTATGTTAAGCCTGCTTACTATGCTTAGTCACGTCTTCATTGGTCACATCAGCCGCCAAAGGCTAGCATATGAACTGTAAAATAAAGTCTATAAGAACCTATACCCTCAATCCTGACATAGCTCATCCATAATATGCTCTTGGAGGAGCGCGATAAACCTGTCTAGCTTGATTCCATGTATCTAATGCGCTCTTACATTTAAGTTTTGTACATCTAGCCGTAACAATATAACCCCACAGCTTCACGACTAGAATCATATCGTCAACAGCGAGATATCAGCTAAGGTACAGCTTGACATCACAATACTAATGTCTGTTTACGAACTGATTTGAATCTTCTTAACAGTGACGCTTTGAATCTGGGTAGCAATACCAAGTACCACCGCCACAAGCTAATAAAATTAAATTGTTACAAGTTCGGCGCTTCTACGCTTACGGTGTGTGGGAGTGCGGTAAACGAAAAGTAAATCATCCATCACTATGCTTAGGTACTAAGTATCATTGGGAAATGTTTGCTAATAAGTGCAAACGGTATACGGAGAAGGTCATCAATTGTATTTATACTAGACTAAAAGTATTTTATGTAGCTATTCTTGTTATAATGACTCAGGTACTTAAAAGCTTTCCATTGAGCGTCAATAGCATTCATGGGTCACTTGTGGTACCAGACCAGTCCATTTCTACCATCCTGTATTTTTCTTGTTTTTACCATCCTGTATTTATCCTGTATTTACAACCCATAAGCATATGAAGTGATTGGTTTGCCACTACGACTGTAAAATAAGTATATTAAACAAGTAATTCTCGGAGCTGTAAACCTCGCGAATCTGCCCTTGCATTACTTATAATTATTTAATAAAGATTCATCGTGCACGCTGATGGGACAGTGGGGCACAAAATTAATAAACCATTTAGTTAATCAAAAAACTGATGAAATTAATTTGAAGTGACACAGGTATTTTTGTGTCTCTTCATTACCCCCAACGCCCCGATTTATATAATCGAACATAATTTGGAGAAAGGGTTGCATTTTAATAAGCAACTAATAGTTATGTGACATTTGGAACACTAAGAAATGGCTGTTATTAGAGTTCCATACCCAAAGGGTAAAAATGGGATCCTATTACAAAGACTCCACTGTCCGTCTGTCTGTCACCAGGCTATATCTCAGTATTAAACACCTATATTCCCGACGCTGTGAAATAATTCCAAAAATTTATTTGATTAAAATGTTCATATAGTTATCTAACCTGCTCACAAAATTTCACGAGAATCAGTTGAGAATTGCGACCTGTAGGGGAGAATAGTTAGGCAGACACATGAGAAATACAAATCGGCCAAATGAAAGTCAGACTCGCGCACAAAGGGTTCCGTATCCTTATCTGTATAACATTAGACACAATATTACAACATTCTTTTTTAGTTTTCACGAAACGTAAGGAACACTTCGCGCGCGACTCAAACTTGGTTGATTCTTAGTATTTTTTGTTATAGCGGCAACAGAAATGCATCATCTGTGAAAATTACAACTGTCTAAATATCAGTAGCTAACGCTTTAAAGAGACGAAAGTAGCGAACAAAAGCTATATGGGTATGGGTTGGTAATGGGCATAGTATGTATAGCCAATAACATTTGTTATTGATTTACGTCTTCTATAGTATGGGCCAACAAAAACCATTACATATACCTATTCCAAAATCTGATGAAAATACCTTGTCATTTGATATGACACAGGATATTAGCGTTTTTCTTCATTCTTTTCTATCCCAGGGGCGTTAATTTTATCGGATGTATAAGTTGTTCTGACAAAAAGTTGCTTCTTGATAAGGGTAACAAAAAAGTTACCTATGCAACATTTTTGATTTTTTTTCGATATGGCACCATATTTCCGTCATTCGTAGAGGAGAACAACCGGACATACAAATTACAAAATTTTGTGTAAGCTAAAGCAGACACTTTTCGTTCGAACTTCGTTCTCGCTCGCTCAATTATATCAAAATAACAAAGATTGTAAAAGCAAAACGTCAAGGTGCGAACTGACAACGCCTCGACTTGTATCAAGTAAGATTATCTTTTCTCTCTTTAAAAGGAAATGAAAAAAGTTTGACATTTCGTTTCAAACAACTGTTTTTATTAAAATGTTATTATCAAAGAAGCTCTTATCATTCGTTTTGTCACTACTTGAAAAATGTACGTAGTAATATGTAAGAGAAATTTTCGCGAGAAATCTAGGACAGCAGTGTTTTTTAACAGGCGGTTTGCCTTTATTGATGTAAATACTATAAAGGCCACCGGCAGTTCAAATATTCCAACCCACCAGCAGTTGGCAGCGTGCCCAACATGCTGTCAGCATTATATAATTACACACATAATTCGGATAATTATGTTACATAAATTAGATCTTGAGTTTTTAAACTGTCACGGTCATTAAAACTATAATTATTATAACCAACGGGATATTTACCGTGTTTTTGATTGGTTTTGAGCTCTCGATATTTCGGCACTGTTGCAAGCGCCATGATACCATCCACTCGCATAGACTTCAGTTTATTCGTGATCAAAGTGAGAATCGAATAAAAAAAGACATTTATTTATGTGATATTTAAAAGAATATGTATAGGACGTGTTTTCAATTATTATTGCCTGTTGTATCTTACTAACGATTATCTATTATGATTAAGGTGATAATTAAAATAAATTATAATGTATGAACACAATATTATATATAAATATATATATATATATATAATATTGTGTTCATACATTATAATTTATTTTATATTTATATATATATATATATATATATATATATATATATATATATATATATATATATATATATATATATATATATATATATATATATATATATATATATAAACAACTTTAAACGGTTTAAATCGCGTATATTTGTCATTATTTTTGTCTCGACGTTTCAAACACTTTGCAGTGATCGTGGTCACGGGGTGACTAATTGGTTTTATTTTTTAAAAATAATGACAAATATACGCGATTTAAACCGTTTAAAGTTGTTTAATTACTATAAGTAATAATCGCGAAAACCTAAGACAACATTACAAAATTATTATACTTAAAAATAGTCAAAAAATATATAGAACCGATATCTAACCTTAAAAATATGAAATAACTTGGAAGTTGGCTCACGATAATGGGATGTCAGCATTATCCATTGAGCAAAACACAAGTTCACAAACACCCAAAACGCTCAAAAACACAAGCCTGTCACACCTTAGTTGATTATTTTTATTTACTAACGATATTATCCTAAAGAATATTACAAAATAACCACATTTTGCTTTTAACGGCAAATAATATTATCGGCTCAAGACCTCAGTAAGTAGCGGGATACGGTAATAATTGAATTGTATGAAATGAGTATTTTCGAGTATCAGAGGGTACCTGCACAGAGGTAATTGCAGGACCAGCTCATAACTTCGTTCTGGTAATGTTATAAGCCGGCGGGCTCGCCTCCAATGGACGTCGTATCGCCTCCCTAATGTTTAAGGCTTTAAAATTTTTATGTTTCAAGCTTTTCTTCCAAGTAAATTTTTTTATAGTGAGATTGGAAAACTTTGCAATTTTTGTATAGTGATGAGGGAATATATTATTACACTTTCACGAGTGATATTATATTAATGCACTAAAATATTAGTTATTTTCATTGTATTCAATATCATAGTCTAATTTCAAATTTATTATACATTCACGGCATAAAAATAAGAATAAGAAAAAATATACAGTACCTCAGTCATTGTGATCAGTCTGCATGCAGAAGTGCAAATATTTATACATGTTTGTCACAATAATTTTCAAATTTCATAATATCATAAAAACAATGATGCAAGAGCCAATCCTTACTTAATACTTTTCATTTTTAAATTTATGTCCATCTAATAATAAAAACTCGCTTGGAAGCCTGTCATACAAATATATACACGAACTATACGCGTTTCTTTTATAAATATCTTTACTACAACGAGTTTGATACATCAGGTTGACAATTTTTTCTCTGCTCGTCTAGTCATTCCTTTACTGCGCTTCTTAAAATACTCCGGATATAATTTGTCAAAAACACCAACATCTCTACTCTACATACTGGGTAGAGGAAGGATATTGCATATCTTAAGTAGTGGTCTACTGTCTAAGATCCAGGCTCCATTTATCACGCTATCAGTGACATTGTAACCCGATAAATTTCATGTTTATTACATTGGCCATCAGATAGTATTCATAGGAATAAATGTATCACAACCAATTTAAAACGAAACAACTGTAAGAAAAGTTAATTTGATTGAAATTTGGACGGTTAACATTTTATCTGTAGTTATTATTATTTTTATCTTGTTATTATAAAACCGAGCTTAAATGAACATCGCTGTTGGATTTTGGATCAGTTACTGGTTGGTTCTGGCATTTAACATAACCCTAGGTCAGAAACCCGACGTTCACACACCGCTGAGTTTATTATTTTCAGAATAACCTCACAAAGTTAAACTTAATTTGGTATATAAAAGAAACTACTTAGTTCAATTACTCTAATAATATCAATATCCCTGCGCCATTAGGGTGTAACGTATAAGCTGGTTTCAAAATATAACTTGATTTATATCAACTTCAGCTGAAAGCCAAATTAGTTACGTCTGAAAATTTGATATGAAATGCCTTTGCGTCTTTTTTTAGCGTTCTGAGTGGCAATGCAACTTTAGGGTATGGAAAGTTCTTGCTACCTGGCTAATGACATATTTTACTTACAAGTTCTAACAGCTGATAAGTTATTCTAAATGATAGTAATCATCATCTTACCTGTTCTGTATATAAGTTAGGTGTGGTCGAGGATACTAAACAGCCTTAAACTAGAAGACACTGCCGCCTTTCAAGGACAGCTGCTGGCACACCGTTAAGAGACAGTTTTTGTAATAAATGGTGGTCGATAGCCAGGTTCCAGGTTAGGAGAGTTCGGATATCCTATTACCATACAAGTTCTTAGTTTTTATAATTTTGGTAGTATAGCAGTGTCATATCGTACAAATCAATTAATTTAACAATTTTATTTTAGACGATATCAAAATTGGTATCAAATACATTTATAGAGTAGATAAAAAAGGCTTTCTTAACAAAACCATACAAATATTTTGTTTGAGAATTGTGGCTCGAGATAGAAATATAACGAAACCTACGCATAAATAGATATTCCATTTTTTCTTTGTCATTGGAAACTAATCAGAGAGGGAGAGATCGAAAATCCCACTGTAATAGGAAGTCATATATGTATTGTTGCGACCTAATGTAACCAAGATAACTGTATGTATATATACCTAGGTACATAGCATGAATGAATACAAGTTATACATGCAAAACATCTATTGTCGAATCGTTCTAATCTTATACAGACTCTGATTGCTTGTTTACGCGTTATTATAAATGTTAAAACTGTTTACTAAGCAATCAAAGCCAAGCTAGAATAAAATTCTACAAAAAATATGATGAATTTATAGCTCTTGTCACACTCCCAGTGAAACGGAACAGCTGTGTTCATGCATCGCTCTTTATGACCGGACGTAAACCGGAACCAATTACAATCACAGCCTGGCTTACTTATAGCGGGAAGTCTTTGCTTGGATAGCTGCTTGGATAGCTTCGACGCTCATGCAATGATTTTAATATCTCAGATGTAGGGATACATCTATATCTACATACATCTATATGGACATTATGTCTCAGTATGTAGGGAGCAGTGCAGTTCGTCACATGTGGTGAAATCTGTTATAGGCCGTGGTTACCGCTTAACCACTGGTCATTGATTTTACATGTAAACCAGATGGGCCTCGTGATTGTTCCTTAACCTAATCACACGCCTCAGGCATCCAGCTATCCTGACGCCGACCAATATTCACTTTTCGGCCACATTGAGTGAATGTCTCAGGAGATATTTTTCTTAGATTTACGTTAAGTCACCCCTTGAATACAATATTCAAATTACAGTTTCGGGTCTATTCGCTCACTACGTAAGGTCAAAATAGCATTTTTTACTTACTTTTACTGAGCTTTTACTTCGACCAATAGACTGTAATGTGTAATATGAACATTAATTTAGTTCATGAAAGCTTAATAAATCCTATTTCATCTGATTCATTGATAATACGATCGAAGATGTTAAGGAGGCCTAACAAGGAATGGAAACTGGCTCTCTAATTTCGAATATCCTATTGATATCACTTTGCTATCTCTCGGTATGCTGAGGATATATCTTGTGATATATGGAAAGAATTCTGATAATTAGTTTTTTTTCGGTTATTAACATGAAAAAAACAACCACTATAGTTAGTTACGCCACTGAATCCGTCGGGTCCTACTACTAAACAAAACTAGAATAAGATTTCAGATTGAGAATTATACAATATTGAAAGAGCACGGAGAGCGCCGGCGAGCTCTAGGCAAAAATTAAGTCTTGATTTGTGTCTCCAAATAGTCACAGAGTAATTTTCCGTAGGGCCAATTCTCAACGGTAAAACACTGCAGTTTTTTTTTATGCCATAGTTTAGCCTTTGACCACTATCTCACCTGATGGTAAGTGATGATGTGGTCGAAGATGTTGTTCAGGATAACCTAGAAGTACTGGCAGGGTGGTAGCTAGCCAGGCGGGCATTCGCAAAATGCCCTACCACCATGCGATGCAAAGTTGTACCGGGGCTATTAGTTCCGACCCTCCCAATGTCTCTCAGCAACAACTCAAGCCGAGGTCCGTACTACAGTGGTGCCCTTGAACCCATTGTCAAGCTCTCCTTAATAGCGGTGCGTGTGCGGCGCCTGCAGGAGACGGAGGTAGAAAGCTCTTTTCACTTTCTACGCCCGTCTCGGGACAAGAGCCTTGGGCAATTCCCCCACCAAGGCTATAAGAGGGCCTTTCTTTCCGGCCAAAGTCCGGTAGAGTTGAACAGCCGACAGCGACAGTCAACATCCAAGTCCTCCCTAAATAAACAAACTTGCAAAAAGTTCAAAAGTCTTACAACGAAAACAGGCGAAGCTGGTCCGTTACCTTGTTTTATTTTGTCAAGTAATCTAACGGGACTGAATTATGCTCTTACTTGGTTAATTGTGTACCTCTGTAACCCGAGTGTTAATATAACTTTGTTATTCAAAGTTACGTGTTTTTGTCAGAGACTATTTATAAGATATACGTATTCACGCCAGAAAAGTATACTTACAATTTTCGACACATTCATAGTAATGTTTGTATCTAAGTAGTATAGTCTTGATAACATTTAATTGGCAATCTCGAAAGAAAACATGCTTCAACTGTTTTCCTATATATACCTAATACACGTAAAGTAAAGCATCACCAATTGAACAGGGAAAACCACAAGGTATACCCATTAAATACATGTGCTTCCGCGGTCTCTATGTAATTGGCGTTCTGTGATAGAAATTGGATCATTAGAAAATATATCTATTTTGCTGGGTCTCTGCACATCGCGTGGGTTTAATTTGCTCACCCATAAGTTCAAATGCCAACCTGTCGGTGACCAATCATCTAATCATAATTTTAAAGATTTACTTTTTTTATTTAATAATAATAATCTCTTTATTTCAGGTAACAGGATTACAAAAACACTGACCCATAGAATAAAACTTGACAGTATTGGTTCCGTGGAAGCTAAGGTGGCCATTAATGTGGGACGCCACATGCGTTGACACTTTAATGCCGTTAGCATCATATCATTCTGAAAAAATACATTAGGGCTGGCGCCGCGGCTACTTCAGCGAGTGAAGCGACTCAAGCGGGCGCAAGTGTGCTTATCTTGGTGGTGGTTACATAATATTTGAACATTGGGTCCGTGGAGGCCTGGAGCTCACTGTGTTTTCCAAATCTGATCAGAGCTAATCTGGTTCATGCTTCACGTGATCGAAGTGCAAGCACTTATTTATCTCAACGAATAAGCATTGCAATCCAACGAGTCTGCGAGCATGCTGGGCACGCTGGTAGTGGGCTAGAGCATTAGGACTGCCTGTATACCTGAATTGCCTTTAAGTTGCCTAAATACATTCGTTGTAGTAGTAGCTACTATACGACTTGAGTAATATTAGTATTGTTTACACGAGTAATGTGTAGCGTTTTGTGAACAGATGCATGGCAAATTATCTAAATAAGACTATGTATGATCATCTCTTTTATTCTTCATGTAATCAACGTAAGTAATTCATAAGTTCTCTTGACGGTGACCTTTTATTTTTTTTCTGAACGTGGCAGTAGATTATACTTTAAAATTAAATGTTTGTAATTGACCTTCATAAGAGCGTCGTAGATGCCATAAATTTATAAATGACTTTGACTTTAACAACAAATGGTCTTTTTCATGGTAAAGGCCTGCTCAAAGCCATTGCATTAGCACCTAAAGCTATAGCTAACAATCATTAGAAAGTACAATAGAAAATTATACATACCTAATTATTATTCGACGTGGGGCCTGATAGATAAGTAGATAAGAGAACTCTTTGTACCAGAGGCTGCCACTGACACATTCACTGAGTTTGCTACATAAATATTTTTCTAGGAGTGTTCGGTACGCTCGCCTTATCGTTGCGATCTTACGTGAGTAAGTAATCCAGCATTTACGAATTATTTTTTTTTACCAAAAAATAGAACCTACTTCAACACTCAAATGTGTGAAATAACTTGTTGAAGTCGGTACCATGATGGTTCAAAAGTACCTATTATCACAATATTGTGCGCATGGTACTGACTTCGATAAGTTATTTCACACATTTGAGTGTTGAAGTCGTTTCCATTTTTGGTAAAGGATTTTTACACCCTTTTTAGTGACCCTCATTCACTGTCAATGACTATATCATCAAGATAAGAAAATAATTTTCAGTTATTGGAGTGTAATTCAAAAACGGATAAACCGATTTTGATGAAATTTAAATGGAACTACAAGGCAAACATCAGCTCAAATAAAAAAAGAATCATCAAACTGCGTGCCCCAGTCAAAAGTTCTGAGGTAACAAACACTAAAAATACCTCCTCCTTTTTTGAAGTCGGTAAAAAATAAAAAGCACAATATTTTAATAGAACTCAAGACTGTAAGAGTAATTTAGTATTTAAACAACTTTAAACGGTTTGAATCGAATATTTATTATCAATTTTGTCCCGACGACGCGCGACGTTTCAAACACTTTGCCGTGATTGTAGTCACGAGGTGACTCTTTTTAAAGTTGTTTAATTACTATGTGTAATAATCGCGAAAACCTAAGACAACATTATGTAAGAGTTATTTATAAGTAGCCCTCGCTCAAGACTATGTTAACTCATCATGGAACTTCTTAAGGTTGAACTGGCCGGTCGCTTCTCCATACAAATGCCGTAGGGTGATCACTCCCTTATTTGAGATTTTAGGTCCAGAATTAAGCATAATACCGATTGATCTCGTCATTACCTAGGCTTGTATGATGCCGAAATTTTAAATATATAATTAAGTTGAAAGTTATGACACTCGAAAATGTTACATGAAAATGTTTCGAAGCTCATAACTCTCAAGTTAATTATCTTATTAAAATTTCGGCATCACACAAGCCTAGATAACGACGAGATCAATCGGTATTATACTATGTTTTAGACCTATATCCTCAAATAAGGGAGTGATTACCCTACCACGTTTGTATGGAGAACGGGCCGGCCAGTTCACCCTTAACAAAAGTTAGCAGAATCGGTAATAAGCATAATAAATTTAAATAATTTAATGTTTTCTTAAAATATTTGAAATATATTTGTTCCTATTAATCCATATAGATTTCCGTAAAGTAACACCTGAATATACTCATTAACCGTCAGTAACCTTACTTGGTTGTGAGGCAAAGTTAAAATTTATGAGCAACTAAACGAGCTGGGGCTGACAGAGATGTTATTTCTGCCTAATATAAAAGTACTGCCTTTTCAAAACGTGCTAATATTGCTAATGTCAAGCGCGGTACACAAACAGTCACGAGAACTGATGACTGGTTTATAAGCACGCTTTTAATAAGTCCACTCGTTTAAAATGTAAGCTAAAGAACCAGATTCATCCACTTCTTTCTATTTCATAATCAAACTCAACAATTGTCTTAAGTTTCGATGATAATACAATAAATATGATGGTACCATCGGACAAATCTGGAGCCGGAAAGTAGGTGCTGGAACATCATGACGAAAATATAGTGTGATGCAATGGCCTTATGATTTATGATGCATTCTGGTCACAAAGTGAAGTGTTAGGGTTCTGTATCTCAAAGGGAAAAAAACGGAACCCTTATTGGATCACTTTGTTGTCCGTCTGTCTGTCAAGAACCTATTTCACAGGAACGCGTGGAAATATCAAGTTGAAATACATATCAAATACTCAGGACTACTGCTCCCTTGAAGCTGTGAAAAAATCGAACTTTTAAGCCGACGCAATCAAAAGATACAGCCGCTAATGCCCCAAATTTTCTAGTACTACTCGTGAACTCAGAATCTTGAAGTTTGGTACGAACCAACGTCTTATAGCACAGATAAAGGAAAAATTGTGAAAAGCGTAATTTTTTTGTTACATCATACAATAAAAACATTATTAATAATTTTAATATGTTATGGATTTCAGATTGCAATAAAAATACTTTTACTTATATACCTACTGGTTTGTACGGAACCCTCGGTACGCGAGTCCGACTCGCATTTGGCTGTTTTTTTTATAAGCACTATCCTATTTATTCAACACATTTTCACCGTCTTATATGACTGTCAAAAATCAATAAGAGCGCAAAACTCGTGCCTCTGCTATCGAACACGGTGAACTCGGTTAAGCGAAAATGGAAACTCGTCCCGCGCTTAGAGTCGGAAGATGTTGATTCGATTACCGACCCGAGGGAAAATTTTGTGATCTAAAAATTTGAAGATGTAACTTTCCCTAAGCACGGAATAGTGCTAAGAAATCATAAAATATTTGCGTAAAGCCTAGTATTCTGTTTGATGTTCACATCGTCCCACAAAATACTCGTTTCTGCTGTCAGTCTCACCAAAATGGTAACGGGTCCGGCGTGTATAGCCGGAAGAAGCGGGTTCGATCCCCACTGAATATTTTTTATTTGCAATGCTGCTCCGCGCATTATATTACAAAACTACGAGAGGTATAATTATAGTCACGTGCGGGATTCCCATCTCCATACATGGTTAAGAATGAAAGGACAAATTAGAGGCATTTGTCATGGTGGCTTAGCGGGTTCGAATACCGCATGTGCATTTTACTCGCAGTAATTTTGAAAGGCAAAAATGTTGCTCCTAGAATTTCTTGATGATATTATTATACCTATAGCCTGTGTATAATATAACAGACTTGCTTCAATATTTATACGTATCGTGATCTCTACTGATATGTCATAAGACGGTAAAAATGTTTCAGAAGCGATTTTGGAAGGGTAAGGCTTAGTTTCGTAACAAAACCTACTCGGTAGAACTTAGGCAAAGAAATGTATACAAAATTAACATTTATTGCATGAGCCCGTATCACGCAGAATGGTAAAGTCGCCAACAAAACTATAAACACAAATTTATATTAAACCAGAGAAAATATCTTGGACCCGAACAGTATTAACAGTGATCCAGTAATCTCACGGATTAAAAAAAGTTGGTCGTTTTAAGACGACATACCAATGTTGTTCTTGCGTAAGTAAGCTATGTTTATTAACAAGCTTGTAGTTAAGTAATTTAGCTAAAACACAACTCTGTATTCATTGTAAAACTTAAATTAAAAATATAAAAAGCGACCATCACATCTTGGAGCTCGAGCTTCGAGTCTTTATTGTAAGAATGACATAGACTGCATCTTCGGTCGAATGGCTTGAAAGCTTCGCTTTGTGTTCTCAAGATCCTAGGTTCAATCCCCAGGTCACAAAGTTTTTGAGTTTTTGTCCGGAGTACCGGAACTCTTACTAAAATCTTTGCTCCCTATGAGAATAGGGCTCCTACTACATGTGACCGAAACATATCTGCACAACGCGGTTGCTTAGACACCTCTGCCTACCATTTCGGGGATATACCGCCATGATGATAATATATTTTATGACAAAGATCCACATACTACAATTATTTAAAAATATAGAAATCTATATTTTTAAATAATTGTAGTATGTGGATATATTTTTAAATAATTGTAGTATATAGGATCTTTTTGAAGTTATGTAATGACATTCGGAAAGATTATAAACAATATCAAAACATCATTGGTAAAACTTTGGCATAGATAATAAAGAAAGCCACAGAACTAGTGGTCCTAATAACAGTTTACTTATTGGACACTAGTATAAAAATTGTTTTTACTCCTGTAATAATAAAAATTCGAAAGATTGGGAGCATGTGTGTGCTTATTACGATACACTACAATACTAAGGTACCATATCTACCATAGCACGTTCTTGTTGAACGTTTTAAATAGAAAAGTTAACAAAACGTTTTCTCTACGACTTCAATTGGTATTTAAATAATGTTACTCTAGGGTAGCCTTAAACACGATGCGCTTTACGAAAAGTGCTTCGTAAGTCTAGCAATGTAGTTGTACAAGTCTTAACGCGAAGACAAATCTTAACAAGTTGCCAAGCCATTGGAGTAATCCCCTGGATGACAAAATAAAACTTATAAGTCGTTCGAGGACAGAAAGCGGGACCAAAAGCCGTATGAAACGTGTTAAATCGAAAAACGCGACTGCAAGTCAGCTAGGAGATTAAGTTTTTTTTTCTTTACATAAGTGTGTGATTTTGGCGGATAAACTCTAAGGGAACTGGAATGACAGTGATGTAGGTATTTAACGCAATGCATCTGACTGATATAACTATCTCCTAATGCATTTTGGATAGTCCAATGGATATACACCTATACGAATCATGTGATTCTTTTTTAAAACTCTTCAGAGTGAATTGCAATCATTGAACTTATTTCAAAGCTTGTCATCGAAAAACACAGTTATTTTATTATAAAATATATTGTTTCTGTAACGGAATATTTCATTTGAATTAGGTATGTAGAAAATACTGACCCATATAAAAATTTACAAGTTGCACTGCTTTAATATTTTGAAGTATTCAAAATTTAAACTTATTTTTATTTTGTTGAAGCTAAATATTAATTACATGTACTTTATTAATTAATTGGACCTACTATATTGACACATCATGTAATTAAAGAAAATTTCAGAGCATTTATCGTGATTTTTTTTCTATGGAGGTCAATATTTACATTCGCGTTTTCAAAATAAGCACGTTATAGGTTATATCCTGTAGTAATAATATACATTAACTTTATATTTGCAGCGTATGCGGTTTTTATTAAACACAACTTCAAAATTAAATTTATGCTCGCTTACTTCATCTTAAAATATCTATATGCGAACAATAACATTTTACGTGTAAAGTTACGTAACATTAAACGTATTTTTTACAATAATACCAAATATTTTTAAAATATTTGAAGAAAATATCAAATTATTTTTTTAATAAAACACTTAAAAATATAAAAATATATAAATTTTAAAAATATTTGTTATTATTAAATACGGATTTCCGCAAAGTAATGCCTGAATATATTCATTACTTTTACATTTTTGCCGATTTTATGGGTATCATATGTGATCGTTTACTTTAACGATTCTGAAAATAATATGAGTATTATTTTTTCAGTGTCGCTAATTCTATGATCATCAATAACAAAAACCGATTGATTTCCTCCCACACCGCGTATTCACCAGATTATTATATGTTCATCTTTTAAATGAAGGTTTAGCTTTCACTTCTTACTGCAGTTTCTTGAGATAGGTAAGCGATATTACAATGACAGCCAGCAGTATAAAGATTGTGCCTTTTATCTATACTTCCGACATTATTCACCTACTCTCCACTACTACTACTACCAGATTGTGTACCGGGAAACAGACGTAGGCGAGGTTACTTGGGGCATTGTTTGATGAACACAAAGATAAAATGCTTTGTTCGCTTAGGAGCCATATCATTATTTGTATGTTGAGCATAATTTTCCGCTTTCAGGACTATGAAGATATATGTTTATGTATCAAATCCCTGCAGCCATAGGGATTGTCCTATAAAATTGAAACCTATAAAAGACGAAAAGGTAGGTACGAAATCAAGTACTTTGTTGGAGGAGTTTAGTTTGTGGAGCTACTAGCACTGAAAGAGGGTTTTAACCAACATGTGGAATTGCATTCATGTGAATGCAATTCAGGTTAAGGGCCTCCTGCCTGTACTCATAAATTATTTGAGCGAATTAAGTACCTAAAATATGAAGGATTTTTGAAATATTTTGAATCCTAACAATAAGTATTATTTGTAACAAGCGTATTGTAATTCGTTATCTTTGTAAGCTATACAAAAAAAACATAGCTTCTAAACAACTAACATTTTCAGCTAAAAACCCAACAATAGGGCACCTAATAAGTTACGATAACAGCAAAACACTAAATCCAATTGTTCTCCTGTTCTTTGTTCAATTATAAGTCGATCAGATAACTCCTCTAGATAGCAAGTTGGTTCCTCTTTAGCAAGAGATCGTGATAACGAGAGAATAGCCATGTCCCTCAAGCAGTACCTAATTATTCAGAACTCGTCAGAAGTCCAGCTGCCCATTGTTCTATTTGATCCCATTTAGCGGCCGCTTGTTTCGTAGCTGTTGAACATCTAACTTTACACTGTGTTTTTGTTTAAGAACGAATGTATTTTGCTTTACCTCATTTGAGATAAACGCCTAAACAAACACTGAAACGTAAGCAGAGTTTACTCGTAGGTAGGTGCTTTAAGTGTAAACTATTGCTACGACGCGACGTAGGACATAGGTACGTGCTTAGCAAACGAATGTTAAGTAATAACTGTACTTCAATGGCAATGTGTCTTGTATCAACAGGAGAACTAGACTAAACATGGATATAGTAACTTTATGGCAGACACGAAAACATCATTTGGTATACATAGAATAGCCAGTCTAATCATACCTACATGTGCAAACCATGTGGTATGTAAGTGTGAGATGAAAGAAATTGACCGAGCTCATTGAAGTTGCACAATCTCGTTCAAGTTTCTTGTTACTCCTTATCCTTAATTATAAACACCATTAGGTACAATTTAAAAGTTTTGGGCGTAACAATAAATGTTAAACCCGAAGCATGTGTGAGGTAAATTAATCTTGATTCGCAAACAACCTTTTGTTTCGTTTGAGTATCTTTCCAGTAATAATTACGTAGGTACAAGAGTTTTATTTTTGTATCGTTGAAACAAATGAAGTTGAACATTCTAAAGAGCTCGGCTTTTATTGATATAAATTCTTCATAATATTCTAATCAGGATATATTTTATTTATATTTACAAGTAGATGCTTTCGGTGCTATTTTTTTCGGATGCTTACAGTGTATGATTCGTTTATTTCACTTATCGTACCCAATATACAAGGGAAAAGATCCTCGATAGGTTGTAACTGTAATAGAGGAATTATAGTTAACACATCTATGCTTTACACAAAATTTCTATTTGCTTTTCTAATAAGTAAAAGATTATTATTTTTAAAAAAAATTGAGGTACCTATTTTCAGTGGTAAGAAATATATTCAGTTATTTTTAGTATAACTATATTTATTCTTTCAATTAAAGACAATGTCAAAATAAAATATAAAGAATACTTTTTTTAACTGTTTATTTTGATTAAACTGCGAGTAACAACATTTTTTTCCTTCCAATTTTACAAGCCGTTAAGCATGTAAACTGAATGTCACTGGAGGATATAATTTCTATCATGTTAACTCATAACTTGCATGCTTGCATATTCTACTAATATCAAGGATGTAAACGTGATATATGTTGTATCCAAGAATATACTTAAATACTGCTTTTAAAACGGCAATAAGTTATGTGATATGATATTTCATCGCAACAAAATAATGAATTAAATTAATTTCGTTTTAAGATTAATCATTGTTCATTGTTTCAATATTTATGTTTGTTTTTAGGGCCATTATCAAATTTTTATTTGAGTATTATTAACTATCGCCTCCCAATAAAGTAAAAAACTTGATTATCAAGACGTAGAGTGTAGATAAATGTGTAATATAATGACAAAGAATAACTATAAAATGGATTATGCAGTTTAAATACTTTTTTGTATAATTGAATGAAAATATATCTTACGTCTTTATATCCCTAAAGAAGTAGGCAGAGGTGTCTAAAGAAATATAATATATTTAAAAGATTTTAGTGTGGGACAACCCGTTTCATTTGCATTAACTTAATGGGCGTGCAGTTTAAAAAAACTCGTAAATATCGGAAATTTAAGAACTGAGATTTTGTATGCAAAAAATGAGTGAAATTAGTTACCCGAGACATTTTCTAGTCCCTTTTTATTATTAAGATATCACTCGATGATTTTTGTCTATGATTTCATACTTCCAATACTATGGAAAATGTATAATAGTGTGGGGAAATCGATGCAATTAACAGGCAATATATCTATACACATCGTTTCAATTATATGTGGTAACGTAGTTACCTACTTATCTTATTTCCATCTGTAGACATGCTATCCGTGATCTAAATTTAATCTAAATGGAGTCAGACGTTTAAAACCGTTAAAAAATTGAAAGAAAAGCAAATGAAACAATTTTTTGCATTTCTAATTAAACATTAACCTGTAATATTTTTCTAGATCTTATATTTATACCATTTACGTAGGGATCATAAGTTTGATGAGAGCTTTTTCTTAATTGATTTTGTTTTGTGCGTATACACAACATATACAACGGTTATTCTAATTAATTTCACGTTGTTTGGGTTTCATTTTAATTGTAAGTAATTTACACAGTCGCGGGGGCTCCTTGAAAAATTAATAGGCACCTTCATCATTTCTTGCGGCGGAAAGAGTATCCTAAACAAATTAAACTTCAATTTTAAACGGGATGGCTTGTACTTTAATTATTTTCGACAGGTTTAATTTATTGGCCAACCGTTTAAATTATAACAAAATACCTTTTCATGTAAGTAGGTACGGTAATAATAAATATTTTAATGGATTCAACGTTAATAATGAAATATAATGATGCAATCTGTGAATTAATGTTAGTTTCTAAGTATACTCATTTAAATTTAACACATTGACGGGAGGCATGATCCATTATTTCAACAATTAACAAAAAAATAATTAAACCTTTTAAAATGTAATTTTGGTTATATAAAACGTACAGTACATAACTTAATAAACGCAGGAAATATTCACTGTAGTAAAATAGTTCAGGAGTTTTAAATTATTTAAATATAAGCACCTTTTTTTTACTAAGGTTAGGTAAGATTAGGTTTTGTACTTGCTGCTGAATTTTTCAATTTCATAGCAGATACTTTCATATTTTTTCTTTATTTTAGTCCTATTTCTGAGGTGTCTGTTAACGATAACGGTAACAAGGAAAGTTATCAGATTACCTTAATACGTCCCAGGACCCAGGACAGGTTTCGCAACGGGATTTACCCAATTAATTGTTAAAATAGCTGGTGTTATTCAGGGGAAAATGTCATGATATCAACATGAAGTCACATAAGTACAACACAACCTAAACGAGTGATAAAATATTTATTGCTTTAAAATATGTATACAGTATACAGTGCCGTTTATACTTAGCCACTTATTCTGATAATTTTTTTCTTATATGTATCCAGAAATGGCCAATTAATTTAAAATAACAATTTATTAAACCATTTATTACATAGTATATAAACGAATATTCAATTTTATTTTTTCAGTCATTACTTTTTTGCAATACGTAGCATAAATTCATATAACTTTTTTCTGATATTTCTAAAAACATCGAGTATTAATATCTCCGATTATTATGTTTGCGATATAACGTGACTATAGTGATAAATTAGAATATAATGAGGCACTCACCTTTCAGAGCTCGAAGTTGTGCGTCGCCGCCAAAAACTTTGGAATAACTAACTGAAAGTTCGCGGACAGTGTACAAGGATCGCGGTTTAGACTGCACTTTACCAAACACACTTAGAAACCACTAGCGTGCAATATCTGTATTTTAACTATGGAAATAAATATTGTGTATAATTGGTGTTGTATGTGGGCTCGGTCGCCAAGTTCTCAAGTGGAACGGTTGGACGCGCCAAAGTTGTGTGGCAGGCAGCTACAACCCGCGTGCTTATATCTCGCTGAGCGCCGTGCCCGCGCGCATGCGCTTCTACCATTCATGTCAATCTTTGAATGACCGCCTCCACAAGTCCCACAACCGTCATCATCTTCAGGTTTTTTCATCACTCATCCCACGATTTTTTTTCCATAAACGCCCACGTTTGTTTCATATAGTACAATTTAATGTAATAAATATTATGGATTAGATATTATACTTTCCACGGAGGTAAGAAAGTACCTACTGTATTTCAGCGAGAAACAGAGTGTGATAAATAATCCTATCCCGTCTACAATCGTGGAAATCAATCACGGGCTAAGTGGTGAAGTTTATCACTCTTGCGAAGGATAGTTAGTACTTACCTACCTATGCACTTTTGTATAGGTTAGGTTAATAAATACAGTCAAAGCTAAAAACTAATAAAATAATATATTATAGATCCTTCAAATGAAAATTGTAAATATAATTTTTGTCGAAGCAGTAATTGCGGAGCTATGTGAACTGCCGATGCCGTGCCGCAGGCCCATGTTTCAATCCCCAGCGCGCCGGCTTGAGCTTCCCCGCATGGTGGAATTTTACGAATGCTCGCCTGGCTAGCTACCACTGTCAAGTAGAAAATCTGTCGCCAAGCATATAGTACTTACACTAGTTTCTAAATACAAGCAGAAATTATAGATACACGTCACTTGTGACGAACTTTTTTAGGGACAAAATTTATTCACTTTGTAATAGGTCCGGCGGATTTCAAGCCTAAGTAAGTATGTTGGTAAGTATGTCCACAGAATAAGGAACAGCAACCACATAAACACCGGCGGGGCTAGAACGTTTTGATCACACAACTGCAAACATGAATTTACAAACGCACCCTTTCGCGCACTGTCTAAAATGGTTACAAAAAATGAAGTTTTGCGTAGTATGCCTCAAAAATTTCAAACACATAAACTGTGTCGTATTACATTCCGATAGTATTGCTTTCGTGTTAAATTACACTTTTGGAACTATCCGCGCAACAATTAAGTTCAAAATAGCATTTTTGACTACCCTCGATGTTTCGATGAAGTTGCATCGATCGTGGTCACGAGCTGACTGAAGAAGCAGGTGTATCGTCTTGAGGCGGAGTGGATGCTACCTACATCTACCCGCACTTTTGGAACGTAGTTCCTTATCGCGCGTTGCGAAAGGGGGCTAGACGGAAAAAATTAGGACCAAAAGTTGTACCGACACTTTTTGCTATAGTTGGAAGCCGTTTTGTTTGTTTGTTTGTTTGCATTGAATAGGCTCTGAAACTACTGGACCGATTAGGCTGATTAGGATGAAATTTCGTATGGAAATAGTTTGAGACACGGGGAAGGACATAGGATATTTTTTATCCAACTGCGCAATAAGAGGTTAATGATTTTGCGCGATATCCGATCTACTGGACCGATTAGGATGAAATTTGGTATGATAATAGTTTGAGACACGAGGAAGGACATAGGATAGTTTTTATCCAACTGCGCAAAAAGAGGTTAGTGATTTTGCGCGATAACCGATCTACTGGACCGATTAGAATGAAATTCGCTATGGAAATAGTTTTGAGACACGGGGGGAGGACAAAGGATCGTTTTATCCAACTGCGCAAAATGAGGTTAATGGTTTTGAGCGAAAAAAAATATATAAATAAAAGTTCATAAAAATAATTATATTCAAACATTCTTAATTATTTTCTTTTCTTAATAACCTGACTCAAATAGAAGGGTTTATGTGAATGTATACAATTTTTAATACCCTTGCGAATCCGGGGCTGGATGCAAATTAATAATAAACAAAAAAAAATTATTAATATAAAAAGAAAATTACAATTCCTTCACTAATTAATCGAAAGGAACTTCGTTTCATCCGGGTGTGCCTTGACACCTCTCAAGTTTTTTTAACTTTCGTTCTGGTCACTGTCACATTGATACAATACTGACAGTATCACAAGTTACGTGTTATATTGCGACGCTTGCACCTATTTATCACCGGAATTCAAGACAGAGAAATCCTCCTTGAAATTTTGAAACTTTATGATTCGCTTCACGTAGGTACTATTCTGGAGTAATAATGACGTTCAGTGAGGAGAATTTTTGTACGTAGAGCTCGATCTAGTGATTAGGCCCCTTACTTAAGCATGTGCTAATAGCTGATGCATGTATTTCACGTTTTTTCACAGCTTTTATAAGCTCTTTCGGCGATAGTTCGTTTGGTTTGTCCGATATAAGAGCTACCACAGCTCAGTCAACTTTGAAGACACCCAGTGCTGGAAAGGGGTGACATCTTTCGCTGTCCTAACTTGGCGGGCTATTTGAGACAAAGTTCTATAGTTTTGTATATGATTTATATCCTTTATGGAGCATTTTCGAAGTAATACACCGACTTTATTCGTTATTCCTATACAACGTAAGGCAATAACACCGGTTGTCCGTTGACATCAAAATCTTTCCCCTTGCGATTTGGACGTCTTAGCCGCATTACTTCGTAACTTTACAACGAACGATATGTAACGACTTTATAGTGTCAGTACCCACCTTGTGACATGGGACAACTCAGTTCGAAGGTGCTCAGGGTCACACAGGTCACGTGCCTAGTCTATCAGAGACGTAACGACGGATTACAATTCGCGGGGATGGTGGTGAGATGTTACACTAGGTATCTGTCCGTGTGTGATGGCTTTCTGTAGACCGAATGCGGGAACTGACGGGGTTCACCATTACCATCACATCAAGAAAAGCATGATTTCTATTGGTATCAATTTCAGACGAAAACCTAATTGTCAGGGGAATTGACTCCAATTTAATTGCTCCACTTCTGGCTTACCGCCTTTATTGATGCAGAAGGTATTATCAACAAAGCGTTTCCACTACTCCAGTACCGATGGGTTCAGGTTTACAGCCTCTTCAAAATGTTATATCCAAATATTTGTAAGTACTGGCGTTACAGGGCTTTCTATAGGCACCCACTCTATCCGGAGGTAGTGCTTTCTGTGCTAAATGAAAAAGTTACCTTCCAAGCCGTTTCGAAGTAGAATAAGGTAGTTTCAGCTTCTTTTTTTTATTACTTCCACACAATCAATAACAGGAACACTAGTAAATTCACACGATTATCTTTGTTTTCTCTACTTACCATTATTTCATCGGGCTCCAGAGTGATCTGTTTGATGATAATACATACATCGTGCCTATGAAAAAAATGCGCGAATCCTTTATTTAGGAAGAGGTTTTTCCGAAGAGCGGTTGCAGTAGGTACTGACGCGACGTGTTTGCAAGATAGTGTGTAGTAGTGTATGCAAGTAGGGGAGCTAATTTGACTTATAATAGGCCGTAGTGGCACGTCAGCTTTGTGCACCTTTAACTTAGGTGGTTTCTCGATCTTAGGCATATACAAATATCTCCTCTCTGAATAGTTCTATGCTATCCCTTGATTATGGCTAGTATACGGCGTGTTAGGTTATTACGAAATGGCTTTGTAAACGTTTGAGTCATTCAGCAAATTCTGTAATTTATTGTCGTAATCAGTTGAGTCCATCACTACAGAGGCATTTCCGTAGTCGACTTTTAAGACCAAGATCAAGGTATTTTTTAGTTCAACCTTTCCTCCAAAGACACATTACTTTTTGGTAGTTTTACTTTCCTCAATGTGACTGCAACATCCTACATAAGAGCGTCTGCACCTACAGGTGGTATCTTATTGCGAAGAATGGCTTCCAAAACAAAACAAAGTGATTAATTTGTCAAACACTGTAATTGATGACACTATATACACAACATTTTAGAACCTATGCAGATTCCCTATGAGGAGGTTATCAGTAGTGTAGCTACTGATAACCTTCTCATAGTGTAGCTACTGATAACCTTCTCATAGGGAATCTGCATAGGTGTTAAGGCAAAATGCAAACCTTTCGCTAAAATGTTGTGTATAGTGTCATCAAGAACAGTGTTCGACAAATTAATCACTTTGTTTTGCAGAGATTCAGGACTATTTTTGTCATGGTTGTACTCACGTCGAGCTTGAAAGTTTTCAAATTTGTTTTGATGTCCCTTACTGCATAAGTCAAACGTACAACTTGCCTGTTGGTACATAATCCATTCAACCAATTCGAATCACTGGCTGATAACACTATATTCCACTCGTAACACACTTACACTCAATGCACTTCATATAACAGCACAGTCACGTATTAGTTGTTTTATTTTAGAAGGGCTTTCCATACAATCGTAATTTTGCTATATGTTAAATACTAAGGGTAGAGATTTTGCATGCATATCCTTGAGCCTAATATCTATACTTCTTGTCAGATTTCCGTAAATGTAGGTATTTTCAAAAATAATCGTTTTGTAAGGGATTTCCTATAATCACATTTAGGGGTAAAATAAATGCTAAATTGAAAAACTAGCGAGAGGCATAGATGGTTCAGGCATATACAAGCAAAACTTCAACAAGTTTGAACAGTTCGTAACTGTGATTGATTGATTGTGACGAATCTGTGTTTGTATGGAAAGTGCTACGTGCATTCTAGCCTTAATAGAGGGACATTCGCAGTTTACAGAATTTCTTTGGAAAAGGCGATGTCACTGCGCGGTTTAATTTTTACATCATCATCATCGTCATCAGCCGGAAGACGTCCAATGTTGAACAGAGGCCTCCCCCATACAATTAATTCTCACACGTGTAGGTTATAGCCATTATCACGACATTTCGTTAACGCAAGCAATTTTACCAAACGCGCTCCTTTATGCCGCAAATATTCTAGATGGCAATCTACAATAATAATCTTTCATTAACTCAGAAAACTCTTAAATAATACTTTTGGGGCAATTCGCGCACATATCCCGATAGTTGAGTAACTTTTGATGGGGAAACAAATCTTATCTTAGTATATCTTTAATCCAATGAACCAATAGCACATGCACAAATAATATTTGACTAGGATACCCAGAAGTATTTCTATAAGAGTATCAACTAATACATAATTTTAAAATAGACTGGGTACCTACATATGTAGAACAAAAAACACTTTCTTATCATTATTTAGTACCAATTATACTAGTATAATGTAGCCGAGTACCGACTTAGCATGCACATGATGGGCACATGGGATTCATACGGCACGCTATGAAAATAGTTTTTTTGCGGCCAAGTGATATACTGTACTTTCGTTAACCGACTTAAAAAAAGGAGGAGGTATTCTATTAGATATTCTAGCGGTTAGTTATAACACGGGTGATCGTGTTGGCGCGGGTTCGAATCCCGCACGTAATTAAAATTTTTCCTCTCGTTGTAAGTTTGTAACCCTTTAATATATTTATAGATTTAAATATATAGAGGTGATTATAATTTTAATTTAAGTTGTCCTCGTGATACGGACAGCTCTGTAACCGGCTGGTTTCAAGTTTCTTTAAATAATATTTTTAGTAGTCACAGCGAGGGATCTTCTTAAATCTGAAATATCCCTACTGAAAAACTCGCCTCAAACTTTTTCTTCTTCAAAACTTTGTTGCTAAGTTTGAAGTATTTCTTCAATTGCCGTCTCACATGCAGTCCAAAGGCTCACTACCAGTTGGCAGCTTGCTCAGCATCCTGGTAGCATTGCCCCGTTGAATTGAAATGATTATTCGTTGAGCGAAACAGGTGCCAGCATTGTGATTAAGCGTCGCATCAATTTATTTTATTATCTCTTATATAAAGTTTATATTTTTATAATGAACTTTATTATATTATTTTTATTATATAAAAAAAATTATTATACTTATTAATATATCAATGTTTTAATCGCAAGAAGTTAAATTATTGATATATAAGAATCCCCCGTCATAAAATTATCTTTTGTTACATTTCGGTTAAAATTTGAAGCATGATATTCATATACCTACTTATACATTAACAAGATCTCGTGCTTCAAGCTACGTAGCACTAATATACTGCTGATCATATTTTCGTCAATCATGGCAAAAACACAACGTATACACCAACGTGCTACGGATTAAATATAAACAGCATGTCGTTTACGTTCTACGATGACACATACACGCCTAGAGCAAGGCTTCATATTTATGTTTGTTTATGTTGGTGTTTTTGGTAACGCGCATTTATCGCCAAGGCACTTTGATATACTCGTATCTGATGCTGACTGTATAATTTGTTTCATATATTTAATCAGCACGTTAGGTGAGTGCCTGTCTAGATATACACATTGGCTACTAGACCTTTTTGAATTAAAATTAGCAAAATACCTCTATATCCTAAAAGACATTTTAAGCCGATTTCACTTACGGTTTTTTACGTCGAGAAGGCGTCTCGACCGGTTTCGAGACTTTCAGAGTCGCTTCATCACGGAGTGCGTGCGCTTACGACCGCGCCGGCTCGTGCACTGATTTTGATCAATTACCCCTTATCACACACCTGGTGACACCTGTCGCCTAGATAGGCTGGCAAGACCTCAGATTTCCACTTGCCACAACCCTGGCAGCCTCTTAGATACCTATTCATTACTACTTTAAATTTATAGAAGTAAACTTGCATGTTTATATATCAGTAGAAACCTACCTACAACACATACAAACATTCCTAGATTTCAAGCAGTGATGGCTCAGTGGCATTGGCTATGGACTGCCGCGCAGCAGGTCCATGATTCAAATCCCGCTGCGGGTTTCAGCTTCATCGCATGGTGGAAGGGCATTTTGGCCCGCCTGGCTAGCGACCACCCACAAGTAGAAAATCTGTCGCCAATCACCTAACTGTGTGTTCCGGCAGCTGTCCTTGAGAGCCAGTAATTCTAGGTTAAGCCTTTTAACACCTTCGATCACATCATCACTTACGATCAGGTGAGATTGTGGTCATAGGCTTACCTATCAAAAATAAAAACAATAAATAAATGATGTCCAAAACAGGTTTCAAAAATATATTACGCAGAACGTTTAACGCTCAGTTTTTAGTATAGAACTATGAATTAGTTTGGAAACTGTGTAGGTAGGTACTTTCTAAGACAAGGATTCATTATCATAGAAATGGTCCTGTTTCATCCCAGTTGGACCGGCTTTAACCCTCTCGGGAACTAGGTATAGTCGATTAGCTTATATCTGTACCTACGGGTTGGTGATGATATATTGTACATAATCGCACTCGGATCGAGGACTTAGAATAAATCGCCGATACGTAGCTTAGGGAACGTCGGGATGAGATTTTCAAGTTTTTAAGTCATGTGGTTGAAGTAAAGCATAAATCACTTTTATCGCAACAGTTCTAGACGCACACGTATGCATGTGAAGGTCGCTTTTGTTTGAGTTTTGATGGATATCTTTTTTTTTTTCGATATACCTAATCATACGTAACGTAGACAACTGTCAATTGTCATAAGTGCCAATACAGTAAATAGCTACTATAAAATAAATATGATCATAATTGTACCTTAAATAGCTATCCTATAGTAAAAAATAATAATAAATTATTTATGGTGATTAATAATTTATGACCTAAAATAAAATACAATAGGTACAACGGTCAGTCTCAATGGACACCCTAAAGAAATGATGTTGCTAGTAGAATTTACTATATAATTCATAAGAGACCGTCAAGGACAAAACTATTAAAATTTTACAACTACGATAGCTCTTATAAAGGTCAAATACTAAATTTTACAGTAAAACATTATCCATTCTATAGCGGTGTCCAATAAAAAAGGGGCACAAAGCCAATGAATAAAGAACGGGCGTGAACTCTACACCTACCATTCTTTTAAAATATCTTTCAACAATGTGTTACAAAAATATATTCTAATTATTACAATATAAACTCGTATTACCATTATGTAGGTTATAAAAAGATAGATGGTAATTTGGCGGAAGAGGAATATTTCAAGAATCTCTGTCGTCTACAATAACCACAAACTGTGTACTCGTAAGCTTTTTTTATATAATATTATTTTCACATACAACTTAATTTTTTATTCTGTAAGCACTGTAATATCGTTAAAAAAATTATGATAAAATCTTACATGCACAATTCGCCAAGAAAACTTTTTATTTGTCTTTGCTAACCTAAAATTTGGCACCGATATCATATACAGACTCAGTAAGTTACTATTAAATTACTTAAAAAATACAAATATCAATTTCAGAAAAAGCAGCCAAATACTTCTATTAAACTGACCGAGTTTTAGCTACCTTTGTTAATTTAATCATTCATCAAATTCGAATAAAAACGAAATGTTTTGTGTTTTCCTTACCTGTATGTTATTTATGTATTGAGTTTGATCAAGTTAAACTTTTATTAGGTAAAACATCCGTCTTCCTGACAATTATATTAATACTATAAATATATATATTTTTATTTTTATGACTTATAATTTAGCTTTTGACCACTATCTCACCTGATGGTAAGTGATGATGTGGTCGAAGATGTTGTTCAGGCCAACCTAGATGTTTCATTATTTGACTTTACAGTGTGCTCTTAATAATTCGATCTATGCGGGAAACTTTGCATTGTAGCGTTCGTAAGAAAAAGGCGTTGGCGGATGTCGACACAGCTTGGTTTATTTCGCGTATTTAATCTCTCCACATCGAAATATAATATAATGTATTGTTGTGGGGTGCAGCAGTTGATATAGAGATAATATTACAAAAGTTGACTATTCGTTGTATGTATGAAATAGATAAAAGGGTATCTTTCAGGAACAGAATTCTACATAGTATTGCTGCGGTCATGGGATCGATGCTGAAATGGGATAGATAGATGGATGGGTGACCGATAGCATTTACTCCTTAGAGATTAAGTGCTTAGAAGAACACTTTAAGCCGTCGGTACTAGTCGTTATGTGGCTGTAGATTTTTTTTCTTAACTCTCCGCTAAATTAAAAAAAAATATACTATTTAGTAAGAGGGTCTTAGACCAAATCGCCAAAATTGGATAAATAATTTATAACACATTGTCGTTTTTGTATTTACCCATTACCTTACTCGCCCGTGACTTCGAGTCAACGTGTATCTCGTTTTACCGCTCACCACCAGAACCTATGTATGTAGTTACATCATATTTCGTTAATATCGGTTCAGCCGTTTGAAACTTACTGACAGTCATACAGAAACTAAACTGAACTTGAAATCTATAATATGAGTAAAGATACAAGTATGAGTTATTTAAGAAGTAACAATAATACCTACTTTACAAGAACGTAGGTATCACTTATTGGCTATAGTATGGTATAGTGTAGTGTAGACGAAGTGGCGTAGAGCATGCGTTGAAGTCTTTTTAAAGAAAATCATATAAGTATCATTATAGTCCATGTTGCTCTAAGGTGATATCATAAATAAAATAATTACTCACATAAATCATTATTTTTTCACAACGAAGCATTGTTGGGTAGATTATGTTTATTTGTGTTTGTAATTACGTAATCGAAGATTAACATCTTGCAGCAGGTGAGACCTAAAATGGGAACTGAAAGCTAGAAATAAACTTCAAGGAGAAAATGACGAGACCCATTAGGTGCTTAGCATTATAATGTTCACTTGGGACTAAGTAAGAGCCAAACGAGCATTTGCAAAATGCGCAACCACACCGTAGAATGGTATATTTGCTACTTTGAAAAGTAAAATGTATGAAGATAAATTAAATTACATAACAAATAAGTCAAAAGTAACGTCCTCTTAATTTTTATCACAAATAATTATACCAATGTGGTGTTGCACATTGGCGGAGTTGCTCCAAGACAAAAATAGGTACAAAATGTTGACAAGGCAGGTAGGTCACCGGAAAGAATCCCGTATTTTATCAGCGCATCACGTGCTACGTCGGTGGGCCTTGAAGGGTCATTGCCAACGTTGATGATCGATACTTCACCTAGCCGCATTAAAATAAAACTCACTACCTAAACACACGTATCCTCCTACACCGCTTTAAAAACATGAACGGCGTTCTACGAAAACAGTTTAAACACGTTTGCATAGGTTCAGTAATGATACCAACAATTTGGAAGCTCCAAGTTTGTAAGCTTAGAGTTAAAGTGTAATAATAATTAAGCTGAATAAACTCGTGCTATTTCCATGTTTACGTTTATGAACCTTTTCATTGAAAGGAGCGCCGAGCGGAGTGTTCTCAAGGGGTTGTAAAATTAAACAACTGTATTTATTTTAAGATTATTAGGTACTCACACAGAGACGTTAATTATTTGTGAACTGCAGACGAATATATTAGCTCCAGAATAATGAAAGAGTTTTATCTATGAATACGAATAAGTACTGTAGGTTTTTAGCACGGAAGATATTTGTTATATACCTACCTTACTAGTGGAGAAATCATGTTCATTTCTAGAAGGGCCATTTATTTCTTATAGTTTTTTTTAAGTATTAGGTTGTGATTTTGATCCAAAAGTAAAGCCCAAATACGATAATTGGTAATATACGTATTACCAATTATCGTATTTGGGCATAGAATACACTTATTTTGAACATTTAGTTGGTTATTAGTATGAGATCTCTACGTTTGACTATCGGTATAACGAGTAAGTGTATAAAATCTTCAACTGTGGAGCATGCAGTGATTTTGTTTGCTTCGTAGCTTTGCATTGCACTCAGCTGCATATTCTGTGCACAAGAAAATACAAATGAGGACCTTAGACAATGAATAAAGAAAGGAAGCCACGACCACTTTGTCCGATTACTGAGCTGGTTCACACCCGAGATGGCGCCGCTGTGGCCGTTGCCTACGCGTCTTGTCAATCTAACGATCGAATGATCTGAATTATGGTTTTAAAGAAAATCTTCAATGTCATTGATAAGGTATTTTACGAATACGTATTTTATTCCAAAACTTTATTTCACAAAAAAGTTTTGTTGATACAGATACCTCAGGTATATGTTAAAACACAATAAAATATGGAACGACCGTATATATTTTTTTACAATTTCATTTGAATATTTTATTATATGTGTCGGTACAGTCATCAATACGGTTGGTCTGTTGACTAACTGACTTGTTGAAACGCTAGCGCCGCGTAGTAGCATTACACGGAGTCTACGGCAGACGACCAAGTTCACTTATTCGTAGTTAGTTTTTTTTATGTTATTGTGACGGAGCAAGCCGAGGCCCACCTGATGTTAAGTGGACTAACCTCTGCCTATAACAGATGCATTTCGTCAACGACGAATTGCAATGCGCCCGTCACAGTGAGACGTACAGTTGTTAGGTCTCATGTGTCTGTAATTTTACTGGCTCTCAAAGACTGCTGCCGGAACACACTGTTAGGTGCTTGGTGACAGATTTTCTGCATCACTACTTAGCTGTGTGGGACGTCTAGAAACTGTCTCGTGTTCCGTATCGATAGTGAAAGCTAAGCACTGATTATTTTTGTACCATGAGTGAAAATACAGTGTGATTCGAAAATAACCTCTTTTCTAGTTCGAATCCACAGTGCGCCCACAAGCGATATAGTTAAAAATATCTTATTCTGACGGTATAAATACGCCTCAACCGTTATATGTATAAGTATTTTTACATATTATAGTACCTATATTACTTATTAGCGGAGAAGTATTTAAAGATCACAGATCATCATTATTTACTTGTATTTATATAATATATATATTAGACTTTAAAATTAGAGAGGTATATACTACTGTATCGCAGATATATTCGAAGTTTATTGTATTCACTTAATGCTTTTTCTAATTCTCCTTAGTTCTCTTGTTAGTTATCTAAAAAAATAATATATTTAGTAGTTTAAAGGGTTCCGTTAATTCAAAACGGGACCCTTTTTCCCATCTTTGCTCAATTGAGAAAACGGTAGTGTACATTAGCATTAAACATGGCGTGGTAATAGTGCACACAAAAATAAAATAAAAATAATAGAAACTGACCAAATACGAATCGCGCTAAAGAACGGTTACTGTTGAAAATATCTACATGCTTTTAGTATTATGTTAATTCATAAACTTTTTTTTTATAGCTGATAGGTTAGCCTTTGACCACTATCTCACCTGATGGTAATTGATGATGTGGTCTAAGATGTTGTTCAGGCTAGCATAGAATTTATGGCTCTCAAGGACAGCTGCCGGAGCACAGTGTTAGATGCTTAGCGACAGATTTTCTACTTGAGGGTAGCTAGCAAGGCGGGCATTCCCAAAATGCCCTACCAGCATGCTGCAACGATTGCCATCGTAAGACAACAGAAGAATGCACGGAAGTGCTCAGTAGTAATGTCACTAGCGGTCACCCATCCAACTCCTGACCGCGGCGGACGCTGCTTAACTTAGCTGATTGATTAAGAACGGCTAAGCAATCTTCGCTACGAGCGCTTCAGAAACGCGTGTAATCTCTATGAGTGCGTAGCCGCGTGTGGGGGAGAGTATGCCGGCCGGCTTACCTGCACTGGTCGACTATCCTCGTTTGATATGTCGCATCTAGTATATATAGGTCAATGGGCACATGAGACGGCTCAAGGAGACGGATGCAGTGCAATTCGTCACTTGTGATGAAATGCATCTGTTCTAGACAGAGGTTAGTCCGCTTAACATCAGGTGGGCCTAGAGTTTGATTCGTCACAATAACATAAAAAAGACTTAATATAAAAAGGGCCAATTGCAAGTCGGATGGTACTGTATTGTATATTATGTACCTGTATGAAAAATCGTTTTCAAACCTTAGAGTTTTTGCTATAATCATGCCAATATTAAACATGTACAAGATAAATACAATTTAACGATAGATTATTTTTTTGATAAAATATGCTCCTTCCACCCTATTGAATTGAATATTGTTTTTTTTTATAAGAACGGATGAACTCGTCGTTAAACATATATTTTTACATAACATATATAATGTTTTATTGGGGGGTAATGGGGGAGAACGGACTCAACATCTTTCCGGCCCCAACTGTCAACCTCACCTGCACGCGCGGACAACACATCATCCGCGGCGGTATCCTCCCGATACCGCGGTCCCCCTGCTAGATAACGGACGAGGCAATGGCGACCGAGCCGTGGCAGTATAACCACATTCCTTAACAGTGGTCAGAAGAGGCTACAGTGGCCTTGGGATCCAAATTATCCCTAAAAGTCTGGTGCAGAAGGCAACGGGAAACCACTGCAACTACATTCCCGAGATTATCGTCATGCAAAAGTCACTTTAAAAGAATCACGATTGCCATGCAAACCACCTAACAACCGGCGCCGCGCCGCGTCCGGGGTGCGCGGTGAGAAATGGACTACCGGCCATGTTGGAGTAGGAGACCAGGCTTCACATGAAAATAATGTTACTGGAAACTCCACCAAATTGCGTAAAATCCAGACTGTAGGTACGTGGAATATACGCGGATTACTACAACCCGGTAAATTGAGTATCGTAGAGAGAGAACTGAACCGATGTGGTCTTAATATTTGTGAACTTAGCGAAACTCATTGTAAGAACAATGGACATTTCCTTACCGACACTCATGCTGTTTACTTTTCTGGAAACGATGATACCAGCGAACATGGAGTTGCAGTTCTTGTGCCTAAACATTTAAACAACTGTGTGATGGGATATGAGCCAATTAACGACCGCATTATCACCATTAAACTGAAAGCATCACCTGTAAATCTGAATATTAAACAGGTTTATGCTCCAACTAGCACCGCTTAGACCCATGTCACTGAGAGTTTTTACGCTGACTTACAAGAAGCAATAGAAAAAGTCTCTAACAGATGGCTTTTGCTGATTATCGATGACTTTAACTCGAAGATCGGAGCAAACTCCAGTATTGTCAGTAAATCAGTTGGGAATTTTGGGCTTGGTACGCGCAATCTACATGGAGACCGATTACTGCAGTTTGCAGATGAGAATGGTTAAGTTATAGCCAACAGTCTTTTCCAGCATCATCCTCGAAGACTCTTTACCTGGACTTCGCCAGGAGGCATAACCCGTAATCAAGTTGATTATATCTTGGTCAAGTCCCGTTGGCGTACTTCTATCCTCAATGCCCACACATTACGTAGTGCTACTTGTGGTTCTGATCATGAACTTCTGATCACCAAAATGAGACTTAGACTGAAGGCTGCTAGGGTTCCTATAAGACAAAGAAGGGTCGAAGTCACGGATAAGTTGAATTTAGAGGCGGCTATTCAACGAAACTGGGCCGACTGGACTAAAGTTAATCAAGACGAGGCTACACCTGAAGTATTATGGCACAAGGCAAAACATCTCATCAAAAATGCAGTAGCAGAGTCCAAGACAACGGGAGAAACAAGTAAGTGACAAAACTGGATGACGGACAGTATCCTTGCATTGGTTGAGGAGAGGCGTAAGAGGAAAGGACAAGGAGTTGACATTAGGGAGATAAATAAATTATCTGTTGAAATTCAAACGAGCTGTAGACGTGACCGCAACACCTATCTTCAAAAAATTTGTGAAGAGATAAAGACACATGCAGGAAGACACTAATCCAGAGACCTGTATCACAAAATTCGTGTTATTATATATTATATTTCATTTCATTTCATCATTTCATTTCATAACGGATTTCGACCAAATTTCAGAAACATGGAAGAACTATTGTCAGTCTTTGATCGAAGATTCAAACTCCCGCCAGTATCCATGTGCAGAACCAAGCAGTGAAGATTTGGAACCGGACATTCTACTGTCTGAGGTCAAACCTGCCATTCAACACCTCAAAAATAAGAAAGCGACCGGAAGAGACGCCATCCTATCGAGACGATAAAAGCCCTCGGAGAACGCGGATACCACATGTTTCACGCCATTTGTAACAAAGTGTGGCAGATAGGGACATGACCCTCAGAATGGACGCATACTATTTTCACCCCCTTGCACAAAAAAGGATCTACAAAGAAATGTAACAATTACCGCCTTATTGCACTAATATCACACTGAAGCAAAATCTTGTTACATATTCTTAATGAACGTTTGAAGACATATCTGTCCAAAGAGATCGCTCCAGAACAAGCCGGATTTGTAAAGGGTAAAGGCACGCGAAAACAAATACTCATTGTACGACAGATCATCGAGAAGGCGTGAGAGTTCAACAAGCCGACCTACATTTGCTTTGTTGACTTCTCTAATGCCGAGTCACCGAGTCAAATCGGTGAAATGGCCTGTTCTGTGGGAAACTTTATTGGAAATGGGAACACCAAAGCATCTTGTCCATCTCTTGAGACGTCTGTATGAGGATGGTACAGCATCAGTACGTACACATGACGTTTTGTCAAATGATTTTCACCCGAGTGCTGGGGTTCGTCAAGGGTGTATAATATCACCGCTATTGTACAATATATACACGGAACTGATAATGCGCATAACTTTAGAGGATTGGACTGACGGCGTCACGATTGGTGGTTATAAAATCACCAATTTACGCTATGCTGACGATGCGACCCTTTTTGCGGCCAGTGCTCAAAATATGAAAGATTTGCTACTGAAAATGGAACGCACTAGTCTAATATTCGGATTAAAGATCAATCGCAGTAAGACCAACATGATAATAGCTGATCGCGCCAACAGCAATTCGCCGGAAGTTACCCAGATTGCGAACTGTGACGTGGTCCATTCTTACTTATACCTTGGCACTTTAATCACGAACAATGGCGGGTGCATTGATAAGATAAAGCGACGCATGGCTATTGCAAGGACATCTATGGACAAGATGAAGAAAGTATGGAAGAATAGAAACATCACCAAAACTACGAAGACTAGGCTCGTGCGGACACTCATCTTTCCCATATTTCTTTACACTGCTGAAACATGGACTTTGCGAGATGTGGAAAGGAAGAAAATAGACGCTCTGGAGATGTGGTGCTGGAGATGGATGCTTGGAGTTTCCTGGACTGAGTTCTGAACAAATGTCTCCATACTCCAAGAACTCGGCATAAAGCAGCGTCTATTTACAACAGTACAGTCTCGCATCCTTACCTTCTTTGGCCATATTTCGAGACGTGATAATCTGTCCATAGAGCGCCTAGTCGTACAGGGCAAAGTGGAAGGTACTAGACCGCACGGAAGGTCACCCACTCGATGGACCGACCAGATAAAGAAAATTGTTGGTAACCCTTTAAATGAGTGCGCCAGGATGACCTCCAGCAGAGAGAAATGGCGGGGCATCGTGAAGCGAGTACTGTCTGCCAACTCCACCATTGCTACATGACGACCACGACCGCTCTTCCAAGAGCGTATCGACTTAGAAGAAGATATAATGTTTATAAAAGTATCTACATGTTTGTAATTTCATCAAGTTAAGCCAGCAAAAATGGGCACGTTAGAACGCCTTGAATGATATACTTATAACAAAAATAAATAATTTGCAGTCAGGTTTTTAATTTTGAATTCATTTATACGTGTTATATATTTTTATTTTAAAAATATTTACAGTCAGTTAATAAAAATACACTACATATTCAACTGTCAAACACAAAATACTTTCACTATCTATTATTTAATCTGTATCTTTTAAGCAAAGCTAAATCATTTCAATCATTTCAGCTAAAGCATTTACCTATTTGCTTAGTTGCTAAAGTAATACCTAAACATAATAATTATCTACGTAATCCAAGGAGATTGAGGATATCGATACTAGGGCGACAGATAAATAAGTCCTAAATATTTCATGTTCTCTAAATTGTTTATGAGGCAAGACGGCAATTAAGATTTTTATTGAGGGCCGCCGACTCATCAATATTAAAATGCCCTCGAAATTGATCTTTCTTTATGTCATTATGGCTGACGATCACTTTAATCCCCAACGGAAATTTCCTCTCCATTTGAATGGTGAGCAAAGCATTTAGAAAAATTCTAAAGAATATATAATGCTCAAGAAGATCAAAAAAACTCGGGTGAATGAAGGCATAATTTAACAAAGCAAAATAGAACGTTTTCATATTAAAAGAATTGGCATATGAGAGAACGTTTAAAACTAGTTACTAAATTATTTTGTTTCACATTGAAAGATACTAGTAGTAGTACCACATGAATAAATAACTGTAATTTATTCATGTGGTAGTACTGTAGCCAGAGTAATAATTTGATAGTTAAGTGTACCGATTCGTCAAGAAGGCCGGCGATTAAGTATGTAATCAGCGAAAAGACAACAAGTTATCGAAAAAGCACTAACTATTTAAATATATTAAAACAAAATAAGCACTAACTATTTTGCTCTCTCTTTTTTTTTCATATTTCTATGCTACTAAATAGTGTGATTGAAAAGTGAAATCGTAACTGTTATTTTAGAATGAGCCCTACAGTAGGTCCATTTACCACGATGATACTATTATTTATTTCCTATGGACTTAATTTCATCTGCGAGTCATGTAGCCTTCGAGACATTTTGCAATTTCATTCAGCATGCGTTTTATTTATTCCATTTCTCACATCCAATCTGTGATTCGGAACTGGACAACCTTTAACCTCCAATCTACTTATCCTTTAACCTTTTATTTGAAATTTTATGTATTTATGTAAATTTGCGAGCATATAAGCCGATTTTCTTAATGATATTCTCATGAGTTTCACACATATATAAATATTATAATATTAGTATAGGTAGATACAATAACCGGAAAAAACACTCACGTCGGATGTAATCGATCCACAACGTAACTGCTTATTAATATCGGCTAATATTTCAATATTAGCCGATATCAATAAGCAGTGGCAAAAATACTTTTAAAGATGTAGTATGGACACGCGTCCATAATCAGATCGCTGTGTGTTGTGGTACGAGCAAGTCTACACCAGACAAGACGTGCCGATTTGAGTGACGTCTCAAATTCAGTAAGTAGGTATGTGAGAAGTCATTTCGCGAAGAACTACTACCTAATTTACTATTTAAATATCACTTGCCACCGACTTCAAGTGATACCGGCTAGTTGATCAGGAAAGCATTAGCAGAATGCCCTACCAACATGAAAATAAACCTAATAATGACCTCGAACCAATTCCCTAGAACTTCGTGATGCAATATAATACAAGGTGTTGAATAATCCCTCATTAAGAAATCGGTTTTTAAAAATAATTGGCCCAAAACGACCAACAAAGGGGCGCTCATTGTCGCGATTTAGGTGTTATTTACATCGGCCTTTCGCAGGATTACGTTAATCCACTCATTCATCTCCCTGACGAGTTTTCTAAAGAATAATTTAGTATAATTTTTGGTGAGAGGAAAGAAACAAAGACGAAGAAAGTAATGGACAGTTTTATTTTAGTAGTATAAAGTAATTTTAGTGTTTTTTTTTATATTACTATGTTTGCAATAGCGCCTGCTATGCGGATTACATTACAAAATCACAAATATACGATAGGAAAAAATTATGTCATGTGCGGGATTCGAACCCGCGTCCATCCACCCCTTGAGCCGGGGTATGCTCGACGCAATTGAGCTAACATGACATGACGTCATAACTCGACGCGGGTTCAAATCCCGCACATGACTTAAATTTTTCCTATCGTATATTTGTGATTTTGTCATTTCAGTGTTGCTTGAAGATAATTTTACTTACCTTGTAGCCCGAATAAAGGACAACGAGCATGTATCGCCCCGACAGTCGGTGTAAATTTAGCGTCGACGCTGCCTCACTTCATTGTCACGACTACTCTCGAGCTTGCCCTGCGTCGAGGAAATGCGGATTAGGCGTTTATAATTAGTGTGTGTTGTAGTATGAAGTTTATTCAAGGAATACTGGACAGTTTCAGTTGAGGCAATCTCGATAAGGTGCCAGGTGGATCGATGTCCGCCGACCACTTTTAAGAGAGCCCTTCCCGGTCCTTCTATCTTCAAAGCGACGATAGAAAAAGCATTATTGAAAAGCTTGTTGTTTCATCTTCAGCGCATGGCTTTCAACTCTCCGTCTCACTCCGTCTCCTGCATACCTCTTCCTGCCACTTGGCTAACAAGCAAGTGAGAACGAGATATCATTGAACGAATAATAGTGTGCGCAAACAAGGTGGTAGCTAGCCAGGCGTGCATTCGCAAAATGCCCTACCACCATGCTGTAACGACTGCCATCCTAAGATGACAACCGGGACCGACGGCTTAACGTGCCCTCCGAAGCACGGAAACGCTCAGTAATAGTGTCACTAGCGGTCACCCATCCAACTCATGACCGCGTGCGACGTTTCTTAACTTTGCTGATCGGTTGAGAACAGCTAAGTAAACTTCGCTACGAGCGCTTCATGCTTCATTTGTGCAAAAAGGCAGATTTTTGGAGGCTTATATATATTCAAGTTGTTTCTCCAAATTTTACTTTTTTTATTTGCATAAAAACTTAGATATGCCTACTGCAGAAGATACCTATTAGCTCAAAAGTTTCAAAGAGAGACCTGTTACAACGCCATAATCACGTACGAGCGTTTGTATAAAAAATAAGATGGGTTGGCCGCTCTTAATTCAGATTTCACGACCTATTGCAATATAACCTAACGAGACTTGAAAGAACATACTACTTATTACTCGTACCAAACAAATCCAGAGTTAATAGATAGGTAGGTACTATGAAAAAAAATGTTTTTTTTTGCGTCGGTATGCCTTTATTAACAAAATACTACGAACTATATACAACACTACAGCTACTACAATAAAAGCATTTAGACAACCTATAAGTCATCGCAGACTCACAGGCAGTCCAAATGCTCCAGCCCACTACCTACCAGTTGGCAGCATGCCCAGTATCCTGGCAGCATTGCCCCGTTGAATTGCAATGTAATTACAAATTTTATCACTCGTCGCATAGACCAAGCGCTCTGATAAGTTTTGGAAAATACCATGAGCTCCCGGTCCCCACGGACCCAACGTCTCTAGACCAAACGGCTCAAATATGTAAACCATACCGAGGTTAGCACACTTGCGCTGCTTGAGTTGCTCCGCCGAAGTGGCCGCGGCGCCAGCCCTCACGTTGGTTTCAGAAAGATGTGACGGCGCTAAAGTGTCTACGCATGTAGCGTCCCACACTAAGGGCCGTCCTAACTTCCACGGATCCAGAGTCATACCATCAAGTATTTTACCATCGTCACGCATTCGGTTCGAGAATAGCTGCAACATTGGCGCTGGTAAAAGCACGGCGAATGATATCGTTAAGGCTGGCGTGGTGGGAAATTCGACCAGCACTTCGACAGCAGGAGAGGCCATGGTGACCGAGTTGATCAATTGCAGTACCACACTGGCAGTGATGTGTAACACAACACCTTTTACCCAAGTGTAAGCTAATAGCAAGACGAACTGCGGAAGGATCTATAAGGATACCAGTTTTGTAAGAAGGAATGTTTTTATTTAGCTAAAACTTATTTAGATGTTACTAAAAGAGGTTTGCTACGTGTACAACATAAGAAAACAGCGCTTGCTACTAATACCACTTATCTATACTTATAGAAAACTGTAACAGATCCAATCCTGTACATGGCAGATATTTTGAAAAAATAAATTAAGAGCAATCTGTAGCTGACACTGATGCCAAAACTGTATTTTTTTCATTTTTGTCTCTCTGTCTGTCTGTCTGTCATCTATATCCCGGCCGCGCATCACTCCAAAACTACTGAATGGAATTCAATGAAACTTAAGACGATTTGAGGTCATACAACGAAGAAGGTTTACAATAACCTTCTACTTTGTATCCTGAAATTCAGCAGAGTTCCCTCGGGAAAGGGGATGAAAGTCAAAATGTAAACTTGGTTGTAATATATTAACGCGTATTCCGATTTCAATTATTATTTTTTTGTGAGAATAGTGACGAGTGAGCGCGGCGCCTCATTGGGCTGCCCGGCACCGCACGGGCAGCTCGGCACCCCACGGACAGTTCGGCACTGCACGGGCAGCCCGGCAACCTTATTTAGTTTTGCAAGATTGCTAAGATAAAGCTCTTTAATCTGGAACATTCGCCACAATAAGTTTTTTTATGATGATCACCATAAAATGTTTACTACTTTTTTTTTTTATGCCTGTTAGGTTAGCCTTTTACCACTATCTCACCTGATAGTTAGTGATGACGTGGTCGAAGATGTTGTTCAGGCTAACCTTGAATTACTGGCTCTCTAGGACAGCTGCCGGAATACACCGTTAGATGCTTGGCGACACATTTTCTACTTGAGGTTGGTAGCTAGCAAGGCGGGCATTCGCATAATGCCCTACCACCATGCTATAACGAATGCCATCATAAGACGACAACCGGAACCGACGGCTTAACGTACCCTCCGAAGTATGGACGCACTCAGTAGTAATGTCACTAGCGGTCACATATACAACTCTATAACCGCGGCGGACATATGTAGTAAATGAGCACCAAATGTAGTTAATGATCACTTAAGTCATATTTAGGTGCGATGACGAGCGAAGCGAGGAGGAGCATTAGGTAACCTGTGACCACAACAATGCGCGAGCCGAGCGAGCGAAGCGAGCGTGCCACGGCAGCGGCCAGCGATGCGCCAGAAGAGTTATAGCAAGATAAACTTTGGTTATAATTATACATTAAAATGCTGTTTTAATTTTGGTGATTATTTACTACTTTTGTAGATTATTTCCTATTTTTGGGTTAACAATGATTTATTTGGAGTCATTTTGCTTAAATAGGATAGCGAGATGGTAAAACTTTTGTTATAAGTTTACATTAAAATACGGTTTAATTTTGGTGATCATTTACTATTCTGATTTGTTATATGTCACTATATCTGGTGGTAAGTTACATTAGCCTTTTCTTAACCGTCTATCTTTTGCCGGATACATTTTGGAAATTAGTTTTGTTCTACCGCCAAACAAGAAGAACTTCGGCAAAAAGATGCCGTTTAATAATCGAAATTCCAAAGAAACGCACAAAGTACTTTGATTCAACATTTATTGTGCGAACCGCGAAGGAACTCTCTGAGTTACTTAACTACTATCTTCTGGAAAATACGACCTGGGAGTTTTCAAACCCAAAGTAAAAAGCTCCTTCTTAAGCTATGCTTTACTAAGAGCTTCACCGCAGACCACAGCATTGCTTAATATGAGATAAACAGTGCTCTAATGTGAATAATTAGTCTGCAGTTACGGCAATCGCGAACGAAGTCGCAGGTACAGCTAGTGAAAAATAAAAACCCAGCAAGTGTTAGAGCAAAAACGAAAAACGTACAAATAAATATGTTTGTTTTTAGCTTTTTGCTATTATTTGTTAAGCAATCTGCCACACTAATACATATTTGTGAAAATTTCAATCGACTGCCTATTACGGTTTTGTTTAGGAAGGACATTGATGTTGACTACCACTCTCGGTCGTTCAGCTCCACCGGATTTTGGGCGAGGGAAGGCCCTCTTATAGCCCCGGGAGGGGGAAGTGCCCAAGGCACTTCTCCCGAGACGGGCGTAGAAGGCGAAAGGCGCCTTCTAGCTCCATCTCCTGCAGGTGCCGAAAACGCTCCGCTACAATAGGAGGGGTTGACAGCGAGCTCAAGGGCACCACTGTGGTTCGGACCTCGACGTGGCTCGCTGCCGAGAGACATTGGGGGAGTCGGTACTAAATGCCCCGGTACAATTGTAGTGTTGTACCGTTGAGAATGGGCCCAACGGAAAATTACTCTGTGACTGTTTGGAGAGACACTAATCGGGAATTTACTTTTGCCTCGAGCTCGCCGGTGAGCTCGGTGTTTGATTGTGTAACCTCTGATTACCGCACACCTGGAGATGTTACCGGGACGACTTGTGGATGACGCTAAAGCTGCCAACGTAATGGCTGCGATGGGTCATCTGGGTCGTCCAAATCCCGCCCGGGTTCAGCGACGGGGAGGTTTGAAGTATGGGTCGGATGAGGCAGTCGAATAGTTCACTGCCTGGACAACCAGAGGGTTCGGGTGGTGGGGGGCTCAATCATAGTATCGGCGGGCACAGTCCTTATTGAACTGCGCTAAAGAGGGGAGGTTTAGGTCGGTTATCTCAGAGTTCCGTACATACCACGGAGCACTGGTTGCACTGTGAAGTAACTTTTTGTTTTATTCACACTGTTAGGTGCTTGGTGACAGATTTTCTACTTGAAGGTGGTAGCTAGCCAGGCGGGCATAAATAGGTTTGCTATATAATGCTATGTAGGTGGGCCTCACTAGCATGGGTGAACACTACTGAGGCGTAAGTCATGATGGGGCGGATACAAGCAGTGTAAAGTGTCTTCATATTTTAAGAGACAGTTTATTCTCTTTACGGATTAAGGGATCTAGGCGACCTATGACAAAGGCCGCCCTGTTGCGGACAGTTGTAATGTGAGCGTCGAAGGTGAGATGCTGATCAAAGGTAACTCCGAGATGTTTAGTTGTTCTCACCCAGGGAATGGGTTCATCGAACAGAGTTAAGGGTTTCGGATAACGGGGGTAAAGAAAGGTTTCTCTCAGTAATTTATCTGGATTGACCGCGATACGCCATTTACGGAACCAGTCACCGATCTCGGTGATGGTACGTTGAATGATGAAGTAAGTCTGTCTATTGATATGCCACTCAGTGGAATAAATGGAGGTATTGTCCGCGTATTGGGCTATGAAAACCTTGGGTTGAGAGCGTGGGATGTCGCTGGTGTACAGCGCAAAGAGAATGGATGATAGCATGGAGCCCTGAGGGACTCCGGCTCCGACTGGGTGGGGGGGTGGAGAGGGTTGTGTAAGGTGAGCACAAGACGTACTGGCACGCCAAAGTAGAATAGATTGTACATCAAGCCATTGTGCCAGACTTTGTCAAAAGCTTCCGCTACATCGAGGAAGACTGCTACCGTTGATTGGGATTTGGGTTTCTTATTGAAACACTCAAGGATGCGCTCCATGAGGTGGCGCACCTGTTGGACGCATGAGTGTCTGGGCCTTAACCCAATCTACTCATCTGGAATAAGGTGGTATTCCCGTGCATGGGACGAAAGATGGTTCGGAAAAAGCCGTTCCTATAGCTTCCCCAGGCCAGGAAAGGAGTTTAAGTACCTTGTTAGAGATGTCGTCGGCACCGGGGACTTTGCGATGGCGGAGGTCCTTGATCAGTCTCGTCACGCCAGAGTAAGATACCGTGGTGAGTGGGGGGAGTTCCGAGATGACCACAGAGCTTTTACGTTCGATTTCAGCGTCCACTGAATCGAGGTGAGCTTGGTCTACGTGATCTACGTTGGGGGAACACTGAGCCTCTAGGCTGTCAGCTAGGCACTCAGCTTTGTCTTCGTCAAGGTATGCTCGGACGAGTGGGATCGGTCTGTATAGGGGAGGCATGTCGCACTATCCGACAGCTTTCATACCTCGTGCAAGTTCCCAGTAAGCCCATTTGCTCGGCACGAGGATAGAAAGTTTGTCGCCCCAGTTCTGGTCACAAAAAAAGAATTTTGTTTGCTTCGCTTGGGTAGGAGTACGACTCCTATTGGGCATTATGTCTATTACGGTTTCAAAGATACTTTTTCTGCTTTTTATTTTTTATTTCGGCTACCTTCTCATATATTGGAACTCTTGGACCTCAAAAATAATATGATTTATAAAACATCTTTTGGTCAACTTTCTACACAAAATATCAAAACATCAGGATCTTGACTCATTCCGTTTACGAGCTAGAAACCCGTAATATACGGACTGACGGACGAACAGACAGATAGACAGCGGTTGGGTTTGGATCCCTAATACTACATGGATAATCTTATGCGAGCATACTACTGTCTCAGTATGCTTAAATTTTGATATCTACTGTCTGTAGAAAATTAAGTATTTTTAATCAACGATCAGGAAAGGTCTTACCTGTAACAATAGTAGATTCAGCTAAAAATAAAATAACAAAGCGAGCAATTGAAAGCCATTGTGCTTATTTTCTTATTATTATCGTTTCATATTATATATTTTCTTATATATTCAACTATCAGTTAACAACTGTTAAAAACTGAGTTTTGGAAAGTATATAAAAATAACGATTTTTGCTACATACTGATAAATGCGGAACCCGCGGTGTCCACCTCGCACATGGCCGGTTATTAAAATAAAAAAATATCAGTAGATACACACATTTTTTGTATGGTATGCTTGTTTTGGCAATTAAAAGTAGAATATTTCAATATTAAATATGCAACTGACCTTCATTTTGAGGTTCGCAGGTGCCTAAATTTTATAAATGATTTTGACGGGGCTTTTACTGGAAAACAATATACTGATAAGTTTTTCTCTGTACAGTTTCATACATTTGGGAAAATACTGGGAAAACTTTATTCAACTGTCGCTGTATGTTCTTTTTCTATCAAACTAATATATTCCAAACTTGTTTTAAGCACCATAAGAAAATTATTCATATCATTAAGTGTCATGTCCATGGGCGCCGGCAGCAGGGTACAACCGGTTGCACTCACGCCCCCACCAAAAAAAGAATTACCTATACTAAGTTATTGTTTGATTGCAGGCCCTCCACTAGGTGGACTGACGATATCGTAAAAATTGCGGGTAGCCAATGGTTACAAGCAGCTAATAGCAGTTCTTTGTGGCGCTCTATGGGGGAAGCCTTTGCTCAACAGTGGACGTCTTCCGGCTGATAATGACTGTTTGATTAAAAACTGAAGGCATGTAGGTTGCTGTCCAAATTTGTTCATCACCTTGTCAATAAATTCAGTAGGTATTGTCCCTTACTCTTTTCCTGTGAACAGTTTTGAAGCAGTGATGGCTCATAGTGTGTGATATCTTCACCGCATGGTGGAAGGGCAATGCCCGCCCGGCTAGCGACCACCCTCCAGTAGAAAATCTGTCGCCAAGCACCTAACGGTCTGTTCCGGCAGCTGTCCTTGAGAGCCAGTGAAATTACAGGCACACGAGAATTAACAACTATGTTTCAGTGTTTAAAAAAAAACGTGACTTGTGATGAAATGCATCTGTTACAGGCAGAAGTTAGTCCACTTTACATCAGGTGGACTTCGAGCTTGTTCCGTCACGATAACATAAAAAAGAACACTAAACATGCACAGGCTGCTAAGCATCGCGTCTCCCATTGTTGAGCAATTCCACGTTTTGACATATATGTAGTTAGTCAATTATAATAGTCAATAGTTATTTTCGCTGGGTGACGCAGAAAATAATTTCTGGTATGTTGAAGAACATCGGTTTTTTAGTGAAGAAATAATATAATCTAAGTAATGTATGGGATAAATATAGATATTCTGAAAAATTCTTCGCTTGAACTTGAATTTACATCCAGTTGTACGCATTTTTTTTAGATTTTCGACACCATCTATGTGACACGCACTCAAGTAAATTGTATACTCGTAGTGTGTAGATATAGATGCACCTCCTTGAAAATAATCCTGGCAGCGGCGGCTTGAACATGTCTATTCATTTTAGTAGGTACCATGGCGTCTTGTTTCTGAGATTTCCAGCGGCCATACGTATTTTCTGCCCTTACTAATGGTGTTGCTAGCTAAACTTATCTATGTAATGCTGTCCCGAGGCGTGATCAATAAAATGTGCCTGTGGTTATTTGTTTATTTGTGTTTTGCTATAGCAAGGAATAGGTTCATACATGAACAATAATGTTATCACACAATATGTGTATAAGATCATCATCGACAGCGATTACATCCTGCACCCTTGAACAAAAGCCTTTCAGGCGGCAAAAAAAAAGAACTACAACATTCCTTCAAATTGTGACAGTTTGTATTTGATTTCCTTGACCAGTAGCACCCTCGAAAACTGCACAGTTAAGTTGGTTGTACTATACAATGGACAGTAGGAGATTCCAAATTTAAAATCTCACACACACACACAGTTGTGACTAAGTCTCCGGTAGAGTTAACTTTCTGGATACGTTTTAGAGATGTTATGCCAACATTACATACCACCTTTGAGAAAAATAAATTACTGCCTCTATACGTTTACTAACTCTAAAGAGAACGCCTACGCTTAAAGCACGTTAATTTTCATCTACTTATATGCCTATGCATACTCATACTAAGACTAAATTGGAGTACATAGTTACCACTACCAATCTCGTAGGCAGATAAAAGCCTCGCATGTGACGCGTGCGAGAGGAGCAACTAGCGATAAATTAACATTTTAATTGTGTATGCCACAGCCTTTAGGGTGCGTGCAGCTCCCGTAGAGTAGTAGCGGTGACAGCCTCGAGCATGGACAATTATTTCAAAGACAGGCGTGTGTCGTGAAACTGGACCATAGATATGTGAGCATTTTGATCAGTGCACTTAGTCACTGAAATAAGGAACATTCGAAAACACTCAACTAGATAACAATAATAAAGGTTTCTTTAAAAACTGCGGAATTTCTATCATTCTTATCAGAGCCGAGCTTACTATTATCATAGAACATATAATAATGCTTCTCGAATAATATTTCCTTCCCAATCATGCATATACCACACTTGAATAATTGCTAACAGAAAACGAATTCAAGCTAAATTGAATCATTAATACGAAAATAGATACTCTTAACCCAACAAATATCATTTTTCTATGAAAAGTGTAGGTATATGCGATGTGGACCATTAAAATTAGGTATGTTGCGAAAAAAATCAACGGATTACCTTAATCTATACTTATAATAAAACTTTAACAGGTCCAACTCTGTACATTGAAGATATTTTGAAAAAAAAATTTGAGAGTACTTTGTAGCTGATACTGATGCCAAAACTGTTTATTTTTTTATTTTTATCTGTCTGTCTGTATCCCGGTCACGCATCACGCCAAACCTTAGCATGATTGCAGTTCAGAGTACGAGGCCATTATATACTTTTTATCCTGAAATTCAGCACGGTTCCCTTGGAAGAGAGGGTGAAAGTCAAAATGTACGTACTCTTAGCTGTAATTTACTAACGCATAGTCCGATTTCACGATTTACGATACATTATTGTTTTGTTGGAATATTGAACTTTAAAGATTGTCCCGTAAATATTACAGTTTTATTTTTTGCTGGTAGAAACTTTTGACCACAATCTCACCTGTTGGTAAGTCACGATGTGGTCTAAGGTGCTAACAGGTTTAACCTAGAATGAATGGCTCTCAAAGTCAGCTGCCGAAACACACCGTTAAATGCTTAACGACAGATTTTCTACTTGAGGGTGGTCGCTAGCCAGGCGTGTACACTCGCGCCAAAATGGCAAACATATACACAAAATGACTGAACCATTTGACAACATATCCATATAAAACAGACGAAGAGAAATAGATCAGTGGTCCAGGCTGAAAGTCGTGTATGACGCGTGGCTTGACACCCAATTGACTGAGTGACGAAACCTTAATGGGTTATTATAATTTAGGAACCTATCATATGCGTTAAATTAAACGTCTGCATTAATGGGGCTGAGCTCCGATTGACATCCTAAACTGACACCTCAATTTACTAAAAGTCATGTTGGTGAACGAAAAGTGCTACTACCTTCTACCAAAACATATTGGGACTGTGTTTTACATCACAAGAGCTTTTTACTCTGACTTGTTCACTTCGTTATATATCGATTTCAAAGATTACATTTTCCAATTACCTTTTACGGTTTTCAATTGCGTAGACCCAAAGCATTTAAACAGTGATTGCCGATTAAATCCTCTCACTGCGCAGTCTCGTTAAGAATTCCTATCAACTTACTTACTGTCAAAATTTCTACAGAAACTTTTGTAATGGAAAACTTATGTGCCACTTAAAAACTTTGCTGCATATAACTAAAGGTGAGTTTTTCATGCTTCAATTAGATCTATAACCACGAACAGAAACTATTAATGTAATGAAATTACAGGCACATGAGACTTAACATCTATGTCTCAAAGTGACGGGCGCAGTCCAATTAGTGTCTTGTGATGAAATGCAACTGTTATAGGCAGTTAGTCCGCTTAACACCAGGTGGTAATAGCTTGTACTTTCACAAAAAAAAAGAAAAAACACAATAATCAGACTGTAAAAGACCCCACAAGATAAATTATTGAAAAATGTTCAATACCGATTCGGATTTGAAAATATTATGTAATATTTTTAAATATATACAGACTCGGTAAAGGTAAAATACAAATTTCTTTTTAAATGTTCTGCAGAGGACATATTTAAAGAAATACGAAGTGTACGTACAATCATAAAATACTGCTAGAATATTAACTACCTATGCAAAATTATATAAACTACAAAATTACAAATTTACGAGAGAAAAAATTAGATTCATGTGCGGGATTCGAACCCGCGTCCATCCATACTTTTTAAATGTCCTTCAGAGAACATTTTTAAAGAAATACGAAGTGTTGTTCGAGTGCGTACAATCATAAAATATTGCTAAATATTAACTACCTATGTAAAATTATACAAACTACAAAATTACAAATTTACGAGCGAAAAAATTAGATTCATGTGCGGGATTCGAACCCGCGTCCTACCACACTTTTTAAATGTCTTTCAGAGGACATTTTTAAAGAAATACGAAGTGTTGTTCTAGTACGTACAATCATAAAATACTGCTAGAATATTAACTACCTATGTAAAATTATACAAACTACAAAATTACAAATTTACGAGCGAAAAAATTAGATTCATGTGCGGGATTCGAACCCGCGTCCATCCACACTATTCTACCAATTGAGCTGACATGACACAATGATTCATAACTCTAATTTTGCTCTCGTTCTTCAACCATCGCATCGAGATGCTGGTTGGAATCCCGCACATGACTATATTTTTATCACTCGTAAAATTGTACGTTTGTAATGTTATTCGCCAAGCAGGCGTTATTGCAGACATAACAATATTAAAATTTTACAAACTTATTTTCCATATTTTTGTGATGGGATATCAACATTATTTATATCAACCTACTGCTTTATAACAAAGTATTATATCCTTCGTCGCTTTATACCTAACATAGTATCAACATGCATCTATTAGGGATGTAACTAATTTGTCTGCAGTATTTCTGCATCCAATTCTCTCAGTTCATTATGAACAATATCTAAATCCGCAAAGCAGGCATGGTCATTTTCCTCTGTACGATGCACACTTGTCGAAGAAATCCCGTAGAGAAAACCGTTCTGCACCAAGAGATCCCCAGCTCTGACCGGACATTGCGCTAAGCTCTTCACACATATCATGCTATCAAGCTTCAAATGCTTGATACTGATCCCCTTAGGTAAATTTTCTTTCTTCGACGCTCCTACATTAGGCACATAAACAAAAGCGTAAGTCCATTTGTAGTCCCAGCGTAGAGCTCTCTAAAAGCATGAAATATATTTGAATAGTTCCAGCCAAATATTTCTTGTCGTTTTCTTTTAATATTATTTATATATAATTAGGTATGTACTTATAGGTATTTTTGATGGGGAGAAGAGCGAGCTAGAGAATTTTCAGGTGATTTTGTGTATATGCAAATGAAAAGAAAAAATAATATGATGGACAACTGAGGTACCTACTAAATAAGTTAAGAATTTTTAATATCTGCTAAAATTCTTCCAAAAACTTCTCCCAAATACAGCTGCCGAAAAACACCGCTGACGAGCTTAGCGACAGATTTTCTACTTAAGGGTTCTTGGTAGCTAGCCAGGCGAACATTAATAAATATTACCTTCTATCATGAGCTGAAACTCCAGTCCGCACGGTGGGTTTCTAACCCCAGCCATTGGGCGCCATTGTTACAAATAAAAAATGGGAAGAGAAAATTGATAATAGTTGAGTAAAAAATAATAAATTGTTCGATGGTATATTGTTACCTAAGAAATTGTATAGTTTAAAGTTGAAAAGCAAGTAATGAACATTGGCACCGCAAAGTCGACCGCATCGGGACCTTGCATAAAGGCAGATGAGTTCCAATTTTGACAAGTTTTAATTTTTTAGGCAAAATAAAAGCGAAAAAAAATTTAATCATTACTTACAGTCTATTTGTAGAATTTCATATAGCTCCGTCTCATAAATGTTTAAGCTACTACTAGCTTTGTTGGTCTTGTATGTTAGCCTACTGATATCACAAAACTTTGTGAGATGGCGCAACAAAAAACGCCAAGCGAAGCTCAGTTGGCCCTGGCCAGTTACTATAGCTATTATTCACAATAAGAGTCTCTAATTATACGAATAATATCATATTTTTGATAAATAAATAAAACAGTTTACCATCATCGACCATCAAATACCAACAAGTGAGATAGTGGTACAATCTATGAGCAGTAATAAAACGATTTAGTCTAATTTAACTTATAGTAGCCATAAATAAAAAAATCTTATAAATGCATCAGTATTAAAAAAAACATGGTGAAATACCTAGTCACTAGATATATTTTTTATATTATTCAGTGTTTTTTTTTAATATTAATTCTTTTTTTCCTAAAATATTGTTTATTGGTAATTGTGGCTAATATTATTTTGCCCGTGGCGTGCCGGGATAGAATATCAGCCCCCCATTGCTACCTGTGGTTGTCGTAAGTAGTGACTAAAGGTAAAATACCAGAAGCAGGACCTTCCGAGGAATCACCAGATTATGGCATATCCCACCCCTTAATGGGGGAGGCTGCGTCCAACAGTGGACAATCCAGCTGGAACAGTTAATTATGGGTGTATAATATTTACGCATTTTTTTTATGCCTGATAGGTTACCCTTTGACCACTATCTCACCTGATGGTAAGTGATGATGTGGTTGAAGATGTTGTTAAGACTAACCTAGAATTACTGGCTCTCAAGGACAGCTGCCGGAACACACTGTTAGGTGTTTGGCGACAGATTTTCTACTTGAGTGTGGTAGCTAGCCAAGCGGGCATTCGCAAACTCCCCTGCTATACCGACTGCCATCCTAAGATAACAACCGGGACCGACGGCTTAACGTGCCCTTCGAAGCACGGAAGCGCTCAGTAGTAATGTCACTAGCGGTCACCCATCCAACTCATGACAGCGGGCGACGTCACTTAACTTTGCTGATTGGTTAAGAACAGCTAAGTAAACTTAAATTCGCTACGAGCGCTTTAAATTATTAGATTCAGAAATGCCTGAATCTAATAATTATCCTAAAATCAATATCGTTAATACTTCTGCATATTAACCAAAATACAAAAAAATACTAAAATATGTGTCGTACGAGTACGTACAATCATAAAATACTGCTAGAATATTAATTATGTAAAATTATACAAAAGTCTTTTCCATATTATTTTATGATCCAATTTCAACATTCTTCATATCAACATTCTTCATGGCTTCTTAACATACATAGTATCAACTTGCGTCCATTAGGGATGTAGCTAATTTGTCTGCAGTATTTCTCCATCCAATTCTCTCAGTTCATTATGAACAATATCTAAATCCGCAAAGCAGGCATTGTCATTTTCCTCTGTACGATGCACACTTGTCGAAGAAATTCCGTAGAGAAAACCGTTCTGCACCAAGAGATCCCCAGCTCTGACCGGACATTGCGCTAAGCTCTTCACACATATCATGCTATCAAGCCTTAAATGCTTGATACTGAACCCCTTCGGTAAATTTTCTTTCTTCGTTAAAGTAACGTGCTGTTTTGATAAAGACCTTCCAACTTTCATAGGTCTTCCGATTATTTGAGCATAAGAATCCCAATTTATGTTCTTACCCAGTTTAATCATGCTAGAACATTTTGATATGTCATCGTAGCTAGATAAAAGAGCCAATTTCTTCGAAATTATTCCGTCATGGTATATCGATTCTATAACATCGACTGCGAAACCTTTTCTACATTTAGGGCTGAAAATAAATGTTATGATTATATTAAAGAAGCAATGTATAAAATTATAAGAACAATAGCTGACGCTCCTACAGTAGGCCCATAAACAAAAGCATATGTCCATTAGTAGTCTCAACGCACAGCTGTCCAAAAGCATGAAATAAATTTAAATATTTCTTGTCGTCTTCTTTTAATATTATTTATATATAATTCGGTATGTACCTATACGACGAATTTCCAGGTGATTTGATGTTTACTCGTATATGTGCAAATAAAAGGAAAAAATGGAAAAATTAGATGGACAACTGCGGTATCTACTAAATAAGTTAAGAATTTTTTAATAATACACAATTTTTTGTTTTATAGCTAATAGGCTAGTCTTTGAACACTATCTCACCTGATGGTAAGTGATGATGTCGAAGGTGCTTTTCAATCTAACCTAGGTGCTGGGTGACAGATTTTCTACTTGATTTTCTACTAGGGTGGCAGCTAGCCCAGCGGGCATTTGCAAAATCCCTACCCCCAAGCTATAAAGACTGCTTAATGTGCCCTCCGAAGCAAGTAAGCACTCTTTAGTAATTCCAATAGCGGACTCCCATCTTAAGTCATGACCGCAGCGGACGTTGCCTATGTTGATCGGTTTAGTAAGCTGCACTTCAATTTAATACTCGATGGAAGCTTCAACTGTTCAATGGAGTTGCTAACAGTTTATTATGATGGTCGATTACTTACTTAGTATTATATGTTTGTGTATGGAGAATATGGTTAATTGAATATTGTAGCGATAAATATAATTAATATTGTCATAAAAATCCATCATTAATAATAATAAATATAAGAAAATATTATATTAATATATAAGAAAAATATATTAAAAATACATCTGATGAAAATTCTGTTCTAATTTCTAATTCGACATGACGTCAGAGATTCCTAGCCGGAAAAAAAATCTATGAGATTCGCGACTACACAAAACCATCTTCAGGTCTTGAATCACACTATAGAGATATTTTTATAACTGTAGTCTTAATGCTAGACTTCGAGCGTACAATCGAGACTAATTTGCTAATTTATTGTATCGTTGGCTCGTATAATCAAGACCTCATGAAAATGCTTGGGTTGAAACGAAACGTGTCGAAAACTACCCCTTCTTTGTAGATTGTTGTAGCTCTACTGTAACATTATATATATTTGACTCTTATATGTAATAACTTTACTGAATTCTGCGAAAGCATCCAATATAAAGATTACGCTTACAGGGAAGGATTGCCTAAGTGCACTCGAATTGGGCCCGACTTGACACACACCCCGTTGGCTAAAATAGAAGTCGGGCTTACGACCGCTCCCACGCATAAGAGCTCTTTAGATGACACAGAATGAATTCTCGCTACATAGGGATAAACTTCCATTTTCACTCTTAAGCAGTTTATTTCACTACTGCTATTGCTCTTGGTCATTCCAAAATCTCTATAGTGCATTACGAAACTGTTGATAACGCAAGCTATCGTCACAGCGAATATTAGGATAAGTAAAGCAACTATCCCGAATTTACTTTTCTCGGTCCGATCGTCCCACGGTTGATTTATAAAATTGTATTTAAATTCCAATACTTCCGGATTATCATCATCTTCTAAGATTTTGTTAATGCCCACATTTTCTTCCATTGTAAATATGGTACTAAAATTACGGACAAGTTCTTGACGTTTAAAGTCAGGAAACTAGTTGGCTCTTTTTATAAAAGCACCTCAACGTACATTATAGGCATTTTAATATAAGATGACGTATTCAAAAATGGTAAGTAGGCATATCCTAGAATAGGAACTGGCTCTCAAGGACAGTTGCTGGGACACACGGTTAGATGCTTGGTAACAGCTTTTCTACTTGAGGGTGATGGCTAGTTAGGCGGCTTTTTGTAAAAAAGCACCACGCGGTGAAGCTTTAGCCCTTTAGGCGGGATTCGAATCATGCACTGGTCTATTTACTGGAAAATTTTCATTTATTGTAAAGTGCAAATATTGTACTATAGCTTATTTTTCCTGGCTGGACAGATGCTGGAACAGTGTATTATTTTTTTAAATTTTATTTATAGCTGATAGGCTAGCCTTTGACCACTATCGCACCTGATGGTAAGTGATGATCTTATCGAAGATGTCTAACCTAGAATTACTGGCTCACAAAGACAGCTGCCGGGACACACCGTTAGGTGCTTGAAAACAAATTTTCAACTTGAGGGTGGTAGCTAGCCAGTTGGGTATTCGCGAAATGCCCTATCACCATGCTGTAAAGACTGCCCTCCTAAGACAACAACCGGGACCGACGGCTTAACGTGCCCTCCGAAGCACGGAAGCGCTCAGTAGTAATGTTACTAGCGGTCACCCATCCAAGTCATGACCACGGCGGACGTTGTTTAACTTAGGTGATCGGTTAAGAACGGTTAAGCAAACTACGCTAAGAGCGCTTCAAACTATGTATATGCATTTAGCAACGTGAAGATTGGTGGTATAGCTATCTAAGCGAGCAAACAAAATGCCATACTAACATGTATACCTAAGTACCCAAAATGTTCACTGGACAGGAAATGGCACACTGTATGCTTGGCACCAGATTTTTTTAAATGGTGTTAGATTAAAATATTTAATTTCTAAAAATATATATGCCGCTATGTAAATAAACCATTAATATAGTTATAAAACTGTATTCTACACGTTTAAAAGTATGCAATTTTTTCATTATTAAATCGCGATGTGTGTTCGATATGTTCGTGAAGTAGGCGAATCACTAATAAAATTACTCAAAGTCAAAGGCAAGGTCATGTCATCATAAAATTATAATGGGGTCGATTCCATATCACGAACTTGATTAAAACTTAACTATAATGGATCCATTATGTGGTATTTGGAATAAGTTGAACTAATTTAATTTTAATCGCCAAGATTAAAATAAGCTTTCTTGTTTATTATACCAGACACATTCTAAAGAAGAATCGATGAGCGTTGAATCGAAACGAATATAATGATTGCAGGGATAGTTTTTTTTTTATATCAAGATAGCTTCTGCACCACATCATCATATGCTTGGCAAGTAATTACTAGATGAGGTTTGCGGCCAGCATTCTCAAAACATCGTATTTTTTTATATGTATGTATGTTTTAAGTTGTAGTGGAACTAACAAAACTTCACATTCTTAACCAAAAATCTGAATTAAGCGATTGAGTTGTTTGGATGGACAGTTATTAGAGGCATTTACTACAAAAAAAAGTGAGTGTTTCCGTGCTTTGAAGGGAAGTAGAGTCATCGCTCCTGATTGTCATTTTAGAATGGCATGTCATTTCAATATGGTGGTAGCGCATTCTGCTTTGAGGCAGAATGCTTGCGTAGTTAACTACTATATTCAAGTGGAAAATCTGTCACCAAGCACATGTGTGTTTATGCAGCTGTTTTTGAGAGCCAGTATCCATTCTATGTTAGTTTTTTTATTGTGATTTTGACGGAGCAAGCACGGGGGCCACCTGATGTTAAGTGGTATAACAGATTTATTTCGTCACAAGTGACAGAACTGCACTGCGCCCGTCACCCTGAGACACATAGTTGTTGAGTCTCATGTGCCTGTAATTTTACTGGATGTCAAGGACTGCTGTCGAAACGCACTGTTAGGTGCTTGATGACATATTTTCTACTTGAAGGTGGTAGGTAACACAGATTGCAACACATTGGGCTCTTCTCAGCGTTCATCCATCAAGCTATCAAATAACTAACGTTTAAAAACACCAATTGGGTAACTGGAGTTAGTTTTCTACGAGACTGGAAACACTAAGATTTGTCGGTGTTATTTCTAGTGTGGCATTTCAGTACTAACTTTATTAGACACTGCAGTTGATTCGGCACTCTTCTGCCGAACATCAGAACAGGCACCACCTATGTAGGGTGCGTTTCATTTGAGTGAGATTCGCTAAAAACGCTAAAAACGATCACACTCCCAAAAAGTTTTCCACATGGGTCTTGGCGTTATTTTCGCCTTAAAAGCTACATCTAATGTCAAAAGTGACAGAAGTTGCAAGTTTTAGTGGCATTCTTAGCGTTCTTATCCAAAAATGGAACGGGGATGACAGTTACAAACGATCACGTGATCACAACCACAGACGCAGAATGTGATCAAAATTATCGAAATTTACGTTCTTAGCGACTAATGGAACAGGCCCATAGTAAAACCTATGACAGTTAACGTATGACGTGAGGACTATGAACTAATCAGTCTACATCAGTGCGATCCTATTACGAAACGGTCATTTTATGATTGGAATATATTGGCACAACCCTACAAGATTACATGTTGATCTTATTTAATAGAATCTACAATAGTTTTTCTCCATACCTCGTGTTAACAAAGGTGATCATGATGATGCCAGATGATAACAGAACCTTGGACAGTGTACTAAAGATGACATCGTGTAGTGGAGGTACCACAATAATGACGAGGTAACCTAAACGGAATCACGAGATAGAGAAGTTTCTGCAAGGCGGGGATAGGAAAGCTACGATGAACCAAGTGTTTTTTAGTCATTTGTGTCTTCTCATTTGTACGATTCCCACATGTACGCCCACGTTAAGAGAGCTCTGCCATTAAAACTTATGATGTCGATAAAATACCATACGAAATCTGCTATATATATACCTATATATATAACGCCACACGTAAATTCGATTCTATCTATCTATATCAGCCTGTAGATGTCCATTCCTTGTCATGTCCACGTAGGCCTCCTCCAATGTCCTCCAATCTTTACGGTCTTGGGCTTTTATCATCCAATCATGACCTGCGTGACGTCTGATGTCATCTTTCCATCTTTTAGGTGGTCTTCCTCGGGGTCTTGTGTGTGGTCGTGGTCTCCACTCCAGCAACCTGCGAGTCCATCGTTCATGGTCCATGCGCGCAATGTGTCCTGCCCATCGCCATTTGTGCTCGGCTATGACCTTCACCACGTCCCTGACTTTGGTCTTCGAACGTATCCAAACATTAGTTTTCCGGTCGCGTATAGAGATACCGAGCATTGCTCTCTCGATTGCTCTCTGGGCAACACGGAATCTTTCTGCGGAGTGTGCAGTCATGGTCTCTGCTCCATAGGTAAATACAGGCAGCACACACTGCTCGAACACTTTCCTTTTAAGGCCAATGGAGAGCTTGCTACGCAGAATGTTACCATTTGCGCCAAAAGCTGCCCAGGCCTGGGCTATGCGTCTCTCGACTTCTGCGGTTTGGTTCAGGCTACTCAGCGTTATATTATATATATATATATTTATACCTTGGACATAATAGACATCTAGAGGAAGTTGGTAGGGCGTCGTAAATTCGATTATATAGCAATAAAAAAAACCCGTGTTTTTACAATCAGTATTTTGCTAAACAAATTATATGATCAGTCATTATGATATCGATTAATAATTTTAAATACAATCGTTCATTGAGGATCTCTCGAACCTAATGTTTTTCTCTATGGTCCATCACTTGTTCCTCGAATAAAATAGCATACAGTTTGACTATAATTCGGCTTATTTTCACGGAAAATTATTTTTGATTAAGTTATAGTTTAGTTAAAATCGAACTAATCTCGAATTCCTCAATCTGATTCTGAGATGTCACTAATATATGCGGATTATGTGCTAGACCTTAAAAAAAGATCTTAAATAGTGCTACAAAAGGTAGTACAGAAAAGGCGAAGAAAGGTACTATACCTTAATATAATAAAATTATATAGCCCATATTGCGATCGATTTGGAAAAGAAATACAATGAAAACAACCGGCATTTTGCAATAATCGACGACTTTTTATTGTATGACCACAAACAGAAAATACCGGTAGGTACTTATTTCAAAAGTCTATTGCATAGCCACTTCACATCACACTTTTACAGTAAATTCGAAAAATCGTATGTGATGAATCATTCGCATTGTTTTAAACTTTAAATAGGTAGCGTTTATTTAAAAGTGCCTCATTTTGAAATTAAAAGACTATTGATACATATTGAGAGCTCGTACGATTTCGGTGTGTATACATGTCACAGCCAAGTACCTACCTAACTTAATAACCTGTTTTCGTAGCCTTTTAACTTGCTTCTTAAATATAAGCTGTTAGATTGGATGGCTTAATATCATTGATTTTCTATTTGCACGTTCATTTTATGGATATGGGTACGATCGACCAAATGAGTAGGTAAAACACTAAAGTTACCACAAAATAAAAGGCCCGTTTTGCCATAATGTTGTCATACGTTTTCGCGATTATTACACATAGTAATTAAACAACTTTAAACGCCAACAGTCAACCCGTGATCACGATCGCTGAAAAGTGTTTGAAACGTCGGGACAAAAATAATGATAAATATACGATTTAAACTGTTTAAAGTTGTTTAATTACTACCCGTTTTGACAGTTCACACCCATGAAGATCTCTTTTTTTACCGATCGAAATGTTCTGAAAGGTAATTAAATTTTTCATTGTTGGGTACTCGGCTAAGTAATACGCATAACGATTTTATCATACACAAAATATTAATAACCAGTTAAGAACAAAATAAATCGATCAAGATATTTTTGGGCTGTCTCACACTTGCCCGTTGCCGATTTAAATACTAGCTTTCCGGCCGCGGCTCCGCCCGCGGGTATATCGATTATCGCGCAAAACCATTAACCTCTTTCAAACGCCAAGGACTTTTTTTAACAGCGTTTGCGCTGTTGGATAAAAAGTCCTTCCCCGTGTCTCAAACTATTTCCATACCAAATTTCATCCTAATCGGTCCAGTAGTTTCAGAGCCTATTCAATACAAACAAACAATCAAATCTTTCGTCTTTATTACATTATAGTCTAGACTAGTGTGTAGACTTATTCATTAATAATAAAGTATTTTAAGAAAACATCAAATTAATATTTTAATAAAACACTTAAAAAATATAAAAATACCTATATCTAGTGACAATTCCGCCTAATTTTCCTGTTAACCCGACTTGACGTCACAAACGCCACGCAGCCAAACCGGAAGAATTTTTGACGCGTTCGCTTCTACACGAAGCATCCTCAGGAGGTCTTAACTCTACGAGCGCACGATCGAGAATGAGCGGCAGCTTTTTTTTTTTTACGGAGGACATAGATGCTGACTACCGCTAAGCGGACGTCCAGCTCCACCGGGTTTTGGGCGAGGGAAGACCCTCTTATAGCCCGGGTGGGAGAAGTGCCGAAGGCACTTCTTCTGAGACGGGCGCATAAGGCGAAAAGCGCCTTATACCACCGTCTCCTGGGAGCGCCGAAAACGCTACGCTACTATCGGGAGGGGTGACAGCGAGCTCAAGGGCACCACTGTGGTTCAGAATGAGCGGCAGTGGCTCAGCACGCCTTTTTCTAGACCATAGATCAAGTAGAATATATACTACGTTCTAGACTCGAGCGTGAGTCACTGCTCTTATTGTAGGTAACAATTGGTAAGTTATACGTGGTTAAAGTGACAATTACATCATAATGGCAATAAATTGATTACGAATAATAATTTAAAATTATATATATTATGCAATGTGTTTTGAATATGAATAATATCGTAAAAAATATTTAAAAAATGATTTCCTAAAACAAATACATGTTTAACTATTTTGTAGTGGAAAATTATCACTAAAAACACGTAACAGTAGTGATGAAACCAATTGCGTCTGTTCGTTCAACAGTGCAACGCCTGCACTATGTTTTAATATTTCTAACTGTTCCAATACACACAATCGACATACCTTATCACAACAATGTAAAATCTTAAAGATATTACTATCAAGGAGTTGATGACTGCTTTCAATTAAATATTTTGCAAAGTAAGACTGTTCGGGATGGTCCATTCTAATTGAATGGTTCCATTTGACACCAATTTCGCTATTTTTGATAATTTTGACCACATTCTGCGTCTATGGTCTATGGTAGTAATCACTGTGATCGTTTGTTCCATTTAGGATAAGAACGCTAAGAATGCCACTCAAATTTGCCACTTTTGACATTAGATGTAGGTAATTCAAACTGTTCCAGTAGCTTCATAGCGTTTATGGCGAAAATAATGCCAAGACCCAAGGTTCGGAACGACCCGGTTGTTTTATAACCTCAAATATCTAACTACTACGAACTAGCAAAATATACAGACGTTTAATGATATTTGAAAAGCAATAACTACCACTACCTGCAAAGTACAAAAGAGTGCCTACTGCTGCCTATAATTATCTCATCAAGAAATGTCAAAGTCATGTCAGTTAAAAGGGTGCTTACCATTTGAAGTTAAATTCACTAAAAACGCTAAAAACGATCACACTAACAAAAACTTGTTCCACTTGGGTCTTGGCATTATTTTCGCCATATTGGCTTGGCATTAATATCAAAAGTGACAGAAGTGGCAAATTTTAGTGGCATTCTTAGCGTTCTTATCCTAAATGGAACAGGGGAGAATAGTTACAAACGATCACAATGATCACAACCATAGACGCAGAATGTGATCAAAATTATCGAAAATAACGAAATTAACGTCAAATGGAGTAGACCCTTAGGGTAAGTACCATTTGGAGTTAAATTCGCCAAAAACGATAAAAACGATCACACTCCCAAAAAGTTGTTCCACTTGAGTCTTGGCATTATTTTCGCCATAAATGCTATGAAACTACTGGAACAGTTTGAATTACCTACATCTAATGTCAAAAGTGACAGAAGTGGCAAATTTTAGTGACATTCTGAGCGTTCTTAACCTAACTGTAACAGGGGAGAAAAGTTACAAACGATAACAGTGATCACAACCATAGCCGTAGAATGTGATCAAAATTATCGAAAATAACGAAATTAGCGTCAAATGGAATATGCCCTTAGTTGAGGTCTTCTTGAGGCAAAGATTACTAACCTGGTTGAGTTGAGGTTGTGATTGTTTTGATTCTGATGATCGAGAAGAAAATAATTTTTACCATACAAAATAACTATTTTGGTTGATATCAGTGTAAAATATATTATTACTTACACAGTAGATCATCAGTGATGTGAGGGAGGACGTGAAAACTGAGGACAGTCTAAACAAACAAATTTGTTTATTTTAAGAAAAGGCTTACGATCTAATTATTTTTACAATGCCTACTGTTTTATTGCTAGACGTTTCCTTGTCGATGTTACGGCCTGTTCCGTCATCAGATTCCACAGAAAGCCATACTAGACACTCGATAGCAAGTACCGCAATAAACACATTTTTAGATTACTTGAGTAACCATGCGAAGCTGGAATTCGTTGCATTTGTAACTTTCTCGTCGACCTACGAAGGTAATTTAAATCTGAAACTACTGTTTTCTTTTTATGTTATTGTGACGGAACAAGCTCGAAGTACACCTGATGTTAAGCGGACTTACCTCTGCCTATATTAGTTGCATTTCGTCACAAGTCACGAAGTGCACTGCGCCCGTCACCTTGAGACATAGTTGTTAGGTCTCATGAGCCTGTAATTTCACTGGCTCTCAAGGACTGCTGCCGGAACACACCGTTAGGTGCTTGGAGACAGATTTTCTACTTGAGGGTGGTAGCTAGCCAGGCGGGCAATCACAAAATGCCATTCCACCATGCAGTGAAGCTCAAGCCCGTGGTGGGATTGGAACCATGGGCCTGCGGCACGGCAGTCCATAGTCAATGCCACTGAGTCACCACTGCTTCAAAACGTTAACTTCGTACAGTACTTACCCAGAACCAAGAGATTGCCGGTAACAATTAGACAACACAACAAGAGAGAAACAATATGCCAGGATCATACCAACAAGAATTCTCAAGAAGTCTTTCAATACATCTATGTATTGATTAGTTGTAAAAGTTAAGGAAATTGCATTATGGTCATAATGTTGTCTTAGGTTTTCGCGATTATTACACATAGTAATTAAACAACTTTAAACGGTTTAAATCGCGTATATTTATCATTATTTTTGTCCCGACGTTTCAAACACTTTGCAGTGATCGTGGTCACGGGGTGACGTCACCCCGTGACCACGCACAAATATACGCGATTTAAACCGTTTAAAGTTGTTTAATTACTATGCATTATGGTCATTTAAATTCGTCTAATAGAAGCTTAATTTAGGTAAAGATTTAACGATGAAGTTTAAAACCTGTGTGTGTCTCTCCCAGGTATTATTATTTTACCTATTATATTTCAGTGGTTGTTCCATTCACTCGTGACTTTGACAGTATAAAAAACAAGCTCTCATCATTGGAAGAAGGAGACAAGACATGTATCGAGGCAGCATTGCTGGGTGTTAACCAGCTGGTAGTCAGTGAATGGGGATACCAAACTGAGATACAAATTATATTGGTATGAAAAAGTTCAATATATTACAGCAAAAAATTGCCAACTTATCAAAATTGTTTCAATAATATTCATGACTTGTAGACATTTATATAAATAGACAACATTTAAAAAATATATATATATTATATATATATATATATATTTGTGCTCAATGAGTTATTTCTATTTGTATTATAATTATAATATATAAAAAAATATCTTAGGTACCAACTCTCTTGCTAATCCACCACCACATTTCTTAATATTGTGGTAATATTCTGAATAAGGGAACTAAATTTTAGGAAAAACCTTACCTTATTATTTTTTATAAATTGTTTATTATGTAGGTAACTGTTATTTCCACAGGCACCTTATAAAACTTGTCTAGTTTGGCTTGTTTTATGTCATAATTATTTTTTTATTAGTTTTTAAGGGCCAACAGATTAAAGCACTGTTTCTTATGTTTATGTGGTAACACATAGACTAGTGTATATCACAGTATGAAAAAAGCGATTACCATGTGAAAATATGTAGATACGGCGGATCACAGAGCATGATTTAGATCATGCTAGATTTGAATTGAAAACCAGTTTTTGTCCAATGAGCAAGAGAGTACTGTACATAAAATATTAAACTTATCTCATTACTTGTTTAGCCTTTGAACCTTGAGAAACTTGGTTTGAATCCCAATGCTATTGAGTTTTTTTCAAAGATTTAATAAACAAGTTACATAGTATGTCTGTCACTCTTGCTTGGCCTAATTCTGAGCATAAGCAAAGATTGTTCAGTTTAAATTAGATCTGATATTATAGTACATAGTTAGATACTGAACTGGCTGTACCTAAAATTTTCAGATAACAGATGGAAGCAGTGGGGTTGGTCCTATTGGTAGAAATCGGATCATACAAGCACTGCCTCTACCACCCCCATACCCAGCCAAAATTCACATACTGCCCATTGTGTCACCTCATGATCCTTGCTTACAACAGGGTAAGAAAGCAACTTCTTCTTACACGTTTACCCTACTTTGATGATACAACTAATTGTTATGACGTACCATTTGTGTCAATTTCCTTAAGTTCTACCATAAATCTATTATAATATGAAGTGTTATGTTTGTTTATATAACTAACTATTGCATGATTTGTATCTAGTGATTTACTTTTAGTAATGTGGGTAGATAATCTTGTAAGGTATGATAAAAAATGAATAAAATAGTTTGTTTCTGTACTCAACTTATGGCGTATCTTTTATTGGCGACTGCGGTTAATTATTAGAAATTCCCGTGTAAATGGCGTCTAATGTGGCAAATATTGTGTTTCCTGGACAGTTTAACCCAAAAACTGATAAATGGTGCGATTACAAGGAACTGATGTTGTGTGCTCTGGATGCGGCGGGATACGCCGACATCGGCGAGGATAAAGCACGATCTTTGTTTTTATCACAATGTGGCAAAAATACATACGCCCTAATTGCATCACTGCTGGTGCCTAATCGGCCGACAAGTGTTAAATTGGCGCAGATTCTCGCTGTTTTGGACAAATTTTACGAACCAGAAATTAACGAGATAATACAAGCAGGAAAGTTTCATAGACGCCAACAGTTACAAGATGAAAGCGTGCAAGATTACGTGGCTGCAATCAGTCTACTCGGCGCCAAGTGTAATTTTGTGGATTTAAAACGCCAATTGAGAGACAGGCTGGTTTTGGGTGTTCGCGATGAGCGATTGAGAAGGGATTTGCTAAAAACAAATAAGTTAACCTATGAGGTAACCTTACAGACATGTTTGAATTATCAAGCGTCATTTCCCTATATGTACCCTGATGCTGGCGAGTCTAAGCAAACTCATTCTTGCGTACCTGAACCAATGGAGATTGGTAAGGTCAAATCATCTGAATGCAACCATTGTACCCGACAACATAAAGTTGGGGAACGTTGTCGATTTACTGGAGCAAAGTGTTTCTATTGCAAAAAGACAGGACACATTGCAGCTGCATGTTGGAAAAAGGCGGCAAAAGTGCACCAAATGGAAGATGTTCCAGAAGGCAGCAATAATAATAAGAATATAGGACTAAGAGAGGAAGACATGATGGGATTGTACATGTGTGGGGTGGGGGACTATCAACCACCTATAGTTTCAAAAGTCTATATTGACGGTGCCGAGTTAGCCATGGAAATAGATTCTGGTGCATCACGATCCATTATCTCTGAAATCACATATAGGAAAATGTGGCCAGTCCCTCCTCAGCTACATCCTACAAATGTGAAGCTGATGACAGTCACCCGTGAAGCCCTCAAGGTTTTAGGATTATTGTATGTGCGAGTGGTGCTCGGTGATAAAGAAGCACAGTGTGAATTGTTAGTGGTTTCAGGGAATACCCCAAGCCTACTAGGGCGGAACTGGTTTGAGGCTCTTAGTATTACTGTATCTGGACTGTGTTGGTCGGAGGACATGATCACACCTTGGATGAAAGAGTTTCCGGACTTGTTCAAGGAAGGACTTGGGGAGTATAAAGGCCCAGAAGTGTCATTACATGTACGGACTGATGCAATGCCAAAATATTTTAAAGCACGACCAGTAGCATTTCCAATGAAGCAGCAAGTAGAGGAAGAATTGCAAAGAATGATTGATACTGGTATTCTGACACCAGTTAAATACTCAAAATGGGCTACACCAATAAGGGTTGTCAAGAAAGATGATGGTTCTCTCCGGATTTGTGGTGATTACCGTGCTACTGTGAATGTGGCCATCAATACGGACACATATCCACTCCCGACATCCCAGGAGGTATTTGTTAAGTTAAGTGGAGGCCGGGTTTTCAGTAAGTTAGACCTGAGACAAGCATACACCCAAGTAAAAGTTGATAAGGACACTGCAGAGCTACTGACACTCAATACTTCGCTCGGATTAATGAAAATGAACCGCTTAACCTTCGGAGTATGTGCAGCCCCAGGTATCTTTCAACGGCTTATGTCATCAGCTTTAGCAAATATGGAAGGAGTAGCCTGTCTGTTGGACGATATAGCAATCACCGGTGCCAATATGCAGGAACATAACCAGAGGCTAAGAAAAGTGTTGTTAAAGCTTAATGAAATGGGTTTCCGGCTGAATGTAAAAAAGTGCACATTTGCTTCAAACAGCATCACCTTTCTTGGACATATGATTGACGCTGAAGGACTTCACCCGTCTCCGACAAAAGTTAAAGAGATAAAAGAGAAACCAGCTCCAACTAATAAACAAACACTGCGTGCCTTTTTGGGTCTCTACAATTTCTATGAAAAATTTCTACCTGATAAGGCAACTTTACTAGAACCTCTATACCGATTATTAGAATCTAAAAAGGAGTGGAGTTGGACAGATAAGGAGCAACTGGCATTTGAAAAAGCTAAAGACTTAATTTCATCTGATCTTACTCTGGTAGGATATGAATTGAACAGAGAGCTACTCTTAATTTGTGACTCTTCAGATTATGGAGTGGGAGCTATCATTGCGCATGTTATGGATGATGGAGTAGAGCGACCAGGAATGATGGCTTCCCTAACAATGCAACCGCATGAAAGGCGTTATGGCCAAATTGATAAAGAAGCCTTAGCAATTATTTTTGGGCTTACTAAGTTTCATGAGTTTTTGACGGGCCGTAAATTCTGTGTAATCACAGACCACAAACCACTGGTGGGTTTATTTAACCCAAACAAGCCGATTCCTGATCAAATTTCTCCAAGGATGCTGAGATGGTCCTTGAAATTAGGATGCTATGATTATGATATTAAATTCAGGCCAGGTAAACTGATAGGCAATGCTGATGCTCTTAGCAGATGGACTGCACCAACAGCAGCGGGACTGCAAGAGGAGCCTCTGAGAGAGGTGTTGTTGCTTGAAGATCGACCTGAGGGTTGGAATCTAGATGCAAATAAGATAGCTGCTGAAACAAAGAAGGACTCAGTCCTATGTAAGGTCATGTTCTATGTTCTTCATGGTTGGCCACGCCACAACACTGATTCAGACTTACAGCCATATTGGACTCGAAGAGAGGCTCTTTCCCATAGTAAAGATTGTTTACTGTGGAGCAACAGGGTCATTATACCAGTGTCACTACAACATGAAGTACTGGAATTACTACATATTCCTCATGCAGGGATAGTACAAACAAAAGCTTATGCTCGAGGATATGTATGGTAGGTTGATATGGACAAACAGATAGAGCAAGTTGTGGCTCAGTGTGAACAATGTCAGTTATGGATAACTAATGAAAAACCATGGAGCCGAGTGCATGTCGATTTTGCTGGCCCTTTTCAAGGAAAGACGTTTTTCGTGTTGATAGACAGTCACAGCAAGTGGTTTGAAGCAGAAATTGTACCCTCAATGAGTAGTGGAACTGTCATCACCATATTAAGGAAAATTTTTGCATCCCAAGGACTACCGGATGTTCTGGTTTCAGACAATGGAAGGGCATTTAGTTCCGAGGAGTTCAATACGTTTTTAAAAAGAAATGGAATAAAGCACCTGTATTCCCCACCTTACCACCCAGCTACAAATGGGCAAGTGGAGCGAGCAATTCAGTCGTTTAAAAATAAACTAAAAAAGTTAGATAGCTTACAGATGCCCTGGGCTGAGAAATTAGCCAAAGTTCTGTTCCACCTTAGAACTGTACCTAACTGTACCACCAATAAGACACCAGCAGAGATGCTTAATGGACGGAAGTATAGAACAGCAATATCTAGACTGCACCCAGAAAATTTACCTTCACGGGAAGACATACAGTTGGAAGCGATGGCACAGAAACAACCAACCAGATCATTTGAAGTTGGTCAGACAGTACTTACACACATGTATGGTCCAGGGGAAAAGTGGAAGAGAGCTACTATAGAATCAATTGAAGGGCCAAGTGTGTATTGGGTGAGGACAGAAGGCGGAGAACTTTATCGTAGACATGTGGACCAGATTCTGGCACGAACCGTCAGACCAGAAGATATGGATCAGCGTCGGTTGTCATGGGATCGCCCTGACAATAATTTGAGAAGGCGGACAACATCAGACGACCTGCCTATTGAAATACCAGATGCTAACTTGTGGCCGGATATAATAGGCATCCCAGAATCATAATTTATAGTTAAAATAGACATATAAAGATTTATAGAAATAGAGTTCTGCTTAATTGGAATTGGTTCAGGTTCAAATATGAGAGGAAGATATGTTATGTTTGTTTATATAACTATTGCATGATTTGTATCTAGTGATTTACTTTTAGTAATGTGGGTAGATAATCTTGTAAGGTATGATAAAAAATGAATAAAATAGTTTGTTTCTGTACTCAACTTATGGCGTATCTTTTATGAAGTAAATGTGATATGATATAATGTGAAGTAAATGTAGTCCACAAACTCCCCCTAATGGTCCCCCATACTAATATTTACATAAAAATACTATTATTCTATTGCACTTAAACTATTAAATTTCATAGAATAATAGTATTTTTAGATGTACCAATGTGACTGGTTTAAGGTTTCTGTAAACAGTTCATTTCTACTTAGAAAATAAGTCACGTTTTCAAATGAAGCTTAAAGATTAGCTTCATATCTAAAAGATGACTTATTCTGTGGTTACTACTAACAAGTGTTTATAAAAAGCATAATAATTTCTAGGAACATTAAATTTTCAGCTATGCCATTGTATCAAAAGATAATAGACTTGGCTACCAATCCAAACAATACCACAAATGGAACCATCTCACGTGGAACTATCTACTGTCCTGATCAACTTTCTGTACCTGGTGTAAGTCGAACTTGAATTATTATTCACTCCATAGATTCACCATACAGGTCCAACTATTAATCATGACATTATCAATATGAATGTGCTGGCGAGGTTGATTGTTTGGAGAAGAATATTAAATTATGTATATAAACCACTGAATTGAAAAGTAAACAGTCTAAATTTGGCAAACCGACTAGTACAACAGACCCATGAATGATGGTGTCAAACAATTTTTTGGGCTTCAAGTTACCAGTTAAACCACATCTAAGATACATCTTTGTAAACTTTAGGAATACATTACAGAAGTCATAACACGATCCTACTATTTTGCAAATGAAAATCTGTTATCGGCCTGTCCATAAATGCACATTTACAATACTTTAGTACTGTTTTAATACTAGTCTACCAGCTATACTTAATATTCTAAGTGGTATCTTATGCACTTGAGTAAATACTGTCAATGTAGGTTAGCAATATTGAAATGCTTTTGTATATATTTGCTGCTTATTATCACAAAGAAAATTATTATTTCCGAAACTAAAAAAGATAATCAAGTGATTTTGAATACAATACATAATTTTTTTTATGTTATTGTGATGGAACAAACTCAAGGCCCACCTGATGTTAACCTAACCTCTGCCTATAACAGATACATTTCATCACAAGTCACAAATTGCACTGCGCCCCTCACTGTGAGACATAGTTGTTAAGTCTTCATGTGCCTGTAATTTCACTGGCTCTCAAGGACAGCTGCCAGAACACACCGTTAGGTGCTTGGCGACAGATTTTCTACTTGAAGGTGGTATCTAGCCAGGCGAGCAAACGCAAAATGCCCTTCCACCATGTGGTAAAGCTCAAGCCGGTGGCGGTGGGGATCGAACTAGGGACCTGAGATACAGCAGTCCATAACTACCGCTCGGCCATAATCGCTTCAAAAATTATAATGGTATTAGTTTTCTAAATATAGGTACATATTCCAAAGACCTATAACTACTGGACGAACATGTTTTAATTTTCCAGGCCATAACATCAATGACGCGGCTCTGTGAACAGCAGTATCAAGAGTTCTGGTGTTCCCTTAAATGTGGTCAACTGGAGGCTCGAGTCCAGTTGTTCCCAGCACCACAGACCATCTCTGATGAGAACCTGGCAGGCACTTACACCCTGGCCAATCAAATACATGTTGTTGGATTTGTACAGCAGCAGGAGTTAGGTAAGTAAAAAGGAGTTACTGTATCATCTCATAGATTCATGTGTGAGCCCATCATGTTGCAGAGGAAGGAGCTTGAATACATCAACAAAGTTTGAAGACTAAAATCTGGTCGAACTAGAAAAGAATTTGTAGTCAAAGCCATGTATTGCTACTGTCCATTTTATTTATTCATTACAGCTGTTTTGAGAAGTGACTATAGTGCCAATACAGTCGCGATGATTTGAGTAATAATATGCTTCTCATTAGGTTATCAACAGGCGCTTTACCGTCGTACCACCCTTATTAACTGAAAGGCAGCTGGTATACTAACATAGAGACTAAACGAGAGTATTGTCAAGGCGGGATTACGTAAGCCTGAAGCGATATATTCATGTTAGGTTAGCAAAAGGACTTTGTAACGACCGCACCTGAAGTAGGATGAAGGTAGGAAGATGATGCCATAAACAATCAAAATAAATAGTATTATTTGCAATCCATCTAGTAGAGTCTCAGTGAATTTTCTGTTTACAGGCACACCTATAGCGATTAGTAAGCATGTTGTTATACCGCAAGCGCAACCGAGTGGTAATTCGACACCTAAAGATAATTTTGGATCAAAAACACCGACAAAGGTAACTAAAAGAAAGATTTCGTTAGTTTTTTTACAAAATGCTTGGTTCCTAGACCGGGTTACTTATGTGGTTGTCTAAATTGGATTTCAGGAAGGATCCAGCACAGATAGTTCTGCAAATGAAGAAGAGACGGACCCAAGTTCAGTGCCCAATTTTTGTGTGCTACTACACGGTGCCCTAAAGGTATTATAAATATTATGTTCCCCATGATGAAGTCACTGGAAGAGAGGTAGCTATCACCACGCTTTCGAGCTTCCAATGTTGCGACGAGCGAGAAACTAGCTCCTTTCAGTACGAGAATAACAGAATTAGCCATCTCCACGCTTTCGCGCTTCAAATATTATGATGAGCGTGAAACGAGCTCCAAAAATACGAGTGTAATAGGGATAGATATCTTCACTTCAAATGTTGCAACGAAGCGCTAGGCCAAGTAAAGCAGTTTTTTTTCAATTGACTTTGCGGTGTCATTTAGAGTGAGACGGACATCAAGTGTAACCAACAATAACTCCCAAACTATACCAATTTGTTGTATATAAAGACTAGGCAAATCACCATGTCCTAATAAAAACAACAATTTAGGTGGAAGGTATGGCTGCCATCGTACTTCTGGGCTCAGAATGGTGGGGTGCGCTGTCAGCGTGGTGCGAAGTAACTCGCGCTAAACGTTCGTGCTTACTGCTGAGCGTGATGCGACCTGACGCGTGCGCAGCGCCCTGGCTCGGACCGCTTGACCAACTGGGGTGCGCTGATGATAATAACGCTGCAGGTATGTGCTAGATCACTTAAGGGTGAACTGGCCGGTACTTCTCCATACAAACGTCGAAGGGTGATGGAGTCATCACCCTTATTTCAGGTTTTAGGTCCAGAACATGATATCGTTTTATCACTTCATTATTTAGGCTTGTATCGTAATACATTTACAAAAAGACAATTAACTTGAGAGTTATGAGCCTCGAAACATTTTCATATAAGTTTCATAACTTTCAACTAAAATATCATTTTAAAAATACGTGATGATACAAGCTTAGAAAATGAAGAGTTCAATCGATATCATGCTAAGATCTGGACCTAAAAATCATATAAGAGAGTATCAACCATCGACGTTTGTATGGAGAAGTAACCGGCCAGTTCAACCTTAATGAATGCTGACTATTGATGCTCTTATAAAAGTGGGGTGCAGTTGCACACTTTTGTGACTCTATTATTTAATATATCCGTGACCTATAATATATATTAATCGAGACACACTAATCAAAAATGATCGCTAGTTGCAAAGTAACTCATTGAAAATGCACTGACGCAAACGGATCGGTTGCGACTGTGCCGAAGCGGGCGCGTATTGCGTACCGGCTTGGAGTTAGCCACGCCTCTGCCGCTGGTAGCTTGCTTACTTGGGCTGAATTGGGCGTGTGTGTGAAGCGAGCACTAGAATTTGTATTGCATTCTGGTCTCCAGGTAGACTGATTCTTAAAAACAATCGGCCCGGACCGAAAGGAGTTCGGTCTAACCCGCCGTAAAAACAGCATTTTTTCTCATACCGGTAGCTGTTATGTAATACAGTGTACTTTGCAATATACCTGCGACACACAACTTCACTCTTGCCTGTTAGTAGTAGTAAGTAGTTATAGATTACAGATCTTTGATTCCTGGGGGCCAAGTCTGCTAATTACATGTTCATATTCACCATAGATTCATTCAAGATTCATACAAGACAGAATCGGTAGTCTGCTGATCCCTTATGAATACTGAATCTAGGCTGGTTTGACGATATTGCCAACAAAAAGTAAAAAGAGAAGGGTAAGATAATTCAGAAAACAATTTCGATATTATTATTAATTTATTATTTCGTTTCGTTTTCATATGAAACCGAGATTGAATCAATATTGACCCAATATGAACAATATGAAGTTAGTAGACTACCAAAATTGACCAGGCCGAGTCCATTATAAATTCATATTGATTAACAGACTTTACGCCCTGTTATCTTGCCATGGCACTCTTGCTGCCTTCACTTCATTACAATCTACATATACAAGCTCCAACATGGTCAGAATATAATTGGAGTGTTCTTCCTCTTCTAACTGTTCCATTCTCCTTTCGTCAATTCTTTCTACATATCCAAACTGTCACAGTATACCTTTCTAGACTGACGTCACTATATGCACATTTTGTTCACATGGCTTTTTTCTCACGCTGTTCCTCACTTTCTTCCAAAGGTTGACTACTTGCACTACCATACATTAATATCGGCACTAGCACTTTATACACTGCCAGTCACGCCTTTTTGGACATTTCGGCTGGTAATGCCAGTGTGGCTTATGTAAAGCGTGTTTTATTTATTTGTATGTATTTTTTTAATGATTAGGAGCAGAAACGTTCCCTGTGCGCTCGTGGCGGTCCTACAGCGGAGGTGGGGCCAACTGCGCGTGGGCGAGGCCGCACGCGTTGCTCGCTGACGTACAAAAGGTGCTGCGTCACGCGCGTAAGCTGCCTGACAAGACGCAGCATCTCTACAAGGTAACATTCACATCATATAGCCTGTTCCGTTCGCTAGGCCCAGTTTACCTTTTAGGCAAAGTCAAAATCATCAATCAATTGAAGCTTCTACGACGCTCTTAAGAAGGTCAATTACAAATTTTAATATTGAAATATTCTATATTGTGCTGCCACATTCAGCAAAAAAATATTATATAATTTAAAATTATATTTTAAAAATTTATAGAGCCACTGCGAGAAGAACGGGCAAGAAACTCGGAGCCATTATTTTAAACTTCTTTTAACAATGTGTTACATACTATATAAAAACTTTATTACAATATTTGTTTCAATTACGTAGGTGACAGCTTGGCAGAGGCGGATTTGTCCAAGCATTTAGTCGTCTAAGTAATCAGAAACTCTGTGGTAGGATTTCTAAATCAAAATGTTTTTCACATGCTACTTGAATTTTCCTTCTGCGAGCGTTGTAATATGTTTGGGAACTTTTTAATAAAAGCGCACACAGTTACCTAAGAAGGACCTTTTGTTTGTCTTTGCTAATCTAAATCCTGGCACCACTATTTTATCGTTATTCCTAGTGTGGTAATCGTGATTGTCACTGTTTAATTAAAATTTACTGATAGTTTTACGAACATACAAAATATTTTCAAATGTACACCGACTCATTAAAGTTAAAATATCAATCTTTTAAAAGATCTCTCCGAGAGTCCTTTCCCTTTTCATATAATGCTCGAATTACACGCTTTTGTAAGATAATCCATATATTTGTAAGATAATGTCTCTATCTCAGCAGAAGCCCTCATCATCTATCATATCAAAACACTATCTTTGACCATGCAAGTCAGATCTTTAATATACGCAGGAAACAGAAAAGGTCCTAAAATGTATCCTTGCGGTACTCCTATTTTAACAAAGACCCGGAAAAAGTATTGCCATATATTCCAGCCTTCTGTAGCCTGTCTGACAGATACGGCTCTATCAAATTCAAAGCTTAAGTATAGTTTGTCCAGTTAAAAACATACTCTACAAAATTAAATAATAGGTATGTAGTAGATTCGGATCGCTACATACATTTTATCTTTGTCTAGTCTGAACCTCCTAAGAAACTTGTGTACTGTCAGTGTTTTGTGGCTTTGTGTTGTTGCAGGAGCTGAACCGGCTGAGACGCGCTGCCATCTCGCTCGGTTTCTCCGAGCTGCTGACGTGCGTGGGCAGTGCGCTCGAGCGCGAGTGCGCGTCGCTGGGCGCGGGCGCGGCGCCCGAGTGCGCGCTGCAGCTGTCGCACGCGGCGGCGGCGCTGCGCGACCCGCGGACGCATCTCGACATCAAGCACACGCTCACGCCACTCGCGCCCACCTTCCCCGTGCAGCCGCTTCCGCACTGACCCGAGCCGCGTCCGCACCCGCCGCCGCGGCTCGACAACCCTATCCTCAAGTCGCTGCTGGCGCGGGGCGTCGCTACAGAACGCACGCCCGCCTCTAAGCGGAAACACAATTAATGCATTTACTTCTATTTTTGATTACACGAAGCAATCTGACAGATTTTGACGCGTATTGAAACTCCGACTACTTCCACTATCTAGTCCACAAATGAACAATAGTTAATTGCCATAAGATCATGACAAAATCATTACAACAGGTACCCAAAGCGGCATTAAAGATTTTAGCAAATTTGACAACACGGAAACTCACTTGGATATATAAGGATAGGCAATAAAATACTAATTACTTAAATTAGTATTTTATTGCCAAATGAATCCCTCATCGAATGAACAAATTATTATATGGCAAAAAAGTCTTTGTAACTAATAACCCTGTGTTATGGCTGACAAAAAAATTATTCAGATAATTGATTGAATTGTCTTATTTACACCAAGAAGATATTGCAAGGACTGTCATAGAGAAATATATGTCACAGCCAAAGTAATAAATCTGGATATTATATATACTGTCTAGCCATTATATATAATGTCTACTTAATTTAGATAAAGTGATAATTGACACAAAATTGTTTTGGTAAATGTGAATAAACGATCGAAATGTATTACTTTTAGTAGTAATTATTAATAATTCACGACACATATTGGTAAAAGTTATAAAGAGGGGTTAAATATCATTTAGTCTAGGGCAAAGTCATATTTAGGTGCGACGACGAGCGAAGCGAGGAGGAGCGTTAGGTTACTTGTGACTACAACAACGCGCGAGCCGAGCGAGCGAAGCGAGCGTGCCGCGGCAGCGGCCGGCGATGCGCCACATAAATTACTACTATTCTTATATTTATTTTTAAGCTCTTTAACCATTCTGGTGCGCCCTCCGTGACCAATAGAAATATGAGTCCCATGAATAATATCAAAATTTTGTGTCAATTATCACTTTATCTAAATTAAGTAGACATTATATATAATGGCTAGACAGTATATATAATATCCAGATTTGTTACTTTGGCTGTAACATATATACCAATAAGACTTACTGTATCAGCCGGATTGTCCACTGCTGACCACAGCCTCCACCATTTAGGGGGGATTTGCCACGCTTGGCAGGCGTCTTGGGGATCATAATTTAAGATATCAGTTAACTGTCATTTTATTTCGTGTAATTAAAAATATTACTAAGTGAAGCCAAAATATATAGACTGCTCTATTTATGTTGCGATATTCCCACTAGATGTGATTTTTAACGTAAGTGTAATTATGTGAATTAAATGTGGCTGTATATTTTATAGTTTTGTTTCCCTTGACGAAAAGACGAGACACGATCACAGAAGGTTCCGTTACAAAAATGACATCCTAATCTGATCACATTGCAGACAGTTTTAAAATGCCTGTGGTGCAATGGTGTTTGTAACTTTGTACTTTATTTATACCACAGCGCAATTAAATCTGTGTTGCATGTGTTTTTGTATTATCGCGGCCAGAGTTCCTAAATGCGCCGGACCGAGCGAGTGTGAGGACCTACTGGTCCTATGAGGACATTTCGTATTATTTTGTAGCATTTACGCGGCATGTTTCTGAATCATGTAGGTACTCCAAGACGCCTGCCAAGCGTGTGGGTTATGGCAAACCCCCCCAAAATCGGGGAGGCTGTTTTCAGCAGTGGACAATCCGGCGGATATAGTAGGTGTAAACTAATGTGATATTTATTTTTATTGTTATATATACAATAACAATATATATAAATATCAATTAAATATCATAATATATATTTATTATTATTGATTAGTAGAAGTAAACTAATGTGATATGTATTTTTTAAGTCTTTTTAATAAACTCTGCAGGTTTTTCGATGCACTTTTAAACTTAGGATCTACATGTAAAGATTTTTCATACATTTCTTGCGCCAAGCTGTATTTCTTCCAGCGATGATATAGGACACCTGAAATTTATGAAATAAAATATTATAATAAGCATTATGCAAAATGCAAGTTACGATTATGCGGCTAAGCTCCCATGGTGAACGTGAAAACTCACCTAAATTCGCATAATGTATTGCTTGAACCTTCTTATCGAACAGTTTGATAGCTTTCAAGAAATGCAATTCAGCTTCTTTGTACCGGTCTATTTTGCCGTACACGTTGCCGATGGCGAAGTTAACTGAAGGGGAATCTGGCAACTCCTTTAACGCTCTCGGTATCACTCGTAGGGCTTCTTCGATTTGACCTGGAAAGAAAATATTCTGTGATGGATCAATGTTTTACTAACACTACTACTCGTCTTTTTGCCTACAAATTTATATCGTAGTTTTTTGTCTTCTTGCCTTACTTAGTTTTGATTATAGTTAAAATTTAAATTATTTCGAACCGCCGTTCGACACCTCGTTCGATTGGGGTAAGGTAATTCATACTCTACCAGCACGGAATGTAGTTAATTACTTATTTTAATTGAGGTAGAAATTGCGTCATTTCTGTGGTTCCCCGTGTGGTCCCGGGCAGTAGAATAGGCCACCCCATTTCCTCCATTGGGTGTCGTAGAAGGCGACTAAGGGTTAAACCGGAACATGAGGTGACAACACCTACCTCATCCACTTCCGGACCGATATATGGCGGTATAACCATAAACTATACTGGAATGACCTTAAATGCCAAACTGATGGTGGGCAGCAGCACCAGCAGCGAAATCATTCCAGAAACTGCGGTCACCAACCCGCCTGCCAAGCGTGGTGACTACGGCGAATCCCCTCAATGAGATACAGTCAAAAATCACGGCCTCCAGTTCCCGGTAGCTGCACTATTCCAGGCCACGGTACCGGCCTTGGTAACGGTGTGGCGGGAGGTGCTAAGAATCCCCGGGCGACGGCAGGGTACCAAAATCAGAAACTCCACTTGGCAACGTTTAACGGACGCTCTCTGCGGCTGAACGAGCACGTTGCCGAATTGGAAGTAGAGTTAAGTCGAATTAACTGGCATATCGTGGGTTTATCGGAGCTCCGAAGACAGGGGGAGGAGACGATAACTCTCGAGACCGGCCACTTACTCTACTTCCGAGAGGGACACCAACTATCCCAAGGTGGCGTCGGATTTATGGTCCATAAGTCACTCATGAGCAACGTTGTAGAAGTAGGCAGTGTGTCGGCAAGGGTGGCATACCTTGTGCTCAAAATCACAGAAAGGTATTCCTTAAAAATCATACAAGTGTATGCCCCAACGTCTGCACACCCTGACGACGAAGTCGAAGCCATGTACGAAGACATAGTGAAAACTATGTCTCGTACCAAAACTTTCTACACTGTTGTCATGGGTGACTTCAACGCTAAAGTGGGAGTACAAGAGAGTGGCGAGTCGAAAGTAGGTCCATTCGGTTATGGGCACAGAAACCACAGGGGGCAAATGCTGGTAAACTTCCTCGAGGCTCAGGGACTTTTTCTGATGAATTCCTTTTTCCAGAAGAAGCCCCAAAGGAAGTGGACCTGGCGAAGCCCCGATAATGGGACGAGGAATGAGATAGACTTCGTTATGTCAAACAAGCGCCAAATATTCAGAGATGTCTCTGTGATCAACAGGGTCAATACCGGAAGTGATCACCGACTGGTAAGAGGCACTCTGAATATCAATGTCAAAATCGAACGTGCGCGCTTAGCGAAGTCGATTTTCAGACCAACGCTGCCCCAAGTCGAAGCTGGCTGCGAAAGCTTCCAGTTGGAGCTACAAAATCGATTCGCCATGTTGGAAACCACTCAGGACGTAAACGACGCCACCGAGAGCCTGGTACGTGTCATCCGCGAGGTGGGCTGTAAATACTTTCGACCGAAGAGTAACGGACATAAGTCAAAACTCACCAGCGAGACTCTGGAATTGATGAGGAAACGACGTGAAGACACAACTGCCACATCGTCAGAGCGTCAGGTACTTAACAGGGAGGTAAGGAGGCTGGTAAGACGCGATATACGGCGCGCAAATACCTCTTCTATCGAGCAAGCCATCGAGCGTAACAAAGGCTCTAAGGTATTTGCTAAGCCTCTTGCCTCCCGTTGTCACCTGACGAAACTTAGAACGTCACAGGGCACCACGGTCACCTCCAAACCAGAAATACTCGCTGAAGTCGAAAGCTTCTACGGGGACTTGTACTCCCAAAAAACTAACCCACCTCAAGCACAAATCGAGGGTGATCCACGGGCCAGGCTCACGCGCCATCTGACAGATGAACTTCCCGATGTCGACATGGGCGAGATTAGAATAGCTCTCGGACAGCTTCACAATAACAAAGCTCCGGGGGATGACGGGATAACCACAGAGCTACTCAAGGCAGGCGGAACAACTGTCTTGACAGAACTTGTAAAACTCTTCAATTCCGTCATCCACACTAGCACGACACCGGAGGCATGGAACAGGAGCGTGGTGGTACTGTTTTTTAAGAAGGGTGATAATACTCTTCTTAAAAACTACCGCCCCATTTCTCTCCTGAGCCATGTATATAAGTTGTTTTCGAGAGTTATCTCGAATCGTCTCGCCCAAAAATTCGATGACTTTCAGCCACCAGAGCAGGCCGGGTTTCGAAAAGGCTACAGCACCGTAGACCACATACTTACCCTCAGGCAAATAATTGAGAAGACAGAGGAGTACAACCAGCCTCTGTGCCTAGCGTATGTGGACTACGAGAAAGCCTTCGACACTATCGAGACCTGGGCTGTGCTGGAATCCATGCAGAGGTGCCTCGTCGACTGCCGATATGTCGAAGTGTTGAGATGTCTGTATGAGGCCGCAACAATGACCGTCCAAGTACAAGAACAGAGCACAAAACCAATCCAACTGCGTCGGGGGGTAAGACAGGGAGACGTAATCTCTCCGAAACTGTTTACCAACGCGTTGGAGGACGTTTTCAAAACGCTTAATTGGCAAGGACGGGGCATTAACATCAACGGTCAGTACATCTCACACTTGCGGTTTGCGGATGACATTGTCATCATGGCAGAATCTCTGCATGAGCTGGAAAGGATGCTGAACAGCCTGAGCGATTCTTCAAGACGGGTGGGTCTCGGGATGAACTTGGATAAAACCAAAGTCATGTACAATGACCTTGTTTCCCCGAGACCTGTAGTCGTTAATGGTGCTACACTCGAGGTTGTGCAAGAGTACATTTATCTTGGCCAAGCAATGCAACTGGGGCGGCACAACTTCGAGACGGAGGTGAACAGAAGGATACGCTTGGGCTGGGCGGCATTCGGGAAGTTGCGTGAAATCTTCAAATCGTCGATCCCACAATCCCTTAAGACCAGGGTCTTCAACCAGTGCGTCCTACCGGTAATGACCTACGGAGCCGAAACGTGGACACTCACCGTGGGGCTGGTCCACAAGTTCAAGGTCGCTCAGCGAGCGATGGAGAGAGCAATGCTCGGAGTTTCTCTGAGGGATAGAATTCGGAATGAAGTCATCCGCCAGAGAACTAAAGTCACCGACATTGCTCGCAGAATCAGTACGCTGAAGTGGAAGTGGGCTGGTCATGTCTGCAGACGAACAGACGGTCGGTGGAGCAGACATGTGTTAGAGTGGAGACCACGTTTAGGCAAACGTAGCGTAGGACGTCCTGCCGCACGGTGGACCGACGATTTGAAGAAGGTGGCGGGCGGTGGATGGATGCGGGCTGCCCAGGACCGGGATGGTTGGCGCTCTTTGGCTTACGTTCAGCAGTGGACGGCAATAGGCTGATATGATGTGGTACAAATATGCGGGAGGCAAAGTTAGTATGGAAATCCATTTCTAACGCACTGAGCGGGATGAAAAAGTATGAAAATCCATTGTTAACGTGCTGTCTTATTTTTAACCTATATACAATATCAAATCACAAAAAAAAATATCACGAAGTCCGTAAAATTATACTGGCCATTAGCTATTTCTAAGAAACAAAGAAGGGAATCAACAAGTAAACATAGGGAACGCGCGGAATAATTTTTATGTTTTATAGGAATAATTGAATCGCTAAGAGTTATTTGCAGTAAAAAAATATCTTTTATTTTCGAAAGTATAGTTTATAGGTTAAAAAAAATAAAAGTGGTGCTAATTATAATTTGCATCAACTTTACAATATCGCAGTCTTGCAACATCGTTTTCCCACCCAAGAAATCCCACGTCCTATCAGGTACCGAATCTGACTTTCTTTTTGGTAAAGAAATCAGTCGTATATAATATAGTCCCCATTTTCCTATTCCCATTTAGTCCCTATTACGTATATTCAAAACATTTTAGTAATATTTACTATTACTTTGACATTATACGGTTATTGCTATAAAACCGACTTTGTTGCTCATGTCAACAATAAAACTGTTTTATTATTGGAGCACAAATAACAGACGTTCTTTTTTATATACCTAAGTATATATAATATGTGACGACATTTTATGCACCTCAATAAGTTTTCTTACTTAACATTTTTGAAATAATTTTTAAGTAGTGAAATACGCTAGGTTTTTACTAAGTACTTAACTTATATCTACACATTTCACGATGTCCCTCAGTTGCTTCTAACATTTTTTTATAGATATAACTACAAAAAAATCTGCACTCACCTGTATTGTCTAACAGTGCCAAAAGATTAGTCCACGCGAGATTATGCCCAGGACTTAATCTAACTGCTTCGAACCATGAGTCCATTGCTGCCTTTGTGTTGTTCATCTCCAAATACTGTAAACAAAATCATAACAAATCTCTTGTAACCAAAAACATAAAGAATATATAAATACTGTAAACAAAAACGTAACGAATATCTTAATACTGTACACCAAAAACAAAACTAATCTTTAAATGTTTTAAACAAAACACAACGTTTGTAGTTTAAGCAATGATGACCAAGCGGTAACAGCTATGGACTGCCGTGCTGCAGGTCCCTGGTTCGATCCCCACCGCCGGCTTGAGTTTCACCGCATGGAGGAAGGACATTTTGAAATTGCCCTGAATAGGCTAGCCTCCACCCTCAAGTAGAAAATCTGTCGCCAAGCACCTAACGGTGTTTCGGCAGCAGTCCTTGAGAACCAGTGAAATTACAGGCACATAAGACTTAACAACTATGTCTCAAAGTGAAGGGCGCAGTGCAATTCGTGACTTGTGATGAGATGCATCTGTTATAGGCAGAGGTTAGTTCGCTTAATATCAGGTGGGCCTCGAGCTTGTTCCGTCACAATAACATAAAAAAATACATTTCAATACTTCTACAGAGGTAAAATAAATGAAGTGTGCTAAAAAATTAAAAAAACATATTAGTATGTTGTTAAAACCCCAAAACCATTATTACTTGAGCCATAAAAACATTTCGGTATAAATGCGATATTTCTAACTATAATATAACAATGATATCTGACGCTACATGGTGCGCGGCCTTTGGGTAAACTTTATTAACTTGAGAATGGCCGAACAAGCTTTCATCAAACGTGCTGAGAGCATGGCATTAGACCTTAATTGTGGAATCTCCACCTCATTCCTTTAGGACAAAAAAATTTAATTCCATTAGATTTTTTTTATATCTCATCATGTATAATATCTTAATGTTGATTCCCAAGATGTTAAACTTCTAAAATGATAAATTTTCAATGTGGGGAATCCCCAATTATGTTGATTATCAAGTATATATTCTTGAAACCTATATAGTTCTCAGAGCAAGACAGATTTTTCCTTCTATACGAGGGATTCAACTCAATCGATAAAAAATATATCTAAACTTCAATAGACAGTAATCTCATTATGAACATGAAAGCATCAATAGATGACATATTTCTACGTTTTAATTTCAAAGTGAATCGCAATAGACTAAAGTATGACCCTGTGTTTGACAGTTGATGTCATAAAATCTTAGTTTTAATGTCACACTGGACCACAATAGACAAAAGTATGACCCTGTATGAGGTCTAAAATGTTATAAACATCAACTGTTAGTTGATGTAAGAAGTTATTTTCAGCTTCCATTTCATATTTTGGCTTCGATTGACATAAAAAAAATACAAAGATAGTGTATTTTTTGATAGTGATGTTTATGACAGCTGTCATACACTGATCATGACATTTGACATTAATTTCGCATTAGGCAGACAACACTAAACAAGGACTTACCAAGTTCCCCAAGTTATAATAGCAGTCTGGATATTTACTGCGGTATTTCAGTGCCATAATGTAAGCGTCGTAAGAGTCCTTGAACCGCTTTGTGTTTGCTAATACTATTCCTAAGTTCATCCAAGCTGCAGGGAAATCTTGCCTGTAAAAAAAATGCAATAAGTTTATTTAGTAGGTAACATATAATGTATTTCTCGCAGGGTGTAGTCGTAGTAGAAACAGAAAGTATGTCAACAAGAGGCCCGAGCGGGACTTAACTGCCTACTGTTGCTCGGGCAGACCCAGAAAAACACGTTAAACTTTTTAACCCATTCTCGTACAATCTGGAGAAACAATACATACTTGTGTACGGAACGGTTTTCATGAAAGTACCTTTTTTACTATATTTTAATATATTGTGATTGTGACGGATCAAGCACGTGGCCCACTTGATGCTATACGGACTAACCTCTGCCTATAACAGATGCACTTCGTCCGAACAAATTGCACTGCGCCCGTGACACTGAGATATACAGTTGTTAAATCTCATGCGCCTGTAATTTTTCTGGCTCTCAAGCACTGCTGCCGGAACACACTGTTAGATGCTTGGCGACAGATTTTCTACTTGAGGGTGGTAGCTAGCCAAGCGAGCATTCGCAAAATGCCCTTCCACCATGCGGTGAAGCTCAAGCCGGCGCGGCGGTGGGGATCGAACCATTGACCTCTCTATAGCTATTACCGCTCGGCCATGATTGCTTCAAATACAGATATTAGCAAAAGTTTTGTGTGCGTGTTCGGGTGTTTGTTATTACTCACCTCCGATACAGTAGAACGGATATGATGATTTTTCACACAAAGATTTATTTTATTAGGTGCTGCTGGTGCTGGATTAACAACACATACCTATAATCCGTACCTGTTATCTCGATTTACTGAGTATTTCCCGAGGGAATGAATATAAATGAATTCTTCTACATACAGTTACAGCTATCCGTATATATCAGAACGACTGCTAAGCAACGACTTATTAATGAAAATTAAACGAAAGGCTTTGTCCATAGTAACTGAATGAAAGAGAACAATTTGAGACTAAGCAGGTATGTCGTATTATTTTATTATCATTTTGTTCGTACGCACGATATGAGATATCTTTAAAATTATGATAATTAGGTGAATTGCCTGCTTGGCCGTTTTTCTTAGTAGACGTTTCGAGTCTTTGACATTATGCATTTTGCTATTTACATGCTTGACATACAGCTACTTGGTTCATTGGCCTTCTCGATCGTTTAGCTCAGCAGTCGTTCCGTTCCGGATAGAGCATAATGTAAACTAAAGTAAACTATTATTCAAAACTATTTTGAAGCGCTTTATAACATGTTTGAACACTTGTTGCGAACGAGTTCATCTGGGGATGTACTACCACCACATCTATTTCTACCGTCAAGCAGTAATGTCCACATTCCTGTGTGCCGGTTCCATTGTTGTTATTTTTTTATGAAAATCTGCAACTTTGTCTCATGGTGATCGGAGCAGTCGTCACTTTTGAAGAAATGCATAGGTTACCGCTAAACGATGCCTCGTGCTTATTGCGCAAGCTTATCACATTAAAAAAACATTCTGTGGCTGGCGCACACTTAACGACACTATCGACATCGCCTCAACTGAAGCCGTTCATTATTCTTTACATGGAACTCCATATAGCAACACACACTAATCAAAGCCGCCAGCTTCGAATCGACTCGAGACAATATTGTCAATATTCGTGTGAATAAGGCAAGGCAACGCGCGAACTGGCCGGTCAGTTCTCCATACAAACGTCGAAGGGCTATCTTATCAGAAGATTCAGATCCAAAACAAAGCATGATATCGATTCATCTCTTTAGTATCTAGGCTTGTATCGTATTTTTTAATAAGATATTTAACTTGAGAAATCTCGAAACATATTCATATAAAATTTTCGAGGCCCGTAACTTACAACTTAATTATATCTTTAAAAAATTTCGTTAAGATACAAGCCTAGATACTGACGAGATCAATCGATATTATGCTTAATTATGGACCAAAAACCTCAATTAAGGGAATGATCACCCTACGGCATTTGTATGGAGAAGTACCGGCCAGTGGAAAAGGGAAAAAAAACCTGCCCGTCTGAAGTCATCGCTTTTTATTTCCTAAATGTTACATAATTTCAGTTTATAATTCATACAAACTGTAGATACCAATAACTCTAGACAGTATAAACTTACTTGAGGCTGATAGCTTTTCTCAAATAAAACTCAGCTTCTTCATTTTGTTTTTGATTTTTAAGCAAATTAGCTAAGTTGTTCATTGCTTGATAATATTCGGGATACAATCTGTAACAATAACAGTGGAATGTGAGTAATACTTGAAAATATGACAAAATAAGGCCTAGACAAATATAGATTTGGAGAAATAAGGAATAGGCAAATTGCATAATTTACGAAATAAGAACAAGGCGAACGTAGAAATTGATGAAGTAAGGATTTGAAGAATGCAGAATATGACACAACAAGGATTTGACCAAAATATAATTTGTGAATGTAATTTTTTATGGAAACTCACGTCTTCCCGGCACGGCTCTTAAGATATAAACAGTTTTATCTACCTTGTAGCTACTTTTTGCAACCATCATACATTTTCATTGGATTCGCCGCATTTAATACAATATTGCGCATATTATTTTGAAAAGTTATTTTACAGCACTGTTCTTGTACAACGTGTTCCATAAATTACCCCTAAGACTATTAAAAATTATGTTTATCCGTAACATATGTAATCCATCTAATCAGTACATATATATATATATATATATGATATCGTAACCAACACCTATACTCCCAATATAGCATATAACATGATCAAGTTCAATAGTTAGGCGACAACAAAACGAAAAAAGAAACCCTACCATAGAATGAGCATTCCTAACAATTCTCAGAACTGGGGGCCAAGTCTGCTAATTACATGTTCATATACAGCATAGATTCATTCAAGATTCATACAAGACAGAATCGGTAGTCTGCTGATCCCTTAAGAATATATGAATCTATGATGAATCTAGGCTGGTTTGACGATATTGCCAACAAAAAATAAAAAGAGAAGACTAAGGTAATTCAGAAAACACTTTCGTTATTATTTATTATTATTTCGTTTCGTCTTCATACGAAACCGAGATGGAATCAATATTGACTCAATATGAACGATATGAAGTTAGTAGACTACCAAAACTGTCAAAATTGACCAGGCCGAGTCCATTATAGTTTCATATTGATTAGCAGACTTGACGCCCAGAGACAGATACTGCTGGAGAATGCGTTATTCTATTGGGAAATTATTTTTATAATTACATGCTGAAAAAGAATATTAAAATACTATATGATGGATTGTTCTAATCGAATCTTTAATTACTGATACGTTTCTCTTTCTAGACTTATCTCATGCAAAATTATGAAAGCATTTAATACATACTACAATACCTGATTGCCGTCCTATATTCTTCAATCGCTAATGCCGTATCCTGTTTAGCATCCGCGACTTTAGCGACATTATAGTGCACTTTAGCGTTTAGCGGACACACTGAAAGACCGCTGTTGAAAAGAAGGTATTCGTTACGCCACTCAGACGACCGTTGCCATGTTCGCAGTGCAAATGTTACCAGCAATAGAAAATACAATGACAGGAAAAACTGGAAACAAATGTATACCAAACATTATCGAATCCGTACACCGCTAGTCGGACTCGAACCCCGACGACGGTTCCGTACTAACATAGATCGCTCTCAGCGATAAGACCGCCCATTGTCACACCTACTTTTACTTATAATGTTTTTAAATTTGTATTGTGCCAATAAAGTGTTATGTATCTATCTAACATACGTATTTGTTTTACGAGTATGTATCTACCAAAAAAATATTTGTATCTATTCAAATTGGGATCCTGTGTGCGACCATGGCTAGTTTTGTTATTACTATTACTTCACTAGTGCGAAGTTTATTTAATAATCACAGTAACTTAGACGTTTATAGGTATGTATCACCGTTTTAACTATCGCCGCAAGAAGAACGCATCAAGTGGCACTGTAGCTCTCAAACTGATGAACCATTTTTTATTTAGTTTGTTTTGTAAAAGAGGTGAATTAATCGATAGTATTCTTAGCTATCGCGAATCTGTGCGCATCAAAGATAATGATAACAATTGAACTTTATTCATAAATTGTAGAAAAACTGTCCAACCCTTTGAAAATCATCAGCTCTTTTCTTGTTGATAAAGGAATGTGAGCAAAATCCATAGTTCTAATTAGATTCGACACCCCATAAATATGAAAAACAGCAGCAGCAGTGTTATAGGTAAGGTAAAGATTACCTTACCTATACACTGCTGCCTACTTGCCATAGAACTTCCCAGTTAGTTTATTTGTTCTGAATGTATTTAGAAATTATCGTACATATGAAAAAATATAAATAACAAACCTTGGTGTAAGTCTTCCTCTGAATAATCTTGCCAAGTCCCATACCCACAAGTAAGCAGTACCCAGCAGAAGATATGTAGAGAACTCTCTCTGCGATTACGAAGCCAACTGGATAGAATATGTTTGCCGCTGGCAAAAACGGCAACACTATCAATGCCACGGCCAATATAAGGCTTCTGGGGGGAAAAAATAAAGGGTGATGTAGGCAGGTGGATATTTTATAGTTATATAAAAAATATAATATAAAATAATCCTTATGCCTGCCCTTTCATATAACGCGAAGGGGCAGAATTAAGGGAGATGCAAGCTGGGGCTGAAAATTTGTATTAAAATTGTATATTTTTGTAGTTTTCGGTAAAGCGGAACCCATTAATTTTCTTTCGGTTAATTATTTGCAATATTACTGCAACAAAATTCAATGCATCCGCATTAAGGATCGCAACATTTGATGTATCACAAGTAACGGTGCAATATGATAGATGTTATTAGTAAGTATATAATATATGGATAGATATACTTTAGTAAATATGTATAATATGTATATTATGGTATATCTATAATATTTTTGTAATCCTCTTTTAATTGCCTTTAATTTGACAACTTACTCAGTATGTTTGGTTATTAACTTATTAGGAACGGACGTATATTATATATATATATATATATATTACCCGCGTTATATTTACTAGAATCGTGACTCCCATACGAAGGACTTCAAAACAGTTCGAAACCGGCTGGAATATTACCGGTAAATATAACGCGGTTCCTAGCCGGTTCCTAATAAGTTAAGATGGATAAAACTCGCGATAGTTTTCAAAGTGAAGTTTGGTTATGTTTTTATTTGAGCCGATAATTCGCCATTGTGCCTTTAGATATATATTTTTCAAATGCCTATCTATAGACACTTGGGTTTTTAAGACGAATATAACGATACATTAACTATCGAAATCAATCCACCCGTGTAGAAGATACGAGGTTATAAAGAAATTCACATACAAATATACATAACTACTTACAATAAACGCGCGAAAAACATATCCCTTCCCTGGCAGTCGGGTACAAAAGTACAGTAGTATATTTTTTTACGATACAATTAGGAACACCAATAGGGGTAAAACTTTTTGCGGTAAGATAGCCTTTGGCCCCAATCTTATCTGATGGTAAGTGATGAATGTGGTCGAACGTGGTAAACTGTGTTTTTTTTTTATTTCTGGTAGGTAAGCCTTTGACCACAATCTCACCTGTTGGTAAGTGACGAAGGTGTTAGCAGACTTTACCTAGAATTACTGGCTCTCAAGGACAGTTACCGGAACACACCGTTGGGTGCTTGGCGAAAGATTTTCTAATTATTTGGATTAACTTAATATGGGAAACAGCTGTCACGGACTACTGCCGGAATAAAGGGTTAGGTTCTCGGCAGCAAACATAATACATGAGGATGGTAGTTACCCAGGCGATGTTCGCAAAATGCCCTAAAACCATGCAGATATGCATGTTCTATGTTTAAGCTGAAGCTTGCCATATAGTGTAGTGTGTATAGACATCGGCTAAGAAATTGCTTTTGAAAGGACAGTATTAAGGGGGCAAGTGCAGGGGTAGGTATGGAAGGGAGTAAGGGTGGGAATGTGAATAAAGGAGATATTACGTAGGTAGGGGATTATAAGAGTAATAGTTGGGGTAGGGGTATTTATAGAGGTAACTTAAAATCAAAGTAAAGAATCAAAGGAGAAAATCCATGTAAAAATTTAAATGACGACTAATTTTAGACGATCAAAGTAAACGCGGGCATATTTGCGGGCAAAAGCTAGTAGTTATAATACTAACAGCTATTAAAACCAATCATACATACTTTCTTCTCTTTTCACTATTTCTTCTATCCATTAATTTTCTGCACATCAGTCCTCCATAAAGATACATAAGCACAACCAAAATTATTCTGTAATCGTGGAAACTTTCGACAAGCGGAACGCAACCCATGGCCCAGTCGTAGCAAAGCCACTGAGGCCAAATGAGGAGTAGAATATTTAGAGAGTAAATATAGTTAAATGTTCTGATCTGAAAAATAAGCACATAAAATGAAAATTAATTTTAAAAGAATTTGCGCATGCTGAATGAACATAAATTGTGCAGATGGAGAAATAAATGGCTTTGAACCCTCAACTAGGTCTCCAGCCCCATTGTTTTACATGTATTTTTATTATTACATTTTTCCACTTGTTTATTTACATCTTTTTGCTGATGTGGCGCCATCTATATATACAGCATCTAATATTATTTATGTTTTCTAAGCCAGTATATGAACAACAATTTGGTGAAACTTGCAAATTAATATAATTATGTTGTTTGGTTTGAAAATTTGAAGATGTTTTCTGGCAAGTGAATTTGGATTGCGTATATTGGAAATGGTCAGAGATAAGTAGGGGTGCTTGACCAAATGTCATAGGGTATCGGGAGAGCAGTCGAATGACATCTGTCAAAAATCCAAAATGGGGGATTCCAAGATTGCCGCCATAGAAAGTGCTCCGATCCTACTGTAGGGAGGCAGAAAAAAATAAATATCATAATTCAAAACATGTCACCTTTGTCAATGTATTGTTAACAAAAGCTGCTGGGTTGTCAATCTGTTTAAACTCTGGTCTAGTGCAGCCCATCACTTCCCACCTTGCATACAATAGTAGTAATAATGTTGCCATTACTAATACGATTCTTCCCATTAAATATAATGTTAGATTTAAAGAAACTTTCTCTCCTTGGTCATCATTTTTAATTTTGCATTTGGTTACAATGTCGTATAATATGCAAAATCCCTAAAAAAAAAAGTAAGAATAAAATCTAAGTCAGACTGAATAAAATGTTTTATAAAATTATTTTTATTATCTCTTTACTGTTAGGCTATATGCTAGTCTTTGCACACTATCTAACTAGTTTGTAAGCAAGCAAAATGCCTCAAGGAAAGCTGCAGGAAAATTCTGCTAGGTGCTTTGTGACGGATAAATAGTTAGAATGCTATTTTACAATACAGGTCTAGCTTGTGGCAGGATTTAAAGCATGCAGCCCACACTCTTCAGATGCCACTATAACTGAGCTATTTTTGCTTAAATTTACAATGTAGTAAAAATTTTAACCACAAGCGGGATAAGAACCTGAAATCATCCATCCATATGAAACGAAGAGACTGATGGTAAACCTACATTTCAGTTGCAGTCTGATTGTCACAATAGTTCTTATTCACCCAGTAATTTCCTTACCCTTTACACTAAATACAGCAGTGTTTGAACACTATTACTTCCTTGATAAAATCTGACTATGGTGGTACCCATCAAGGCAGACTTGCTTAAGAGGCCTTCCACTTGGTATGTAGGGGATTTAATTTTAGTTCGTAATAGTTTAGTTAGTTCAGTAGAATTCTTTGTGCAAATTCATCCAGAACTGAAACCAACTTCACCAAGCAGTAATGTTTGCATTACTGTGTTCCGTTTCGAAGGCTTGGGTGCTGGTGAAATTACATGCACATGAGACTTAACGTCTCAGTGTGATGTGTGCAGTGCAGTTCACTACTTGTGACAAACAGCATCTATTATAGGTAGAGGTTACCGCTTGCACGCAGGCCTCATGCTTCTTACATAACAACAGCATAAATAAAATTAAAGAAATCTCACCAAGACTGTCACACCATTCTCTTTAAACAGCATAGCTGCTCCAGATAGAAAAACTGTTAATGGCAAATTTAAATGAGAAGTAGGCACCATTGCCTTTACATAACTCAAAAATGCTAGAAAAAATGTTATGCCTGCCAAAATATCCGCTCTTCCTACTATGCCAGATACTGCTTCAACATGTATTGGATGTACAGCAAATAACAAAGATGATAAATATGCCTCATCCAGCCACCATCTAAGTTTTACATTGGTGTTTAATATTTTGCAGAATGTTTGCCATGTAAGTGTGCTGCAAAGGACATGGCATATAAGATTTGTTATTTTAAAATGATATGCATTTAATTGTTGCCCACTCAGAAAATAATTGAACCTGAAATATAAAAAATATTTTAGAATAATAATTAAGCTGTTTTATAATTTAATTATTTTTTATATTAACTTTACTTTTTAATTTATTTTTTATTACATAGGATCCAATGAACCTATGTATTTATTTCACTGACAGGTAGTGGTTATCTTGAATAACCACATGAAAATTTATCCCGGGGACCATAACTGTTTTTGAGAAATTAATTATTACTTTTGATTTCACCCCTATTTAGTTCTGTATTTTACATTTAGTTACATATATACTATTGCTTACAACTACAGTCAGTTGGTTTGGTGTAAGATGAATTATGAGATAGAACAGAATAGGGGCACCAACCTTCCAAACAGTCTTGTCTGCCCTACTCATAGTGGTTTTTATAAGCAGCAGAGGTGGAGGGGATCTAGTCCACGAGCCAGGCGACCAAAGCTGTAGAATTGCATATTATGCAAACAATGTAAACCATACCTTATTTGGTTTTTCATGTAGGTAGACTCTTGCTATTCAAAGTGCAAAATACAAAACATAATATGGACAAATAAAAACTTCAGTAAATCAAAACTACTGTACTAATAGGCAGGTACAAAGTGGCATATTTTGATTATAAAGTCATTTGGTGCATTCTCTGCAACCTCAAAGTGACAGCCGTTGTGGATGCATTCATCCAAGAGATTTCATACTGCACAGTGAATGCAGACTGTAGAACTCAGGCCCGGTAGCGCCTGATTAGTAAGAAATAAAATACAGGACAGGTACATCAATTTTATTTCAATTCTAAATAAACTTTCATTTGACCACAATCTCACCTGGTTGGTGTCTACAATATGCCTATTTGGATGATTCACTCTTATCTTAAAAACACACAGATTATATGTGTCAGGACACATTGACTCCAGCAAAGCATTTTACTTTTTGGCCATATGCCTGATAAATGAGGAAGCGAACCACTTTGTACCGGTTGTATGTGCTGGTGGTTTATAAGTGGCTAACTAGCCGGTGCTTCAGACTTTGAGGTCTATTCCCACTGAATGAGTCATCATTTATGAGCCTATTTATGAGATGAACATTACGTTTCTATTGACACAAGCGCCTCAAGTTGGCCAGGCCATGCAAAAGAGTCCATACAGGACCCCTTTGTATGGCTTGGCCAAGTCAGTCCAGTGGCCACACATGTGGTAAGTATAGACTCGGCATTTATTCTGAAGTGAAGTACCACCTCACCTTTATTACTATTCCTAGCTTTTTTGAAGCAGTGATGGCTCAGTGGCATTGGCTATGGACTGCCGCGCAACAGGTCCATGGTTCGAATCCCGCCAAGAGCTTGAGCTTCACCGCATGGTGGAAGGGCATTTTACGAATGCCCGTCGGCTAGCGACCACCCTCAAGTAGAAAATCTGTCACCAAGCACTTAACGGTGTGTTCCGGCAGCAGTCCTGGAGAGCCAGTGAAATAACAGACAAAATGAGACTTAACAGGTATGTCTCAAGGTGATGGGCGCAGTGCAGTTCCTCACTTGATGAAATGCATCTGTTATAGGCAGAGACCGCTTAACATCAGGTGGGCCTCGCACTTGTTCAATCACAATAACATAAAAAGAAGCTTCTTGGATGCCAACTGAGATTTAGAATTGACGTACATGCGAAACAGTCGATGACAAAATGACACCTGAGAGTTCTAAGCTGTCCATTATCAGTATAGATACATTTTGGAGTGTCAAAGTCAGATCCGATTGACTCCGTATTTGTAGAAAAGTCACTCCTGGGTTATTTCAGCATTGAACTTGACCAAATTCGCATCACCCCAATCGGTGACTACTTCCATGGGCAGGATCAAGCGCTCACCCTTAACATATCTATACAGACAATGTACTATGCTTTGGCGAATATATCTTACCTGAAGGACAGTATGGTAAGTGGTCGGTACGATTTGTGGCTCAAATTAGACTTGATATTAGTTCCCCAAAAGTCATTAGCGAAAGAATCTTGCCATAAACCACTGTAAACATTTTTATTTTTCACTATTGCTTCGGAGTCGTCAAACACGAAATCACTATGTAAACCAAATAAATATGAAAACGACGAAACACAGATAATACATAATAATTTGCAGTTTATTTTACTTGACATTTTATTCGGGTTGTACTTTTTGTAAGTTGTAACAGGTATAAAATTAGTAATGTTATGGTAATAATCACTCAACTAAAACGGAGTGATAACTTGCTCAGTGCACTCATCATATTGATAGTTCTAGTAGCATTATTATTTAGTTTATTTATTTCATTTTTATTACTATATTGTAGTGACTATCGTCTTAATATTTGACTATTATCTACGTATGTGGGTGGCAGTGTTACCAGATTAAAATTATAAACTACCGTGTTGACAGGTTAGAATTACGGTGTTTCGGCTCCAAATTACCGTGCATAGATTTAAAAAATACCATGTAAATTACCGTGCAAAATAAAGAGAAAATGCAATGATTTTTCGATATTTTTTTCCGCCACTCGATGTGATAATTTATGTTCGGCCATGAAGGCAGCTAGCTTTAGTTCTGCTATTTTTTGTTTATCTTCACTGGGCTCCAATTTTTTGAACATGCTATTTATTGGCGGAACGTTTGAACGTACAGTTTTAACGTTTTGTGAATGTTTTGTACCTTCAGAATGTCTTTTTATGATAGTTAATTCTGCATTCATCGTTGTGTCGCAAAATGAGCAGAAAGCTTTATATTGGTCCTTAGGATGTTGCTGAAGCCAAGGGGAAAAAGCTTTATTATTTCGCCACTCATCTTTGAATTTTTGTTTATAATGCTTACGTTTTTGTCCAGTTTTCGGAATCTTGGATGATGACGCTTCATTATCTGTCTCGTAGTTATCAGTATCACTACCCATTTTATGTACGTTGTGTCGAACAAAAATAAATATTGTTTCACTGATTAAATACACCGCGCACTTGCCATACATCAAACAGCAACAAACAAATCGAAGAAAAAAAGAGTGTGAGCAAGCGATTCCTTCATTCATTATTATGCAACCAATTTTCATAAACATTGATTGTTTGAATGGACATGTAAACTAACACACTTTTACATTTAAACGTATTGTGATGAATAAAATATTTAGGGATTTCCCCGGTAGTAGTGAAGCGAAATAGCGGCGACTTGATGTTGCCATGACATATAGAGCTGGATTTTCGTTTCGTTCTACGTATCTTTTTATAAAATTAATACTTCTGAATAATTATTTACATGTTGACTGTCAAGGTAATTCTTAATAAAAATACCGTAGAAAAGTACACGGTAGTGAAACATTACCGTAGACCGTGTTTTAGCCAAAAATACCGTGCATCTACGGTAATTACCGTGTATCTGGTAACACTGGTGGGTGGACCGTAGGGTGTTTTTTTTTTTTTTTCTTTTTTCCTCTAAATTGTGAGGAATTGGCGTCGCACATTGTGCATTTGCCAGAGTCATGTTTTTATTTTTTCAATTTAAAACGGGGAAACTGGTCGGTATTTATAAACAAGGATTAGATACGGATAAAAGGATAGGGTCAGGAGAGTTAAGGAATAAAATTGAGACAATTATGCTACATAAAATCATTACAAAAAAGCATACAATATATACATTTTTACAACTTAATGTCATTAACTTCAATAAATGAAGCAATGACTTTATATATAGAAATAGAATTAGAAGATAATAAACTTGGTATATTAGTGGGAAGAGGTATATTAAATTCTATCAGACTTTGGTATAAGAAAGAGTAATCGTATCGTGGGCAGTTTAGGAAGATGTGATTAGCATCACCCACATCCTGCCCACATTCACAAATATTCGAATCTTTTACACGAATACGAGCAAGGTGTGCTGGACTGCACATGTGTCCTAATCTCATTCTTATAAGCACGGATGTAGCTCTCTTATTTAGTTTAGCAATGTAAAACCAGGGTTTTACTGGAATGTTGGGTTGAATGCAGTAGTAATACTTGCCCTTCAATCTAGCACCGTTTTTCCATACTTCACTCCAAGATTTTCGAAGATAAAGCTTGGAAAGAGCGGCAATGTCTTCAATATAATTTTTGTAAGGATACAAGTCACCACATTGTACGGCGCTATTAGCGAGTTCGTCAGCTTTTTCGTTACCGATTATACCGCTGTGACTGGGAATCCAAGCAAAAGAAACAGAGAGGCCCTTATTCACACATTTCAAAAGCATTTCTCGACAAGCTACAATAATCGGGGAGTATGCATTTCTTTTAAAAGGAAATCTTTCAAGTGCCAGTATTGCACTTTTTGAGTCAGAAAATATAACCGTTTTAGAAAGTTTCATTAAATTAATGTATTCTAAAGCTTTATAAATACCAAAACATTCAGCTGTAAAAATTGAAGTTTGGGGAGGAAATTTTACTTTCTGGACAATTTTGTATTGCTTATGAAATAATCCCACACCAACACAGTCGTTGTTAGAATGTTTGGAGGCATCACAATAAATTTGAAGCCATCCCTGCCAATTATCATCAACTACTGAATTAAAAAAAATATTTGCCAACAAATCACCTTTATGGATCCCTAAATCAAGGTGAACGGTTGGTGAAATAATTAATGCTTGGTAGTCAGATTCAAAAAGGGACAGATTACGAGAACAGTGTGTTTGTGCATTTATTGTTTTATAATTATTGTGGGCTTGGATTAAACACGGTAGAGATTTATGTTTCCAATAAGGAGAAGAATCGATTTGCTCTATAAGGAGAAGAAGTTTTGACAAAAGTGTGTGTTCAGAAAACTGCAACATTTTACTAAAGAATCTATCGGCCAAATATTGTCTTCTTAGGTAAAGTGGAGGATCAACACATTCGACTTGTAATGCGTTTATCGGGCTGTTTTTCATTGCTCCAGTTATTATCCGAAGGGCTTTCGTCTGGATAGCATCCAATTTCTTCATTCCAGCTAGGCTACATGGTTCCAACAAGAAGGTTCCATAATCAAGAACACTTCTTATCAAGGCATTGTAGACCAACTTCAAAGAAAAGGGATGTGCACCCCACCAAACGCCCGAGAGACTTCTAAGGATATTAAGCGAGCGCTCACACTTTGCAGCAATATGGGTACAATGTGACAAACCGGAAAGTTTAGCATCAAATATGACACCCAAAAATTTTGTTTCTGTTTTAATAGGAATTAATTCCCGATTGTAGTATAGCGTAATAGGTGGAGGCATACGGTTTCTAGTGAACAACAGTGCACAACTCTTAGACACTGAAAGTTCCAAATCGTTCTTGTCTAACCAAATTTTCAGCAATGTTAAGGAGTTTGATAAGTGAGAAGAAGCTGCATTGATGTATTTACTAGAACAGTATAAAACAACATCATCAGCATACTGCAAAATATTGCACGATCCATTTAATGAGCCTTCTAGATCGTGTGAATAGATATTATACAGAATTGGACTTAGAACGGAGCCTTGGGGCAGTCCCTTCCAGATTATTCTACTGTGCGATTCTATTTTGATTATACGTCCAGACAATAATTTTATGATAAAATTTGTAAGGTGTATTGGAAAAGATAATATTTCCAGCTTTCTTTTTAATAATTTTATGCTGACATTATCATAGGCGGATTTAATATCCAGGAAAACGGCTACAACTGATTCATTTTTAGAAAACGCCAATCGTATATCTGACATAAGTATGCCGATATTGTCGTATGTACTTTTTCCTTTTCGGAATCCGAATTGTGACTTTGAAAGCAAATTTTTATTTTCTATAAACCATTCTAATCTATTTTTAACTAAGTGTTCGGCAAGTTTAGCGATAACCGGCGATAACGCTATGGGACGGTAAGATGAAGGTTCAGAAGGATTTTTATTTGGCTTTAAAATTGGCAACACTATCTGTGATTTCCATGTCAATGGTATGTCAGTGTCGCTTGTCATAATTATTGAATTTATCAGTTGTAAATAATAATCTAATGTATTATCTCCAAGATCCCACAAACTTACACAATTAGTTTCCATGTCCGGTCAATATGGATCCCTTGATCATGTTACAATGGAACACTCAGAGCATGCGACGCAAGAAACATGAACTTATACACTTGATTGTAAAATATCACCCGTCAGTTATTGCCATCTCGGAGACATGGTTGGTTCCTGGGTCCCACTTTCGGGTTCCAGGATATTACTGTCTCCGGGATGACAGGGCTGACGGGTGCGCTGGTAGTGCCTTATTTATTAAGTCCACTATTCCATTTTCCCAAATCTCCTTTCCCTCACATCAGCAAGGTATCAACATTGTTGGTATCAGATCTTTGAATATATCATTTATTTCCATATATATCAATAAATCAGATTCTACTCTTATTCCAGATTTACTCTTTCTGCTTTCTTCTGTTTCTTCCCCAATGATAGTTATGGGTGATTTTAATGGCCATCACACTATGTGGGGTTCTCACTACTCATCTGCCTATGCTCATTCTCTTGTTGATGTTTTTGATGAAGTAAATCTCTGTGTAATTAACAATGGTTCTCCTACTCGCAGAGTTTATCCATATCAAAATCCGAAAAGTGCAGTTGATTTAACTTTATGCTCACCCACCCTTTCCTCTCTCCTCACATGGGAAATCCTCCCTTCAACTTATGGTAGTGATCACTTCCCTATCATCATTTCCATTCAAAATAGAGTCACACGATACTGTAATCCTAGTCCTTCCCTAAAATACAAACTTTCTGCAGCTGATTGGCTTTCATACTCATCAGCTCTTGACCTTAAATTAGAATCCTCATCTATTTATCCATTAGATATTGACCCAGTAATTTCATATAACCTATTTATAGATATGATAATATCTTCAGCCTCTCTTCATATTCCTTTGAAGAAACCACCAAAAGATTTTGCAGTCTCCACCCCATGGTGGGATTCTGATTGTACTAAAGCTGTTTTAGGAAGAAAAGAAGCAGAACTAAATTATAACTCTTCTATGACTGAAGTAAACTTTTTAAAGTACCAGGCAGCAGCAGCTACATATAAAAAATTGGTTAGCAAAAGGAAAAAATGTGGCTGGGTATCTTATTGCGAAGGTTTATCCCCGAGAACTCCTTCCTCACTGGTATGGAAACAAATAAAACGTTTCCGAGGTTCCTTTAACACCCAAATTGTTTCATCAAATGACCCTTTATCATGGCTAGAGGCCTTTTCAGATAAGTTGGCTCCTCCTTCAGTCCCTTCTGCTGATCTCATTCCTTTGGCCCCATCACCGCTTCCTTCTCATAATTGTTTTGATTGCCCATTTACCATCCAAGAATTATCCCTTGCACTAGACGGACTGACTGACTCAACTCCTGGTATTGATGGAATTCCCTATTCATTTATTACAAAGTCCTCAATAAAATGTAAGCAAACCTACTTAGATATTGTAAATTATTTTTTTGAGCATGGTATAGTACCCGATCAATGGAAAACACAAATAATTCTACCTCTCTTAAAACCTGGTAAAAACGCTTCAGATCCAGACAGTTACAGACCAATTGCTTTATCCTCAGTTTTGAGTAAGATAATGGAGCATATGATTAAGCATAGACTGGAATGGATTGTGGAAAATGGGCTTATTTTAGCAAAGACTCAATTTGGCTTTAGAAAGGGAGTAAGCACCATAGATAATTTAAGTCTGTTGACAACAGACATCAACATTGCATTTAAGGAAAAAAAATACCTTGTTGGAGTATTCCTGGACATAGCATCGGCTTATGATAATGTGCTTCTTCCAGTTCTCAGGAATAAACTTATTCGGATAGGTATACCAGTAAAACTTGTACGGTTCATATGCAATATGCTAATAGAGCGCACTGTGATAGTAAAATACAATCAGCACTTTCTCCCTCCTAAATATATTTGGAGAGGCTTACCCCAGGGCTCAATGTTGAGTCCTTTATTGTATAGCCTTTACACCTTTGACTTGGAACAATCTGTTCTCTCATTCTGCGATATACTTCAATATGCTGATGATCTGGCTTTATATCTTAAAGTTCAATCCATCGGTCAAGCAACCAATAAACTAAATACAGCTTTATCATATCTTAACGATTGGCTTTTTGAACATGGTCTTGCCTTATCCGCTTCAAAAAGTTCAGTGGTTGTTTTTACCAAAAGAAGAGTTATACCTCCAGTTGAGTTGTACATATGTAACGAAATCATTCCCCAGGTTAATAATACAACATTTTTAGGTATAAAACTTGATGTGAGAATGTCTGGCACCCCCCATTTTGAATACATTTCACAAAAAGCTGAAAAAAATGTTAATATTCTAAGGTCTCTTTCAGGGGTATGGTGGGGTTCTCATCCATACTCCCAAAAACTATTATACAACGCCATAATTAGAAGCCATTTTGATTATGGCTCATTTCTCTTGAACACTTGTAACAAATCTAATCAAGCAAAAATTTTCAAGATTCAATCAAAATGCCTGCGTATTATCCTAGGAGCTATGAAATCTTCACCCATCAATGCAATGCAAGTAGAATGTGGCGAGCCACCCTTAAACATCCGTAGGCAATTTCTTTCAGATAGATTTATTTTCAAATTGATTCAACATTGCAATCACCCTCTCATTCCAAAATTAAAGTTTCTTCTTGACCTTTATGATTCTCTGAACATGGATAGTCTCCCATGCCTTGTCATTAGCTATATTAAATATACAAAACTACCAGATCCTCTTTGTCAGTTCCCCATAAATCCCCTTTTTGCAACTTCTTACGAGGTACTTATTTCTGAGCCTAACATTTTACTTCATTTTGGTATTGATAAGGACTGTCCTAAAGCCCGTGTCTTATTCAGTGAACGGATTAATACCCAATATAGAGGTTGGCATTATTTGTTCACAGATGCATCCAAACTATCATCTAATAGTGTGGTTGGTGCAGCAGTATGGTTTCCCTCTTCCAAAATTTCTTTAAGCTTCAAATGCCCTTCATACTCTTCCATATTTTCTGGTGAAGCCCTAGCTTTATTGGAAGCCGTCCTGTTTGTCAAATCACATAATTTAAATAATTCTATAATCTTCTCTGATTCCAAAAGTTGTCTTCAAAGTATATTGTCCAATCCATTTCGTTCAAAATCTCGTTTCCCATTGATTTTAAAAATTAGAGAGTCTCTTTTTGATTGTCATACCCTTGGCATCAACATTGTGCTTGCTTGGATTCCAGGTCATTCTGGAATTCCTGGGAATGAAACAGCTGATTCTTGCGCAAAAACTGCTTCACAAATAGGTTCCCTTGAGCACTTCAAAATATACTCCCATGACTTGTGTCTTCTACCAAAATTGCAGCTATTTGAATCTTGGTCCAAATATTGGGAAAATTCCATTAAGTATAGAGGTAAACATTTTGGAGATATCCAACCCACAATTCCAAAAACTCCTTGGTTCTTCAAATTTCGTAAGTCCAATAAAGTAACCACATCAACACTATGCCGTCTGCGACTGGGTCATGCCTGTACTCCAGTTCATTTAATGAAAATTAGGGTTAGGGACCACTCATTATGTGAGTGTGGTCTCGACGAAGGAAACATGGACCATATTTTCTTTGAATGTCCAAATCGTTGCTATTCACTATATGATATCCTCCCTCCTGAAGTCTCTCGTCCAACATCATTTAAATATCTTCTTTCCCTTATGTTTTCCCCATTAATCAACCATTTATTGTGTAAATTTGTAAATATAAACAAAATTAAATTGTAAATATTGTATGTATATATATAGCTGTATGTACTGTAAAATGTATGCAGGTTAATGTTAGTAATAAGTATTTTAGAGATTATTTTAGTTATGTAGTTGTGTCATTTCTTTGTTTTAGATAAATCATCATGGTCTTCAAAAGTCTGGTCGTATCATCATTCTAAATACCGATCATATTCTAAATTAAAGTAATAACTCCACGTGACTTATGAAACTAGCATGAACGGACATTGGCAGAATTGTGGTAACATTAAACCGCAGAAGCCATTAACAAAGAAATATTAATAATATCTCCAAGATTTGAAAAAAAGGAATATGGAATGCCATCTTCGCCCGGAGCTGAATCCCGAACGCTAGAAAGCACACCTTTGAGTTCATTAATAGTAAAAGGAGAATAAAGGAAGTCATTATCATTGCGGAATGGCGATTGTAAAGGTTGGAACAATTCTTGTTCCGGTACAAATGGAGGCGCTAAATGGTCGAGGAATTCTTCAGACATGGATGGTGGAATTGTGCTAAAGGTGGAATCGGAGACACCTAGCCGGAAACGTTTAATTTTGGTCCACATCACTGAAGGAGGCGTTTTAGGCGAAATAGAAGTGCAGTTTTGTCTCCAACCTAAAAACTTTTTTTCTCTTAAAAATGTTTTTGTGTTAGCAATTATGTCTATTAAAATATTGAAATTTTCGTCAGTCATATTTGTATTGTATTCTATCTCTGCTTCTTTCCTTTTTTTTACTGCCTCAGTACATTCACTGTCCCACCATGGAAGAGATGGTAATCTACCAGTAGAAGCATTCTTAAGGGGAAAAGAAGCATCAGCTGCTTCTGTAATCAATTGACATAGAGCTGTACTACATTCCTGTTTACAATTATTAGCTATGTCAGGTAAACGTTGACATTTATCCTCAGTATATTCTTTGAATATTGGCCAGTTATCTTTTAATTTTATTGTGACTTACGTCACAATAAAATTAAAAAAAAAAGTTAAGCAACGTCCGCCGCGGTAATGAGTTTGGATGGGTGACCGCTGGTGCCAATACTACTGAGCGTTTTCGTGCTTCGGAAGGCACGTTAAGCCGTCGGTCTCGGTTGTTATCTCAGGATGGGGTGGTAGGGAATTTTGATAATGCCCGCCTGGCTAGCTACCACCCTCAAGTAGAAAATCTGTCGCCAGGCACCTAACGGTGTGTTCCGGCAGCTGTCCTTGAGAGCCAGTAATTCTCGGTTAGCCTGAACAACATCTTTGACCACATCATCACTTACCATCAGGTGAGATATTGGACACAGGCTGACCTCTCAGACATAAAAAAAAAACTCACGTAGTATTTTAGTGATCATCGACGACAATTAGTAGTATTAATTATAAGTAGTTTTTTGCACAACACACATGATATTGGAAATCTCTATCCAATCCTCGTTTTTTTACATTTTATTCTGTAAATATTTGCCAAATATTGTGAGAATTTACCCGACCAATGGGACCGATGTATTAATAGAGATAGCTCAATTGAGCTGGAGAATTTAAATAATTTTGACCAATATTTTTTTTCTGTGTTTCTGTGCTGTATTTGTTATCTGTTGTGCTTTGTGACGTAAAAATTATTTTTTTCTAATAATAAGTTAAGTTTTTAATGTGACCATGTATACAATATTTCAAATTAACTTTTGTGAGGTAAATGTAACTGATTGACTTCGTTTTTATCTCAATAAATAATAATTTCATTAAATCAGCATGTTTCTTAACCCAAAGCTTCGATTTATGTTAAAGAGCTCAATCAGCATTAGCAATCTGTCATTAGACCATTCCATAATCCTTAATTGATACAATTTATTCGCTGGATCGAAACGTCCGTTGCGTGCAATGGCCGCAACGCAATGAGCATTTGCTCGTCCGTCCACACCGCAGCCGTACGTTCGTTACATTTCTCTTTGATGTACCGACAGCCGCCGGAGCACGGCCGAAGGCGAAGGCGAACGAAGGCCCGCGTTTGGCTTCGCTTGCTTACGGCATAACGTCCACACTGATTCGTTTGCGCTCCCTCGTTACCCTTAGCTCGCTCTCGTTCGCTTGGTCTGTACCCGACATCACACGATTGGAGCGGTCACACGCGACTGAAAGCAAAACTTTTATTTTTTTAGGGAGGACATAGTTGCTGACTACCGCTAAGCGGACGTCCAGCTCCACCGGGTTTTGGGCGAGGGAGGGCCCTTTTATAGCCGAGACGGGCGTATAAGGCGAAAAGTGCCTTATACCTCCGGCTCCTGCGGGCGCCGAAAGCGCTCCGCTACTATCGGGAGGGGTGACAGCGAGCTCAAGGGCACCACTGTGGTTCGGACCTCGGCTTGTCTCGCTGCCGAGAGATAATGGGGAATCGGAACTAAATGCCCCGGTACAGCTGCAGTGTTGTACCGTTGAGAATGGGCCCTACTGAATAATACTCTGTGACTATTTGGAGAGACACTAATCAGGATGGGAGCAAAACAAGGCATAGTCGCCATTTATGCCTTGTTTTGATGGTGCCGTTTTCGAGCGGCGATCGGGGATCTACACTATATTTTTTGCAGATTTCGTAGTATAATTATACTATTTGTACCATAATTTCATAGTGTGTAGTATGTAGTACCGTAATGTCACTATACTACGCGAAAATACCATAATATTGTCTTCCGGTTGACCGCCTTTTTAAACCCTATTATTTATAAATATTTACCCTACAATATAGAGATTTTCTGTATGTCCGGCAAAATCTACTAAGATAGCTGTTGATATGTCTGAAAACTATTCCTTTTAAAATATTACAAAATTTGGTCTTGGTTTCCTGATAGTACCTCACGGAAACGCTGATTGTGAAAAAGTGTTCAGTTAAGGTAATTTAGCAATAACAAAATTAAAGAATGACCTTGCAACTCGCTCCTATGACTCCCTGTTACTTTCTTGCGATGCAGTAAAACAAAGTAAATCCAATAACTGCATATAATTTATGCCGTCTGACAACATGTTACGTCGTGTCAATGCTAAGGATGAAGTTCCGATTGGTGAGTTAGCCGAGATCAACGTTCACTTGCCTGAACTTGATATCAATCAGTCGATAGGATTATGTAAATATTTTGATACCACCGCATAAAAGTCTTGCGAATTATGAATGCATTTTATTTGGTGGTAACTCACATCTGTTGCAAGAAATCAAATAAAATAACAGATTATTCACGGTTTTATATAGGTTTCGAACCCATTCTACATTATTATGGTATTCGCAAGTTTTAGATGGTATTGCTCGTATTATCTTGAACAGTTCTTGAACACCAATACCGTCAAAAATATTAAAAATTACGTTTACTCGTGACAAATGGTATATATCATGGTATATTTGATAAGTTAAAAAAATGTATTAGATATTGTAAAATCTCTTCTCAGAATCTAGAGTTTGACGTGATGAATAATATAAAAAAGATTTACCAAAAAAATAAGAAATTTTTATTTTTTATTTCTTGTTAAAGACGTAATTTAAAACATAAATGCCGAAAAACGAAACGTTATACGATGTGAAAAAAAAACTTGAAACGTAGTATAATGTTGGACAAATAGTATAATTTTATTTTCCATGTACCATAATTTTTTGAAGGTCTGAATCCATCCCTGATTATGACAAAGAATCTGTTTGTACCTAAAATTTCTATCCGTGAATTATTTTGTGATTTCGGTAAGAAATGAAGCGAATTAAACGACATAAAATCAAAAAAGAGAATCCGGAAGACTTATCATCCCAGGCAAAGGATCAAGAAGAGCATGATCTGGCATATTACATACACGATAGAGTGGAACTGATGCATCAAGTGTTTTCGATGCTAAAGTACAAAGAGTTGAAGACTATGGCACCGGAATGTGTGAGAAACTTGGCAATTGGAGATTTACAAGAATTGTGTACAGAAGAGGTAAACGAGTGTATGGCTGGTGTAACTTCTTAGTAAAATTTCAGGCATCCACTGTAAACATCGATCTTACAGTTTGAATTATTGTTCATTAGTCAAGTATTAGGCTGAAGACTAAAAAATATATCCCAATTTTATACATATTCAACAGCTTCTTAAGTTCAGCTGTCAAGGCACTGCTTAAGAATAGGATAAATTCCTATTTTGCGATGTGTTTTTGCTCTATGTAGACATATTTTTAGAGCACACATCTTTATATCTGGTGGGAATTACTCCTGCTAGGTCGGGTTACCACATCCACAAGGGAGCTGGTGTTTAGGTGAACTATCATAAACTCTGCTGCAGTTTTTTTTTAGTAAGTAATATAGGTCTGTATCTACCGGCTGGCCGGATTGTGCGCATCTGTACAAACCGGCTAACTGGTTGGCGGTCAATAGTCGTGTTTACAAATTTACCATAAAATCTGCATAAGTTAGATTTTCATAATGCAAATGGTTTTCGTAAGGATGGATTAAAATTTTTATGAAATCTGAAACCAGCTCTTTTTGTTGCCAAAATATTACGTCATTTAAAAATAATCTCGTAACTACTTCTACAGTAATGAACCTAGGAAGCTGTTATTTTGCATTTGTATAGGGAACAAGTCAATACTCAATAACGATGTTAAAAGGATAAGGATTGATAAGTTTTTTTGTATAAATTTTTTTGATTTAAAACTGTGTGTCCCGTCCAGAATTCTGGTCGTCTACAAAAAAGGTTTAGTATACAACACAAAAAACCGCATCACCCATACCGCATACGGTAACAAGAAGTTAATCAATCGTGAAATTAAAAAAAACTTTTACTAGTTGCATTTTGCCTCGCAAACACTCACTGATCGAAACTTACATAATAAATAATCTTGTAACAACTTTTAAACTATTAAATCCAAAAGTCTTGACTCTTCGAGCGCACAATCGAGAAATTGATCGAAAAAAATTCTCGATCGTGCGCTCGAAGAGTCAAGACCTCCTGAGGATGCTTCGTGTAGAAGCGAAACGCGTCGAAGGTTCTTCCGGTTTGGCTGCATGGCGTTTGTGACGTCACGTCGGCTTAGCAGGAGTATTGGGCGGAATTGTCACTAGATATATTTTTATATTATTAAGTGTTTTATTAAAATATTGATTTGATGTTTTCGTAAAATATTTTAAAAATATTTGTTATTGTTAAATATGGATTTCCGCAAAGTAACGCCTGAATCTATTCATTATCTATTGTTATCACTATCGCCGATGCCAATAGGTTAAGACCAGACTTGCATTTGATCCAGCTTTGGGAGCTCTCCCAATTTGAAATACCACTGCTCTTTTCAAAAGCCTCTTAAGCTTTTTGCCCAATTAATAAGCACTATACTCGATGTGTAACAGAAAATTGAGTTTGGGTGTAAGTGTAACACCTAGCAGCTCAAGTTGGTTCTGGTTTAGTTTATAAAACATTGGGTGTGGGGGCGGGTGTGGGGGGATGGGTAGAGTAGATAAAGGGGAAGTTGTGACCAACCCCCTTTTGCAGATTTTTTTGTTGCTGTTTTATCTCCAAACAGTGGTTTTCTCTTTCAGAAGATTGTCTGTGGGTATGTTTGTTATGCAGAGTGAGTTTTCCACCGAAAACATCTCCTCATTTGATTTCTGTCTGCTCCCTAGTTGGAGGGAGGCACTTGCTTTCTTCGCAGACGGGGTGTATAATTTAGATTGATTAGTTAGGTAGCCAGCTTATTCGGATGATTTCTCAAACGTTGTTGGTAGATTGTGTTTGACCTGCTGATTTCCTTCTTAACAGTCTGCATCTGCAGGTTTTCGTGTATTTCAGAATTAGTTATATACCAGGGTCCATTATTCAGGTCAGGACCTTCGCTCCGCTACGGAACTCGCCACCTCGCCCCTTCGCTTCACTTGGCCTCGTGAGCTTGCTCCACTCAGGATCTCCATAGTGAGCTTCTGGCTCCGCATTTTTTATATACACTCTAGGGGTAGGGACCACAAGATCAGGTCAAATTGGTGTGCTCTGTGTTGGATCTGTGACTCACTTTGAACCTAACCCAATCCACTACACTAAAAACATAGGTTTTAGCAATTAGAAGTAAATTATCTACCTACTAAATGTGAGCCGGTGGGGGTCGCAACTTTCCTTTCACAGCCCCCTGTGTCTCTACCCTTCCCCCACACCGCCCCTAACCCCTAAAATCTAAGTATGACAATAGTGAGATTATAAATAAAATAAAAACATATCTCGGAAAGAGGGAGGGATCGTAACTTCCTCTTCACATGAGGGTCTACCCATCCCCTCACACCCGCCGCAAAATAATTAAAGATGGTTAACTCGCTAATCCATCTTGATGGGAACTGGCTCTCAAAGAAGGTGCTGGAACATATCATCAGGCGTTTCAGGAACATGTTTTGAACCTTAATGATGATAGTTAGTAAGGGAAATTTTCTTACCTTTAGGTATGGCTGTTTTATTTTTTTTTCTTCTTTTTCAAAGTTCCGTATCAGAAACGGGACCCTATTATGAATCCTCTGTCTGTATGTACCTCCGTTTGAGGTCAAGGGGCATTCTAACTGAAATATTTAGCATGTTGAACTTTCACTTAATATTCATAATAACAAAAAGTTGAAAATAAAAGGTATTAAAAGTTAAAAAACATACAAGTTTTTTAACTTTTAATATTGTTATGTTTGCAATAGTGCCTGCTCTGCGGATGACATTACAAATTTACGAGAAAAAAAATTAAAGTCATGTGCGGGATTCGAATCCACGTCCATCCACCTCTGTAGCCGGCTGCCGGGGGTAAGCTCTGACCGATTGAGCTAACACGTAGTTTAACTCATAACTCTAACTCTTGCTCTCGTTCTTCAACTATTGTATGGGGATGGAGCGACAACTATAGTTCAACTTACGATGTTTGTAAACAAGACCAATTTTACAATTGGTTTTAAACTTGTAAATGATGCAGACTTAATTGTTATGTTTGCATTGCAATAAAGCGTGCTCTGCGGATTACATTACAAAATTACAAAGTTACGAGAGAAAATATATTTAAAGTAAGAAAATAGGCTAAAGTGGTGGATGGACGCGGGTTCGAATGAACAAACAAAGAACAAACGTTAAAAAACTTTAAAAATTTGCGAGATAAAATGACTATAATTTTTTTATCTCGTAAATTTGTAAAGCTTTTTAACGTTTTTTCTGTTTGCACTTATCATAAAAACGATAATACATACAAGCTTCAAAAGTAGCAAAGTCAAAGGCAAAATAATTTATTTAATTTAGGCGTCTAGAAACGCTCTTATGAAGGTCAATAGCAAATTTTAATATAGAAATATTCGTTCCTTTGCCGTGGTACCATTAGATAGTTCCTTTGATGGTACCACTACCACATTCAGCAAAAAAAAATATGAAGCCACCGCGAGAAGACCAGGCAAGAAACTCAGGGCCTTTCTATTAAACGTCTTTTTATAATGTGTTACATACTATATAATAAAATATTTACAATATTTGTTTCAATTGCGTAAATCACAAACTGTGTAGTAGGATTTCTTATTCAAAATGTTTTCACATGCAACTGGAATTTTCCTTCTGTGAGAGTTGTAATATGTTTAGGAACTTTATTATAAAACCGCACACGATTACCTAAGTTATATTTGTCTTTGCTAATCTAAAACCTGGCACCGCTATTTTATCAATATTCTCAGTGTTGTTATGAAAACCCTGTTGTGTAAAAAATGCTTACACATTTTTTCAATTGCGTAAATCACAAACTGTGTAGTAGGATTTCTTATTCAAAATGTTTTCACATGCAACTGGAATTTTCCTTCTGTGAGAGTTGTAATATGTTTAGGAACTTTATTATAAAACCGCACACGATTACCTAAGTTATATTTGTCTTTGCTAATCTAAAACCTGGCACCGCTATTTTATCAATATTCTCAGTGTTGTTATGAAAACCCTGTTGTGTAAACAGGGTTTTTCAACAAGAACTATGTTTTCTAAATCAAAGAATTTAGATGAGTAGATTCAATTTTGTATTGTATTACGAAGAGAAAAGTTTTGAATGAAAATTGATATCTGGCAAATGTCCACCACGAGCATGCTGACAGATGTCGATTCTTTCATCAAAGTTTTTAATAAGTTTTTGGCAAAATGGCGGGTCTATTTCGTTAAGTTCACATGACGGATTATTAGTTTTAAGGCTGCAATTGATTCGATTGGCTCCGTATAGACTCTATCCTTAACCTATGTTAAGGATAGAGTCTATACGGAGCCAGATCGTGTGATTTAGCACCACTGGATTATTTTTTGTGGCGATAGCGCCACAAAAAATAATCCAGTTTGGCTCCGTATAGACTCTATCCTTAACCTATGTTAAGGATAGAGTCTATACGGAGCCAAACTGGATTATTTTTTGTGGCGCTATCGCCACAAAAAATAATCCAGTGGTGCTAAATCACACGATCTGGCTGGCCGCTTTACCATAGTAGAAGGAGTGGGAAGTAAGTTATCTTCATACAAACGCACCGCGCGCGGCTTGTTTGTGTGCGCCATAGTATCTATGCGTCCCGCACGCACACCCTAACACAATCTCGACCCGTTTCTCAGTGCGCCAGCCGGGGCTAACACCGAACAAGGTTCGCGTGTCACGGCTTTTTAGCACCGCTAAATAAATGAAAAATGTTTGATAATCGCATGAGAACTTATTGCTGTGTCTTCGGCTGTCTAAATAATTCATAGATTCCAGAGTTGTCTTTGTTCAGATTACCTACTCAACAGGAAAGGTAAGCAAGTCACTTATTCTCGCATACCTATGATTTTTACTTGATGATGAATGATGCCGATAAGTAATGATGATAAGTAGACTTATTTTTTTGTTGTATTAGGTATGCCCCGCGTCGCACGTCTCTGGCCCCGCAACCACATAGTATCGCCAGTCGGTATTTTTTTCATCGTGAAAGGTGTTTTCTTCGTTTAGGTATAAAACCGACCTCACTAAGCCTGAACCCAGACAACACAAGTAAAAATACAACTTCCCAGCCCTTGCCTATTTCTAGGTACTGAATTAAAATTTTGCATATACGAGGACATACATTATAAATAAGTCACAACCCTGAGACAGGCAAGTATGGTTGGTAATTATATCGCGAATTGGGCCGGAGATGGCCTACTTCCTCACTCTTTCTACTATAACTTTACCGCTGAATTTCATGAAATTATGCGATCGGGAAATTTCGTTGCAACAAATTGATCGCCATTGGCTGTGTAACATGTGGCACCGTGCTGTTGAAACCGCTAATAGGCAAAAATTGAGTTGTTAACATCTCGCGATCCATTAACTGTTACCGCATTTCCAGACTCGAATGTGACAGAAACGACCATTTATATGCAAACGAAATTTCCCAATCGTATAATTTCACGAAATTCAGCAGTTAAGTGGCCAGCCATATCGTGTGATTTAACACCACTGGATTATTTTTTGTGGGGCTGTGTTAAGGACAAAGTCTATACTATTATTTATTTATTAACGAAATAGACCCGCCGTTTTGCCAAAAAGTTATTAAATCTTTGATGAATGAATCGACATCTGTCAGCGTGCTCGTGGTGGACATTTGCCAGATATCATTTTTCATTCATAATTGCCAAACTTTGAGCTTCGTAATACAATAAAAAATTTAATCGTCTTCAAAATTCTTTGTTTTAGAAAACTAAGCTCTTGTTGAAAAACCCTTTATTTTCAAATAAATACAGACTCGGTAAAGGTAAAATATCCATTTCTTTAAAAGATCCCTCAGATATTCCCTAGGATCCATTTCATATATTGCTCGAATTGGACGCTTTTTTAAGATAAAGATTGTCTCTATCTCAGCAGCAGTTCCCCATAGCAATACACCATACGACATAATACTGTGGAAGTACGAAAAATAAACTGGCAGAGCAGTAACTTAAATAACATTTGGTAAAGAAAACTTTAAACATTTGGTCTAAACTTTTAAAATATAATTTGCAGCTTTTAGGGATTAGCTCTAAACGCCTCCTTGCTATTCTTGATGGAGCAGAACCTCCTTCAGATACGGAATCGTCTAGTCCATCACCACCTCCTGACTTGGAAACTATTTCATTAGATAGCATTTCAAGTGATGAAGAGTTGCTGGCTTCAAGTGGAAGCAAGAAGAAAAAGGTAAAGTCTCGTTTTGCTTTCATCTTCACATTATTATAAAAATTTAATTAAGTAAACAATTCCTTCTTCCTGTCCTTATCCAAAGCAAAGTGGGGTCGGCTTAATATGTTTCTTCTTTCATTCTGGTCTATTAACTGTAATCTTAGTACTGACTCCAGTGTCACCATACTTTCTTCACGCATTGAGGTGCAAAGTTAAAAAAAAAGCACTGGCGAAACATGTCGTCTATTTTTTTTTTTTTTTTATAATTTTTTTTTTTTTTTATGCCTGGTAGGTTAGCCTTTGACCACTATCTCACCTGATGGTAAGTGATGATGTGGTCGAAGATGTTGTTCAGGCTAACCTAGAAGTACTGGCTCTCAAGGACAGCTGCCGGAACACACCGTTAGGTGCTTGGCGACAGACTTTCTACTTGAGGGTGGTAGATAGCCAGGCGGGCATTCGCAAAATGCCCTACCACCATGCTATAACGACTGCCATCCTAAGATAACAACCGGGACCGACGGCTTAACGTGCCCTCCGAAGCACGGAAACGCTCAGTAGTAATGTCACTAGCGGTCACCCATCCAACTCATGACCGCGCGCGACGTAGCTTAACTTTGCTGATCGGTTGAGAAGAGCTAAGTAAACTTCGCTACGAAGTTGAGAAGAACCAACTGTCATGTTCCGTTCTTAGTGCCCCCTAAGTGAAATGTTTTAAAAATTGTTAGGAAATCATTTCAGATGAAAATAAAAGTGACTTTTCATATACACGCATCAGCTTAAAGCTACTTACACTAATTATAGTAATAATTATATCGCGACCATTGATCAGTACCTACGAATATGGGTAGATATAAACCCACATTCATACTCAGCACTCTTTTCGTTATTATTATTCATCGATCCTATTACATGCCATACAATGCTAGTCTAATAAATAATAATCCTTTTTTTTCGTTTTGGTGCAAACTTCAAACTAAGATATACTAAATCTTGCCCATTCTATTCAAACTACACATCAGCTTAACACTGGCATAATCCTATTTTTCCTTTGCTGGTGCTAACTTCAAACTTCCTTGGATATACTCAATCTTGCCCCTTCTACGCAAACTACACAACAGCTTAACACTGGCATCTCTGCAACATGAAATCTTGTTTTAGCGACTCCTTAGTTGCCCAATACTCGGATCCATACATAAATTTGAGGTATAGGTAATGAGTTAATGACAGATAGTTTTTCCTGTTAAACTTAATGTTGCTTTCTTCTATTCTTATATCATAATTGTAGGAATGCTATATAATTCTGCTAAATTGGGTGCTATAATTATCCTTATCGAATTTCTGAATGTGCATTATTCGACCACTGTATATTTTGCCCGTGGGGTGCCGGGCTAGAATGTCACCTCCCCATTGCAACCTGTGGGTGTCGTAAGAGGCGACTAAAGGTTAAATACCGGAAGGTAGGCAGCAGCGCCATCTGTGGAACTGATATCTTAAACTGCGATTCCCAAGACGCCTGCCTAGCATGGGGAATATGGCAATTCCCCCCTTAATTGGGGAGGCTGCGTTCAGCAGTGGACAATCCGGCTGATACAATATACTATACTATATATATATATATATATATTTTTTTTATGTTATTGTGACGGAACAAGCCCGAGGCCCACCTGATGTTAAGTGGACTAACCTCTGCCTATAACAGACGCATTTCGTCAACGACGAATTGCACTGTGCCCGTCACACTGAGACGTCCAGTTGTTAGGTCTCATTAGCCTGTAAATTTTTTCTCTTTATATTTTAGGAGACCAGTTATTTGCTAATTCTATGGCAGGGTATAGACAGACCGCTTAACTATCATATCATCCGCGACGCTACAGGAACCGTATAAGGAATGCGAACTGTTTCGCATTCCTTGTACCCTGTTAGTACTAACTTTTGATACTACTTGCTGAGTTTGGTGTGGTCCTCGATCGCTGGTCTTGGTGTTGCCGCTGGGTTCGGCTTTCGTGGTCTAATCGTAGCAGTATGTTAACACTACTACTGCTGCTAGGGGGGTTCGGAAGTTCCTTATACAGGGGTGTTTGAAGCCGGAAGAGGGTCGTGAACGTACCTAATGCTGATACGAGTATGCCAGTTTGCGGTTTGTCTAAAGCATATATAAGTATTTTTATGGAAAAATGTTTTGACCTTGCCATAAAATGTACATCATATGGCGAGATGTGATACATATGTATATTGTTAACAGCACAAACATCGTCATCACAATTCCAAGTCAAAATCAAAGAAGAAAGAGAGATCAAAGGATCCAGAGCCAGAAGCAGATGAGAATGCGGAATTATCTAGAGCCTCTCGGGCTGGACTGACTGTACTTGAACTATTAGAACTTCAGGCTCGGGCACGGGCAATTAGAGCTCAATTGCAACAAGAACAAGTTAACAGTAAGTACCTATTAATATTAGGTCCTTACATATGAAATTGGCGTTTTGTATGGGAGGAACAAAAAGTCGAATATTTTTTAATATAATATATTTAATTAATCAAAGTATGAACCATTATTTTCTATGCACTTTTGCCATCTCATAGGTAGTTCATTGATCCCTTTACTAAAAAAACCAGTCGGACGGGAATCAATAAAATCTTTGAAGGCGATTTGGACTGCCCCATCGGAGTTGAATTTTTTCCCTTGCAAGAAGTTATCCAAATTTCGAAAAAAATGGTAATCTGTTGGAGCAAGGTCCGGGGAGTACGGAGGATGTCTTAGACTTTCCAATTGAAGCTCTTCTAATTTAGTAGCCGTCTGTAGCGCAGTGTGTGGTCTAGCGTTGTCGTGAAGCAGCAGTGGCGTGGAGCGATTGACCAGCCTAGGTTGTTTAGCCGCTAGCTTTTCCATCATGGTTTGCAATTCCTGACAATAGACATCAGCCGTAATAGTCTGGCCAGATTTGAAAAAACTGTAATGAACAATACCGGCACTAGTCCACCAAACGCTTACAAGTAACTTTTTTGGGGTTAATTTTCGCTTGGGGCAGGATTTGGCTGGCTGGCCAGGATCTAACCATTGCGCTGAGCGCTTCCGATTATCGTAAAGAACCCATTTTTCATCACAGGTAATGATTCGGTTTAAAATACCTTCATTATTGTGCCGGTTTAGTAATGTAACGCAGCAGTCGACGCGCGTTTGCCGGTTTGTTTCAGTCAATTCGTGAGGTACCCACCTTTCAAGCTTTTTAATCTTCCCAATTTGCTTCAAGTGAATTAAAACAGTTTTATCACTAACATCGCAGCCTGCAGCTAACTCGGACGTGGTTTGCGATGGATCCGCTTCCACAATAGCCTTCAACTCTTCATTATCAACTTGAGTCTCAGGCCGTCCACGGGGCTTGTTCTGCAGGTCGAAATTTCCAGAACGAAAACGTTGGAACCAAAAACGAACTGTGTTTTCTTTTGCAACACGACCGCCATACACATCATTCACCCTTCGAGTTGTTTCCGCAGCACTAGTGCCACGGCGGAACTCGTACTCGTAAATAATGCGATATTTAAGGTTTTCCATTTTGTAAAATGAGTGACGCAAACAGAAAAAAACAGAAGAAAAAAAACAAATGAATGACGATCATCGAAGCACAAATACATGAGTCTATAGCTGTACAAATTTGAATTTGGAATTCCTTACCAAAGAGGAGAAATTCGTGATTAAAGTGGCCAGTACGAAAAACGCCAATTTCATATGTAAGGACCTAATATAATTGAAAGTTACGATGGGTCTTGAAGTTCTGAGAATGCAAGTGTTTACCAGGGAAAGAGTAAAGGGCATATTATCCTACTTCAATCAATTATTTTCTAGAAAAGGCACACTTTTCAAGTCTCAGATCATTTGAGGTATCAAATTTGGAGGTAATGTTTAACTCATAAAGTGAGTTTCTAAAATAACTCGTGTTTCAAGAATTTTATCCTATGCATAGGGTCAGACCTTAAGAGTCGATTTTAAATAAAAAAATTACGTGAGGAAAAATTTTAGTCATTTGCGGAATTTTTCCTCTCGTAAATTAGTAATTATGTAATGTATTTCGAGAGCATGCATTATTGCAAAAATAAAAATTGTAAATTAATTTGAGAATAATTTTTTTTTGCCCTCTCAAATTGAAAATATCAAAAGAAAGGACTAATTGAAAATATAATCTATGTACTTTCAGAAAATCGATTTTCGTGTAGAACAGAACAGCAATGTTGTAAATGTACCCTGAAGATATATACAAACAAAAAAACGGGCACCTTAAGGGCTAAGCCCTAAGACATGGGCTTTTCTATGGATAGTATTAATATGTTTAGTATATCATTAGCTTAAATGACTACAAATTTCTTATTTTCAATGAGAATATAGTTTTTAACGATTAAATCCTGGAATTGGTGGTTAAGTCAATGCAAAGAGCCATGTTAAAACGTACATTTTTATGGGTGTACTGAAATAAAAGACCATGTGGATTTATATCGTACTCAATAAAAAAAGACATCAATTAATAGAAAAATAAATATTATTACTTTCCCTTTCAACGATTATAGCACGTAATCGTCTCAGCATGCACTCCACCAGGCTTTTGATGGGTTCCTGTGGAATGATTTTCTATTCAGCCGAGATCACAAGTTTAAGCCTCCTGATCTTTTGTAGAGGTGGTTGGACAGATTGTACTCGCCATGTTAGGATGTTCCAGACGTGGCCATTGACCACGTCGGTCGCGGCTGGCTATTCTAAACGACGAATACCGACCTCTTGCCTATAAGCATCTACGTCGCCAGAACAGTGGGCCAGAGCATTATCGTCCATGTACATGGCGTCTTCACCAATTACAGTCAGTGCGGGTTGTGCATGTTAAGAAAAGATTTATGTTATGTATCTTTGCGCATTTAGTGAGCCTTTTTCAATAAATACTATCTCAGTAAGATCGCTGAAAGTTCCGTCCGCCGAAAACATAACGGACATATGAAAAGTTTTATTATTAAAAATACACAAACTGAAAAAGGGATATATATTTTTAAAAACAAAAGTTTCTAATTTGGAAATAACTTTATTTCATATGCACACTCGTTATTAAGTGCCAGTAATATAGTTGGGCCATTTAAATCTCTTTAGAAATAAATTATTACCAATAATGTAGGGTAATCAAAACCGCCACACATAAAAAAACACATTAAGGGATGTGGCTTTTTAAAAATCTTTAGTTGTGACTTGTGCCTACATTTTCCTTTCGTTTATGTTTAAACTTTATATGCATCTATTGAAACAGACGAGACGAATTTACTTAGCATTCCTTGGATTCACCGTGCGGGTGCCGGGTCCATAGCGTTGCAGAGGAAGAGGCCCAAGTCAAGGTGCCTGGGACTTGCAACCCAGTGAGTAAAGTTAAGGGGCCCCTTTATGATGCACCAGTGCTCCCTTTCACCGCTCGAGCCTCCTCCCCTGCCCAACCAAATTTGGTAAGATCCTACGATTGCCGCCTTGGATACACGTTCTAGGATGGAAGTTACGGTTGTTCTTGACTGGCCAAGGTATTTTAGTAGGTTATATAGGGATTTCGCTGGTATACCCCTTGCTCCGACTTCTACAGCATATAAATTAACCACATAACCGTTTTTGGTTAATTCATTTGTTCGTTTTTATTGTGTGGTCTTTAGGTATGTTTGTTTCCCACGGCACAGTAAGTTCTATAAGTACTATGCGTTTTAGATTTTTTGAGTATAGAAATATATCTGGTCTGGATGACGAAACACCAATATATCGTATTATTGATATACGAAGATTGAGATTACTTACGAATAATTAAAGACTTAGATTACGTGTTTCCAACTTGATTACTATGTCTCTTTTCGCAAAAATAAGTAAATCAATTGTAATGTAATTACCCTATATCTCATATAATTTAAGATAGAAAGGAATGATCATGGCTTGGCCCTGTTGTATTAACAAGAGAACACATTAAGATCCCAAGGTATTTAAATTATTGTTGTAATCATATTTTTATTTGACTTCAGAGCGCGCTTCCGAGGCAACAGCAGTAGAATCCAGCCATCATTCTTCAGACAACGATGAGGTAGAGATCAAAGAAGAGCCTCCAGACGTTGTGGAAATTAGCAGTGAAGATGAAAAACCCGATATTAATAAACTAAAAAACAGTATTGGTAAGTAATTGTTAGTCAGTCATCAGTAAGACTTGATACATACTCAAATAAATGTTATAACTAAATGTATGTTGCGCACAAATGGCTAGTAACTTAATAGGAATTAGGAACTCACACCAACGTTTTCCCGATTGCCACCATTACTGCAAAAGTGAAAGCCTTTATCAGGGAGCCCCGATTATTTAATGGGTGGCGCCAGTAAATGACACCAACCTATGTAGGTACTATATACCTTAGAAGCAAGGATAGCCAACCGGTCATAGCTATGGACTGTAGTGTCGCAGGTCCATGATTCGAACTCCACCGCCGGCTTTAGCTTTACCGCATAATGGAAGAGCATTTTGGAAATGCTCGCCTGGCTAGCTACCCTTCAAGTAAAAAATCTGTCGCCAAGCACCTGATAGTGTGTTCCGACAGCAGTTCTGGCACAGGCACATGAGACTTAAGAACTGTATGTATCAAGGTGATGCCCTCAGCGCTGTTCGTCACTTATGACGAAATTCATCTGTTATATGCAGAGGATACTGCTTAACATCAGGAACAAGTGCATGTTTCGTCACATAAAAAATAGCGAGCTATAGTTATTATTATTTATAATTTATATGACTAGAGAATTAGGAACTAATCGAGAGAAACAGAAACTTTGCCTTGTTGCAGTAGATAGGTTTGCAGTTGCAATAGATACATGTATAATGTCAGCCTCAGGTTACAACCAACGCCGTTCTGCGACTAGTTGTGCTACTAGGATAGTATCCATTATAACTAATAGTTAGCTATAGCCAACGAATCTTGCTCTTGTGTAATGCCACTGATTAGGGAATTAGAAACTAATCGATAGAAACAGAAACTTCTCACCAATTGTAAATTTTGATTAGGCAGGAGACAGTGCAACACTTTTTCTCTATGCGGGATTGACTCCGTTCGAACGCAACCTAAAATTCTGGTGAAAATAAAGATCCTATTCACCACTTTTTATAACTGTTATAACAGGGCCGTATATAACAGCCAACTGAAACGTAATTGTGTGCCTATGCTGAAATTAGATATTCGATTAAGTTACCTTCAAATAAAAAATTTTTTTTTTTCTTATGATTGCAGATGAAAATATATCGTCTCCAAAAGTATCAACAACAGAAACAATTAAAGAGACGGAAGCAGAACAGACCACCCAAACAGTCACAAAACGTATCAGTAATCTTATAATAACTGTGCCCCAAGCTAAACCTACTAGAAAAATAAAGCTCAAACGAAGCAAAGTCACTGTCTCTGTAGAAAATGGCCCTAGCACTGAACCGACACAAATACGCAATGTGACTATTGAAGCAAAAAGTATGACTACACATGATGGTGATATATCAAAAAACACAGCAGAAAAATTAAGTGATATTAAAACAAAGAAGAAGAAACGAGATAAAAAGAAGAAAACTGTAGAAAAATATGGCAGTGATCATGATGAAATTACACTACAGTTGTCTGACTCTGAAAAGATGGATTTATTTGAAGACTTAGATGAATCGAGAAAGAATTATGATAGGGTTTCATCTAGTTCAGAAGATACGGAAAGCAGCAGTTCAGATTCTGAAAATGACAAAACTCCTTATTTACTGCCGTCACTTGAAGAGACTAAGTCATCATCTAACACAAATGTAAAGGAAAAAAATAATCACCACCAAATTTGCTCAAAAAATATTGAACAAAATATTGCCAACGCATCTAAAGAAGATCAGGATGCAGATGGAAATATACGTCAAAATAGTCAAGAAGCTAATACAAATCCGTGTCAAAGTGATACTTTAAACAGTGAAAGTGGAGAACATGGCCATATAGATGGTACCAATAATTTTCCAATAACTAATGATTTAGACGATTCTGGTGTAAATATACATCAAAATTGTCAAGTTACTAATACAAATTCGTGTCACAGTGATAAATTAAGCACTGAAAATGAACACCAGGTTGATGACGAAATCAACAATTATCCAAAAACCAATACAGATAAAAATTACTTGACTGAACATCATAATAATGATAGTGCTTTAGTAAATAAAACTTCAGATTTGACTCAACTATTTAGTGCTAATACAAATAAAAACGTAACTGTAAACGAAGATACTCCAACTGTCACTGAGAAAGGGAACTTAATGGATAAAGAAATAAGAATTCTTCATCGGGATGATGTCTCTTTCAAACCTGATAATCAAGATTTAGGATTAGAAATAACTTCAATTGAAGATATACCAGTTCTTAGTGAAAAAACTGTAAAAAATACTGAAAAAGAATCTCAAATACATTCTGATAAAAATGAAGACAGTGGAAAACAAGAAGATTTGTCTAAAGAAACTGAAACAAAATTATCTGACGGTGAACTATCTGATCGCCAAAGTTCAGAAGTAGAAGCTTTAGAAGTGCGATCTGAAGTAGTTTGCATATCGGATGATGAAAAAAAAACACATAATAAAATCAATAAGAAGAAGAAGAAAAAAGATAAGAAATCGAAAAAAGATAAAAAATCAAAGAAATCGAAGTCGGATTTTCGTGAGGGTGCTGACCAAAACTTTTATAGAGACCAAAACGACGCTTTGAATGAATTGACTATATGTAACGAAAGTCCTATTGATTTAGAAAGTGATGATATTTATGAAATATTAGAGCTTTCGGATGATTCATCTTGTTACGAAGTAGAAGGAACTGTACTATCTAAAGAGCCAACAGCTGAAGAAATAGAAGCCTTGTCAGCTAAAATAGATGAAATAGAACGAGAGGATGTAGTCACAGATGAACAAATTCGGCAGCATGAACAAATGTTGACAAAAACGGACACTGGTGAAAAATCGGAGGAAAGTATTGTTAATGAATCATGGAAAGACAGATATCTCGAAAGCAATAAGGTTAAAAAAGTTTTAACAACTGCCAATATTCTTAACGCTCTAAGAAAGAAAAATAAAGAATTAAAGAAAAAGATAGAAGATTCCAAAAAAAAGGAAAGCAATATAAGTTTTGACACTCAAAACGCCGTACAAGCAGGAATTATGACTGCTACAAAAGCAATTAATATTCCATTAGAAGAAGGCTCAATGGAACAGTACAATGCTTTGCAAGGATCTAATAAATATGTTAATCCTGTTGAAGACCTACTAGAAAAAGAGAACGGAGTCGCTGGCGAAAAAGATTTCGAAAATATTGTTACAAAAGAGCCAGTAAAAGAAAACATCACTAAAGAAATGAAGAAAGATGCGAAACAATTATTGAAAATGTATAAAAGGTTACTCAAACATAATGATATGAATAAACAAAGCAATTCTCACAAGAAAAAAAAGAAAAAACAAAAGAAACGGGATAAACAAAATAGCGTCGATGAGAAGGCAAGCACAGACTGCCTAAAGTAACGTATTTATTATGTATGGAACAAATAGTTTGTTGAAGATAAGATAAAATATAATTATATTTGCAGTATACTTTACATTGTTTTCCTTATAAAGTCGCTTAGCTATCGACCTTCCTTTCTCTCCTCTTTTACTTTTGATGGAGCTCAGCTATGGGGCTGTACCAAACAAAGCAACATCCAGATAATCCAACGATTCATTAGAACTGTCGTTTTTTTTTTTTTATTTTTTTTTTATGTTTTTGTGACTGAACAAGCCCGAGGCCCACCTGATGTTAAGTGGGCTATCCTCTGCCTATAACAGACGCATTTCGTCAGCGACGAATTGCACTGTGCCCGTCACACTGAGACGTCCAGTTGTTAGGTCTCATTAGCCTGTCATTTTTCTGGCTCTCAAGGACTGCTGCCGGAACACAATGTTAGGTGCTTGGCGACAGATTTTCTACTTGAGGGTGGTCGCTAGCCAGGCGGGCATTCACAAAATGCCCTTCCACCATGCGGTGAAGCTCAAGCTCTGGGCGGGATTCGAACCATGGACCTGCTGCACGGCAGTCCATAGCCAATGCCACTGAGCCACCACTGCTTCAAAACTTCGTGACCTGATATTGGATGTCGTTGTCGATATAATAAAAAATAACGCAGAAGCTCACGAACATAGACTTCACCACCACGTGAATGTTGAGGCAATCCAGTTCCTTGACAACACAGACATAGTGAGAAAGCTAAAAAGGACAAAACCTTTTGAGTTAGTGTAGTTGAGTGACAGTGATAAGTATTGAAGTGAGTGCTACATATAAAGAACACATAGTGTCTTCCTCTTAATAGAGACAATAAGATAGGTGTTAATGGACACATTCTTAACTTTACTCTATTTAGCAGTTTAAGTCAAGTTAAAATTACTCATTAGTCCATATTGTTGACTAGATTGTAATATAATGGGGTCTATTCCATATCACGAACTTGATTAAAACTTAACTATAATTTGTGTTAGTCCTGACATATGCATTATTTGGTATTCGGAATAAGTTAAACTAATTTAATTTTAATCGCCAAGATTAAATTAAGCTTTCTTGTTTATTTTACCAGAGATAATCGATGAACTTTGAATCGAATTGAATATAATGATTGCAGGCATTGTTTTTTTTTATATCAAGATAGCTTCTGCACCGCATCATCATATGTTTAGTAAATAATTACTAGATGAGGTTTGCGGTCAACATTCTCAAAACATTTTTTATATGTATGTTTTAAGTTGTAGTGGAACTAAACAAATCATTCTCAACCAAAAAACTGAGTTAAGCGGTTGAGTTGTTTGGATGGATAATTGTTAGTGGCATATAGGTACTACAAAAAAAAGTAAGTTTTTCCGTGCTTTGCGGGGAAGTGGAGTTATCGGTACTGGTTGTCATTTTAGAATGGCATGTCATTTCAATATGGTGGTAGCGAATTTGGCTTTGAGGCAGAATGCCTGCATAGCTGACTACTACCTTCAAGTGGAAATTCTGTCACCAAGCACCTGTGTGTTTATGCAGCTGTCTTTGAGAGCCAGTATCTATTCTATGATAGTTTTTTTTTATTTGGGCCACCTCATATTAATTGGTATAACAGATGTATTTCGTCACAGGTGACGAACTAAACTGCGTCCATCACCCTGAGACACACAGTTGTTGAGTCTCATGTGCCGGTAATTTTACTGGATCTCAAGGACTGCTGCCGGAACGCACCGTTAGGTGCTTGGTGACAGATTTTCTACTTGAGGGTGGTAGGTAATGCAGACAGCAACACATCGAGCTCTTCTCAGCGTTCATCCATCAAGCCATCAAATAACTAACGTTTAAAAACATCAATTGGGTAACTGGAGTTAGTTTTCTACGAGACTGGCTACACTAAGATTTGTCGGTATTATTTCTAGTGTGTGATTTCAGCCAGTGGTACTAACGTCATTAGACACTGCAGTTGATTCGGCACTCTTCTACCGACCATCGGAACAGGCACCACCTATGTAGTGAAACCTATGACAGTTAACATATGACGTGAGGTCTGTGAACTAATCAGTCTACATCAGTGTGATTCTATTACGAAACGGTGATTTTATGATAGAATAAGATATTGGCACAAGCCTATAAGATTAGAAGTTGATCTTATTTCATAGATTTTACAATAGTTGTTCACCATGCCACGTGCTATCAAAGGTGATCATGATGATGCCAGATGATAACAGAACCTAGAAAAGTGTACTAAAGATGACATCGTGATAGTGGAGGTACCATAATAATGGCGAGGTAACCTTACCGGAATCACGAGATAAGAGAAGTTTCTGCAGGGCGAGGACTGGAATGGCTACGATGAACCAAGTGTTTTTTAGTAATTTGTGTCTTCTAATTTGTACGATACCCACATGTGCGCCCGCGTTAAGAGAGCTTTGCCATTCAAACTTATGATGTCGAGAAAAAACCATACGAAATCTCCGATATATATATATTTTAACGCCACACGTAAATTCGATTATATAAAAATAAAAATAATTACCTTTGTTTTTACAATCATTATTTCGCTAAAAAGATTATATGATCAATCATTAATATATAGATTTATAATTTTAAATACAATCGGTCATTGAGGATCTCTCGAATCTAATGTTTTTCTCTATAGTCACTTCACTTGTTGCTCGAATAAAATAGAATACAGTTTGACTATGATTCGCCTTATTTTCACGAAAAAATATCTTTGATTAAGTTATAGTTAAGTTATAATCGAACTTATCTCGAATTGGCCTCATTTTGTTACCTAAAAGTTAACAATGAGCCGAACGGTGACAATTAAGAGAACTGTACGAAGCTTCTCTCTTAATTTGTTCCGCTTAGAATAGGATAACCGATGTGACTCCAGTTTCTAGGTTATTGTAATTATTGGTGATACACCATATACCACCATGACCTATAGGTACTATCATACTGTTTTACAGTACTCGAAGAAAGAGAAGCAACCATGAGGCCCAAAGTTTCTTGTGGAACACCTCACCGTGAGAACTCCTTGCCGAGACTATCGCGGCACTCAGAGTAATTTCCTGCACCGCATGCACTCTATTACGGTATGGTTAATGGTGGCCTAAGAAAATTATATCGGATATCAATAGGCTGCACAGAAAAGGGAACCAAGCTTGAGAAAGCCAATATAGAAAAACTAATATTCCTGTAGATTGTTCGTCCATATCTTTTTTTTTGTTAATCATTTGATAATTCTTGAAAATGGGTGGAACAATAAAAATAATATGGCGGCCACGAAACCGTGAATGCATCTACTAATTTTCCAAGAAAAATATAATATTTCGCATTTAACATTGATGCGAGAGGAAAAGATACCTAAGTATGTGGGATTAGCCAAAGTTATTAACAACAGTTTCAAAATTAATTAAAAGTTACTTTCAATTTAAATTCAGGATTAATTTTACTGGATTTTTATCAGCTTCTATGTTACCTTTCGAATTTATGTACAAAGCAAACAGACACAGACTACGTTCCTCGCAATATTGCCATATTGATCTTGCTAACTCATTTAAATGAGGGAACTGTATGCTACCCATCCTATTGATGTTACTAATTGCTGTGATATGGTCTATTCAAATTAATACGGCGCAGTTAGAATTATTTTGTGCATAGTATTTAATACCTAGAAAGGCTGCTATAAGTTCCAAGTAACACACGTAATAAGACATTTTTAAAATTCAATTTTAATTCTAAGTTATATCCAAATCAATATTAATTTGAATAAAAAACTACTCTTTTAGCGCATTATACATACCGACTTTTAAATTATAGAATATTATTTCCAAAAAAGTAATTCCAATCTACTGCAATAAATTGCATGAAAAACCATAAATAAATGTCATTGAAAAAAGATGTAATAGAAAATGAATACTTAAGCAAGCTAACATATTGTGGCATAACGCCATCCACGCGCCTCTAAAGCCGGGACCGCACTACAGAGGTGCTGCGCGACGTGGTATCCGAGCGACAATCAATACTACCTTATGCATTTACGGAGGTGCAGAGAAACGAACTTACAAAACGTATCTTGACGACATATACAACATTCAGTATAGACTACTGAAAAATATTGTACCTCCTAAAATTAACAATAAATACTCAAGTGACCCACTGGGGTTATTCAATCTCTTGGCATCGGCTGACCCACTATGGCCAATTTATGAATGAAATTCTATTGTTATCATTATCGCAGATATCAATGGGTTAAACACTTGTAACATTATTCTGGTTCATAAAAAAGGTTAATTAAATATACTTCACGAACAGTACTTCCGAACAGAAATCCAATCGCCTATAAGTCATTCTAAATTCATCCGAAGCATAAAAATAGAAAACTTCTTGTAACTAAAGACAATTACGTATATGGCAAAAGAACTTCTCAATTCATAAATTCTCACATTAATAATCTGCCGTGTAAAATAAAAGATAAAATTATATGAAAAAATATTAAATACATTAAAAAAAATATTTTGTAACATAATTTTATAGCTATACTAGCAGCCCGCCCCGGCTTTGCACGGGTATTAAAAAGAATATTATTATAAACACACATAAACACTTCTATTTGAGTCAGGTTACTAAGAAAAGAAAATAATAAAGAATGTTTAAATATTTTATTATTTTATTTTCTTTGGTTTTTTTTTATCGCGCAAATTCACTAACTTCTTTTTGCGCAGTTGGATAAAAACTATCCTTTGTCCTTTCCCATGCCTCAAACCATTTCCATACCAAATTTCATCCTTATCGATCCAGTAAATTGGTTATCAAGCAAAACCATTAACTACTTTTTGGATAAAAACTATTATATGTCCTTCCCCGTGTCTCAAACAATTTCACTACCAAATTTCATCCTAATCGGTTGAGTAGATCGGTTATCGCGCAAAATCATTAACCTCTTTTTGTGCAGTTGGATAAAAACCATCCTATGTCCTCCCCCGTGTCTCAAAATATTTCCATACAAAATTTCATCCCTATCGGTCAAGTAGATCGGTTATCACGCAAAACCATTAACCTCTTTTTGCGCAGTTGAATAAAAACTATCCTATGTCCTTTCCCGTGTCTCAAACTATTTCCATACAAAATTTCATCCCTATCGGTCCAGTAGATCGGTTATCGCGCAAAACCATTAACCTCTTTTTGCGCAGTAGGATAAAAACTATTTTATGTACTTCCCCGTGTCTCAAACTATTTCCATACCAAATTTCATCCGAATCGGTCCAGTAGATAGGTTATCACGCAAAACCATTAACCTCTTTTTGCGCAGTTGGATAAAAACTATCCTATGTCCTTCCCCGTGTCTCAAACCATTTCCATACCAAATTTCATCCTAATCGGTCCAGTAGTTTCAGAGCCTATTCAAAGCAAACAAACAAACAATCAAATCTTGCCTCGTTATTATATTAGTTTAGATAAAATGGAACATCTTTTGTAGTGCGTAAGCGCACACAAATGCAATTTCACTGATACACGTCACAAAGCCGTCACACAACTGGTTCGTATTTGTTGTATGCTCAGTGGGTAGCTGCTTACTGCACATACAATAAAATAATTCATTGAGCGCCTGAGATAAAAGCCATTTTTGTTAGCAAAACTCATGCTTGACTCTTAAATCTAGGTCTATCTCTCTTTTTACTGTTTTGTTTACTTTATTATTTTGTTTGCTATATGGCTGTGTACGTAAGACATTGTACCCAATTAAGATATAGTGTGATAATATGTACCTATTTTATCGAGAATTCAATGTCTCGATAAACCTAATATAGGTTTTAAGACATTACTAACATAAAGCATAATGTTTTTTAAAAATGTTTGGATAATAAATAAATAAAAGTAGCGCGACTTTTTCGTGCACTATACAAATGCGGCGTAGCAGAATGGTTCTCCCAGCTAATGGCTAAAACTCGAAATGGATGAAGTCGTCTAAAGAGAAATAATCGTGGTGTCTTGCAAAAAGGCAGATAGAGTTGAAATATACCTACTTAAGTGTTCTTTTTGGGTGAAAGATATAACATATTCTCGTATGAAATAAACTGCCGGCTTATTAGCTATCTCTCGGTGAACTTCAACACGAAGACAATTGGGCTTCGATTCAGGGGTATTATCTATCATTTTTAATGACGATGGAAGTTGAATGAACTAACAAAAGTGAAATAGATTGGGTCTTTTGTGTGTTTCGTTTATGCTTTCGTGAAATTTCTGGCCCTATCTTAGTGCCATTTGGCCCTAAATGGAATTGTAAGGCGCAAAATGGTAATTATATTGTGATTATATAATAATTTAAATAGGGAGTTATATCATTTAATTACATATCATTAAAGTACATATAACTCGCACATATCTTAGATACGCTGTTAAAATGATGTATCTCCTAAAATAATATCGAAACGCAAGTTGACATTTGTTTGTCAACGTCAGTTTCGCGCGCTATACAAATACGTTAGTGAAGTGGAAGATTACTTGTGATTGTGAATTGTAAACAAAGATTACATTGTAAATTGAGCAAAGTAAAACTAGATGATGTGATTAAAAGTTACAATTACTTGGCTCATGGCATCCGAGCAAATGGCGCAAATGCTGGGGGTGATCGTTGGCCACTTGCAGCGCATAGAGGCCGCACACAGAAGGCACTAATTTTTATGGCCTGATAAGCGATGATGCTACCTAAGATGGTGCACACAGATTTAGTTCAACAGCTTTGCTAGCGGCGGGCCTACTGCTTGCGGCGAAGATATACAAAACGCAAGAAGATAAATCACGAACGAGTTTCTTACATTTACCACTGACAGTGCGGAAATCACCTATGCACTCCGGAAACCAACAGCTAGGTCAAGAGTCATGCCCGATTGTCACTTGGCGCTACAAAATTTAGCAGACATAATTATATAAGGTAACGGTGACATGTAATAAGAGCCACATTTCAAATCAGGGTAATAATAGAGCAGTTATTCATGTCAAAGGAAGGACTGAAAAAGAATATCGCTACAGACGTTGCATAGCTCTGTAAGCCCACAGCAAAGGAAGCACAGAATCTGTTGCATGTCTACACTGAGAAACAACTACAAAATCTATGGAACAAGAAGTCCGACTAAATATGCGGTGTCCTTCCTGATATAAAACAAAAATGAATCTAATAATCTACTTAAGCTCACAAGGGCAGATCTCCATGTGATGATTGGGTTCAATACTGGCCTTTGTGATCTATACTATCACCTACACAAAACTGGAGCAACAGAGTCCACTGTGCCAGGGCTGCTTGCATGAGAATGAAACTGTAGAATGTGTTGTTCCACTGCAACTCCATACAAGATACTGAGGATAAGAAGCGGCTGGGGCTGGGCTGATTGGGGTTGGCTGGCAGGAGGGAAATGCACAATACACCCCAAGCAGGACATGGGTGCAGGATTCATCGTTCTTTTAGAATTAGGATAGGATTGCTGTATTTTATATTGTTTATAAATAAATGATAAAGTATTTATTGAGTATTGTACTTTTTATTCAGATAGTTTGATTACATCCACAGAGAAGAACCAGCAAGAAACTCTTGTGGATCATCTTAAAATGTTTAACAAAAATTCCATAATATTATCTTACACTAGAATACATTCTTTAATTTTATTATCTGATAGAATACTAAGTTACAAATTAGAGATACAATGCTATACAATAAAAATAATATAATATAAAGGGGAAAGTTTGTTGTATGTGTGTTGCGCCTTCACGCTGAAACGGCTGAACAGATTTGCATGAAATTTGGGATTAAGATGGCTTATACCCTGGAATAGCACATAGGCTACTTATCATTATCAAAACCTCGCGGGTGACACCGCGGAGCGCAGTTAGTATCATATAATCATACAAAAGAATTATTTTAAAAAACCTGACATGTCGCACATCAAAATCAGTGTTCCAGTGTAGGCTGTAGAGGGTCACAAAGAATTAAGCCATACATACTTAAATACAAACATACTCTCAAAAAACATTACTCTAGTTAAAATCTAGTGAAAAAATCAGTGAAACAGTTTAAACATTTGAAAATTATTTTACTAATATGTACATAAGCAACATGAAATGACTTCGTTTTTTCTTCTGCTAATTTCGTTTTATTATGTTCCTATTAATATTATCATCCTATTATATGTCCTTCTAAAGGATTTCCTTCTTCTGTAATACAAAGTTACACAAGACCACACAGTCTGACTGTTTTGCCTGCCTTGATATGGGGTGCATAGTGCATCAACCTGTAAAAAAACAAACAAAATCAGATATATTTAACGTATATGTATAAGCCATAGTGGGTCAGTCCGATTTCAACTTATTAAAGAGTCATGAACAGCAATGTTTGATACACTCTTGTTGTATTGCACTATTTTACCTATGTGAGGTGTCGACCGGACCACAATCTTTCCACAACACCTTGCCTTTCCCCATCTAAGTTTTGGTGGTTTCGCCGCTCATGTGCAGTAGGCTCTGGCTGTTGTGACCGGTCATTTAGAATTTCTTCATCGTCAATGGTGAAGCATTGGTCTACCACAAAGTTATGCAAGACCGCACACGCATTGACTATTTTCCCTGCCTTGACGGGTGTATAGTGCATCACCCTATTTAAAAAAAAAACAAATTTTAAAAGGCATATAAGTTCAAGTAAAACTCTGCTGGAAGTTTTGGATATGATGTTGTGATGGTAGGAAGACCATAAACTACTTACCTGTGTGCCAGGAGACATTGGAAGCGAGTTTTCAGCACACCAATACAACGCTCTACCACATTCCGTGTGCGAACATGCTTGTAGGTTTATAATTCTTCAGGTGAGTTTGGCACAGCGTTGAGGATTGGTGTCATCATCCATGGTCGCTGTGCATAGCCCGAATCACCTGTGGTGTTTTGATACATTATTCATTTAATCACTTATGAATCGTTGGTATGATTATGTATATATGTGTATCTGTGAAACCAATTGTCCTTAAATTTGTTTACTTACCGAAAAGCCAACACCTTTCCCCTTCAGTATTAATGTCTTGCATCAGAGCCTTTACTTGGCTATTATTCCAGACATGAGAGTCATGGCTCTGACCTCCAAAAGATGCATCTATGTGCAGGATGCGCAAATCAGCATCACAAATCTAAACAAACAAATGTTTTTTTATTAAGTAGGTTTATAAAAACATGTCTTGTGTTATACCTTACCTACATCAAAACTCATAACATACAATTAGGACATTCAATGAATGGTATTGCTAACCTATTGTAGTAGGCCTCTTCATCTTCACTGGGACGAATGATTGCAACATGAGTACCATCAATGCATCCCACCACGCCAGGAAATGCATGCTTATCCATGAATCTGCAACAAGAAGTTCTAGTTTATTATCAGTATTACTATTTTATATGACAGCATTTTATAGTATCTTGATCTTTAAATGTACATGTAATGATGTGAACACATGCCTTTTGCTCTGATGCATATGCTTATTAAGTACAAGAAAACTAAAAGTAGATACAAATTTATAAATTGCAAAATTCACCTCCTTGTGATAGCCTCACGCTCCACCATAGTCATAGGAAACTTTATATATTTGGCCTGAATCTTTGGGTTATTCAGGGCTTTGGTGACATCTCTTAGACAGAGTGACACAGAGGCTTGTGACAGGCCTAGGTGGTAATAGGCACCAATGTTCTTTTGATAGCAGCCGTTGGCATAAAATGCCAGTGCTGCCAATATCTGCAAGATAGTATCAACGTCTTATTATAAACATCAAACACTATACATTATTTGAAAAGGAATCTAACTAAGGTAGGTACCTAAATGTCTGGCCGTACAGCGCTAGTGCGCTGGTTTACCGGCAAAAGCGGAATTAAATCTTCGCAGAGTTGTTCGAAATCGGCTTTTTGTAGACGGTAATGACCGACAAATTCCTTCTCAGGTAACAATAGAGGCTTGCTAGCCTGCCTGAGTACCCTGCGCTCAATGATCAACAGCCTTTTAAGGCGTTCTTCCTCTGCAGCTGCCAACAACATCGCTCCAGCCATATTGCTACCTGAAATCAAAGATTAATATCGCAATTGAATAGTATACTCAAGCTAGCAAGAATAATAAGCAAATATATCAATGCAATATTAATGAAACAAAGAAAAATCCTGTTCGACTTTCACAAGTGTTAATTAACACGAAAGTCCAAATTTCCGCAGAATGAGTGGCTGAAATCAGAAATAATATTATCAAAAATAATATGGATCTTTGAATTTGCAATTAAAATAAGAAAATGTCAATTTATGTACAAACTCGAACTAAAAACCCGCCAACCAGTGAGCAATAAAGCTCCCTTGTTCATTTGACGTTTCGTAATGGTCTTGAAGCTGTCATTAGAGTTACATAATACCAATTTTACGTCAAAAGTCCCTAGTTTCGTTCATTCTCTCGTCTTCAGAAAGTCTGGTAATCGTCTTGTCGGTTAATTCAAAAATTGATGTCCACTCTGACGTTCACGAAGCCCACCGAGAGTTACGTAATAGCTCTGCTGTTTCCCCTCGACTCTTCGGAGATAATAATCGTTTTCACACAAATTTTTGAATGTAAAATAAGGTCTTATTAATTTTTAAAACGTGGGTGGGACGTGAAATGACGATAATTTATTGCGGCGCGTCTCTCCGGTGCCGCATCACTATAGTGCGGTTTCCGCCATTAATAAATCCATACAAATTAATATTTCTCGAGCCGCGGCGCTTCGCTGCCACGCTGTGCCGCAGTAGTGCGGATTGGCCTTAAGCAATGATGGCGGTGACAACATGACCTTGACGCGACCAATTAAATGCGATCATTTCTAAATAACCAATCAAATTGAATTTGGAAAATTGTGCGTGTTTTGTTACTTGTTAGCCTCCGCCGTGTATCCACCGGTCTGCCGGATTTCCCTTATGTGTCCCATCCGGCCTGCCGGAGATCGGTCAATAGTCGTGGTTACATATTCACCATAAAATCTGCGTAAGTTCGATTTTCATAATTCAAACGGTTTTCGTGAGAATGGATCCTTGGCTATGCGAGAAAAAATCCATAATATTCTGATATAACAGAAAGTATGTTTAAAATTGATATGAAATCTGAAACCAGCTCAAATTACATTTTGGCGCCAAAATTTTGTATAGATTTATGTCATTTAAAAATAATCTCGTAACTACTTCTAAAGTAATTAACCTAGAAAGCTGTAATTTTGCATTTCTATAGGCAACAAGTCAATAACGATGTTAAAAGAAATTAAAAGGATAAGGATTGATAACTTTTTTTTTTATAGATTTTTTTATTTGACCCCCGTTTTTGTTACGGCCGGAATTCCGGTGGTCTAAAAAAAAGGTTTAGTGTGAAGCTTGTATTTATCCGATCGTTATTATTTAAACGTTGTTAGTAAGCTACTATCATTGGCTATACAACAAAAAAAACTGCATTACTCTATGGTAACGAGAAGTTACTCAAATCATGAAATGAAAAAAAATAACTTTCACTCGATGCATTTTGCCGCGCAAACACTCACCGATCGAAATTTACGTAATAAATAATCTCGTAACTACTTTTAAACCTGTAAACCTAAACATCTGAAACAATTCAGGTGTATAGATTACATCTAAATAATCATATCAAAAGAAAAACCAAATTCGTAGATGGTATAGTTTTTGAGAAAAAAAATAAAATCCGCTTATGTACAGTTTTCCCGCCAAAATTCTTAAAAAAAATCGCGTTGTTTTAATCTCGTTACTACTTATAAAATATTTATCCTTACAATCTGGTATTATTCATGGGTAAAGAACCATAATAAATACACACATTAAAAAAAAAAACAAAGTTGTAGGTGGAATAGTTTCGGAAAAAAAAAATAAAAAAAATATATAAAAAATGCCGTTTCCCGCCATTTTCGTCGTCTGTTCAAACCCATTTTCCTGTAAAATTTTCCATGAAAAGGTCTATTTTCATTTCTTTTCCCGTAAAGAGAATATGATGAGGATTGCATTGGTACCAAGAAGTTTATATGTTGATTGGAGACTGCCACAAATAAACTCGATTAAAAAACAAAATACCTCAAAATCTGGAAAAATATATTTTTATTCGCTGTTTGATCCACTCAAACTAAATGTATGAAAATGTTATTTTTTGTATGGTATAGGTAATATATTGGGGTATGGGGATGTTAGGGTGACATGTTTAGGTAATGGAAAACTACTTAGTACTACAAAAAAACGTTACGGGGCGTCGCGGGATAAAAAAACGTGAGCAGTTTGGACGATTTCGTCATAGGAGGTGGACAGATTGGACGCACGAGGGGTACTTGATGAGTCCGAAATCAAAGCGGTCACTGTATCAGATTTATACTTCTTTACATTATTTATTCGGAGCTATGGTCACTAGTTTGTCGATCAAAATAGAATACGGTTTAACTATAATTCAGATTATTTTGATGGAAAATTATTTTTGCTTAAGTTATAGTTTGGTTAAAATCGAGCTAAACCCGAATTAGCCTCATTGTCTGGTATATTTTATACTCTTTGGGGATCTCGTATTTAGTTTACCGATCTATGGAAGTTAAGTTACTTTCTTTCAGTTGTGATTTAAAAATTTGTTCATTGATCTAAAAACAAAATCCAGAGTTATTTATTTTAAAATGAATCCTTTCCATAAATGTAGATTATGTTTAAAACTTGGTGAATTTTGTTCAATATATGAGCAAGACGATTCTATAAAACTCTCGGAAATGGTCATGGCATTTAGCAATATTCAGGTTCGTGATATGTGTTTGTAATAATTGCGACAACTTATAACATAAAAACTTGTCAGATCTACAGAAAAACATTTAGAATACATAAGGAAGCTGACTGATTTTGATCCATACATTATAAAGATCTCCAGGTGTAATCAACAGTGATCGGAGTATGTAGAGCTATTTCGGGTCAACAACCTCGAATGTATATAATAATATGGACATAAGACTGAAATCCCAGGATTTTAAATGTATCGAGACATATTTAAAAAAATTGGATGAGTTTAAGCTTGTTATATGTTCAATGAAATTTTTTGGAAGTATGGGCATAGTATTTTTATGTTACTGATGCTGCACAATTTATTGGGGATGTTTCTGATGATTTACTAGCAATAGTTCAGTTGGAGTTTGTTTAATACTCTGGAACAGCATAAGTTTGGCTACATATGCAACATTGCTAAATAGCAGCTACCTTCCGAGTAGAAATAATATAGAAGATGATAGTGCACTGCTAGTAACACCTAATATTGTCACTTTCTTTGAATTCTATTATCTCGTAACTAAAGTACAACTCACTATTTTAGTAAACCTTAATTTATTTGTATAAATTTATAAAAATAATTTCTTTGTTGGTACGGTGCGTATGTAGTCGCAGTTTAAGTTACAGGATTCCGCTGTTTGGTACCTTTGCCATAATCTCCACGCTTGGCAGGCGGCTTCGGAATCTTAGTCTAAGATGGCAGTTATATTATTTATGGTGAGATAGGGGCCAAATGTTTGCCTATCACGCATATAAAACAAAACAGTTCTTTAGAAGGCTGCTGCCCACCTTCGCGTACAGTTGCCTTTTACGAAACCTTCGGGAAGATATGGAAGGGTGAGGAGGGGGGCCGGTGCATTTTGAAAATAAATACTGCCTCTCTGTATGCACACACGCACCCCGCGAAACCCACAGAACCGACATTGATATAATTTCATTTACAGATAATAGTTTTTTATATTAGGGTTCTGCTCCAAAAAAGAAAAAGGGTTTCGTCCTTGTTTGATTCTGGACATTAATTAGCGCCATCCAGGAGTAAAAGCCTGTCGTTCCGTAGTCCTTGCAATAGGAGTCTGAGGCAGCAGTCCCATAGACCGTCGTACGGGACTGAGCTTTTACGGTTAATAAACACATAAAAAAGCATAAACAAATTATAAAGTTACTTTCACATGTGAAGGCAGCTCGCGAAACGAGGGCGAGTAAAGTTTGTAACCGACACTAAACTCCGAATTAGGAAGAGATCTGAAAATCAGAGTGGAATGTTAATGTAATCTGGGTCAGTTGAGGGTCCACCAGGGAAGGACATCACATAAACAGCACTTTAAGATGACGTGCACCGGTATCCCTTCTAACACGAAACACACACCTACACAAAGACATTTTGACTTGGAATATGACTTTGGAACATTGATAATAAATTAAACGTAATATATATCAATTCACATAGATTATGTATTAATAAAGGGTCCTCCAAATTTTTTTTTTTTTAAATGCTGTAACAAAAAATACTGAATATTTTCTCAAATTTCTTTTTTTATTTGAAAGTACAATCCTTCCCGTTAATAATGGAAAATAATTTCACTCAAATGGCTGCCTCGGCTGGCCATGCAGTAGCCTACACGATCGGTCCAATTTTTAAGCACATTATCGATTGTGTGCAGCTATCGTTATCGGGCCATTTTGAACCAATTTTGGTCACAAAAATTGAAGAGGAGGATATTGCCAACATTTGGTTTCAACAGAATGGCGCTACGTGCTACACAGCCGAAGCTACACTCGATATTTTGCGCCCTGTTTTTAAAGAATGCATTATCAGCCGCAGAGCTGATATCGTTTGGCCACCTTAGAGCTGCGATTTGACACCGTTGGACTATTATTTGTGGTTGCCGTCAAAGATAAGTATTACGCCTACAAGCCAGAGACAATTGACGCTTTAAAGGACAATATTCATGAAGCCATTGGTGAAATACAGCTCCACACAATCCATAATGTGATTAAAAATTGGATCGATCGTGTAGGCTACTGCATGGCCAGCCGAGGCAGCCACTTGAATGAAATTATTTTCCATTATCAACCGGAAGGATTGTACTTTCAAATAAAAAAAGAAATTCGAGAAAATATTCAGTAGTTTTTTTACAGCATTTCAAAAAAAAAAAGTTATTTGGCGGACCCTTTATATATTGAACTACCTTGCCAGTCGCAGCTACGCCCGCTCGTATGTTGTTTATCGCGCAAAACCATTAAGCTCTTTTTGTGCAGTTGGATAAAAACTACCCTATGTCCTTTCCCGCGTCACAAACTATTTCCATTCGAAATTTCATCTAAATCAGTCCCGTAGTTTTTTTAAAGTTTATTCGTTGCATACAAAAATACAAATCTTTCCTGTTTATAATATTAGTGTAGATAGGTACAATGAAAACAGTAAAAAAGCCAGTTTTTTTTTTTGTGAAATACCAAATCTTTCTGAACTTTAAGCAATTTTTGATGTCTTATGTACAAAAATCATAACCAGTGATATTAATCCTAGTAAACCTGAAATTAAAAAACTTGGGTCAATAGCTAGCCTTTCAGCAAAAAACAACAAATAACTGTTGTGCATAGTTTAGTTAGGTATTCCTATCTGAAAAACCTTATAAGTATTCATAAACTTTTATCTCATCTAATATTTCAGATTTACGAAGGAGATGGCCTTTCGGATCGTGTTTGCGCGTCTTGCATTGAAAATTTGAGTACAGCATATTTATTTAAGCAGCAATGTGAAAGGATTGACAGCCTGCTTAGGAAATCTCCTGGTATGTATATATATGTATTTAATTTTTTGTTAAAAAAACATATGGAAGTGGTAAGTGATGATGCGGTCGAGGATGTTGTTCAGGCTAACCTAGAAATACTGGCTCTCAAGGACAGCTGCCGGAACACACCGTTAGGTGGTTGGCGACAGATTTTCTTCTTGAGGGTGGTAGCTAGCCAGGAGGGTATTCGCAAAATTACCTAAAATTTAACTACTCAAATATTGCACCATACCATATAATGACACCCCATTTCAGACTTACGATAAAACGGGACTCTATTACCACAGTATAACCAGAACAGTAGTTAATCTTTATAGGTCGGTGCGAAACGGGTCTTGTACGTGTGCCACCCATACGCACGCGCTTTAGCATACACACCATGATATATACTTAGCATGCCAAGCCTTCGGTAGTTCTTCCTTCGCGCACCATAGCCGTGTGTACTCGTGCGGTTAGTCACAGCACCGATAGGTACCGCCCGCCGCTCCTGCAATAAAATATGAACATCTCACAAGAGGAACTACTGTAGCGTCTTTGGGTGCCTCAAAAATTCAGCGAATCCAGAATTATCGTTTTCAAAAGTTATTCCCCCTATATCCGCGGTTTCCTCATCATGCTCCTACCATACATATTACTGAGTTAAACATTATATTTTTGCGCAAATAGTATGGATGAAAAAATCACAGTGAGCTGTCTGTCTAAGCATAGGAGTCATTATAATATATTGAACTTTACTAAGTTGGTACCGTATGATAAAATCGAGATAATTTACCTACTATCGTGTTCCCTAATAGTGCCTTAGTATAGTGTTTATTAAATTTAATAGTGAGGTAGGATTGTAATTTGTAGTTAAGGTAAAACTGCGATCTTTGACTGGGTCGAAGACAAGTACTCGCTGCAGATATTGATGTACCTATTTGAAGATTATCCTAATCTTATATATATGCAATTAATAAACACCATATCTTACGGTTCTATGCACATATTGATTTGTTTATTATATATACATATATTATATAGGTGCCTATAAAACTTAGAGCTAGGGACAACCCTACATATCCAGGAACATGGCGTTTGAATCTCCTATGGGCCTCTAGTTAACATACTGTTTCTGGTTTTTACTATGCTATTTCTGTTGTCTATAAATACCATCCATCAGTCCAAGACCGAATATGATAATATGTCATTAGTTGTTTTAATTGTGTTTATATTGTTGTTATTTTGTAACCATGTTATAAAAGGGGTTTTCAATAAATATAATTATTGAAAAACACTAGGTTCCATCACAAATAAAATAGTTTATTAATTAAAAATATCCTTAATACTACTTCTTATTATTTAAATTATAAAAAGGGCCTTAATTTAATTATTCTATGAAAAGTTTTGCATAAATATCATAGTGTCTATGAAAATCTTTACTGAGAGAATGAGTTTGAGATTAGCTCATTAAAATTATTGCCAAGCGATGAGTGATTTATCAATTAATTGAAACTGTACCTATTAATCATTTGATTAGCAAAAAATCTACCAAAATGGACTTGTTATAATTTTATTACGCCAATACTCACACATACTGTAATTATTTTTTCATCTAGTATGGTGACCATAATACACAGACCATAGTGGTATCTCACAAGGTTCAATTTTAGACCAGTATTATTTTTAGTACCAGTATTATAAACTCCTTTGCAACCTATATGCCAGACTGGGCGTAGTTATTTATGTTTTAAAGTAAGAATACAGTAAGAAACAGTGATATCGAAATGATTAGTTAAAGCAAATTTTAATTTTGTTTGTGATGTAGTTTTCATTGAAACTAGATATTGGAGAAAAAAGGTTTTTTTTTAGTTTCTACAATAGATAATACAAATAATAAGATGTCAAATGCCAATTATTCATTAATCAAACATAATAGTTTGATAGAAAATAATTCTGAATGTATAAATATGCCTATTACCTGAATAAATTCACACTGCCAAGCAATAAGAGCTAGTCACATAAATAGACGACGATAATTCCTAAACCACTCATGATAGCTCTATGAAGTCAAAGGAACTTATTGAAGCGTTAAATACGCTTCCATTTTCAATGTTCCTTTCACGCATTAGAAAAACAGCAGAAAAATGGAGCGTCTCTTTTGTACATAGCCCTTACTGTTATCGAGAATAAACGCACTTAACATGTGTTTTAATATAATATAATATTTAGTATTGTGTATTCCCTCCGCGGACACCATAGCTTGAAGACTGTTTGGCATGCGGAATACCAAATTCCTTGGGCAATGTTGATGAATATTCTCCCATTCTTCGACGAGGTATATAAAATGTCAAGAAATTATCCAGTGACACGCAACATAGCGAGTGCGTCCAATATAGAATACCGCGCGTGCACTCTAGTATTACAACAAATTTTAATGTAAGTACCATGTTTCTAAACAATAGAATATTTTATAACTCAGATACGGATCTCAACAAACCTGCAATAGCCAACTATGATGATTTTTTCAACAAAGAATTTCATGTGCACACTGAATATGAAGAAGGAAGTGTGGAAGGGGATAATGATCAAAATTGCGTCAGGGATGCTCACCCGGATGCCAAAAATGGATTCAACAGTAATGCAGCTATTGGTCATGATATAAGTGATGAGACAGACAGTGATATGGACTCAGTAAAGTGTGTCTGCTGCAATCAGTCCTACAGCACAGTGGGTGCTCATACTTGTCGTGTCCAATGCACTATAGAGCATGATCAGCTGCAGCGGTCTAGTAGTAACGAAACCTTAGTAGCATCTGATCTTTCTCCCATCATACACTCCATGAGACCAGTACCACCAATTCCAGTAAGACCAGACTCCGTAAGTGTTTCATGTTTACTCTGTGATGACAAATTTAATAATTATGAAGATTATGTCATACACCTTAACAAGTGCACCACAAATGTAAAATTGCATCACTTTGTATGCCCAGTGTGTCATGAAATGTTCTCAAACAAATTGGCTTATTTCGATCACCTGAAAATTACACATTTCAACTCTGCGTCAGTTGAGCTTGAATCAACTGGTACAGACTGCGTGGATGCATTGCCAATAATAGAGAAAACAAGGAGACCTAAAGCTGTGCGTCGACAAATAGGTTGGTCTATTGAAGACATCTATCAAGAGATTGACTGTAAAAGGATAGAAGAGAAACGATCTGAGGCATCCAGTCCATCAAATACTCTTTTTGAGAAAGAAACACCTACATCAAGTCCAATAAAGAATTTCTTTTCAAAACTAGGGAATGAGTGAGTTACCATTCAAATGTAAGCATGTTGGGGGATTCTAAAATGCTTTCATGAATTCTACTAACTTTCAAAAGAAGCTTTCATATTCACATGCTTACTTTCTAATAATCTCCAGATTTAAACTCTGTCTATCCCTGTGGGCACTCTTCTTATTAGACTAAGCTACATTTATGTTAGAATTTAATTAAGATTTTAGGAAATATGCTGTATATTCAATTGCTTAGGCTATACAATACTCCGCTTCTGAATCTCAGGACTGTTTGTTCCACATCTTCCTATTCAATTGTAAAGGCAACTTAAGTCCGGCAAACTATATGCATGCGACTACTCACGTCAGGATGAATACGGTGTGGCTGCACATTTGGGGCATAATTTATTTACCATCATAATGCCCCTTTTTACGAAAGTTATCAGGTATAATATATCATCAAGAGCATTTATCAAGGAATGTTGGTATCGCTAAGTAAGACGGTTATAAAATCGTAGTCAATACCATTACAATACTTATGTGCATGTTGGGTTACCAAAAGGGTCATTATACCAACCTTCCCCTGAAATGGGAGGTTGATGAGTTAAGTGCCTAATAAAAACTGTGTTCTATTAAAATAAATCAAAGAAACCCCCCCAATTTTAGCTCATATTGCTTGTTAAATAATATTGTATAATTAATTTCAGCAGCTTTAGTAGACAGAGTACTCCCAAGAGAGTGAGCTTCCGTAAATTTATTGAAAATGGGAAAGCAAAGTCCGCTGTGTATTTGCCATTTCAAAAGTATATTCAGAACTACAAGCAAAAGAAAAAGTCTAATGGTTACAGCCCAATCAAAAACAAGATGCAAATAACAACAAAAGTAAGGGCCAGCTTGCCTGCTGAAGTAATTTCTGGTAAGTTTTTTTGTATAACTTTTACATAAATCAATCCTCACATTTAACTGTTACTTGCTATGTGCAAAAACTGCTAGCACACACTCTAAAAAAATGAAGAATACCTTAATATAATGTTTTTGCATTGGCTGTCAGAAATGTTGTACAACATTTAGGCATATGAAGTATAGTATCCCGCTATAAGTCATTTTTTAGTTATACCGCTTAACTGCACCCCCTCACTATCGGTTTTACAAACCTCTCCATCCAAAGATTGCCTGGAAGAGATTACTTTTAGTAATACGGCCGCCCATTGTAACACTTTCACTGTAAATTATAATTTTACCTCTTATTTATTGTCATGTGTGGTGTAACAATAAAGTACTATCAATCTATCTATCTGTAAGACTACCTTCACTGAGCTGAAAAGTTGCATATTCTATGGGCTTCATACTTTCGATTGGCATGGAATTTGTCTACTTACAAAACTAGTGAAATGTATTTTTTTTTTAATTATTAATTAATCATATTCTTGACTGAAATTTTTAGACAGCCTATTTGCAATATATGTATTAATATATATTCATACTTTCGATTGGTATGGAAATACTTTTCATTCATTAGCCAGCTCAGTGAACGTCGATAATAGCGGGATCTTAGACCATATTATGTAATATTAAGTTCACACGATATTTGTAACAGGATATTTGTGTTGAGCGAACTAAAGAAACTGGACTGATTAACTGCAGAGAGAGTCCTTGATTTTATGATTGATTGATTTGACTTGATATTTGTTTTAATTAATATAATATATAAATGAATAAGATTTTCAAATCTTACTAATAAAGATTTTCATCAGCATCTGCATGCGTCTTGGCTTAAGCATGAGGCTTTATCACTGTAAATATTTTATTTTATGACATTTCGTTTCAGTAAGTAAAAAAAAATCCACCACGTTATTTTGTCACTATCTTGAGCAAGTATCTGTGTGTAAAGGACTCTCTCAACCATTTCCAATGATTTCATCCCTCGTCTTCTCTAGTAATAGTCGCTTTCAGGTTTTCCAAAAATTTAGGTTTTGTCATCCCCTTTTTCTTTTGGCCGTTTCTTTTTTTCTTTCGGCCATTTCTAGTCGTTCACCACTTGCTTGTTGATGGCCAGTTTTCAGTGTTATTTAAAAATTATTTAAGAAATATGGTACGAAAATGAACCGTTCTATAATAATTTAAAGAAAGTAAGTACATTTTCTTCTTCGTGGATGTGCTTACTCTTTTTATCCTATTCTTATAGTGTGATCAGCTAATGTCCATTGAAGCACGGCATAAAATGATCGAGAAAAATACTTATTTTGGTAAATATCTATCTAATTGTGCGATAATTATCGTACAGATATAAACGTAACAATGCTTGTGTAGGTCAATTTATCCAAAGTTCTTTAAAATTTTCTCAATTACGGTAGTTCTTATTCTAATTACACTAAAATCCAAATTTTTATGACGCTTGTGCATGACAGTTCATATGAGGAAAATTGACTATTGTGTTCAATTATGTGTATATTTTACGCAGATTTATACGTCATGTTACTTGTTGCTCTCCATACTGATGAAAAATTATACACAATTCAATTTCTATTGCATTGTGTTTATGAACCATATGAGAACTTAGTTCTCATCTCATAATATATAATAATAATTTACTCATAATAATAATTTTGAAGCAATGATACCTGAGCGGTTATAGCTATGGGCTGCGGTGCCGCAGGTCCATGGTTAGAGTAACACCTCGCCGGCGTGGAAGGGCATTTTGCGAATGCTCGCCTGCCTAGCTACCTCCCTCAAGTGGAAAATCTGTCGCCACGCACCTAACAGTGTGTTCCGGAAGCAGTCCTTGAGACCCAGTATAATTACAGGCACATGATGAGACTTAACAACTGTATGACTCAGGGTAGCGGGCGCAGTGCAGTTTGTCACATCATAATAAAAAAATAGCATATCCTCTTTTAGGTGGAAAGTTACGTATATGGTGGGATATTTTTTTATTATATCGCGCTTGATGCTTGAATTTTCGATGCGCTGGTAGCGTATCTCGCTTATTAGTTCTTAACCATTCGAACTTAGGATAGCAACGTCCGCTGCGGTACTTGCGGACGTGTGACCGTTAGTGGCATCACAACCGAGCGCTTCCGTGCTTCGAAGGGCACGTTAAGCCGTTGGTACCGATTGTTGTCTTAAGATGGCAGTCGTTATAGCATGGTGGTAGTACATTTTGCGAATGCCCGCCCGGCTAGCAGCTAGTAGCTACCACCCTCGAGTAGAAAATCTGTCGCCATTATGTGTATTTCCCGCCAGGAATGTCAACGTTCAGCTGCAAACAGGATAAAGAAATATATATGCTTAAATAAAATATATAATTTTACTTTGTTTTCGAATATATATATATGTAAGTACATGAAATATCATCGATTATATTTAAAAAGATAATTATCAATAAAAAAATCTCATTGCATACCCTGCATTTAAGCTTTGTTAACCTTAACATAAGACAGTGAGCTCCTTGAGCATATGGATGGATATTTTTTTCATTTGAACTACCTGCTTGGTATATATCTTACTCTTTCAATTTCAGATAGTGACTATAACTCCCCAAGCGGCACATCAGAGGAGTCATGGAGACTGAAGCAAAATTTGATTTGTGCATGTGACAAGAAAGTTTTCATGCTGTCAGAATTTATTAACGTAAGGGAAAAACCAAATTCTTTAATCATTCTTAAAATATAGTTACACGGCGACCAAGCTTTGCTCGTTTTGATAAAAATCGTTACAGCTTTATGAGGTACGCAAGAATTGCTTGTTTACATTTATTAGATAGATATTGGCTGAAAACTGTAAAGTAATTTGAGAACGTCACATTGCCTAACCTGTAAAATGTATGAGATTCAATGTGCTGTTATTATAAAAATGTACAATCAAAGAGGACTCATTTCAATTCTGAATACATCAGTAGACTGATTACTTAGGCATATATAATAGTTACCAACAGGACAACGCACTGTCTCAATTTTATTAAATAATTAAATATCCTTAAAAGAATTAAATTGCATATATTTATCATTATTTAATTTTATTTCCTAAAATTAACAACCAATTCTAAAGCATACAGCTTTTATGTCAGAAGATGTATGCTACCTGTACTCAAACTGGAAAATGCTCCCTAAATGTTTGAACTGTTCACCATCTAAACCACAAATAATAGATGTTATATCTCCTGTAATTTCTGTCTGAAGGGTATGATAGTCTGTGAAACCCAGAAGAACAGAACACAGGTGTGCGCTTTGCTGGTTTATAGCTGAACAATGGACAAGAATATGATGTCGAAAAGACTGGGAAAGATTTACACAGCGAGTTTTTTTTTATGGTATAGAATGGCACACGACCAGGCGGCTCAGCTGGTGGTTAGTGAACACCGTCGTCTAGTGTTCACACCAGAGGTGTCGAGAGTGTGTTCCCATGGGGGGTGCCGGGCTAGAATGTCAATCCCCCATTGCTACCTGTGGGTGTCGTAAGAGGCGACTAAAGGAAAAATACCGGAAGGAAGGTTGGCAGTAGCGCCCTCTGAGAAACTGATTTCCTAAACTGCGGTCCCCAAGACGCTTGTCAAGTGTGGGGACTATGGCGAATGGGTCTGTGTTCAGCAGTAGAACAATCTGGCTGATGCAGTACACTGTAGCAGTATTTTATTTTAAAATATTCTATCTCTGTATTTAGGATCGTGACAGAGTCACAGCTATGATAAATGAGCTGGGTGGAGTGGTCGCAGAAAACACGAAGATGGAGATGATGGCGACACATTTCATTTCAGTGCTTCCAAAGGACACCTTCACTGGAATGATGGTGTGCGCTCTTGCCACGGGAAAGTGGCTGCTTACCGTCAACTTTGTGTATGACAGTTTTAGATGCAAGAAGTTCCTACAGGTAGGTACAATTTGTTTACATACTTATGACATAAATAAATTATCCAGCCTAGATTTTATATATGGATTTTGCTTGGAAACTCAGAGGGAAGAGTAGGCTAATCTCTGGTCTGCAAGATAAGTAGAAAAAAGATGGAGCTGATACTATTTTATTATTTCTTTGTATATACATAGATGAAACCTTAAATAGTGATAGTAAGGCCCATAGTGATCGTTCCAAAAGATTTAGACATACTGGCTTATCCCTATAACATAATATACTTATAGCACTTAGGTGTTACCACAGTAAAGCGAGAAAAGTAGTTTGACTGGAGGTCCGTAGGACATTCAAACACGTACTCTAGTATGAATTACATATACTTTTGCTTTACAATGCACAAGTTCGCCCTGGAGTACTGCTCTCTACCTCTGGAATGGCGCACCTAAGTACCAACTCCAGTCGCGATGCCATTCAGCGTCGAGCGGTAAGAATTGTCGACAACCCCGAGCTCTCTGACCGCCTTGAGCCACTGAGCCTCCGTAGAGACATCGGTTCGCTCTGTATACTCTACAGGCTCTATAACGGGGAATGCTTCCAAGAAGTGTTTGATCTTATACCGGCATCGCGATTCTATCATCGTACCTCGCGTCACCGGTTAAAAACTCATCCACACACAATCGAGTCTTGGAAGTCTCACACAGCTCGATTTATGCGCACCTTCTTACCGCATACTTGCAAAATGTGGAATGATCTTCCATCTAGCGTTTTTCCGCTGGGCTATAGTATGGATTCCTTCAAAAAAGGTGTTAAAAGAGTCTTACAGGGTTGGCAACGCATTGGTAACGCCCCTTGGTGTTGCAAATGTCCATAGGCGACGGTAACCGCATACCATCAGGTGGGCCGTCGGCTTGTTTGCCACTCCATTACATAAAAAAAAGAATACGCAGGGTAGTCCATATTTCTAAGTTTTATAAGTATATATTATATAGTTATAAAACTTAGTATATATTATATACTTATAAAACTTAGAAATATGGACTACCCTGCGTATTCTTTTTTTTATGTAATGGAGTGGCAAACAAGCCGACGGCCCACCTGATGGTAAGATGTATTATGCATAGGTGTACTATAGCAAATCAATTCGTAGCTATCTACAGACATGGAGTTTGTTTAAGTATTACCAAGTAACCTTTACACACTATTGAAACGGCTGATTTTTTTAATTTTGGCATTGGCATTTTTTTTAATATCTATTTGTACCTCTTCGAAAGACGTCACAGTTGTTTACGCGTTCAGGTCTTGGGATAACACTGTCTCCCGATCTTATAAGCAGTTCGTCAAGATAAATTCCACCCAGACGTGAGCGTAAAAAGTAAAAGCTAATTTATTGTCATTAAAGATATCGGTGTCATTGTGGGCATGCATTTGCAGGAATACCTGTACGAGTGGATGAAGCACCCAAAGATATTGGAAATAGATAGCACCAGCGCGGAGGTGTCGCGAGCGGCGGTGTACTGGCATCAGGAGTTAGAGGCGCCCGACGCTCGGCTGCCCTTCGAGGGGAAGCAGATCGTCCTCATCATGAAAAAGAAGTACCGGCAATACTATCACATGATCTTCAAGACGCTCAAAGCTAAGCCGGTCACATACGATCCCAGGTACATTAAGTTTCCAATATACTTTGTAAGTACATTAGTACAGTCTGAGTAAACTCAAACGGCATGATGTTTGTAGACAAACATATTGTTGGTTTTCTTCTCGTCCATCGTTCCGCGTCCTGGCACAGGGGCCCGATTATCTTAGCTATTGAACGGCGTTAACGCAATTGCATGAAAATCGTAGTTTTTGACAGTATCCGTAGTCTGCCCGCTATTTAGGTTAGATCGCGTGTCAGTGGCTTGCTATCAATAGTTTTTGACACATTTGGTATGCTGTAAGCTATTTTTTTGCGATTGCGTTGCTACAGTGGCATAAAATATTTTGGAGGGTTTAAGATAGAAAAATAGCTAAATGATTTAAATATTTTTATTTATTGTATTGTTTGCTAGAAAACCACTGTATTGATGTTTTGACTGATGCTTGATTGATAGATATTTTCATTATTATTTCAGTGGCAAAATTTGTAAGCCATAGCACAGCCATACGATAGCGACGCAATTGCTATACAACTGCGATTAGGAGCTAGAATTAGAAGACTAACGAATTTGACATCAACAGCAGTTCGATCGCAGAAGCATCGCAGTAGTGTGGCGTTTGGTCAATAGCTAAGAGAATTGGGGCTCAAGTCTGATAATAGAAAGGCTTTTAGGCACACCTTGTTCCTTTTTTTTAAAGTAAAAGTGACGAAACAATTAGGTTGTCCATCAGATGTTAAATTATTGGCCCTGCCAATAACAAAATCATACTTCTCAAAAACAAAAAAGAAAGAAAAAACTATTGCATTTATTAACATTAAGAACTAGACTATTACATAGGTAACTAAAAATTATATGGAGGAAACATATATGGTAGAGCAACATGTCTATCGCAACATAACTGCTGAGTATTAAAATATTAATTAAGTAATACCTGTTATTATTACAAATTCACTTGAAGAAAAATTATAGTCATGTGCAGGATTCGAACCCGCGTCATCCACCCCTATAGCCGGGGTATGATCTGACCGGCTGAGCTAACATAACTCTAATTTTTCCTGTCGTTCTTTAACCATTGTATGGGTGGCGAAAAATATTGAAATTACAGCCCTTAAAAATCTTAGTACAGCCTACCTACGTTTTGTTTTTTGTCACGAAACTCACTACTTAATTTCATGCTTTGAATTTTAATATTGTTAGGTTTGCAACAACGCCTGATATGCGGACTACATTACAAAATCACAAATACACGATAGGAAAAATTTAAGTAATGTACGGGATTCGAACCCGCCTCCATCCACCCCTTGAGCCGGGGTATGCTCTAACCAATTGAACTAACATACCCCGGCTTAAATTTTTCCTATCGTGTATTTGTGATTTTGTAATGTAGTCCGCATATCAGGCGTTGTTGCAAACCTAACAATATTAAAATTCAAAGCATGAAATTAAGTAGTGAGTTTCGTGACTTAAATTTTTCCTATCGTGTAGTTATAGTTTTGTAATTCATGCTTTGAACTTCAAAAACAAATGACATTTTTAGTTCAAAGTTGTTATCAAGGATTAAAATTTTTGACTATCTAGGATTATTACTGAATGCCATATTAGCATAGGATTTGTTGACATCTGTATTTAGTTGCTCATTGTATGATTATTTGCTGAATAAATTATTATTATTATTATATAAAACAGAAATTCCTTCCCTATTTCAACAACTAATACTGAAAATGCCTACTTTATTGAAGTTTTGAAGCTGTGATCTAAACCAATCAACGGCTTTTCTTTAACGGACTTTTGCAATCCTGTAAAGTATTGAGAACCGAATCGCACTTGGCCAGTTTACAAGTTCCATATAATGAAGGCCAAGTACAAACATTGTTTAAAATAATAACAAATATTTAAAAAATATTTTATGAAAACATCAAATTAATATTTTAATAAAACACTTAAAAAATACAAAAATATATCTAGTGACAATTCCGCCTAATTTTCCTGTTAAGCCGACGTGACGTCACAAACGCCACGCAGCAAGAATTTTCGACGCGTCTCGCTTCTACACGAAGCTTTCTCGATCGTGCGCTCGTAGAGTCAAGACCTCCTGAGGATGCTTCGTGTAGAAGCGAGACGCGTCGAAAATTCTTCCGGTTTGACTGCGTGGCGTTTGTGACGTCACGTCGGCTTAACAGGAAAATTAGGCGGAATTGTCACTAGATATATTTTTGTATTTTTTAAGTGTTTTATTAAAATATTAATTTGATATTTCATAAAATATTTTTAAAATATTTGTTATTATTAAATATGGATTTCCGCAAAGTAACGCCTGAATCTATTTATTGTTTAAAATGTAGGGGAAATTTTCAGGACACCGGGTAGTTGCTGCACAGCTGACTACTGCTTCGTAGACATGAAGGTGATTGAGCGGGTGAAGCTCAGGTTTTTCGCTCGTCATAACGTGCCTGTGTTCCCCTATCAGTACATTTTAGTGTACCTCCTGAAGAGAGGCAGAGTCGAGGATGAACATAAGTACCTGCTGCAAGACTGCAAGATGTACGCTATGGATAATAATTACTTGCTCAATAATACGTGTTGAAATGCGAAGGGTTTATATTAAATTTCTAAATATGTTTTACGATATAAATATCTATAGAAACGTTAACGTCAAATAAGATGACGTCATAACAAGTGCGTGCAACATTAACACTTACCATTCGTTTTTTTAATAGAGTTCGTGCAAAGAGAAAAGTCGTGGATATAAGCAGAGTTTCTTTTGTTGAAGGTATATGGTACTTCAATTCGCCGTCTTGTTTTTTATTATATTTGTGACTGCCTTATGAGATTTATTCTCCGACACACCTGTGTCTCGTGCTTGCCTGAATGTTTTTCGAAACGTTGAACAAAAACTTGTATACTACATTTTTTTTTGTGTTGACCGCGATACACAACTAAAACACCTCCTATATACCCTCCATTAATACCTCCTATACACAAAACATTGCTACAGTAACACGCACTGTACATTTAATTTATCACATAGTATTACTTGCTCAGTGATTGGTTCAAATGCCAGTGCCTCGCTTCCCTCTACCCGCACGCGGGTAAATGTTTAAGGTTGTTCCCGCAATCAATTGATAAAAGACATTAAACCATTTTTTGTTTCAACCATAAACAAAAGTTTCGTGTTTTTGTGTAATGTTTCGTAAAAAAGCAGGAGACGTGCGTACATATTGTTTTTATATTACTAAGCATCGAAGTAGATGGTCCTCAATCACTGCAAAACGTTACAAACTTCGCCTGGGCTAATAAAAATATGTCAAATAAACGCAATTATAATTTAACTGAATACATTTTTATCCGTAGTTGTTTAATTTTTATTAATAATCAAATTATACTGTATCAACAGTCATTCAGTGTTGCAGTGCGGAATAATAGATGGACGTTTGATAAAGTTACAAAAAGGTTTTATTTTCGGGGTACAAGCGTTGCCGTCTATAATATCTAATATCATAAAATTTTTATTCGCTCAAAATATTGGCACAGAAACGTTTAAATTAATTTAATAATATCTACAACTGTACACACCATTGATAAAGGTTATGTTGATATATAGTTGTGGTAGCATTTTATTTGTGTAGGCAATTGATATGTTTTTGCCACGACCCTTCTCTTTTGTCGCGAACTCTGTCAGCAAAATTAAGTTCAACTTCTTACACTGATGCAGAAAATTATGAAATGCTTGGTTTCTGGGAATTAATGCATCTTCTATAAATCAGGTATTTCAGTGTGCAACAATAGAAAAAAAATGTGCGCATATAATATATTTCATTATGTTTTAGAATCATAGGTATATAGTATTTCGATTTATTATAAGGAAGTTTCTTATTATTTTATGCAGTTGTTTTTAAATCCTCAATGCTAGTGTTCACGCTTATACCTATTATAAAATGAATTGGCTGTAATAAAAGAAACTAGATAATTATGACACTGGTGGCAAATTAGATGTATAAAAAATCCGAATGTCTACGAAAACCTGCTATAGCCTGCCCGGGTTTTGTAATACCGCATTTACAAAAGCGTACACTGAGAAAAATCTAAAGTCAAAAGCGCCCTAATGACGGCCAATTTATATGTTATAAGGCGAAAAACCGACCAAACGTGAATGTTTCTTTTCGTCTTCATTTAAGGTGTATTTTGTGGTCTTACTTAAATATTGACTTTTCGATGAGGCTGATTAAGTCGTAAATTATATTGATAATCCCCGTATATAAAGCGCCGTAAAAGTAAGGTATATTTTATGGTCAATACTGCAATTATTATCGTATAACAAGTTCAATTCTGAAAATACTTTACAGAAGGCGTTTTTGACGGTTGTGTATATTATAAAACATGGTACATTTTTATTGATTTTTGAAAATCATCTTAAGAGTTGTGAATTCATCTTACGTATTTACAATTCAACGGTAAAAGGTCAAATTTGATTTAAGCCTTTAAGTCGTTTTTCTCAGTGTACCCACGTCTCATCGCGGCACTTCTACGAAATGTTAGTCTTGTTTATATATTTGTATATAAGTGTTGTTTTACCTTAAAACTAGAATTTTGGGTACTCACTCACATACAAGAGCACTGGTAATGCTTTAAAAGTGGGTAAGTACATGAATAACAACCTAATAAAAGTGGCCAGGATTATAATAGCTTAATGTAGACTTACTTAACCAACGCCAGCAAATAAGCCTTCTTCTGGTTCTTGGGGCACAAAAAATCACATTTAAATCCTTCCAAACAATGTTACTAACACACTCGCGGCGGCTTCACTAGCCGGTCATAAAGCGAGGATTACAAAGTATTTTCTAATTATTCAGGGTTACGATTTTAAGCTTTTAATTCATTACCACAATTTTTTATTAAAATCACGAACCTTATCAAGTTATTTTTACGAGTCATTCACAAGATAGTACCATTAACTGTTTCAATTTCTTGGTGAACGGATTTTCGTAAACATTTGGATTTTTGGTAAGGTAAAATTTGGTATTTTTAGTAGACGACACAATGCCGTTTTAAATGTACATATTTTCAACAATTGCAACCTGTAAGCAAATAATTTAAATTATAGTTGTTGACAATCGCGTGTCACAAACGCTAATGAATTTTAATAAATAACAAATGAAAATTAAATCAAACTCCTGAGAATAGTTTTTTTTTTTTTTTTTTTTATGTTATTGTGACGGAACAAGCCCGAGGCCCACCTGATGTTAAGTGGACTAGCCTCTGCCTATAACAGACGCATTTCGTCAGCGACGAATTGCACTGTGCCCGTCACACTGAGACGTCCAGTTGTTAGGTCTCATTAGCCTGTAATTTTTCTGGCTCTCAAGGACTGCTGCCGGAACACACTGTTAGGTGCTTGGCGACAGATTTACTACTTGAGGGTGGTCGCTAGCCAGGCGGGCATTCACAAAATGCCCTTCCACCATGCAAAATTAAGCTTATGTTCATATTTTAGATTGATATTCACAAAGTCTATAAGGTGCGTTGGCTATGCTTAAACTTAAACATTGTGTAAAACGGTTGAACAAATTTTATCAATCATGGCAGATAACCATCAAATTAAATAATAAGCAAATAACAAACTATCGTTATTGATTCTGACGTTTGAAGGTACGATGCCACTAATACTTAACACATAGAGATTATATATAAAGGCATGATTCTTATAACACTTCTCCCATTCGGGGATAAAATTGTTACAATTGAAGGCATGAAGAGATGAAACGAATCATCCACGAATTCTGAATAAGTGTAGTCTAATTATGGGGTGTTGGTTTTAGTTACTTTAATTATATTTATACCTACTACGTAGTTGTAAGGAAAAGATGCAGAATGTGCCATTAGAAAACATTAAGTCCAGACTCGAGATGTTTTTTTAATCAATTTATAACACATTTATATATTTTTTGAGCACAAAACTTTGAAGCAGTTATGTCTCGGTGGCATTGGCTGTGGAATGCCGCGCAGCAGGTCCATGGTTCGAATCCCGCCGCGGGCTTGAGCTTAATCGCACTGTGAAAGGGCATTTTGCGAATTCCCTCCTGGCTAACGCCAACCTCAAGTAGGAAATCTGTCGCCAAGCACCTTACGGTGTGTTCCGGCAGCTGTCCTTGCCAGTAATTTTAGGTTCAGCCTGTTAACACTTTCGACCACATCATCACTTACCATCAGATGAGATTGTGGACAAAGTGTTACCTATCAGCTATAAAAAACGCACTAAGTTCCTCAACCGCTCGTCACAGAACACGGGCTTGCGACGAGTGGAATGAAATGTGAATTTTGTGATTAACTAATTGAATTATTATAACAGTCGTCATAGGGGATGTTGCCTAAAACCGGGAGACGCGGGTTCGATACACGCTCGAGATACAAATTTTGTGCTCTAAAAATGTGTAATTATGTCATATTCCGTCAGCATGCGGTAATATATTTTAAAATAATAGTTAATTAGTTTAATACAACTTCCACTAGTTAAGAAAACTATTTAATATTAACTATTTTTATCAAATAAAAAGTGCATTTATTATTGTTATTACATAGTGTTTTCTATTATGTAGATTGAGAATATTTTATGAAAAATTATGAATGCCATATTATTTTATAGAAATGAAATGAGCCTTATATAGGTTTTAAGATTTATTTTATACAATATATTTTATAATAAGCACAGTTATTTTTTTTATTTAACGTGAGTTGTGAACTCTTCGTGTTTCGGCTGCAACCCTCGTCCTGTGGTGTATACATCGAGGATATGGATCCTGCTGAGTAGGAGGCAGCCTGTTGGATCTGTTGGTGGCCTGTCTAGTCGCTTGTAGGTTTGAACAGTACCTTATTCTACCCTACAAAAAAATAGAACTTATAAGGAAACTAACGAAGCATTGCGTTTTCGAAACCAATTAATGTTATTGTGACGGAACAAGCCCGAGGCCCACCTGATGTATATTTTGAGAACAAAGGGTTAAGTGGACTAACCTCTGCCTATAACAGATGCATTTCGACAGCGCTGAATTGCACTATGCCCGTCACACTGAGACGGGACCTAGACCCTACTACTTTCTAACACTCGCGGAAGTTAACAAAGGTCCTGTCCATATGGTCTAGTTAGTGCTAAACTAGAACTGACTTTTGTGGAGATTTAGGTAATTTATCACCCCATGCTGCAGCTTACAAGACTGCTGCATGAGCACCCAACAAAGGGTGATCACCAAAACCTGGCGCTATTTGAATGACAGCACAATCCCCAGGAGTCAAGATGGAGCTAAAGAAGAGACAGTGCACAGGGCGCAAAACGTTTTGAAAATCGTGTCATAGTAAAATATTGTTGGGTATTTTAAAAATAAACAAAACATACCAAAACACCCTATGTAAGGTACTTCAAATTAAATACAAAATACTTTTAGTTATGAGGTATTTAAATACCAAAATGCTTAATACGTGTTTTGTATCTGTAAATGAGATTGAAATTGAAATAATGTGATGTTTTCTCTTCGGGCGAGTTGGTGGCCAAATGTAAAACTATTGACAGTAAAAAAACCAGAAGAATTTAGAAAGCATGAAAGCAGATATTCCTGATTACCTTGGTCTTTAAAACATTTCATTTTAGATGCATCTAGGTATGATACTCAATGAGATCCGGTGCGTTACGCCGGTATATTTGAAACTGCTGATGAGAGTTTTGTCAAACATGGCCTCTGTTGTTCTCTAAGTGCTGCTCAAATTCCCCGCCACGCCATGCGCTAGCCCCGCGTGGACGATATCGACTATTTATGAATGAAATTCTATTCTCATTATGTATGATGCGCATGGATATCATCCGCCGGGCTTTTACTAGCGCCAATGTTGCACCTATTCTCGAACCGAATTGTCTAATGCGTGACGATACGACGGTAAAAAACCCGACGGTATGACTCTGTTTCCATGGAAGTTAGGGTGGCCCTTAGTCTGGGACGCTATGTGTGTCGACACTTTAGCGCCGTCACATCTTTCTGAAACTAACGTAAGGGCTGGTGCCGCGGATCGGCTCTAGCGGCGCAAATATGCTAATCATGGTAGTGTTTGCATATTTAAGCCGTTTGGTGTGGAGACACGCAAAGGCGAAGATTACCAATTTACATCCTTAGATTAGGTACTAAACTTACACGTTGCTACGTGTAAGTTTAGTTTCACGCGTTAAAAAAATGGAGGTTCTTAGCAAACAGTCGATATTTACCTTAGTGTATAATATCCAACAAGCAACAGTGGCTACTATAGTGCCAAGCATCCCCCAAATTTGATTGGCGTTAGGAAACATATCATCATCAGCCCTTTTTTCGGGTTCATCGCAATTACAGAAGGAAACTAGAAATAGAAACATTTTTAACTGCTAATTTTTGTGACACATTCAAATAGCTATATTGACAGTATCTATCAAAGAGTATTTTTGTATACCGGGCTTTCATAGAGTACCTGAGAGAAGAGACTATTGCAGAACACGGAATTGTATAATATAGATATTTCTCAGATCGATGGTTAAGAGTAGAGTGCACGGAGCGCGTTCCATACAAACGTAGTTTCGTCATATTTTAAAGAGTTCAAACTTGGTCAAATTTTGTATGCATATTGCCGAGCCTATCAAGCATAGATATTAGACTCAAGGATATATATGCAAAGTTTAACCGAGTTTAGTCATTGAAATATGACGAAACTACGTTTGTATGGAAAGCGCTACGAGCACTCTAGCCTTAAATTGAGTAAATGACTATGAATAATATACTCGTGCCATGTATATTTATTGTGCCAGATTAATGTTTGTTCATGACATTTTAGACAATGCAGAAGAGATTATGCCGAGCTTCTGCTTTCCAAGATAGGTAGGTACCTGCTATCAGTTGCACTTGGCAGATCTATGACATTTTCATGTCATCGTTGGTACTTACGTCTTTTCTGCCCGCTTATCGCAGTTTAAGATAGCGTCCAGCTATCTTAAACTGTGATCCCCTAGACGCCTGCCAAGCGTGGGGATTATCGCTAAACCCTCATTATGGGGAGGCTGTGAACAGCAGTGGACAATCCGGCCGATGCAGTACCTATATGTGTACAACAGTAAATGACGTACCTAGGTAACATTTAGAAATAAATTATATTTTATAATGAATCGTCGTCTCTCGTCTGTCCGCCGTAGAACAAGCCAGGTGGACAATAAGTCAGTATCGAATTCCCGGAAATAGGTACTTTCTACCTGTAAACAATACCCCTGATGCCAATGATTGTTTACGTCTCACATGCCATACTGATGAGTAATCGTTAAACAAAGTAATGAGGTAAATGCAATAAAAGAAATAGGTCAGTTGCATTTTCCCGACACTTACACTAACATCTCATGGTGACAATTCTTAATTTAGTGGAAAGTTTTAGTGATGGATTTTACTGCTGAAGGTATGTATAATATTGTTTTCTTATTAGAATCATTTAATGTTTCGTGAAGATTAATAAAGTGGACTTTCTATGAATACACAAAAAAAAATGTTTTTCTTTGTTTTTGAATTTATCAGGATTGGAAAAACCATGTATCCTCTTGTATCCGAGCTGAATTTGTTTTAAAGTTTTAGCTGTAAGGCTATCCATTATTATGACATATATTTTATGCAGCACACTTGAGTACAACATATTTGTTTTCTTTTTTTGCAACAGAAAAGAAATTAAGATCAAATTAACCAGCATTTCATCTAAAATTGCTACCAAATGGGTGACTTCAGGAAAGTCAAAAGAGCGTTTCCTTTATAAGAATAAGTAATGGCTAGAAGGCGAGGAGATAGCATTCAGCACGCGATCGACTCAACCGCAACCTTCTTCTTCATCCGCTGACCTTTCTCGACCCGGAAGTCCTAAAAAAGTCTTCGAAGATTCGTCTTTTAAAACTAAGAAACGTAGAGTTGAAGATCTAGATCAATCGCAGAGTGTTGGGGAATTAATGACTGCTGCAGAGGTAGCTGCACGGTCAACTGGACATAAAAACGTTGCCAGAGTTATAAAAGACATTGATGAAGATTCATCTTCTGCAAGTGCATGCATAAGCCTTTAACAAGCAAGTGCTGTGCAAAGTGATAGACCGCTTAGTAGTGACGAGGCATTAGCGTATTATATTGATTCAAAATCAACAACTCACTCATATAAACAGACTAGGAAGTGGACTATGAAAGTAGGGCACCACGTGATTCCATCATATGAATGCATTGTTAAATCAAAAAAAGCGTGTTATCCTTGCGAGGAGCACATTGTTGTGACACGATCTAGAGCAGAAATTGATCTACAAGCTATTATGAATTAAACAACAGAACGCATAGTACAAGCTCATAGAGAAGTTATCACAAGTGAGATCCCCAATATAATCCCTAATTCATCGTTTACCCCATAGACGTAGGATTTTTCCGCTACGTAAGCCTATGGTTTACCCGTAGGGTTTACCCTTATAAATAAATGGGGGTGTGACGGAAGTTCCGGTCATAGTGCTTACAAACAGAACTTTGAGAATGACGTAGACACTGATGAGTTCCTTTTTGTTTATAATTTGTTCCTCTTAGGTTATTAGACGAAGGTAACATCACATTATCTGGCAAAATCCTCGTCCGTCATGGACAATGTTTTGTCGGCCAATTAAATTTACTTTCTCAGAGAAACTACCGAATTGATAAAAATCGAGAAAAATGAGGGTTTGGAACAAATAAACAACTTGGAGCCTACATCTTGTGATCTTGGTGGTTCTGAAATTTCTGTTAAGCATAAGCTTCTGCTGACAATGACTGAAGGAAAAGTGTGCAACGCTTTGACAGATACACATTCATCGCAGAAATGTTATATTTGTGGGGCTACTCCATAGAGAAAAGTAATATACTGGGAATAGAGAGGCCCTTTACGAGTTTTTATGCCGACCCGTTATGTCAAGAGACTGCTCTGGTATCAAAATCCTGAACTAAAATTGACTCACACATGCACAACTATGAATGTATGATTAGATTAGTACTACTTACACATACATTCATATAATACCTACCTGCTACGCCGGCGGCGTCGTGTATGACACAGATATAATATATTTCGTTTCTAAAATGTAACATGTTTAGCTAACAAACATTTTCTGCTGGGAGAGCTGTTTGTTATAAACGCGTCCAATATTATAAAGAACATAATTATACCAGTGGCATACACGTCACGCAAATTTACTCTTCGCCGAAGGGGAGCCCTGCATTGGCACCATTTCACAATCATTCCTAAGAAACATAATTTTGTACTACTCCCATTAATTTACTAATTTTGGGCTACTCCCAGAATGATGAAGGATGGCATTTTGATAGTAACAAGGATAATTTTGGCTTTGGTTTGTCAACATTACATGCTTGGATTCGTTCGATTGATTGCTTTTTACACATTAGTTATAAGTTAGATATTAAGAAATGGCAAGCTAGGTCTTCAGAGGAAAAAGCAAGTGTAAAACATCGAGATAACGTTACCGTCAATGGGGTAAAACAACGATCAGATGGAATCAAACAACGATTCGAGCATGAAATGAGATTAATTGTGGACAAGCCAAAGCCTGGATTTGGTTCTACAAATGATGGAAACAAAGCTCGACGCTTTTTCGCGAACCCCGAACTGTGTGCTCAGATCACAGGCTTGGATGTTACAATCACCAAACACTTCTACAGCATATACCTATATTAACCACAAAATCGTTTTTGATTAATTCATTTGTTAGGTCATGATATTTGTTAGTTTTTATTGTGTGGTCTTTAGGTATGTTTGTTTCCCACGGCACAGAAGTTCTATAAGTACCTACTATGCGTTATGATTATATTAGTATGATTCTTTGAGTATAGCCAAATATTAGGTCCTTACATATGAAATTGGCGTTTTGTATGGGAGGAACAAAAAGTCGAATATTTTTTAATATAATATATTTAATTAATCAAAGTATGAACCATTATTTTCTATGCTATTTTGCCATCTCATAGGTAGTTCATTGATCCCTTTACTAAAAAAACCAGTCAGACGGGAATCAATAAAGTCTTTGAAGGCGATTTGGACTGCCCCATCGGAGTTGAATTTTTTCCCTTGCAAGAAGTTATCCAAATTTCGAAAAAAATGGTAATCTGTTGGAGCAAGGTCCGGGGAGTACGGAGGATGTCTTAGACTTTCCAATTGAAGCTCTTCTAATTTAGTAGCCGTCTGTAGCGCAGTGTGTGGTCTAGCGTTGTCGTGAAGCAGCAGTGGCGTGGAGCGATTGACCAGCCTAGGTTGTTTAGCCGCTAGTTTTTCCATCATGGTTTGCAATTCCTGACAATAGACATCAGCCGTAATAGTCTGGCCAGATTTGAAAAAACTGTAATGAACAATACCGGCACTAGTCCACCAAACGCTTACAAGTAACTTTTTTGGGGTTAATTTTCGCTTGGGGCAGGATTTGGCTGGCTGGCCAGGATCTAACCATTGCGCTGAGCGCTTCCGATTATCGTAAAGAACCCATTTTTCATCACAGGTAATGATTCGGTTTAAAATACCTTCATTATTGTGCCGGTTTAGTAATGTAATGCAGCAGTCGACGCGCGTTTGCCGGTTTGTTTCAGTCAATTCGTGAGGTACCCACCTTTCAAGCTTTTTAATCTTCCCAATTTGCTTCAAGTGAATTAAAACAGTTTTATCACTAACATCGCAGCCTGCAGCTAACTCGGACGTGGTTTTCGATGGATCCGCTTCCACAATAGCCTTCAACTCTTCATTATCAACTTGAGTCTCAGGCCGTCCAAGGGGCTTGTTCTGCAGGTCGAAATTTCCAGAACGAAAACGTTGGAACCAAAAACGAACTGTGTTTTCTTTTGCAACACGACCGCCATACACATCATTCACCCTTCGAGTTGTTTCCGCAGCACTAGTGCCACGGCGGAACTCGTACTCGTAAATAATGCGATATTTAAGGTTTTCCATTTTGTAAAATGAGTGACGCAAACAGAAAAAAACAGAAGAAAAAAAACAAATGAATGACGATCATCGAAGCACAAATACATGAGTCTATAGCTGTACAAATTTGAATTTGGAATTCCTTACCAAAGAGGAGAAATTCGTGATTAAAGTGGCCAGTACGAAAAACGCCAATTTCATATGTAAGGACCTAATATATCTGGTCTGGATGACGAAACACCAACATCCTCAGGAATTTTGTAGTGTTTTTCATACGTGTCCATCAAAAGAGTCCAATCGGGAGCTGCGCCTAAGATGGAGTAAGGCTTGGATTTAGATTTTGTAGATGACCCTTCTTTTACAAAAGCAACCTGTCGTTTGTTCGTGGTCAAACCTTGTTTGCTCTAGCTACCGAGAGACTCGCCGCTGTCGTAAATAGTTTTACTGAGGGTGTTGACAGAACAGAAGATTTACGTTACAGAAGATACTTCTCTTATGTTGCTCCAGGATAGTCAGCGGGCAGCAGCGAGGACCTTGTGACCAGGCCGTCTGACGGTGGGGTGGCTTACTACCTAATACTTCGTTAAGGGCAACACTGATTGAAAATGCAAATATTAAATTACAGAAAAATCACATTTATTTCTTAAATATACATGTCTAGAATTAAGGGGGTCCGCCGTTCACTGCAGCCTATAACTACGCGCGGGGAGGGTACGAATATATTACGCGCACATGGGGGTTTTTGATTTAAAGCAAAGGTACCTTTGTGTATGTGGAACGAACCTCCAGTTGCTTGTATTGGCCATTCACCATATCCTTAAAAATTGCCTTCCATCATCCATCGAAATGCTGTTTGTGAGCTGATCGCCTTGGCCGCCATTTTGACGGGCCGCACCCGTATACTAAAATTCTATCGGGAGACTGCGTGACGCCATCCAGGTTTAGGCGCTCCCAGTTCTTCGGAATAACAGCTTGGACTTCTCGGTTTATGGAACCCGAGCTTAATAGGGTCCTATTGCCTTTACTTGGCAATTTGTTCCTGGAACGCGAAAATGCTGCGCACGTATACTTTGAGTGCGAGTGTCGACGGGTCTCTCCTCATTATCGGTGAATGAGGGGTATATAAACCAGCTGGCGGGAGGCAGGGTATCACCCGATACTTTTGTCTTTGTTCTCGCTCGCTCGTATATGCTTTCTCTTTCTTTTTCATAAGCTCACTTTATTATTTACTATTTTTTTCTTTATTTAACTCTAAAGCCTAATTAAAGTATACAATAGCAAAGAGGAAAATTCAAATGCTAATCTCTCAGATTTTCATACATATACACTTAGTATTTATTACAAAAATATACCATGTGGCCGACCTAATTTCATTTTGTGATTTATAATTAAATGAGGATTGTTTTTAACTGAGTTAGTACAATTACCTGACCTAGACAAGGTATTAAACAGGATTTCAAAATGAGCCTGGCTACTATAAAAGGAATATCTTGAAAACCAGAAGGGCTGATTACAAACTCATTGACAAACTATATATTGCTTTGTAAATGGTAAAAAGTTTATTAAACGCGAAATAATTTTATAAGTGGGACGAGCACAAAATATTCAGTGATCGCCTCATCATCTTTTCCAGCTTCCAGAATGCCGGGAAGAGCAGGACTTTATTATTAAACATAATTTTGTATACTACTTGTCTATATCACTAGCAAACATTTTATCCACGCGATGATATCGCAATTTTACTAGGCGCTTGTGGGCTTTCAAACTTCTACTCATAACATTAGAACATTTTCTTATTGGAAATGTGTGTAATAAAACAATAATACTACACCGCTTCACGTATGATTTCGAGGACTCTATCGTGGCGACGGGAATAATGACCCCTATCAAGGAGCACCTTGCATCCTACCAATAAGTGCGTGCTGTACTTATGGCCTCCCGACAAATACCGCAAGACTTTTCGGTGACTTTCCTCTTCTCTTCTTCATCTTACTAAATTACTTTGGTCTGGGAGGGTCATCTGAAAGGCGTTAAGATAGAATTTTAATAAGGCAGGTGACCAATAGTATATCAAGGTGCGCCACTTTAATACCAGAGGGATACAAAATTCACCTATGGTTAGCCACTCATTTTCCAACAAGTATTCAAAAATAATATCAAATATTTCATAATTGACCATTTCTCTATAACAAACACTTAGCGCCATCTAGGTATAACTTACTCGACATTGGGCATCCTCATTCAAAGTAAAGCCATTTGGTGTGTGTATCGCTCCAACAACTTATGAAAGGCTATAAGGTTAAATTAGAGACGTTTGTCTTGTCTATCTGACATCAAAATCGGTCGGTTATTGGAAGATCTATAACTTTCAGAAACTCGAACGTGCCTACTGGAAAAATCTGGTAGCTAATCACAAGCTTCTGAAGTCTAAAATACTGTTCACCATCGACGAAATCAAATATCATTAATACGTCCAGGTATGTGCACCGCAGCGTAACCGATTATTTTAGTGACCTACGCGACGCAGCAAAATGAATAACATTTACAAACATATTAGAGCCCGGCTAGTAGATGTCCGCAATAATTAAGACTCGGTATGAAAAGATCTAAACAATCCTGAATTTACTGATTTAAGTGTCACTGGTGTGGCTCCATAATCCTGTACGCAGTGAAGTCACTGAAGCTTCAGCCTACCGGATACGGAAGGGTCAACTAGGAGCACCTAAGCTGTTCATTCATTAAACTCGACGAGTCAGTCTTTTAGTTTGATAGTGCTATTATTTTCGGACCGAGAGCTCCAAGCGCGAAACAAGTTCAGTAAAATGCGAACAGTGTAAATAAAGGTTACAGTTATATGAAAAAGTGGTTTGCAACACAAGAACCGGCTCGAAAAGCAGACCACATCTCTGGGCCAAACGAGGTATTAAATGCTTTCACACACGCGCCATGCAGCCTGGCATGCAGTCCAGCGCGCCTCTACAGGCAAAACAGAGTGTGAACAAAACGGTCGTGTACGTGACTGTGCCCGTTGAATGCTACTTTGAACGCGAGCGTGTGAATTAAGCATAAGAATAAAAAACAGACTCGGTGGTTCTCATTTTTATTAAAGACTAGCTTTTATGGTTGTATGAATACAACGGAGATTACAAAGACGCGTACTTATATTCGCAAAGAAAAAAAGGAATACTTGAGCCAACGCAGTGTGTTTTTATTCAAGAATATTTGTGATTCATATATATTGAAAACAATATATTCTTGAAAACAGAACACAATATTCTCAGGAATGTATTCTTGAATCAAAGTATATATTGCATTCTTCTTTGGAGAAATCGTTAAAGTGTTTAAATACGAATATGGTTATGTTTGAATCCAAGAATCTTACCATGAATATCCATAAATATCCGTAAGTGAAGCACCTTAATTACATTCGAACAAGAATATTTAAAAATATTTCAAGAAAGAATATAGATATTTTATTTAGAGAATAAAATGTTAACAGAAGAATTCCTATTTTATTGTTAGAAGAATATTTTCGTTATCTTGAAATAATAATTTGAATATTTTATGTGAAGAAATATTTTTTGGGTCAAAACAAAATTCCTAAGAATATTCGAGTGTAATATCAAGACTCGATTATTTTTCAGTTCAGAACATATTCTTGTTGTAATACAGCATTGTCTTGAATTTATTAAGACAATGTATATTCTTGGCTAAAGAAGTCTTTTTTTTCTGTGCGTATATAAACTTATTAGGATAAACACTATTATTTATCAAAGTACAAAGTTCTATTACATAGAAAAGCGACTTACTACAAGAAAAAAAAAATATTGATTAAATATTGTTAAGTAGGTAACGAGGAAAAGTAAATTCCTCTTCTCTAAATAAATTTTGGAAGGTATAAAAATTCTTAGATCCTAAGGTACACGTTTAACACTTTATAAATATTATTTTAAAGCACTTACTCAAACCTAATATATTAGTAATATCACATCTACAAATTTCTAAAGCGCAACATTACAAACCTAGTGCTGTTATTGAACCCGCGTCTTGCTTATACCTGCCGGACGCATATCAATTCCCACTACCGAGACCGATAGCAAAGGCGCGAACTGATAACCACATCGTCCACAGACTTGAAGAAATCAATTAGATCGCAAAATGTACTCTTTTCTGTAGCGAAAAAGGAAACGCGTCCGGCTAGTATAGCCCAAAAACGTGAATTCAATAAAAAAAAAGTGAAAAAAATGCGTTTTAAAAATTTGCAGATGACATAGGATACTTTTTCAAGGTCTTATTAAGTAGTTCCTGAAGAATCGCAATATCACGCGGCCGGACACTTGTTTGTAATATAATCATATGGGGATGTGGTTACGTTAGTAACACTAATAAAATTATGTGTCTCTCTAAATTGTGTGATCAGTCAATAATGACGCGACCTAGCTTTATATGGGACTTAGAAGAACAGACGGCAATAGTTGCTAATAAGTTATACTGGATCTACTCATCAAATCGAAATACATAAAAAAGTATACTGTCATCAACTCCAGGCTATATTCTACGTGTATACCAAATTTTCATTAAATTATTTTAGTAGATTTCACGCGATTCGAGAGTACAATCAGATTAAGGTTATAGGAAGACTATAATAAGTTTTATTTTAAATGTTTTCACCCATTTTTTTTAATAATCTTCCATGTAGAGTCACTGCCCTCTAATCCTTTAGTATAAGTATACACAGTCACTTTTACTCTGTACCTCGCTGAAATGCGATTTCCCCTTTCGCTGCCCCCTTCACCTCCCCGCGGTCACCACAGTACCAGAGCGCCGATATGATGATTGTTATCGACACCAGGTGCAGAGCAAATGTCACCGAGTCGTATATAAGATAGATAGATCCTATCACATGTACACTAAAAATAGTAATAATTACGTAGCAAATCATATCTTATAATGTCGATGCTCTTGTAAATCTGACAGAAAGTCATGTTGTCCCATTCACAAACACTTTTTTGATCATAGGCGAAAGCCTTGTGTGTCCGAAGTTTTCGTGTAAACACTCCACGAAGTTGACGTTGTAGCTAGCCTGATTCTCTGTAAGGTACGCGAACAGCGGCATCAGTACAGTACCGAAATCTTCTACGTCTTCTTCCTCGAGTAGTTCTGCGATCATGGCTGCTTTGCTGAGTATTGACTGTACATGGACTTCTGATGGCGGCTGCGCGAGAAATTTGTACTGTAAAAAACATATTTGAGTGAGGAATAAGATTTGATGGTGGTAAAAAAAAACTTTGGCAGATTAGTAGCGTTGCTGGAGAGTACGAACCTCTAAACATTATTTTACGTATGCTGCACCGTGGCCGGAATGACAATCGCCACCTTTCAAAAAATCCATAAGCAATGCGAAAATGTGCAAAAAAAAATAAAGAGCACACTCTTCTATCAGTTTTGAGTGTAAAATCTATCAGAATAAATTTTTTATAACCGCGATTCTTCCAGGACCTAAATTTCTTTGAACTCGATTAAGTCTTTACAAATAAGATGTTCAAACACTGCTGTGCAAAGAAATTTAGTTTCGTGTGATTGCGAAAACAGTTGAAACTTTCGTTCAGGACTTGTTAGTAGTTTGGTGGATGGCCGCACCGTTCCTTATGTGTCTAATGATGGGTAAAACCAATAAAAGCGCAAAATATACGACTTTGGTATCTGTCTCGGTAGTGGAACTTGGTAGTGCTGCGCGCATAATCGGAAGATTAGATTAAAGAGAGAAGATTAGAGAGTTCAAACACGGCAAAAAGAGAAAATTTGGTGGTCTAATAATTTGCAGACCCATATGCAGTATTTAGGAATATAAGTTAATGGCGACAAACACAAACTGTTGCATCTTTTTTTTTTTTTTTTTTTTTTTTTTTTTATTATATCTGATGGGTTAGCCTTTGACCACTATCTCACCTGATGGTAAGTGATGATGTGGTCGAAGATGTTGTTCAGGCTAACCTAGAAGTACTGGCTCTCAAGGACAGCTGCCGGAACACACCGTTAGGTGCTTGGCGACAGACTTTCTACTTGAGGGTGGTAGATAGCCAGGCGGGCATTCGCAAAATGCCCTACCACCATGCTATAACGACTGCCATCCTAAGATAACAACCGGGACCGACGGCTTAACGTGCCCTCCGAAGCACGGAACAGCTCAGTAGTAATGTCACTAGCGGTCACCCATCCAACTTATGACCGCGGGCGACGTTGCTTAACTTTGCTGATCGGTTAAGAACAGCTAAGTAAGCTTCGCTACGAGCGAAAAATCTATATTAGTAACTACTAACTAAAAAAGTATATTTCTTAATATTCACCCTTGTAATGAACATGACATTCCTGTAGCAGTATAGCATGCAAGCCCACGAGTTCTCAGTCCGATTACACTTCTCCGCCATTGTTATCATGACGACGGCAGCGTGGATGATGTTCAATATCATTGAATTTTCAAACACCCTCAAGCTGTCCCATATTTCGCACCACTCCTGCTGCGTGCACGAGCAAATTACCTGAAAATCAAGGGCTTGCAGTAAAGTGACCAGTAAACGAGCTTCACTTTCACGGCAATGTGTTACCGACAGTACCCAACAAAATTACATGCATGATGCATTATCCCACTACATTCGCGGCAGTCAAGTACTTCTGGGAGGGACATGCTCTTGGGAAACTAGTCAATCTGAACGGGATTGAAGTTATTTGTACAAATAACTTCCCTGCTGCTTTTCTTTTTTTATGCTTTATAGGTTAGTCTTTGACCACATCTCACCTGATGGTAGGTGATGATGTGGTCGAAGATGTTGTTCAGGCTAACCTAGAAGTTCCCTTAGGTACACACATTGCTGCCTACGAATAATTTATTATGTATTGGTATTATGACGACATGATGGATTCGCATGGTGAACTCACCTCATTCTCACATCACAACTCATTGGTAATAATACCTATATACCTACTACTACGTACCTATGGCATAGAACATATAATAATACTACGTATAGAATGGACGCTCCTCTCCCCCCACCAAACGAGCCGTTCTCACCCTGCCACCAATTCTGAGCTGGCGCTGAGCTGGCTTGAGCTCGGGACGCGCCACACGCGCACATAGACGTCACGAAGAAGTTTACCAAGGTTACGAACTCATTTTAACGAACTCATTTTATTTAATAAAACGAGGTAAGACATTCTTGGTATGGTAACCTTGTCATTCATAACGACAAATTAACGGTTTTTATAAGGTATACCTACCGATTTTGTATTTTTTTCAAACCGCTATTCAAATAATAATTATTTTAGAATTTAGAAGCTTTTTGTTTGCAATAATTTTCGCTACTGTTTTATTTACCCGCTTGTCAGTGGATATCGGACTTCGTTCGCAGCGCAACAAGTATATGGAAAAAGTTTTTTGTTTACTATTGAAACCATAGCGAGTACTTTGCAAGTTTTAACCGACTTCAAAAAGAAGGAGGTTCTACTGTTTGTATGATAGTCTATTTGTATGTTCACCGGTATAGGTTAGGCAGTATAGGTTCACGTTTCTTTCCGCGAATGCCGCACATACCAAGTCATGTCGTTTGTTGGTGGATCTTCGCCTTGGTTCACGCGGGGCAGACTTCGTGATTGTATATTAAACGAGAGGAACATAAATTATTATTGTGATTGTAATTATTATCATTACTTGTATAAAATGTGAACGTGGAACTATACGTTTTGTATAGTCTATTTGTATATATAATTGTATAAGAAATGAGTAAATGTGAAGTAATGTTACCTACTCGGTTGTGTGCGGCTATTCCTACGTCCTCCATGATTAAGTAATTAAGTTTTTTTTAATTTTTAGTCGGGTTTTTAATTTTTGATTAATTTTTACTTGTTAAATTTGTTTAAAGAGGTTCAGTTTGCTAACATATTCCGTGATATGTTTGCCTGGTTTTTTAATAACCCATAGATCAGAAGTATTACTAAAGACATAGATAAGTTTTTTCGAAACAATGACATTTAATATAGAACATTGTTCAAAGCACAGTTTCAATTTAAATTAAAGATATATGTACTTATTATAAAAAATATTGATGTTTAATTTCCTCGCAATTGACGTGAGAACATCCGAGTATAAAACTTAGCATTAAACTCTTTATTATAGCCTCGACTTAAACCATTTTTGACTTGTTTTATACACTCGTGTCCTATTTGTTACAGTTATGTGCAAGAAAAGCTATAGAACTTGCGCTTATTTCTTTTCAAAATTGTTTTCTGATACAGAATCTGATACCTATTTAACTCTATTGTTTACAAACAAAAGAACTCGCAAATATTGTCTAATAATAAATTTCGAACTCGCCAAATCGCCCAAATCTCGCCAACTCGAGCAAAAAAGCGGCATGACTGTACCATCCTTTTCTCGAAGCTGTTCAGGCCATCATATTAGATTTTCGACGCGTTTCTTGACTCTTCGAGCACACATTTTCGATCGTGAAGAGTCAAGACCAAGTAATCTAGCTATTCAATTGTGTTAAAATTTAAAGGTCACGCTTATGCGCGTACCTTTCACACACGCAACAACTTCAATATGCAGGAATCTTTATAAACAAGGCTGGAAATGTTAAACAAAAAGTGGTAATTAAAATCAGATATGCATTCACTTTCCCTCATGAAAACTGAAGGATCTTAGGTAGGTGTAGGTACCTGTGATAACCACGATGTTAACTCGTCCATACTCATATCGTCTGAAATGTTCATGCCACTAACAATTTCCATATAAGAAGACCCGGGCGGATCCCACAGTATTCTGTAGTAGTACATGTTTAATGGCTTCAAATTGCTTACTTTACTCTTCAGCCATTGACTTTGATTATCTGAAACATTGGAAATATTAAATGAAATAGCTTTAATTTAAAGGGATAATGATTATGTTGATGCAGTGTTGAAATGAAGTGAGCGAATTACCTGGTATGATTCCATTATAGGATTCCAACACAGCGGTTTGTTGCTCTATAGCCAAAGTTAATGTAGCTGGTGCCAGTGAACAAAAAGTGTTGATTTTCCATCGTACAACATCAAGAATCTGGGCTAGCATAGCCAGCATTGGGGCTCTATATTCCATCAGTTCTTCCAATTTAAACGCTTCTCTTAGTAATTTCAACTGCACATATAGTTTTCTAACATTTTTACTGAGAAGTGCTTTATGAATATTCGTCATTATAACCAGCAACAACAATTTAGTACTATTTATAATGCTTGCATTCTTCAAACCACATACAAATTTGATGAAAATGTTCTCCTTTGCTTCTGTATCGAGCACATCAAATGTTTTCTGAGTTATTTGTATCATACACTGTTCTGTCTCTGTACTGTAGTAATGGTTGGAAAAAGTTTCAAGCAATTTCATGATCTTTAGCATTATTTCAGCCTGGTAAAGACTTTCAGCAGCTATAGTAAATATTTTATACAATACTCTATAAGGGCTATGGAGAAACACGGTCAGGACGTCAGTAAGGTCTGCATCTGGTGTTGCAATGAGTTTGTTAAATATTGACGTCATTTCTTGCTTGAATTCAGGTGTTTTTTTCATATCGATGAATACTTTATTGTTAAAACGTTCTTCAAGGATAGCCATTTTCTTCGATAACTCGCATTTCTGGAAAACTTTTAGAGACAGCATTTCCACATAATCCTTGTTTTCAGAGTCAGACTTAAGGTATTCCTTAAAAATTGAGTAAATATTGTAACTATCATCTTCATTGTAAACATTTAAATTGGATTCCACAATGTTCAGTAATTCAGAGTTCTGGCACAGTTTTTCTTTATAAACCAGAGCTTTGATCCAAGCCATGCTTTCCTCATTATTGTTCTTAATATTTTCAACAATAATGTTATCATCTGTAGCATTAATTATGTCCTTCATTTCAATGGGTTTGCGGGCTATTTGTTCAATCATACTGACTAATGGATGTTCAGAAAGTGTGATAAGATTTAATAGTCTATTGTGCACTTTGTAGCACAATTCTCCAACAGTTTGCTGCATGCTTTTGTTATTTTCTTCAAATTCACTCCAACAGCAAAAGACATCAACGCTGACGTCCATAACAAGAACTTTACATGTGTCGAACATAGCTGAGTTAGCATTATTGAGATATTCTAACAATGTCTCATTCGAACTTTCACAGATATTAAAAATGGGAGGGTCTGCCTTTAAACTATTTTCTGAATATGTAAGTTTATAGATAGCAAATCCTGGTGGGTTTTGGTCTAATTTGGTTGTATATTTTGTCAAACATTCATCTATTGACTGGAGGAGAGAATAAAGGCTTCTCCCTTGGTATTTGTAAAGTTGGGCTGTCTTAAGAGCATTCAATTTATGATTATTTGGTGGTGTTGTGTAATACTTGAGACATCGCTGAAAGTTGTTGAATGCTGTTGTTGCCTTCTGTATCAGTTCATTCTGCTCAAAATTAAATAGATGAAGCCTGCATAATAGTATGTAGCATGCTGATGATAGTAATTTTAACTGTTCTAGACAGTCAAGAGGATCGAAATATTTAAAGTTGTCTAGGAATGCACCAGTCACTTCAAGAGCAAGTTGAGGATTACTGTAGGATATGATATCATAAATAAAATTCTCCATGTGTAAGTTCCACATAAGTTCGCTCAGAAGACACTGGGGTATGGTAGGTGTTGTCCATATTAATGTATTTATTTCCTCTAATTCAATAAGTTGCTGTAGCTCTGGCAGGTCTGCATTCAAAACAATGTACAATGCAAATATTCTCATTTGAGAAACATTCGAACTAGGGATTTTACCTTCAATTATATACTGGCTTTGTTCAAGGAATGTTTTTAGTCTTTCAATCACCAAATCAATTTTATCTTCATTACCTGTAACATTTGAGAAAATAAAGGATTTTAAAAAAGTTTTTCAATCGTAGTTGCTGTTTGTTTATACATACATAAAATCACGCCTCTTTCCCGTGGAGGTAGGCAGAGACCACGGATTTCCACTTACTACGATCCCTACATATCTCTTTCGCTTCATCTACACTCATCAATCCTTTCATACATAAGCTTATTACTTATTATGATTGTTTATTACTCAAAATTATACCCTATATAATTAGTTAGAAAATATAATGGTTTTGTTTTTGGTTATATTTAAAATGTTTCAGTAATTAAATACGCAGGCAGAGTTAAATACGTCTCATTTGTGGTTCAAGGGAGAGCACGAACATCTAAATTTATCCATCGAATAAAAAACGGATATTTAAATTTCTGCCGAAGCTTGAACCATAGCCATAGGCCTAGCTAGCCGGCTTTAGGAACAGAAGAAATAACAGCCCAGCACTGTCCATGTGACACAGATAGTTTCTTTATCATTTCCTTTAGAATGGAAATAACTAAGTAACGAGAGCTTTATCTCATCTGTAGTTCAGCCTTCAGGAGTAACCTGAATATCCTATTTCTACTCTTTGAGGGAAAACGGTTCTATTAGATAAAAAAAACATTGGAAGAAAAACAATCTGATGCAGGACAAACAAAGGTTGGATGATGACAGTTAAATTCGCCAAAATGGATTTCAGGAATAAAAGACGAGAGAGTTCTGAAGCAGGGATGGTTATATATAAGTGGCATTGGCTATGGACTGCCGCGCAGCAGGTCCATGGTTCGAATCCCGCCGCGGGCTTGAGCTTCACCGCATGGTGGAAAGGCATTTTGCAGATGCTCGCCTGGCTAGCTACCACCCTCAAGTATAAAATCTGCCGCCAAGCACCTAACGGTGTGTACCGGCAGCTGTCCTTGAGAGCCAGTATTTCTAGGTTAAGCCTGTTAACACCTTCTACCACATCATCACTTACCATCAGGTGAGAAATTGATCAAAGGAGTACTACTATTATTAAAAAAAGTTCTGAAATAATAGAAATGTTAGTGGAGGAATATAGATAGAAAAAATAAATTTAAGCATCTCACAGCAACAACATGGAAGTTATTATTATGAGACGGAAGAGGGAGAAGAAAGTATGTAATAGTTTTTATGAGGAGGGCGCAACCCACGCACCTGTTTTCGCGGTCATTCCTGAAATAGGCAGGCGAAAAATGGTGTCAGACTTGAACCATGTCTCAGAAATGGCCGCAACTACGAGTTCATATTTATTGTTCAAATTAATTAATTCAGGCTTTCTGAGTCGGACACTCTTGACATTATATTAAAGAAACCAATAGCCGGCCCTCTTGAGAATTCATGTTGAAAGTTTCTTATGGACAATCTTTTTTGCAGAATCTACAGGCTATTGTTGAGTAAGGCATTATCACATTTGGGAATCATATTTAGTTGAGTATAAGACAATAAATCCAGAAGGTTATCAGATAGACTGCAGTAATTCCCAAAATGGTCCAGGTGGACCCCCATTTTTTGTCACGTTGGGTGTGACAAAAAATGGGGGTCCACAATCGTAAGCGGATTTATTTGGTTTCGATAGAGAAGAACTAAAATGTGTGATTGACTCCTCCTATTAATATAGGCAGATAATATTTTAAGAAGCTCAGCGACTGATACTCGTAAAAACTTGCATATTCCATATTCAGTACAACGCGTCGAGACTTGCCGTTGCCGCCGTCGTCCCGTCCGCAACGCTTGTTCAGACGTGAAAATTAATACTTGTGGTGTATGTGCTTGCAATCTTGCATGAACTTGTTTGATTCTTCACCAATATAAATACGAATGTTAGGGTGACAAATCAACATCGAGCTATGCTGCGCTGTACTGCGCTGTGCTATGTTTGGTCAACTCGCTCGTCTAATATTTTAATGAGGATAGAAACAAACCATGCTGTGCTGCGCTGTGTGAGGCTACGCTCTGTTTCTAAACGCAGCAGTCTCGAGCGAGGCGCGCTACCCGCCGTGCTGAGCCGCGCTGTGCCGAACTGTGCTATGTTTTTCAAACATGGAGCACGCTGCGTCGTCAGACGTCTGTCTCACTCTCGTACTCCCATCTCTCGCTCTCAGCTTGATGTTGATTAGCTAAGCAAAGCGCAGCACAGCTTGATGTTGATTGTTAAAAAAACATAGCTTAAGAAACACAGCACAGCGCAGTACAGCGCAGCATAGCTCGATGTTGATTTGTCACCCTTAAGGATAAACGTTACTCATTTGCTTCCGGAATTTCATAAAGAACAGTGATATGGAACAGTGACGGAATTTGTTTCCAGACTTTCGAAAAGAAAAGTAAAGTGAATCGATATTAGTGATTGCCAGTGTCGGAAAAGTAAGTACCTACCTACCTGCCAATTTGTTATATGCATATAGTTTTATTTTTAGGGTCCCGTACCCAAAGGGTAAAAACGGGACCCTATTACTGAGACTTCGCTGTCCGTCCGTTCATCCATCCGTCCGTCTGTCACCAGGCTGTATCTCAAGAGCGGTGATAGCTAGACAGTTGAAATTTTCACAGATGATGTATTTCTATTGCCGCTATAACAACAAATACTAAAAATAAAATAAATATTTAAGGGGGGCTCCCATACAACAAATTTGTTTTTTTTGCCGTTTCTTGCTCGATACTAATAACAGCTCAATCGGACACTGCGAAAAGTGTCTGTAACTTACAAGATTAGGTTACAGATAATGGTAGGGAACCCTTCGTGCGCGAGTCCCACTCGCACGTGGCTGGTTTTATATATTACTTAGCAGACCCGGCCACGCGTTGCTGTGGCTTCGTGACTATCAAATAATTACCTGTATATAGATATATTTTACAATTAATTTTCAACAAAAAATGCATATCAACCCATTGGCATCGGCGATAATAATAACAATACAATTTCATTCATAACTAGGACATAGTGGTCCTGACGATGCCAACTTATTAAATGGAAAGAAATCTCTTCCAACCAACCTGCTATATGATATAGAGATATTTATAATACATTATTTTATGGAAGTATGTAAGTTCAGTATTTAATTTTTACTATGTACCTACTACACGCAAACATTACTTATTACAATATAAATTTTATATTGTAATAAGTATATGTATAATACTGAACTTACATATATCGATAAAAGAACGGAAAGCCGAGAAAGATTGATCTTATTGTCCCTACTTTATTTTTATTACCTATCTAATTTATTTAATTATTGCGGAATTTTGATAACAAAATATTGTTTAAAAGTTTCTTTAGAATTTACAGAAATATATTAAAATATAATAAATGAATTAATAATTTTATAACTATATCATAAAACTATATTAAATGGCGCAATTGTTAAAAGCCCGTCCGAGGCGCAGAAGGTTGCGGGTTCGATCCCCGTACGGAACAAATATGTTTGCATGATTTTCAGACATTTGTTCCGGGTCTGGATGTTTTCCTATCTACAATATGTATGTATTAACAAAAAAATTATGTATACAAGTAGTTTATCAGTCATCTCGTTACCATAACACAAGCATAAGCTTGCTTAAATTGGGACTAGATGACGCTGTGTGAAACTGGACATCTTTGGAAATGTCAACGCCAAGAACTCCAATACTCTCTGCGATTTCTAGGGGAACACCCTGAAATTGCGGAGCAATGATGAAGGGGTTTTTTTTTCGCGGTGAAAACGCATGTCTGAGTTTTTTGGGGTTGAATTGGACAAGGTTCTGCTGTCCCCAATGCGAGACGAGTTCCAATGAACCCTCAACTTCAGACACAAGACCAGTTCTGCTTCCTTCTACTTCGACGCGAGGGGCATTAACACGGCTAGAATATTGCGCATCGCCCGTGCTATCGTCCGCATAGCATTGCATGCTACAGACTTGTAACATGTCATTGATATGCAGAATAAATAGCGTAGGCGATAACACTGATCCCTGTGGGACGCCAGCATTAATAGGATCGGAGCACACGGAAAAAAATGGGTCCTGACAAAGTGTCAATCCAAGAATAATATTATTCTCGGGAGTGTTGTTTAATCTCAAGTATATATTTACTTAAAATAAAAATATTGTTTTGAGTGAAGTAAGGTCATTTTCTCTAAGATAAAGAATATTATTCTCACCATATATTTTTACATCAAGAGTATAACTTTTGGTCAGAGATATTTTTGGTCTTAACTATAGAAAATAGTATCTTTTTGAATGAATAATTTTATGAATTCTCATTCTAATTACGTACGGAGTTAGCGTAAGAAATCTGAAATTTTATACAAGAATAATAAACGTTTTATTGGATTAAGAAAATATTTCCATTCTTTCAACAACAATGGGCTTAATACAAGATATTTCTTTTGTTCATTTAAAATAATTGAGAGAAGTAAATGACAAGGATATACATATGTCCGAGCAAGAAAATTATTCTCCTCTTAAAAATGTCAGTTTTCTAAATCTGAGATATATATTGTTTTATTAATCTATGAATTTGTATTGTCATGCTAAGATACATTGGATTTACAACAAAACTATATAATTGATATAACCAAGACAAATATCTCAACTGCAGAAGTGAGTTATATTAGATAGAGAATTTTAAAGTTGTCAAAGCAAAAGTAATTGATTGTTAGTTGAAAGAAATCAAATCTTGATTTGTGTTTGATTATTCTTAATATTTATTTGATATTGTATTCTTTAGTTAAGAATCTTCGATTAACAGGAAAACAATATCTTTTATTGAACCAAGAAAATACATGTCCATTATAGACAGAAACTTATCTAACTAAAAGAATTTTAAAGTTTTCAAGCCAATAATCATATATTCTTAATTGTTATAGTAATTTATCTTCAGTAAAGAAAACAAATCTTGATCTTAAACATTTATTCTTGATTAATATTTGTTACGGTATTATTAGGTAAAGAGACATTAGTGTTAAGGCAAAACCATTTTATTTTATAACTAAAAAACTAAATCTCGATTGCAAAGGGTGATTTATATTAAATGAAGAATTTCAAAGTTTTCAAGTCAATAATGAATAATTCTCAATTGCTAACGTAAATCATTTTCAGTAAAGAAAAATCATTCTTGATTGATTACTGATACGTTGTTCTTAGGTTAAGAGGCATTAGCATCACAGCAAACTGTACTCTTTATTTAACCAAGAAAATAAATTTCAATTGCAGATAATGACTCATATTACATGAAGAATTTTAAGTTTTTGAATCAATAATGATATATTGTTAATTGTTGAAGTTATTCATCTTCACTTCAGAAAACGAATACTGAACTTAAGTGTACCATGTTCTTGATTGATATTTGATACGACATTCTTAGGTTAAGAGATCAAACTATATCCCACGTTGAACCAAGAAAATATATCTCTACTGTAGAGAGTGACTTAGGTATCTTACATGAAGAATATTAAAGTTTTCAATGCAAAGTGATAGATTGTAACATTAGTTACTCATCTTCAATAAAGAAAAGCAATCTTGGCTCAACATGTTTTTTTTGGTCTACAAATATACAGGATTATTGGTAAAATGCTAACAACCTCTTAGGGTTGACTTTTGCTAGTCCTAACAAACATTAATATAAATAATAATACAATAGAGTTTTAAACCATTAAATGTAGAAGTCAAACAAATATATATCTACATACTAGTAAATGATACACATCATACTGTATCAGCCGGATTGTCCACTGAATAGAGCATCCCCCATTAAGAGGGTTTTCCATAATCCCCACGCTGGGCAGGCGGCTTGGGGATTGCAGTTTAAGGTATATATTCCTCAGAAGGCGCTGCTGCCCACCTTCTGGTGTGTTACCCTTTGTCGCCTTTTACGACATCCACGGGTAGAGATGGGGGGTGACATTTTAGCCCGGCACCCCACCATACCATATCAGGAATAAAAAAACACACATAATTAAAACAAAACAGTTTTCTTCACTGGCTCTTCAATCAAAACCATGAATTTTAAAGTAAAAAGACAAATTTCCAGTCAAGAATAACTATTTCTCCATTAAAAATGTGTATTTTCAGACCAAGTACTCAGTTTTTAGTTTGAGATGGTTTTCTCTGTTCCAGATTTTATTTAGTGTTGCAATATTTTAGTTTTGTCTAGTTCTCCCTTGATGTGGGGAAACTACTGAACCTAAGAATACTATTCGTTATCGTTATATTGCATGCTGAATAAGCTTGTTTCAATTCATATTAAGAATAAAATATGTAAATTTTAATTTGAAAAATATAAGGTTACTCAGCTAATAGTCAGATAATAGCTGGGAGTCTAATATACTCATAGTACAACGGCAAAGCGACAGGGTTTGAAACCCGTTAGTGCCCTAATATATTGATTCGTATCTGAAGTAAAAATTGTTTTAAAACTGTCCGATTATTACCTTTAGGTCTCGGTTTCTCATTTCCTAATTCAAAGTGGTATGAAAGTTAGCCAGGTGAACATTCGTAAAATGCCCTATCACCATGCACTGAATCTTAAACCCGCTGCAGGAACCTATGGACCCCCCACGTGACAGTTCATACTCACCGCCATAAGTGGCGAAGGCCAAGGCCTAGAGGACCTATTTGTTAAGTTTGGGTGCCTATACAATACTCACGAGGTCTATCACAAAAACTAAACTTGTGATGAATCAGAAATTTCGTTAAGTTATGATATTTAATCAAAGTTAAAGTCACAATCATTGATTCAATTTAGGCATCTACGACGCTCTTATGAAGGTCATTTACAAATTTTAATATTGAAATATTCTACAATGTACTGCCACGTTCAGCAAAAAAATTTACAGAGCCACTGCAAGAACAACGGGCAAAAAACTCGGGACCATTAATTTAAATGTCTTTTAACAATATTTTACATACTGTATAATAAAATATTTTTAATATTTCTTTTAATTACGTAGGTGACAGGTGATAGCTTGGCAGAGGAGTGGAGGAGAGGAATTGTTCAAGCATTTTTGTCGTTTATGTAATCACAAACTGGAATAGGATTTCTTAATCAAAATTATTTTCCACGTGCAACTTGAACTTTCCTGCTGTGAGCGTTGTAATATGTTAGGGAATGTTATTATAAAACCGCACACAATTAACCTTTTTACTTTTGTCTTTGCTAACTAAAACCTGGTACCGCGATTTTATCTTTACTTTTTGTGTTGTAATCGTGATTGTCACTGTTTTTTTTTTTACGATCTTTCATAATAATTTCAAATATGTACAGACTCTCTAATAATACAGCCATAGGTAATCATCTATTTCTTACAAATACTGGCTGTATTTAACACAAATCGTCAACCTAAATGAAAAGTTATTCGAATGTGCTCGTTTGGTAATAATCACGATACGAATATGTTTCGGGACTTTATAAGGGCGATGTTGGCTACACACAACACAATTTCCGTTGCGAGTGAAAGGTACACGCGCCGTGGCATGGCCAATGGCATTTTCGTAAATTTTGTTTAATATAGTGTTATAAAGTGAATATTTGTTTAAGTTGTGCTTGAGATAGCAACCAACTAGTGTTCATTTAGGTAAGTTTGTTCCTTACTATATAAATAACTGTAGATAGTCAAAAATATCCATCATAGAGGCTGCTAGATTTTCTTTGCCTGGAACGTGCTGTGTGGTTACACTAAGTTGGTACAGCCAAGTTAACGATCGGTCGGTTCGTAATACATAATTATTATTGTATTACATACCTACTCATATCTAGAATTAAAGATAACTCTTTATGATAGAGATCAACAGCAGGCTGATGTTGGTAAATAATCCTTAAATATTATAATTATTATAAATGCGAATGTATGTTTGTGTTTGTATATGTGTCTGTTCCTCGTTAGTTATTCAGAATGGATTTCGATCTATATATATATACTTATCCTCTCTACACTATATACACATAAATTTTTTTGTTAGATAAACCTATATTCAAGAATATACATGTGTTTTTTTTCCATTCCAGATCAAAAATTAACCAATGAATCACAAGTGTTACGCTACTTAATACCCCCAAGAGGAAGACTAAACAAGAGTACATTTTTTCCCACGTTGGAGCAGATTGTGAACTTTGTTATTGTTTTTCAGGTAATTTCATCAAGTATAAAACACATATTTAAACAATTTAAAAAATATTATATTACATATTTTTCTTATGATGTTAGGATATCTCATCAAATTATCTATTACATACTATAATATAACATATATATACACAGGCAGTATTTTATAGTAATATAGTAGTTAGTTTACAAAACTTTTAAAAGTGTGCCTAATCATATTTCATGATTCTGTATAGATTATAATAATGATTAACCGCTGATTAACCGCTAACTTGCAGTTTAGATGATTTATGTGTGATAATCATCTAACGGGGCCGTCTGGAAGCTGACTTTGAAAGACAGTTTTAATTTTATTTAGGTTTAACCTGTTTGCTATATTTTACCACTTACTCAACAATATGTGATTGTGGTCAAAATATGCCTATCATCTATAAAAAGTTTATGGATTGTGCAATATTTTCACTGTAGCTCTTTTTTTTAGGATCCTGGAGATATCCAAACTGAACTGGAGGAGGTGAAGAAAAGGCTCGACTCAACAAGCAAAGTGTTCAACCATACTTTATATTATAACGTAACATAAAATGTGGTGCTGATTATAATGAGAAAAAAATCATATTATTTGGTGGTAGATAAAGGTGAAAGTTTGTAAGTGTGTTTGTATGTTTATTACTTCTTCACGCTCAAATGGTAGGACCAACTTTGATATAATTTGGTATGGAGGTCGATAAAGCACTGGATTAACACAGGATACTTTTCATCATCATCCATCACCACGCGGGGTGTAACCGCGGGGCGCAGTACATAACTGTTACAATTATGTATAATATTTTTGATAATGATAATATAAAATTGTATGCTTCTTAATTTATTTTATAAATAAATAATTTTCAACTGAGAATATGTATTGTATTTTATTTATTTTTACGATGATAGATGTTTTTTAGTTGATCCATTTTAGAACTACACTTAACTATTAACCTGCGTTATTTGCAGACTTGAAAGGCGGAGATCAGATTGGAAGATCTGGACAGTGCACCAGGCTGGCTATTTTCTGTAAGTGAGTTTTTGTTCTTGTTGACTAACTAAAAGTTTTATATGAATATCTTATTGTATATAGTAGAAAATATCAATTATCTTGTTCTTATCTAGTATTTCAATGATGAAATTCGAAGCACAGTTTATTCAATTTTTTTTTATTCATAAAAGGTTTTTGTGTAGGTATATCTCATTGCATACTAAGGAAAATCTTACGTAATTGTTAGTTTTATTTGTATTTAAATGAAGTTTCAGTTTCAAATAAAGAAGTTCTTATCTAGGTAGTACGGTATTAATGATACTTTGAAGAACAACGATATCTTCTTGAAATCTGCGTGCTTCATTAATAATTTCACAGTTTACTGTAATTTATAATATATTTATTAACTGAGACTTCTTCCAATCAAAACACTATAATTGAAATAAAATAATTAATATGTTGTACAATATATATGGAGTTCAGATGAAACAAATCTGAGCTCCGTATGAAACAATTCATGAGTTGAACCTAGAACTGAGACTTCTTATAGTAAAATGCACTATCATTGAACCAAGATAATTGATATTATTCACAAAATACTATTTGATCTTCATATGAAACACTTTTATGAGTTGAACTAAGAACTGAGACTCCTTCCAGTAAAACGCTCTATTATTGAACCAAGATAATTTATATTTTTCACACTATATAATCTGATCTCCATATGAAACATTTAGAGAGTTGAACCAAGAACTAAGACTCCTTCTACTAAAATACACTATTGTTGTAGCTAGAAAATGGATAGTCTTATCAATATATTATCTGATTTCCGTATGAAATATGTAATGACTTGAACCAAGTAATGAAACTTCTTACAATAAAACGCACTATTATTTTACCAAGACGACTAAAATTTAAATGTAAAACATGTAATTATTTTGAACAAGAACTGAGGTTTCTTCCAGTGAAATTCCATTGTCGAGTCAAGAAATCTGATATTCTATCCGTAGACAATTCGATCTTCGTGCAAAATACAAATTCTTTTGAACCAATCAATACAACTTTTTCGGGTAAAACACCCATTAGAATACTAAGATCAAAACTACTTACAGTAAAACACTTAATATTGAAATGAGAACTGAAAATTCTTCACTGGAGAACATTTATTATTCGTTCTATATAAACTGATCTCCGTATGAAAACATGTAAGTGTTAAAGCCAGAATTATGGTTTCTTAACTTAAATAAGTTACAATATTCAGATAAGAAGATTTTTTGTTTACCTAAAAGTAATTTTCTTGTACGAAGAAAACTCTTTTGTTGGTCTAATTAAAATATGTACTCAGAAGAATATATTTTACTAGAAGTAAGAATAATATCTTAACTGAACTATTTATGTACTTAATAGTAAAATATATATTTTTTTCTTATTAGAATCTAATGAATGAGTGAACGTATGAGTTCATTTATTCAAGTAAGGATTGTTTTAAATTTGAGAATTTCAGATTCTCTAAATTAGAACAATGATTTACTTAGACAGAGACATAACTACTTTTTTTTAATAAGTAAATAATAATCTTAGTTAAAGTATATAAATACTTGCACGAAAAATTATTAACAAGACAAATATTTACTAATCACAAGAATATATTGTTTTCCCCATATATGAAACACGGAATGTCTTGACCAATAGATATATTCTTGATTTGACGCAATCTTTTTTTTCCGTGCAGGCTCCGTCGACAACGACACGCATGCTCCGTCCAGATAAGAAACTGGCGACCAAGTGCAGAACCCTTCGGAAAGACCGTAAGATGGTTACTTCGAAAGAAGTGCCCTGTGCCAGACCCGATCAAAGGCCATAGCAATATCTAAGCTGACAGTAGTTGGATGGGTCTGTACGGTCACCCTTCTTGGGAATGGGGTGAACGAGAGCAACCTTCCACGAAGACGGGACGCATCCTTTGGAGTAGGAGAGCAGGAAAAGGCGCATTAACACCGGAGTCAGCTCAGGAGCACATGATTTGAGGACAATAGCCGGGATAGAATCAGGCCCGCTCGACTTTCGCACATCAAGGGAAAATAGTTCCTTCCGTACCGCTCTCTGCGAGAAACGTACATCTGGCATGGAACTCCCACATCCGTGAATTACCGGAGGTGTTGCGTCCCTATCGTCGAGAGTCGAGTTAGATGCAAAGAGAGTACCAAAAAGGTCGGCTTTCTCTTTAGCACTGTGGGCCAGAGTCATCCGGCTTACGTAATGCTGGTAAAGAGGTTCGGCAGAAATTACCTTCAGCAGCTTTAGCAAGGGACCAGAAAGTACGACTTCCTGAGGGAAAAGTTGCTAGCTAGCTCTTATTAGATCTGGAGGCAGCATTCAATTTCTTCTTCAACTCAGCGGTATTCGGATCTTTACGCGTATTTTATAATATAAATAACAATTGATTGATCATATTCTGTTAAAATAGCCATATCCTTAAGTTAAGTTAGATGGCCTTGAGATTACTAAGACAATTTTTTTAAATTTATTTACCGGTATGTAATTGAAACGAAACATGGCCGAACCTAAGAAGTGTCGTCTCAGTATAGCATTGAATATTTAAAATTTGGTTTTCTTCCATCAAAGGCAGACAAACGATTGCCCTCATGCCTTCTATCCAACAAAGTTTTGAGCAATGACTCTATGAAACCATCAAGGTGGAAGATCATCTAAGAAGGTGTCATCCTGATAAAATAGGTAAAGATTTGAAATATTTCAAATTTTATTTTTAACATTGAAGGAAAAATATGAAAATAGGTGTGTACCGTGCACAGTATGTTCGCTTCAACGTCTGAAAGAAACGATGATGGCTTGCGGGCATCTTACAATATCTCATTACTTATAGCAAAATCTGGAAAACCACACACCATTGGAGAACAGTTAATTTTACCTGCTGCTGAGGAGGTTTGAAAACTGTTCTGCACAAATCTTCACTTGACATACTTAAAAGAATTCCTTTGAGTAACAACACTCTACAAAGACGTATTGATGAAATGAGCTCTGGTGTTGAAAGTTCCTTGTGTGATTATCTGCAAACAACTCATTTTTCTATTCAACTGGACGAGTCAACTTTACCTGGCAATGAATCATTATTGGCATATGTTCGATTTGTTATGGGCGAAGAAACTCATGAAGAGCTACTATTCGCGATAACTTTGAAGATGGACACTAAAGGTGAATCAATATTTAATATCCTGAGTGAATTTTTTAAGGAAAAATCGATTCCATTCACAAACGTTATTGCAGTGGCAACAGATGGAGCTCCTGCCATGGTCGGGCGATATTGTGGGTTTGTAAGCCATCTTTAAATTATTGTACCAGAGGTAATTGCAATTCACTGTGTTATCCACCGACAACATCAAGAAGCGAAAAATTTGAGTGATAGATTGCACCAATCGCTTCACTTTGTGATTAATGTAGTTAAGAAAGTAAGAAGCAATGCATTGAATATGCGCTTATTTGCACAATTGTGCGATGAAAATGATGAAGACTTCCAACGATTGTTGTTACATACCGAAGTACGCTGGTTCTCAAAAGGTACATGTTTGTCAAGATTTTATTTACTTTTTGACACAGTTTTAGAGTTTCTAGAGAGTTAAGATCCTGATTTAAAAAAAACCTGATCAATTTTAAAGCAGACATTGCATATAGTAATTAAACAACTTTAAACGGTTTAAATCGCGTATATTTATCATTATTTTTAAAAACCGTTTAAAGTTGTTTAACTACTATGTGTAATAATCGCGAAAACCTAAGACATTGCATATTAACAGATTTGTTCAAAAAATTTAATCATGTCAACTTACAATTACAAGGGGACAGCCTCAATTTAATAAAAACAAAGAGTGTAATTTCAGCTTTTCTTGGTAAATTGAAATTTATGAAGGAAAATATTGGTCACCGCGAATTTTCACAGTTTTCAAACTTGTCGCAAGTAGAATGCCTTGATGGAGATATTCAGACATATGTTCAACATTTGATTGCCCTGCATGATGATTTTAAAATCAGATTTGAAGATATTCTGTCAATGGAAATACCACCATGGATCATAAATCCATTTGATGAAGCGGAAGTGGAGAATGTGATATTACAAGAGGAGCTACTCGAACTTAGCACTAATGAGGAGCTGAAAGTGTCATTTAAAAGAGGGTATAAAAATTTTGGTTGCAGGCAGAAATACCCAAAAAATATCCTGGACTGTGGTGAATTGTGCAAAAGCTTCTGATAGCGTTTCCCTCGTCATATCTTGTCGAAAAAAGTTTAAGTGCCATTACAAACTTATAAACAAAAATAAAATAAGCAGATTGAATATTACAGATCGGGGAGATTTGCGGTTATTCCTTACAAAACCCAAGCCAAATATTGATAATTTGCTGTCAATCCATCAAATACATCCTTCTCATTAATATTTTTTTTTATAATTACCATTGTAGAAGTTACATTACATTACAAGTGTTTAATTTTGATTCTATTACGACTGTTATAACAATAATAATTAACAATGTAGTAATTTATATATTTTAATAAATACATACAACACAAGATAATTTACTAAATTTCTTTTTACCACTCCGAATGGGCAGTTTTCTAAATAAAATTTATGATAATTGATTGGTTCTTGTGCTTTGAGTCACTGTAGATTTAATAAAGTAAAGTTGGATGGAGTCACTTGTTCGATTGGCAACTTTGCTTTTTTGACATCCACTCACAGCACAATCAATTAAAATTGAATTGAAAATTTGTGAAGTTATTATTATCAAATAATTAACCCTGTCAAGCAATCAATTCTAACTTTTTTTTAGAAAACTGTTAATTCTGGTTTTACACCTCGCCTCAACTCAAGTTTCCATAGATAAATCTAATATTAACTTTTTTTTAGAGATCTAGAAATTGGTAGTAAGTAATGTAACTTGAGGAGGTCTATAGGTTTTAGCAAAATTTTGAAAGTGGTCTATGAAACAAAAGAGTTTGGGAACCTCTGAGATAGAGGGAGGACCGTTTTCTTAGTTAAGACAACAACAATTGATTAAGAGGTAGTTGCAATGATGATATCATGAACAGCTTTGTCATAAGGTTTGCCTAGTGCTGGAGAGGGGCGGCTAAGAGAGACCCCCCCTGCACCACCCCTTCCGCGTAAAAACAATGACTAAAAATAGAGGATATAATTTTTTAAAAATTTCACTGGGATCACAACTTCCCCTAGACAGGAAGTGTTCTACCCATCCCCCCGCATTCATCGATGTTTTATAAACTAAACCAGTACTATGTTCTTTGTTGAATGCGTAGATAATAAGGTTGTAGTTCACTAACACCATACAAAATACTTCAGCAAAACTAGCATGGAATGGAGACAGGCACAGAGACAGCTGTCGGAACACAGCATCGTGGGTGGGGGCGGGTGCGGGGGGATGCGTAGACCCCCCTGTGAAGGGGAAGTTGCGACCCCCCCCTTTTTTCGGAGATATGATTTTTTTTAGTTTATAACTTCACTATTGTCAGACATAGATTTTAGGGGTGAGGGTGGTGCAGGGTAAGGAACGAGCCTGTGAAAGTGAAGTTGCGAACCCCACCGCCTGTGCAGGTTTAGTAGGGAGAAAATGTACTTCTACTTCTCTACCCTTCCCGCGCCCCGCCCCTGTAAAATCGATGACTGACAATAGTGAAGTTATAATGTAAAAAAAAACGTATCTCCGAAAGGGGGGGGATCGCAACTTCCCCTTCACAGTCTACCCATCCCCCCGCGCTAGCATATTGGATGATTGATGATGATTGATCTGGTTTAAACTAAACCATAACCCGCCCTACTACCATGCAATAACGACCCTTGGGTGGGTCGTTGTTGTATGGTAGTAGGGATCCAGAACCAACAGGCCTCACCATACAAGACAGAAGCGTTCAGTATTAAATGCCGGTAATGGTCACTGTCCAAGTATAATCAAAATATTTAATCACAAATCAGTTCAATAGAATAAAACAGTCGTAGCGAACACTGCATAAGCAAAGTTGATTGGTAAAAACAGAAGTCATAACTACCGGAGGCAACGAGCGGCTCATTAGAGGGTAATGTTTACAATTCGATTAAGAGAGCGCTCATGAAATATGAGGGGACAGCAATAATACCGGCAAGAATCTAGAAAAATTCGTAAACACGCTTCCAAGCACCGAAATATTTAAGAACTATAATTTAATGATAACTTACCGCCTCTTGCAGTTAGAAGTGCAAACTGGTGTTCATTGTCCGCCGATAAAATCGTGCCTTGAAAGGCAGATAATTCTGGTGTAAAATTCATTTTAATACATTGTAAGGTGAAGTAAAATCATAAAAATCGCTCGCTGCGGTGCGGTATAAACACAACTCTATGTAGTCTGTGCCACTGAGCCATAGAGAAAAGTAATCACTGAGCGTGAGCAGCGTAGAGACTAGAGAGAGATATATCCTTTAAACTCCGTCTACGGCGTAGACAGAGTCTCTCTACGGTCTACGGGTAGGGGCAAGTACATACGTATAGTACCACCAACTTAACTGTGCAGTTTTTGAGGGCGCTACTGGTCAAGGAAATCAACTACAAACTGTCACAATTTGAAGGAATGTTGTAGTTCTTTTTTTTGCCGCCTGAACAGATAAGTTGGTGGGACTATAGAGGGAGTAGACTACTAAAGTCTATGGGCAAGTATTATTTTAGGAGTTGGTACGGACCTTGTTACTTTGGGTATATTCCATTTGACGCTAATAACGTTATTTTCGATCATTTTGATCACATTCTGCGTCTATGGTTGTGATCACTGTGAGCGTTTGTAACTGCGGGCCGATCACGTATTTCTGTAGCTATCAGACAGTTGAAGATATCAAAGTTTTGTAGCAATCGATATTTTGCGATCATGTATCTTGTAGCATCCAAATATCAATGTGTACAATGCGATTAAAATAACAATAGGACGGGCTCTCGGCTAACTTCACTCATATTCACTCTAATATGTATAATCAGCAGAACAAACTTAAAAATAGAGCCGTGCCATATATTTATACGTAATTTAAAATGAGTGACCCGAAATTGTTAATTTTAATAAATTCGTATTTTTAAGGTTAGACGCAATCTTGGTTTGATGACAACGCGGGCGTCAGGGTCTCATTTTTCCGACAGTGTACTACTACGTGACACGTTTCCAAGTGCTTATTGATCTTCTCGTTTAATTTGTTTTATTGAATGTTTTATTTGTTCTTGTTGACTGTTTAATTTGTTTTTGGTGATTGTTATATTTGTTTTTGTTACCCGTTACTATGATAACGATGAGTCTGACTCAGTTGGCAGGACATGCGGCATCGAAGAGCTAAGCGATTCAAATTAAAATATCTTAATATTTTGTATTAAGATACCTTAATACAAAATATTTCTAAGAAATAAAATCAGTTCGAATTATTTCTTTGTTTGCTGTACCTACAGTCACCTACAACTTCGTTTTCAATACCCTTGCTCGTAAAGTGAGCTTTATTATATCGTTCTTAGGGCCATAAACCGAACTATAACACCCTCGTGCATAATATACACTAGTGCGTAATAAAATTAGCCCTACAAAGTTAAGTTAGTACCTAACTGCAAATTACATGCGCGTAATCAGAGCATTTTCAATTTAATCGGGTAATACAGATTTGTAACATCAAAGAGGTTTATATATGTAATCAACAAACATACATTTACCGCGCGAAAAAAAAAAACTTGCGCGCTATTTTCCATAACTTTCGTATGTTGTTTGTATCACATTTGTGCAATATTTTCTATTTCTTTCAAGGGTGTTGAAAAAGTGCGTATGAAACTCGTGAGCAACTTGTTCAATATACACTCGGCTGATTTACGCCCTCGCCTACGGCTCGGGCTGCAACACACAGCCTCGTGTATAATGAGCAACTTAGCTCACTTGTAACATAATCTACTATTACCTACGTATGACTACTTGTTTTTTTACCACGCCTGCCCACATAAACGTGTGTTAAGTTTTCAGGGTTCATGTATGTTTGTGAGTTTCCTTATTTCACAATAACTTCTAAACGGCTTAACCGATTAATATACGAGATATCGTTAGATTTATCTTGATAGCTCAAGTGACACTATGTACATAGTGTCACTTAATAAAAAACTGGTGGATTTTAGACGCCATATAGTGAGAAAAACAATTAATTTTTTGTTCCAAAGACATCAAAATTAAGGGCTTTTAAAAACGAGTCCATAAATATATTAACTTGCAGTTTTAATTTCAATGGATCGATAAAACGCTTAACGAAAATAAATTATTTGCAGTTTTTTATTTTCTTTGTTAATTTATACATGTTTTATTATTTCTGTTTTGCACACTGTACCAAGTTCTAGTTTTGACGTCACAACATGGCGCTAGGCCGATCCTATTCTTATTTTATTCGCATTGTACATAGTATATATTCTACTTGATCTATGAGTGCCAAAATCTTTGAGAATGGTAAAAAGTGAAAACAAATAAAAGTAGGAGAGGGTTAGTAATCTTTGATAGTAGGATGAAACTCGTTGAAAAAGCGAATGGATAAATAATTTACGGGTGATCTGAGGTCTGGAAGTGGAAGGGGGGTGAGTTTTTAAGGGTAAAAAACAGTTTATCTCGATCTCCAACCAAAAATTATATGACCAAGGTCATAGATAAATGAAAGTCATTTATCTATGCCAAGGTGTAGGTAACAAAAATATCTAATTATTCAAATAACAAAGTGCCTTCAGGTAGGCAAATATACAACTCTTCTAACAAAGGCCCCTATATAGTTCATGTCCAGAAAACGGATCCAACATCATCATCTCCTACCTCATACCTTCACCCCGTTAATTTGGCCGATTTCTGCATAAAAATAACTTAATTAATATTATTGATGGTAGCATCCAACGAATTGGACGAAACAGAATACAGTTATCGTTCTCGGATGCTAATTCGGCAAATGCTTTTATCGTAAATGATTTTGTTGTGAAAAACAATTATAAAGCTTTTATCCCAACATTTAGTAGCACTAGGTTGGGCTTAGTTAAGGGTATTCCACTTGAATGGTCCGAGGAGGAAGTTTTAGAAAATGCAAAAAATCCTATAGAAGGTATTAATATTATCAAAGTACGACGTCTGAACTATAAAGTATTTGTTGGTGGTTCTCCAATCTACAAGCCAACCCAAACATGCCTTTGATGGACAAGTGCTTCCCCAAAGAATTTTCTTATGCTACAATTCTTTAACTGTAGAGCGTTATTACTACCCTACTGTACAGTGCTATAACTGCTGTCGTTTTGGTCACACAAAAACCAACTGCCATTCAAAACGTCGCTGTTTCAAGTGAGGCGAAGCCCATACTGGAGAGAGCTGTAATGTGGAGGAGGGTACTTCTACTTGTATGTTATGCTTCACTTTGCTACTAATAAGTGCTGCCTGGAGTTCAACAGACAAAAACTCATAAAAATATCCATGGCAGAAAAGAACACCTCCTATGCTGAAGCAATGAAATTACACTCACCCATTAAAAATAAGAGCTTCAGTGATGTTACAAAAACATCATATGCTAACATTTCCTCAACACCTTCAATTTCATCTTCTCATAAAAAAACTGTATTCCTTAAATCTATGATATCTGAAATAAACAATTTTGATTTAGATTTGATTTGATTTAAACCTCATTCCCCTCCGCCACAAAGACATGGTTATGACCGTTCTGCTCATCAATCTATAATCAGTGACCCTCCCACATCGAATAATAATGGTCTAGCCTATCCTAAAATTGATTCTACAACTCCATCCAATAGTATTCTTGATTTAATTCATGCACTCACTAAACTTCTTAATTCATCTATCAATAATGTACCGTCCCACGCTGCCCAAATTACTTCTTTTCCTTTATTAAATCCACCACATTATGGCTCCCGCTCTCGGGTTGGAATTGCCGGAGCATCAATAATAAAAAACATGACCTTTTATATTTGATAAATAAATATCAACCCATTGCATTTGCCATCTCTGAAACATGGTTAAAGAGTGGATCCTTTTTTAAGGTTCCACATTACCTGTGTTTCAGAGATGACAAAACTATCGCTGGTGGTTCAGCGATACTTGTTAAAAACTGTGTAAATACTCATCCTGTACAAATTCCATTATCATCATTGGCTGACAGCTTCTCCATAGCTGCTGTCAAGTTAAAAAATATAACATTTATTTCTTTATATGCAGCAGTTCCATCCATCGATATTTTAAATAAAATTCATATTGCTATATCCCAAATTAAAGGTCCTTACATAATAATGGGTGATTTAAATATACATCACCCAGTCTGGGGTAGTGAACTTTCAGATCCACTTGCAGATTATCTTTCTAATATTATGGATAATAAAGGCTTATGCCTATTAAATTCAGGATCTCCTACCCATCGTATAAAACCTACTGAACGGATTAGCGCTGTTGATTTAACCTTAGTATCAGCTAGCTTAGCTCCCTCAATGACCTGGAAAACTTTATGCTCCAATTTTTTTAGTGACCATTTTCCAATTCTTTTTGATCTACCTTTTTCAAAAATCGAACCAATGCCATTCAAACCTTTATTACAGTATAAATTAAATAAAAACACACTTTCAGATGAATGGTCAAAATTTTCCTCATTCCTTGAAAACCTTATTTCTGAACTACCTCCCATTCTTCCTCATTCCTTAAATTAATGTCTCAGCTCACTTATAAATTGTATGCATACAGCTGCTAAAAATTCTTTTCCTGCAAAGGTACAAAATTTAACTCATAGGTCCCCTCTATGGTGGGATCACGAGTGTACGGTAGCAGTGACAAATAGGAAGAGCGCTGAGGAAATGTATTGTGAAAGAATGACAAATTAAAATTTTGATAATATAACTACAGTTTCGTTTAATACAAAACAAATTCTACACTCTAAAAAATCAGAGGGGTGGAAAAATTACTGCTCAACTATTTCTCCTCATGTTCATTCAGCTTGTGTATGGAAGTCAATACGAAAATTTCGTGGCTCTTATAGGGAACCTTCCCCTCCTTACCCTAATAATATGAGTTTTTTTAGCTTTGTCTCATTCTCTTACTCATGATGCAAGTTCCCTTCCATTTTCCTTGCAGGAATTGCGTCTTGTGCTTTCTTCTCTTAAAGATTCTTCTCCTGGAGCAGATGGGATCCCTTATTTTATTTTTTGATCAATGCACCTTGAAATGAAAAATTTGATGATTGATGTAGGTTTTGTCCCATCGGCAATGAAAATCCAAATTATTATACCAATTTTAAAGCCAGGTACAGATCCTGAAAATCCTGATAACTATCGGCCAATAGCCATGTTTGACGAAGATAGTTGAACACCTTATAAAAAATCGACTTGAATGGTTAATTGAAAGTAAGAATCTCTTACCTGAATCTCAATATGGTTTTCGAAAAGGCAGAGGTACTTTAGATAGTTTATCTTTATTTGTTACTGATATAAGACTCTCATTTTCAAGAAATGAATCCATTGTTGCCGCATTTCTTGATATATGTTCTGCTTATGATAATGTTATACTTTCAGTTCTAAAATATAAGATGGAAAGCCTATGTCTTCCAGGAAAACTTATAAATTTTATACTTAATTTATTTATAGACCGTACAGTTCAACTTAGAGTTGATAGTGAAATTAAATGCTCTAGATCTTTGTTTAAAGGTCTACCTCAAGGTTCTGTGCTTAGTCCACTTCTTTTTAATATTTACACTTATTACCTTAATAGGTTTGTTTTACCTTATTGTAGATTACTACAATATTATGCTGATGATCTGGTGTTATACATTGCAAATCGTGACATTTCAAATTCGACCCATATCATATCGCAAGCTCTTGAGTCATTGCACATCTGGTTAGGTAATAATGGCCTAGATATTGCTCCCCTAAAGAGTTCTGTTGTTATTTTTACCAGAAAACGGCTAAAACCAAGACTTGACATAATGTTAAATAACACAAGAATACCTGTTGAAAATGAAAAAAAATTTTTAGGTCTCATTTTAGATAGCAAGTTAAACTTTTTGTCACATATAAACTATATTTCAGTAAAATGCGAAAGAAACCTTAATATTATAAGGTGTTTGGCTGGTGTTTGGTGGGGTGCTCATCCTTATTACCTAAAGCTTCTCTATAATGCTATTATTCGTAGTGTTATAGATTATGCTTCATTTTTATATGAACCCGCTTGTAAAAAGGCACTCAACAAACTGGACTTGATCCAAGCAAGAGCTTTACGCATTTTCATAGGTGCAATGAAGTCAACCCCTAAAAATGCGATGCAAGTAGAATGTGACGACCCTCCTTTTGATTTAAGACGCCAATATATAGATATTGGCGTTTTAAATCAAAAGGGTCAGACATGGTTTTATTTCGTTTGTTTCAGTTTTCCTTCCATCCCGTTTTCCCAAAATTACAACTTTTGTATAATTACACTTCTCTGCCTTATTGGAATCATAAAAAAAACCCTTGTTTAGTTATAAGTTATGCAAAAATTATGAACCTTAAATACACTACTCATAGAACTCTTAAAATTCCTCTATTTGAATTTGATTACCAATGTGCCTTATTTAAACCCACTATACATCTTATCTTAGATTTAATAATAACAAATACTTTTAAAATATTTTAAGAAAACATCAAATTAATATTTTAATAAAACACTTAAAAATATAAAAATATATCTAGTGACAATTCCGCTTAATTTTCCTGCTAAGCCGAGGTGACGTCACAAACGCCACCCAGCCAAACCGGAAGAATTTTCGACGCGTTTCGCTTCTACTGTAATGGGTGTGTTGGTGTTGGTTTATTTCATCAAAACTACAATATAGTTCAAAAGATTAAGTGCCCCCCTGAAACTTCTGTGTTTGTTGGAGAATGTAGGGGTATTATGGAGGCAATCAACTATATATTGTTGTTTAAATTAAATAAAACCGTATTTTTTTCAGGTTCATTAAGTGCTCTTCAAGCCTTTCACAGTAATCCCTTCAAAATAGGTTCCAAGAACTGGATCATATTTAAATGCAAGGAACTGTTGATGAGATGCTTAGCTTTAGGTTATTCTGTTCAGTTAGCCTGGATTCCGAGCCATAGTAATATTCCTGGCAATGAAAAGGCAGACAAGATTGCAAAGCAGGCAGTTATTTGTGGTGATAAAGTACCATTCAAAAATTTTCCCCAAGACCTTTTGCTTCTCCCTATTAAAGATTTAAAGCTGAGGTGGTCGAAAAGGTGGTTAGTAAGTAGTAAGCGAACTGGATATAACTATGCCAAATATGAACCGAATATTCAAAGTAAACCTTGGTTTTTTAAATATAAATATAATAGAAAAATCATATCGACAATATCAAGATTGCGATTTGGCCATTGCTGTTCTGGTGTTCATTTTAAAAAACTCAGAATCAAAGATTCCTCTTTAAGCGAGTGTGGTATGGATGAAGCCAATTTAAATCACATCTTCTTTTCATGTCCCAATTTCGACCATAATTCATATCCATTACCTGTACATATAGACAACATTCTATGTAATATAAATCATATCTCAATATACTTAATATCATGTTTTGTAAATACAAACAATATTAAATTGTAGTTCTTAATTTTGTGTAAATAATTTTATAAGTATATAGTGTATTTTTTTTTTTTTTTTTCTCATTTTTCATTATAAATAATACATTACCACATTGTATTTTCTGTAGTTTGTATGTAAGTTTAAGATATTTTTCCATTGTTTCAGATATGTATATAATACACCAAATTCAAAATTCTGTTCAAGATTAGATTATCTTTTCTGACGTGACATTGGCAAAAATGTTCTAAACAATTGCCAAAAAAAAAACAATGTTTTGATTTTTTATTTTTATTATTCTTAAATTAATATCGAAAAAGCTCCCATTTTTTTAATCGAAAATTCTCGCGTTAAATTATCAGCTCTTTTTAAAAAGTGGTGGGCTTTTTGTTATATATTTTCTTCCTTTTTCTACGGGTTCCATCCTACTATTATTTTTTTTGGTTTCAGTAATTATTTGCCCTGGTCTAAATGTAAAGCTTTTCATAGACTCCAATGTATTTTACATTACTTTGTGCTCAGCCAGTGTCTAAGATATCTATATAGAGAAAAGTAAACCGGAAAGTGCAACCATGACCAAACAACCAGAACTACGTGTCGAAGCAAAAATTTACACTGGTTCTTTCCCCAGTTTTGGGCGACCTAAAGTAATTGGTTTCATCGGTCTCGAGAACCTTAAGTTTGCTCAAAAAGTACTGGAAGGAAGTGTGCGATATGACCTCAATCTACATTACGAGAAGGCTATACATAAACCTGAAGACTTAGATGTCAAACTTACGGACTTATTAAAGTTCCTACTGGAAAACGAGCCCAGATTAAATTACCCTCTAGAGAACAGCTTAGATAAAGCTCGATATTTTTGTTATCGGGGTCTGATGACATGTGTTGCTAGTACACCTTATGAAAACAGGGAGCCTTGGAAAATAGTAGCTATACTATTTAAAGGCAATGTATACCTCTGTGCTCGGGATACTGATGAGAAGATTTATAGGAAGAGAAATATGAGTGAAAAAGAAAAGCTTTTTACATCTTGGGGCTATAAGTTTGAACAATACATATTATCAGGTAATATTTTATATTCCAAATTTATTGTTGATAACAGAATATTCTAATATGATGAAGTTTACAAAAACATGTTTCTTTTACAGATAGTCCAAATACTGCTCCTAATCCTGACTTACCTGTTGATGAAAATGAAGAATTCTCATTGGTATTCACAACTGATTTAAACCGTCACACTGTTGTGTATGGAGCTGAAATGGATGGAATCAGATGTGACAAGCAACCATTAGCCCAACCACCCGACAGAGAGCAGGGCACAGAGGCAATTATTGAATATTTGTCAACTAAAGAGTTTATTGAACTAAAAACTAATAGACACATAGAACATCCAAATCAAGAGAAAAGCTTCAGGTATAAAAGCGCTCTAGATTATTATTGAGTAACTAGAATATTATTGTTTGCAGTTGATTCAAATATAGCTTGTGTATTGTAGGGCAAATCTCTAAAAAAATACTATCCATTTTTGTTAATCTGATATTTGCTCAGCACAGTATAGATTACTGCACACACTGAGGTTGAAAGCACCAGCAGTCACCTTGAAGCTTATTCCTCTGCAATACAATGAACCTGATACTTGTATAGTGAATTAATGAGACAAAAACTCATTATTGGATTATGAATGATAGAATCTGAACACTTCAAAAAATTACTCAATGATGATCATTTACATTTTTCGATTAATAATGCAGATTTTTAGCTAAAAAGAACCATAAATACTGTGCTTTTTAAATGGAACAAAAATGACCAAGATACAAAGATTTTAGTGTAATAATCAATTATTGATGTAGGCGGAGCTTTTCTATGTACTCGCACCATGTTTTCATAGTATGGACATGGCTGAGATTCCGGGATCCTGTGTGACTTAAAAAATATACTTATTGTTATGGTTGGTAATGATTTGGAGGTACTTGCATAGTTATTCATAATCATAACAGAATCAAATGCACTCTACACACCCAATGGAGTTTTCTTTGAATATTTAAACTTCTCTGGGTTCCTACATTTCAGATTGTAGGCTCAAAACAGGTGTATGTAAAGCCATAATCACAATAAAAACTTTGCATTTGTTTTGGTGCCAATAATACCGTCTGAAAAATATTACATTGTGCTAAACAAATTTTACCAGTACCAAACAATGCAAAAAAAAGATGTGATGACGATGGCAATGATAGATGGCAAAACTCTTCTGTCAAGCAAAAGTGGTTTATACTGTTGATCTCCTTAATTAATCCAGGCCTTTTATTAAATCTTCTCCGAGTTGATGGAAACATGCAAAAGTGTACCCAATTATATAAGAAGTATACATATATATATAGATATATTGCTTTTTATCATTTATCTATATTATTATTAGGTAATTAAACAACTGTAAACAGTTTACAGTTGTTTAGTTACTTTAACATTTTAATGTTATAATAAAGATAATTTTTGGGATGCAGAAAATTGTCGTCTTCCGAGCACACAGTCAAAATTTAGATCTGCTGTCTCTTCCACTTTGAAAATGGTGGATATGGACTCAATCGGATTCGACTCAGAGGACCTGGTACAGGACTGCCAGCGGCTCCCACCAGGGTTAGGTCCTCACGAGGTGTGGACGGCTCTTGTGTTCTGAAGCATCCCACGAGGCACGATTGGGCTTATACTTTGGTGGGCATCAGTGTGTATATATTCATAGTTTGATGTACTACCATCTTATTATGTAACAACTATACACAGCAGTTCATACATTTTGCATCATTTTTCAGGAGATTTAAAGCTAAGAAGTGGTGGTGTCAATCTTTTCTTGTTGGAATAGAGACAATTCTTGGTGGATTACGCAACGATGATGGGATTGTCGAGCAACTTAAACTTTTTCCTGTGAAAGACTTAGCCAAAAAGTCGCAGGTAATCATTTGAAAAATTTTACACACCATAGTCCTAAAACTTCAAAGTCCAGCATATTTAGGTTCTAAAGATCTCGAATTTTAGATATGTTTCTGTATGGTCAGAAAAACAAAACGAAGATTTTTAAAGCTGGCAAATTTATAAATAAATTAATTAATTTATAAATTTATAAAATTCATGGCCCGCTGTGGTGACAGTTGGTTTCAGCATGGAGAATCTATATAGATAAAACGTAATTAATATCTCGTGAACTATGGGGGCACAAATTCTAGTTTTTGGTCACAAATTAGCACAAATGTAGTACTAACTCTTTTTTTAATTTGTTAATGTGTTAATTGATATACATATAAACGTTTAGTAGAAATTTTTTACTAAATCTTGATATTCATATGGTTTGTCTATGATTACATAAGTAATTTGAAAATAAGGAGCACTCGGTTCATACATTTTCACAAAATTCAATCTTTATTTAAGTCTTAATCGACAACTTTTGAGTCAAGATTTCATTTTTACAAATTAACCCATTAATTAAATAACAGGTTACGAATTTCCCGTCACGAATTTATTTAGTCTAAGGACATGTTTTATATGCAGATCCCTCAGTCTATACTGAGGTAACCTATTAAAACGTGGTAAGTTTGCAACGCCACGTTCTAGTAGCCTGAAAATTTGTAAAAACCTTTTACAAATTCTTTACTAAATATTGAAAAAAAAGGGATGCACAAAAATACAAAAAGTTTCGAGTTATTTTTTTTTCAGTCATGTGAACTGAGGGATCATATTATTTGTCCGTTACTATACCAATTCCCGATTTACAAATTTTTAGACAAAACTATCCAGTTTTTACTATTTTTTACTAATTATATCTTTTACGTCTCATGAATCTGAGGAACTGACCTCTCAGTTTAGATGCACACGGTGGAGCCAGGAGCCCCGGTGACGGTCATTCCGCAGTTGAAATCATGGTTAAAATACCTTTATATGCCAAAATCAAAGAGGCATGTCCATATTAGCATTCATATCATGGAAATAGTGCTGATTAGCATGAAATTACCTCAGGCTCGCGCAATGGTTCTGGACCAGTACCCAGTATATTTGTGTCAGCCATCATAGTCATCATGATATTGCATTACCTATTTGTTTTAATGCCAGCATTGCCAGCCAAGTGAACAAGCTTACAGAATCGGAAAAAGGTATTTTTCTATAATATTTTCCGCAAACCGCAGTTATCAAACTTGAGAAATCGTTAAATTCGTTTTTATTCAAAAAATACGGGACTTAGGATCCATTAGACGGGTCCTCAACAATATATCCCCGGCGCGAAACATTATATTTATGTATGTCTCCAGCTTCTTCAGTTGTAAGTACTTAATTCTGAATATGCCAATTTTTAGATCATAGTATTTAGTGCATTTATGAATACCGCCTCAAAATGTAGGTGCCAAATAAACTTCGATGCTACGTGTGATTATTAGTGTGTTAGCTGACGTTTTGGTACTCCAGCTTACACATGCTGTATATCCGAAACGGATGAAGATATGGCTATATAGTATTGACAGCTAGCCAAGATATGGCCGGGACGGATATGATTCCAATCTTGTCAGGATCAAATTAAGTGTGGAGTGCTGGAACAGCGTGTATCCTCGCTTAAACCAAAATATGTCTTGGCCGAAGGCTTGCAGGAAAGCTCCCCAGGAGACACATGAGCAGCTGTAGACACGTGGTCTCGAGCAAACACGTTGTAATCGGGTCATTTCTACTACATTTTTCGAGTAGGATGCTTCAATGTTTTTGTACCACTGGCACAAATTATGCTCTAAATTTTGACATATTTAAAATCGTAGACCCAAGTATTAATAATTGCTCTAAAAATATTAAGCATAGTAGTTTATTAAGGGTAGCATTAGGCATATTAAGAATTAAGTAATTTAAATTTTGGAAGCTGGAGACATATACACAATCATATTATGGGTCGTCAATAAATAAGATAAATAACATGCTAACGCAGATGCGAATAGAACGGTGTTATTTGAAAATAACTTTTATATTTATTTCTGGCACACAAAACAGAATGAATACATTACTAAATAACAGGGTTACTATTATCAATCTAAGTAATTAACTGATCGAATATAGGAAATAGAGATTACGACGCGCCGCTATACGTCACTCGATCACCGAGGCATTTGCAAATACGAACTAATAATAGTTTTTTTTATTTCAGAATTTCTGGAATCCTAATGTTTGCTTTAACTTTCTGGACAATTTCTTCACTTATGTAAAAAGGTGCATAGCAAGAAAAATAAGGTTAAAGTATGGGGATAAAGCTGTAAATAACTTGCAAAAGCTACCCATGATAGCCATGATGTTTGAATGGAGCCCAGGAATGCCAGTAATGGTCAACGAAAATTACAACCATGAACATGACCCTATACTTCCTGATTGGTTTATACAAAACTATGGTAAAGATAAGCCTATATGATAAAGATAGGGATATGTAGTACCACCAACTTAACTGTGCAGTTTTCGAGGGCGCTACTGGTCATGGAAATCAACTACAGACTGTCACAATTTGAGGGAAAGTTTTAGTTCTTTTTTCTGCCACCTGAACAGTTAAGTTGGTGGGTCTGTTCCCCTTATAAATAAAGTATTTTTTTTCTACAGTTTTTAAGAAAATTGATGTTACATTAATGACAATAATAATAATATGTTACATTAAAATTATAAAAAGATGTTGAACATAAAATAAATTATAAGTTCACAACTACAATAAGTTTTTTTCTTTTCCTGTTATTAAGAAGTTTTCTAAGCTATTCATAACTTATATTTTGCATGTTGGTTGGGCATTTTGCGGATGCCCGCGGTGGAGGTCGGGATTGCCCAGCAAACCGTGAAGTCATCGCTCACTTTTTTCCTCGCTGTGTATATTTACATTTAGATGCGGCGAACTATCTTGTTCTTGACCTCGCCCGCTGATATCCGTTTGTGTCCCGGCTACGCTTATATAACAATAACAAAAAAAACTAGCCTAATGTAGGATTCTATTGGTGAAAGAATTTTTGAAATCGGTCCAATAGTTTTTAAGATTATATCGTTACATACAAAAATACAAATCTTTCCTCTTTAAATACCTATTAGTGTAGATGTTAACATCATTGGAGCAATATAAACCAGGATTATCGCGAGACATTTTTACCTTTCACCTTGAATAACGGACGACGCAGAAATTAGATTTTATGAGAATTTTGCGTGCATTTTTTTTTCATATGTAAGTTCAACCGGGGTAATTAACAGGCTTAACCTAGAATTACTTGCTCTCAATGAGAGCTGCCGGAACACACCGCTAAGTGCTTGGCGACATATTTTCTACTTGAGGGTTTAGCTAGCCAGGCGGGCATTCGCAAAATGCCCTTCCAATAAGCGGTGAAGCTAAAGCCCGCGGCGGGATTCGAACCATGTACCTGCTGCGCGGCAGTCCATAGCCAACGCCACTAAGCCATCACTGCCTCAAAAGCATTCTGCTTTTTCTACTAAGACAGTTGGTATCAAGGTAAATTGTACCTTAATACTATCACTGTGTTTCGAGATGATATATATCCCCTTTCAGATATGTACACTGTGTAAATATACTTATTAATAAAAAAAAAAGTAGGAACGAGAAAAATAAGTGAAGCACAAAAATCTCAAGGTAAATAATGAAATTCTGTCACTTAAGATTATTAAAAATATAACGTGCTCTTATGCCACCAACACTTAAAAAATTTAACTTTCTTATGAACTCAAATTTATTAAAAAACCAGACGGACATATTTGTTTAAAGTTTTTAATGAAAACAAATCTTCATACTTGCTTATTCATATTGATCAACAAGTAATCGACATGTACTTAGTACGAGGGACGGCTGAAAAGTTCTGAGCCTAAGGTATTAAAAGAGCAGATAAAAATCTAAATTTAATTTATTTTTCTATATAATCTCCCTCTACTTCAACGCATTTCTCACATCTTTTAAAAAGAGCTTTTAGCCCACTAATAAAATAAGATGAATCTTGTGAGTCAAAATGCTCGTTCACGGCAGCTTTAATTTCTTCATCATCCCCAAATCTTCGCCCCCAAAGGTTTTTTCAATTTTTTAAAGAGGAAGAAGTCGCTGGTTGCCTGGTGTTGACTGTAGGGTTTCTCGAAGGGCTTTCCTCGCAATTCGCGCCGTATGAACTGGCGCATTGACTTGCAAAAACAAAATTCCTTTGCTGATTTTCCCTCTTCTTTTTTTAACAATAAGATTGCGTACTATTTTCAAAAGTGCTGCATAATACGCTGCGTTCATTATAGTTTTTTTTTTGAAGATAGCCAATGAGTTAAATTTCTTCCTAATCCCAAAAAATAGTGGCCATGAGTTTCGAGTCGACTTTTCGACCTTAAACTTCTTTGGCGGCTTCTCTCCCTTTTCTATCCTCTGCATTGATTATAGTTTTGATTCTGGATCATACTGCCGAATCCATGTTTTTTCCACGGTGACAACACGGTCACAAATTTCGTCCAAATTGTCCTTGCACAAGTCGATAAACTCCAAAGAAGTTTCAACTCGACGCTGTTTATCGAGCTGCGTGAGCATTTTTGGAACCCTACGTGCACTAATTTTATTCATGTGCAAATGATTGTGTAAAATATCACCAATCCGTTCCTTACTGATGCTCAACTCTTCTGCTATCTGCCATATTTTATTTCGACGGTCCTCTAGTACACAATTTTCTTCACTTTGGAGATATTTTCGCCTGTGACGGCGGTGTTTGGTCGCCCCGAGCGGGGGTCATCTTCCATTGACTCTCGATCTTGCTGGAATATTCTTGCCCTACGTTTGACTGTAGCAGACGATGGTCCAGATCCTGGATAAACTGCAGACATTTCTTCAAAAAACTCCTTTGCAGTTTTTCCCTTTTTTACAAGGAATTTTATGATGGCGCGATGTTCCAATTTCGTGTAATGCAGCGATGACTTAGACATGTTGTTGTTTACAGATCGATTTCTCGGACTGTAATGATCTTGATTAGAAAAAACTTTCCTTATATACTAATTAGATGTCACTCAACTAGTGACTACTAGCGCGAGTAATTTGAATAGGTACCTACAGTATCTATATATAACATGTAAAAGTATTATATCTTCATGGAAACGAAAAAGGGGGGTCATTGCCCTCATCATTATGCGCTACTTTTACTATGAATGAGTATTGGATCAAACATGAAATCAGAACAAATAAATACTATAGAGTACATATCATCGAGTTCTTTGAACATATCTAAATTTTTTAACAGCTGTAATTTTTTTCGCGATTTCAAGATTGATCTCATTGAAAAAGATGTTTCTATTAGGTATATTCGTAAAATAAGCTTATTTCGTGTTTATGCTAAATAAAAACTGCTAAGGTTGTATGGTTGTACGAGAAAATGTTCGTAAAAATTTTGAATTGCGTACCTACTACAAAACAACATAAACGAAACATTCGACCTAAATAAATTGCCACTAAGTATTTTTTTTTTATTTATGCATGATAGGTTAGCCTTTGTCCACTATCTCACCTGATGGTAAGTGATGATGTGGTCGAAGATGTTGTTCAGGCTAACCTAGAAGAATAGAACCACTAGATTTAGAAACCTTATTCAATTATTATTTAGGCAATGTACATAGGACTAAAGGTTTATTTTGTTTCCCAGGTTTATAAATGAAAACAAAGAAAACATGGACAATAATGATATTTTACGGCTTAGGCATAGCGGAAAGCAAAGTGGAATATTATACCTTAGTTTTTAATTATTATGGTGACTTATACAGTGACAATCTAGGTACCTAATTATAATTCTGTTTATAGAGCTAGCGCACATGTTGAACTCTAAGCGGCTCGCGAGCTGCGCGCGAGCGCCTCATTCGAGGCGAGTTCGCCAGGTCTGGACACACCCTTAGAAGACATAGAAGTTATTGTGGATGATGATATATCTTGTGTAACGCTTCAAGTACAAGCAATTGTACATAATGAACAAGGAGGCGAATGTCAAACAAGATACTATCGGTAACAATAGTTATTACTCTATATATTATTAATTGTTTTAGGCTTACCTAGGATAAGCTACCACTTCAAGAAGTAACTGTACCAAATAAAGCACAGAACAAGGTTTTTGATGAAAATGAGATCATGGAATATGACCAATATAATGACAATATTGATTGCAGTCTACCGTTATTATCAAGGTGAGTGATTTCTTCACTACTGTTATGTGGTATAAAAAATAAACATATTACGGTTAGCGCCTTATGCATTTTGGGAGATCTAAAACTGTGTTTATTTTTTGTAGCCAATCCCTTCAACAAAATAACGACGAAGAAGTAGCTAAAGAAGAAATCAACTATTCGACCAACTTGAGCACGCCAGCTTTATCAGACAACGAGCTAATTGTCACAGAAGAACAAGAAAATGCAAATGTAACACCGTCATTAGAGGGGAATCGATTAGTCAACATAGGCTATCTATTCAGTCAGCTGGCAACCATGTCGCATCACCCCTTTGACTGCAATTTCACAAGTATACATTTTATAAAAGAAAAAAGGGTAGGATTCATGTCGAGCTTTCATTTTGTGTGTAAAATGTGCAAGAAAGAAAAAATAATACATTCTCAAGAAATCAACCAAAAAGATTGTGTAAATGCCAGTGTAGGCGTTTTCCAAACTGGGAATGGATATGCCCAATTGGACGAAATATGTGCTAGTTTAAATATGCCAAATATGTCTGAGCGTTATTATATCAAAATATGTAGTAAGTTAGGTGATATACACAGAGATGTCGCTCTGCAACACATGATTAAAGCAGGCAAAGAAGAAAAACAGCACAAATGCAACAATAAGAGTTCCTGCCCCAATAAATATTTTTTTTTTTGACCTAAGCCCTATGATGCAACCAACTCCCGACAAGGAATTGAAATTTGTCCCGTAACTTCGTTTACCCCATGATCCGTCTGATATTACGGTCATATATGGTATTCCGTCTTTGTCGATATCCCCTTGCTCTATTGCCAATTATAGCTGCAAAGCGGAAAACGGAAGTTCTTACTCACAAATCATACAAAAATTGGTCTGGACTTTCCACTCAAATGGAAACTGATGCGATCGTAGAGGGATTCAAAATTAGTGTTAATATGCATGGACTAAAGTTTTCAAAATTGATTGGCGATGGTGATAGCAGGGTGTGTAATGCTTTGAGAGATGCAATGCCCTATGGACCAAATGTCTTTATAAGAAAAATAGAATGCTCCAATCACTTGATGAGGAATTACTCAAACAAAATGAGGAAGATTGTAAAAAAAGACTGAAAATAAGAACGGGCCAGTACCTGTCACACTACGCAAAGCACTGAGTGACCGTATTCGACGACTTCATAAAGCAGTCACTGGAGCTATAGAACTCTGCTAAGCTAGTCCTACCATTAGAAGAACAAATAAAGAGCTTAAAGGAGGACCTACTGAACGGTCCATGTCCCGTTTTTGGTTTTCATAATTCGTGCAAGAATTATTTTTGCAAAAATGAAAATAAAGTTGAGATAAATTTGGTCCCTGAACTGAAAGCGTGTGGTAAAGGGGCTGACATTTATGAGAATCTGGGATGGTTGATACAGAATGCAGAAAGTCTTCTTCTAAAAGAAACTAATAATCCTGCAGAACATTTTAACTCAATCATAGCAAAGTTCCTTGCTGGGAAGCGAGTAAACTTTTCCCTTCGAGGAACTTATGAAAACAGGTGCTACGCAGCAGTTTCCGAATACAACACCAAAGACTGCAATCTAGTGCAAGAGATACCTACAGAAAAATATTATGTGTGATGACAACATTAAAAATACATATACTGAAAAATATGTGGCAAAAAAGCAAAATCTAATTAAATATAAAAGAAAACGGAGAGCTGAGAAAGCGAGCAAAGCGGTCAAAACCGGCAGATCAGCATTATGGCAGCGTAACAAGTCAGGCTCACGTGTTTTGCCGATGGACGTATTCATAACAAAAAAACTGAATTCCTTGAGTCACTGCAAAAGACACATTCGGAAATATTATTTTTAAAAAAGATACTGTTGACCAATCTAATTCCGATACAAGGATTTTGGAACGCAGGAAAAGAATAACTGCTTCAATGATTGGTAAAATTTGTAAAATGCAGCCTACGACTTGCACCTGGCACATCCATAATCAAAATGATGTTATATTCGACATTTACTGGAAATGATTCAACAAAATATGAGAAGTCAAATAAAATAACAGCCCTCAAGGAATTTTTAAACGAGCTCAGCATGACACTCCTTGTGGGTTATTTGTTGATGAGGACTACTGTTTTCTTGGTGCAAGTCCAGATGGTTTGTTTGGAGACGACGGGATTGTCGAAATTAAATGTCCATCTTCGGCTTCTGCGCTGACGTCATTAGAAGCTATAAAGTGTAAAAAAGTTGTCTTCTGCACAGAAGATGGAGGTAGTATCCAATTGAAAAGATATCATAATTACTATTATACCAGGTCCAAGCCCGAATGAAACTTGCGAAGAAGACTTTTTGTTACTTTGTTCTTTGGACACCGAAGGGGTTTTTGTATCAAAAGATATACAAAGATCCAACCTTTTGGTCAGATGATAAAATTGAAACTGACACAGTTTTACTTCAAATGTGTCCTGCCAGAAATTATTGACCCACGTTTTCCACGTAAACTGCCAATGAGAGATAGAATCGATAACTAATGATTCTATTATTATGATAATATTTTTTGTACTAAATATTCAATCACATCTGTCAGTTTAAAAGCTTTGTTCAGAAATCGGAATGTTCTTGACAACCGGCTTATTTTATGTATTGTTTAAAAAGTGTAACAAAGTTCTTTAGAATAAATATTATATACCTAACTGTATTAAGACTACTTCATTTTATCAACGGCTACTGTACAAATTAGTACCTATACTTATAATATACATTTGTAGACATTTAGATACTGTACGTACATCCACAAAACAGATAATACATTGTATATTTATTCGTAGATTGTAGGTATACAAGTAGGTACGTTACCTAATTTTAGCATCCCCGATACAGACAGACTGGATAGATAAAATAAAGGATTTATTCTACTTGTACTGCTACTCCATAAGCAGAATAAACTATTTATCTTTACATTTTCGTTCTCTGTTTATATCGTGCCTATATCATGGACAAACCGAAAAAGTTGTCGGAACTCCCTGCTAAAACAAAACCAGAGTCCAGTATAGGAGTGAGTGTGCGCGTACGCACAACGACCAATCAAGCTATACAAAACCAGTTTACGCGGATCTCTGATTGTACGGGAAATTGATAAAAAGCGAGGCAAAGTTGTACTTGATCATTGTCGCCGGATCGTCCACTGCTGAACAAAGCCTCTCCCACGTACTCCGATTTCGCGCCCGATGCCTAAAACATTCGGCCACCCGGGCACGCCTTTTCGAGCCGAAAGTTCGTGCTCCAATTGTAGGTATTACTTTAACCGTCATAGGGGACGGGGCGCGATAGTGTATGTTCCGAAAGAGAGCGGACATGGGATTTATAATTAAAATTTAAATAAATTATAACTTTAGCTAGTATCCAGTTCTTATTGTCGTTTCATATATTAACTACCTATATAATTTACATATACCGGGTTATTGGTAAAATGCTAAGAACCTCTTAGGGTTGACTTCTGCTAGTCCTAAGAAACATTTTGAGATGTTTTTTTTTGTAGTTGACGGAATCAGCATGAGGACTACCTGATGTTAAAAGTATGAGGGTCATTTGAAAAGTTCTTAGCCTAACATGGTTAGTAATTGTTTTTTTTTATAACTACCCTCATTTTGTAGTTACATTATTTAGCAACAAGTAGTGCATACTTGTTGCTGTGTCCGCTCCTTCGTATGCGACTGTTAAAAACTGGGTGGCAGAGTTTAAACGTGGTCGTGAGACCATTCAAGATGAGCCCCGTAGTGGCAGGCCTTCGACTGCTTCCACTGATCAAAACAAAGAAATAATCTGTGATTTAATTTTATCTGATCGAAGATTGACTGTTGAGGAGATGTCTAGTTAAGACTGTAGGCATCTCATCTGAGCGAACACATCATATTATAATTACTACTGAACTTGGATTCTCGTAAGGTGTCTGCGCGGTGGGTACCGTGCTGCTTTCAGTGGAACAAAAACGCAACCGACTCACAACTTCTCACGACTGTTTAGAGTTATATGAAGCTGACTCAATAGAATTTGTTGAAAGGTTTATAAACCATGGATGAAACCTGGGTTCACCACAATACACCCGAGACAAAAGAATAGTCGAAACAATGGAAAAGAGCAGGATCGCCCACCCCAAAGAAGGCAAAGGTGGTTTTATCGGCAAAGTCATGGCATCCGTTTTTTGGGATGCAAAGGGTATAATTCTTGTGGTTTATTCAAAAAAGTGTGAAACAATAAACTCCGATTACTATTGCAACCAGTTGCGTCGTTTGAGAGAAGAAATCAAAGAAAAACGTCCAGGTTTATTGAGAAGAAAAGTCTTGTTTCAACAGGACAATGCGCGCGTTCACACCTTTGTGCAATCCATGGCAGAAATCCATCAATGTCGCTTCGAATTGTTACCGTATGGGGGATGCCATATTCACCGGATTTAGCACAATCCGACTTTTATCTGTTCCCAAAGCTGAAAAAAATTATAGGTGGTGAACATTTTTTTACAAACGAAGAGGTCATAGCCGCCGTGGACGCTTATTTTGAGGAGTTAGACGAAGATTTTTTTAAAACGGGTATCGAAGCCTTACCGTGTCGATGGAAAAAGTATTTTGAGCTCGGAGGAGAGTATGTTGAAAAATAAAAATAAACCCAAAATCGTGTGGTTTCATTAAGTATGTTAGGCTAAGAACTTTTCTAATGACCCTCGTAATTTAATAATACTTAGCTCGGTGTAAATATTCAAAACTCTATTCAAAGGGAGCGCGGGGTGGTCCAGTATTCCCGCGGCGGCGGGCTCTCTTAGCTCAGAGTAGGCATTGTCTTTTACAGACCCACCAACTTATCTGTTCAGGTGGCAGAAAAAAGAACTACAACATTCCTTCAAACTGTGACAGTTTGTAGTTGATTTCCTTGACCAGCAGCGCCCTCGCCAACTGCACAGTTAAGTTGCTGGTACTATACTACGAGACACAGAACTTAAAAGTGACAGACGATACTAGAAAAACTTATTGTTTTAAGTTTTGTATCTCTTTGAGCCAAGAGCGCCCGCCCCGCGGCAACACTGGACCGCACCGCGCTCCCTTTGCAACAGAGTTTCGAATATTTATATCGAGCTAATAAAAATATGAAATTACAGACACAAGAGACTTTTAACATCAGGTGGTCCTAGTGCTTATTCCGTCAAATACACATAAAAAAAACACAAAAAAAAATACTAAAAGTTTGTTAGGACTAGCAGAAGTCAACCCTAAGAGGTTGTTAGCATTTTACCCATAGACTTAGGGCGTAGCGAAAAAATCCTAAGTCTATGATTTTGCCAATAACCCTGTAGGTATATCAAAATTGTTTGAAAATCTAATGGTATATTATGAAACTGACAGTACAATGATAGAAACAATGAGATTTTTTTTTATCATTTGTCACCACATCAAGACTGTTTCAACTATCAAAAAATAAAATACGGGTCTGTGTCGCTTTCTTGCTATTTCTTATATAATTAGAAAATACATAATTGGTTAATTAAAGGTTCGTTGAAAGTAAAATCAATTGAAAATACTATGATACCATTTATTATCACTGTATAGCAAATGGTGTAAATCAACATCCATAAAGACTAATCAACAACATGGATATTTTTCACTTAAAAGTATGTTATACAATCTAAAACTTAGGCATTATCAATTTAACATACATTTTAAAAATATTTAAATATAAAAACAATTAAAGATAATAACAAAACATATGTTAAAGTGTGTTATGTGTCATGTTATTACATCAGTTTTATTTACAAAAAAATTACAATTGTTATTATAATACATTTTGCATGATTGCATCGTGTTCAATGTTACTGTTTTACCAAGAGAACAAGTGATAGGAGCTGATACCAACACGTGGCACTATGTTCCATTTTGTATTGGATTTCACTTAGGTAGGTAGGTTAATAAATTAAGTGCCATTGCAGGTATGTTTATATTTTTTTTTGTTACACGTTAAAAAAATATTTTAAGTGCAGTAAGGAGTATACCATATGAATATTATACTATCGACTTGAAGGATACAATACGTATTAGTAGTAGTACAAATTAATATACTTTGAAATGATATACATTAAGTTCAAAAGAACAACTCGGTCGGAAAATTAGAAAAACGGTAGGTATTCTTCCGAAACAATTCCTGATATGGACATTAACCATCAGTCGGCTATTGTTAAGGGTGAACTGGCCGGCCTGTTTTCCATACAAACGTCGTAGGGTGATAACTCCCTTATTTGAGGATTTAGGTCCAAAATATAGCATAATACCGATTGATTTCGTCATTATCTAGGCTTGTATGATGCCGAAATTTTAATAAAATAATTAACTTGAGAACTATTAGCCTCGAAACATTTTCATATATAAAGTTTTCGAGGCTCGTTACTTACAACTAAAATATCTTTTTAAAATTTTGGCATCATACAAGCCTATATAATGACAATATCAATCGGTATTATGCTTAAGTATGGGCTTAAAATCTCAAATAAGGGAGTGATCACCCAACGACGTTTGTATGGAGAAGTGACCGGCCAGTTCAACCTTAAGTATTAAAATAAAACCATTTTTCGGAACAAAGAGAAAAGAAATATTTAGACTTACGACAAGATTCTCTTTAGGACGGATTTGCTTTAGTCGGTTTGATTTATTGTAAAATGACGGAAAACTTTTTCCAATTTCTGCTGTCCCGGTAGGTGCTTTATGATTAATGACCTACGCCTTTACACAGGATATTATAATGTTTGTCATTTCGTACCTAGCTATATTCTTAATGCGAATCTGTTGTAAACCTAATCTGTCCTTAACCGAATAAGGGCAATACCTAAAGCAAGTAAGTACGGAACACTAATAGATCACCTCCAACCAAAGTTACGTAATCTAAATAGGTCGTAAATATGATAATGTACCTTCATTATCATATTTACGACCTATTTAGATTTTGTATATATTACATATACAATCAGTATATGTAATATATATAAAATCAGTAAGGTAAATTAGCTTCCTGGTGTCAGTAACAAAATATAAGACTGCACACATTTTGTTTGGGATACATGATAATTAATTTTAGAGTATACACTTATCTTAATCAAAAATACATTAAAACACCCATTGACACATAAAGATCACAACACATGGGACAGCAATATTGTTAAACTATCAATGTTCTCATCCTTGTTATATATTAGGCGTACATTTAATGAAAAATTACATAGAACAAGAAATAATATACTTTTATAAGTATACAAAATGATAATCGGTGAGGAATGAAATATATTTACATGCCAACTGCTGGCTTACACATGTGTGGTGCCTTAATTAAGACTTATAAGTAATTAGGTACTAGACGATTTTGGTAAGTGTACCAAAAATTGGAATACAACACTGCTCTGATCACTGAGGTCATTCGTTGTAATTAACTATGCCTACCTTTACCCCGAGACAAGTGATCGCGTCCACCGGCGTACATTAAAATAATACACATAGTTATAGTAACGATCTTCGGATCATTTTACCAAACAAGACTTGTACGAATTGCCTCGAAACTATCGCCGTCGTCATTAAACTCAAGCCTTCCCAAAGTTAGACTTATATGGAGACACAGGCGACTGAGCACAGCACAGTACAGAGTTAAAAAGTAATCAATGCTAGGCCACGAGCGTACGCCCAAGGCTGTAATATATACAGCTTTATCACAAGTATATGGTATACGGTTACTTCCGCCCGCATGCGTTGTTCAGCGTCTATACAGATCTTCATAGAACCATTTTAGCAGTACAAGTAAATCTCTGCTTTTACGTTATAAAATATGCTCTGCCCTACAATGTGCTACGTCTCAAATGGTCATGTGGCAGCGACATCGTTTTGATGTCACATGTGACCGTGGCCATCGTGAGAGATTCCTTCCGTAAGAACGATACTTTAATGTACGACGGTAGTCTTAGTACTTGATAAGAAACATGGCACGTTAGAAATAAGAAACAAAAGACCCAGGCGAATATAAGCGTTGCTAACGGCAGTTTGTGCCAATGAGGATATATTTTAAATCATGGAAAGCCTTATATTCTGAGAAACATCGGACGGAAAACAAGTTTATATTATTCTTGAAGTGTTACAGTACATGAAAATAATGTCTTCTAATTATAAAAAATAATCTTTATATGTGAAAACTTGTCAAAGTAAACATTTCCGGCAACGGCATAATACTAGCTGGAGGAGGAAATTTATTTCATATTCTCACGTGTATTATTTCTTAACAGATACTGTTATTTGTGTTCAAAATCAAAAAAAAGAACCTAGTTTAGGAATCAGGAGTTTCTATTAAACTTATTTTGTAAAATTGCCTTTTTCGAGAAATAAACAATTATTATTATTATTATTATTAAAAAAAAAAAAAAAAAAAAAATATCTACAAACTTTAATACAGTCTTCGGTTTCACTTACATATACCTAGGTATATCCCTGTCGAATCAGTGTTTTACTTTGTACTAGCGTTATATCAATCTACCAAGCTTTTATAATAATGTCAATATTATATTAAACTATTGTATATTTTATTAATTAGGCACGGGTTAAGGAAAAGAATACTAAATGAATGAAGTTATTTTGCAATGCACAAGTTACAAAAAACATATTATTGGCCAGATGCCACCAGAGCGTACTTTATTCTTCCGAAAATTACACAATAAATGAGTCGATTTTTGACTTATCACTCTTAACAATGTAAATGTGGACCCCATTCAACGTTGTGTTTAGAAACATACAATGTAAGCCAAGAATACCATAGATATACCATACATTGTAACTTACAAACGAAATATTTGACTGTATGCTTTGAGACAGCGTAAACAGTTTACATTGGATTTTTTTTAGATGAAGTGTGACCCACATTGTAATTAGTTTTCATACAACGTACATTGCGTAAAGTACAGGTTGTTCAAGTCGCCTGCAAGACGATCTATGAACCTCAAAGAACATTTTGATACCATAAAGCACTCAAGCTTACAGCAGCCTTCCCGGCATGTTAAACATTTTTAATTCGCATTTAATGCGATCAATGTAAATTTAGTATATCAAGTAAAATTCCTATGTGATAATAAAATATATTAAATCTTTGTGCTAACTTACAATAAATTCATCTTTCATAAACTATATGTTATTTTATGATTTTTCTTACGAAAACCAATTCTAATATACTGAGCGCGCTTGGCACGCTGCATTGGTCTGGTTAGGTTTAGGTAAATACTAAAACTACGTACATTTTGCTACTTTAGCTATATGATCGTGGATGCGCTCGGTAAATACAGGAGACTATAGCTACGTTTCTCACTTGTTTGTTAATAATATTCGATGTAACTCGTTTGTATACTGTTCAAAAGAAAGAAATAAATTCTTTTTTATGCTATGGTTGGTACCTACTCTGATTGGCGTACCTTTTTTTTAGTACAACTGTGAGTTACCTGAATTGGAACATACAAGTTTTTCTATAAGTTCGCCTGGCTAGAGAGCAGATGCTTGATATTTGTTCATTTGCATTTAAATCTATTTGATAGTTTCAAATAAAATTGTTATAAAACTTGTCAACGATTTAAAGTTACACTGTTTTATTGCATAATGCCTTCTTTATTGGAAATTGTAGTTTAATTTGTTATGTTTCCAAGGCTACTCTTAAAATAAGATTTTTTATGCATATAAATTATATATATAAATTAATTACAATCGATAAAACATGAATATATTTTAGATGAGAATACAAAAAAAACTATTTCACTTGTATCTCCAATCACTACAAAGACGCGGGACATTAAGTAATATCTTAATAATCTATGGTCCAATGAACCACATACAAAAATATTAATCATAGGCCTACAATGTATTTACGTACAGAATTTTGTAGTAGATACACATTGTCTATAATGCAATTAGTGCGTAGTTTATAGGCCTATTTATATGAAGGCAATTGTGAATCTCGATATATTTTAATCTAGGCGCACTACCGTTTCCTGCTTTGTTTGAAATGTATACCTATCTAGCTTAAACGTATATTATCAAAAGTAACAAAATGTTGTACCCACTGTTTTTAACAATACCCTTAGTGATCTTACTAAAGAATAGGTACATATAACACGTAGACACAAACAAGTAATTTAAGGTTTACAACAATATGTAATATTTAGCGTGCTAATAGTTATAAACAAGTATTTAATATGTTGTTATACAGCAAGATCCTGCTCTTTCTCTACTCTACAATAGTAATTGAAATCGCACGACAAGGTTATCACAATGTCACTTATAGTGCACGGTATATATTGACTTGATTTTTGGGAGTGTGTATCAAGTAACATTATATGCATGACGAGTTTGCCTTCATTGAAGGCACGCTAACGAATATTGTACTCTGTGAAGATATCCAATATTTATGTGTCTGTACAAATAAATTCAAATAATTTTATACTACATATGTACAAGTGATGATATACAAAAATGGCTGACTAGAGATCGCCATATGGTGCACCGTCCATTTTGTCGAGGTCGGCCAGTAGCGCCGGCGTCAGAGGGTCTAATATCTCTTCTAAATTGTCGTGAAGCGTAGACGTCAATCCTTGATCGTTGTCCACTACCGATTCGTGGATTTGCGTAGAACCACTAACGGAATTACCGTTTATGAGGAAATCTCCATTGTTATAACTGAAGACACTTCTATCTTCGGCAAATTGTGGAGTAGAGGGTACCGACTTTGATGAAATACCGTTAGACATGTTGGAGTAGTTTTCCGCTGCGAACAATTCCCGCGATCGTCGTGAGTCGATCTGTAAATTGGGTGCGGCACGCTTGAACGGCAGAGGAGTACCCGGCACCGAACGCGACGAGTAAAACTTGTTCTTATCGTTGACAAAACCGGAAAAATCCAACTCTATACTGTTAGCTCTCTTGAGAAAGTCGTCTACACTATCTGGTGGCGCGCTATCGTTAGCAAACGATGGATTGAACTGATTGCTTCTATCTAGCAAATCTTCCCCGCTTGGAATGAGCGACGTTAACTGTTCGTCGGAAAGGATCTGTTGGGAGGGCAAAGGGCCGCAACCATTGCTCAGCGTGTCGTTGGAACTCAATAGATTCTGTGTCGCCTCCGTGCTAAGTACATCGTTGCTGCTGTCGATCGCGTCATAAATTTTGACCAGTGTTTCTGGATTGAGTCCCGCCTTTGATATGTCACAGGTATCCGCGAGATTGCCAAAATCACAGAACTCGTTCGGAATAGGCGTAGGAGGCACCGATCCCACCGGAGTGTTGTTATAACTCAACATGCCTATATTATTTAAAGATGCTTGCTTCAGGGGCACCGATTGAGATCTAAATGAGTCATGTCCTGCCCTGTAACTGTGAACAGAGTCTTGGAAAAATTGGCTCACCTCGCTCGACAACGGGTCTGCAGAATGAGGTTGGTCTCCATTGATATGATCTCTAAATTGCGCATTGCCCAAAAAGTTTATGCTCAAGTTATTGACACCGTTGGGCACACCTGTGACACACGGATACATATGACCCTTATATTGTGAATTTAGTATGTTGGGTGAGGGCGGGGCAGACATCGGTTGGTAATATTTTCCCGGCCCGCATGCAGGAGGTTTGCCAACAAATTTTTGTTCGTTTGGCACGGCGAAAGGCTTGGAGCATTGGTCGGTGACACCCAGTGATAAAGGATTCCGTCTCTTTCTTCCATTAAGCTTCGGGATAGGACGAGAGCATAACCGAGAACGAGGAACCGGGGTATTTCTTGGACTTACAAACGGACTGGCGGCTGTGCTATGAGAAATGGGTGATGTTTGTAGAGAGCCGCCCATAATTATCTGTTTGTTTACTTTTGACGGACTCTGCCCTCTGGTGTGAAATCCTAGTGGAGACTTAGAATTAAAGTTTCCAGGAGAATGGCATCCATCTGAGATCGGCACAAAGTCGTACTGTTGCGTTCTTGTCGTTGGGCTCTGAGGTTCGTTTTGGTGGTGACCGTTATAAAGATGATGAGACAGGGCGTTTGGGATCATCTGATTGGTATTGCTATCATTGCTGTACGGCAGAGAAGTACCATTTTGATGAGAAACGCCGTTGCTACATCGTTTCCCGCCCGCTTCTGCTCGATCTGGTACAGGATTTCCGTTCATTTCGCACGCGTTACCAGTAGGGACAGGTTTGAAAGCACCGTCGGCACTCGGCTGCTTAGCGGCTCCACCGGCCTTCTCCTGCGATTCTGCCGGTTCCCGGTTTGACTGCACTGTTTGAGAAGCGGACCCACTTTGATTCTTCAAGTTTTTTGCTAGCAGTTCTCGCAACTGAGATATCTTTTCATTTTTTCCCTGGCTGTGATCGTCGTGTGGGTCCTGGCTCGCTTCTAAAAAAGGGTCCTTTACATCGGAGCGTTGCGCTGGAGCAGCGGGCTGTGCCGCCGCGGAGGGCGTTGGGGGCGCAGTACGCTGGTGGAAGTACTGCAGTAGTTCTTCTTCGTGTTCCTGGCTGTTGCCCTCGTTGAGGTAATCGTCAAGGTCGTGCTTGTCGATGTTGCAGATGCTGATCACTCGCTCCCTGTTGAGGATCTCCGTGTGCTTCTCCTCGCAGATCATGCCCGTCTTGATATTGATCCCGTCAAGGCCGCAGCAGGAATCGGGCGTGGCGGGCCGATCGGAACCGGCATCAGGCGTGTCAGGCCGCCCGGTGCCGGGGCCGGGACCGGGCACTCGCCCGCCGCCTGCCCGTGTCCGTCGCGCGCCCTCAGTCGTCTTCGTCGAGCGTGTGGGACTCGCCGCCTCCTGTTCCTCCCGGGCCAGCGCCGCGGCGGTGCTTATGGACCGGCTCGTTAAGTTTTTTGGATCCTCTAAAAAAGCAGCCTCTGGACGAAGGGTGGGGTCCGCGGGCGCGGGGGTTGGAGCGGGGGGAGTGGCGGAGGCGGAGGCGGAGGCGGCGGCGGCAGCGGCCTCGGCGGCGAGCCTCGAGGCCGCCAGCTTGCCGCCCATTATCTCGGCGGCGCGCATCTTCTTGGGCAGGTACTCGGCGCGCGGGAAATCGTGGTGGTGATGTGGGGGTTGGTGCGGGGGGTGAGGAGGGGCGCGCGGCTCGCCAGCGCGGGTCTCGCTCTGGTACGTCTCGAGAATGAGCTTCTTGCCGGGTAGCGGCAGGCGCGCGGGCGGCGGGGGCTCGGGCGGCCGCCGGCGCTGCCACTCTCCGCGCTCCGTGGACAGGTCGAGCGACGCGTTGCTGCTCAGATTGATGGGCAGGTTGTGCGATTCGGAGGGCAGCGTGAGATCGCGAGCCGCGTACGGCGATTCGAACGCGTACGGGTCCGCGCGGTACTCGTGCACGGGTAAGGGCGGTGGATGCGCGCGCGGTGCCGGGTACTGCGGGTACGGCGCGCGCGGCTCATACGCGTATCCTTGGTAGGGGTAGGGACCGGAGCCGGGCCCGGGCGGTACTATTTCTTGCGCCGACTCTGTTTCGTGCTTCAAGGACTGTGGCACGTGCACGTATGACGTAGATGGCGGGGACTCCCCGGGCAGTTCCTGCGCTTTGTTCTTTTTGGGCCGCCCCGGTGTCCCTTGTGCCTGAAATTATTGCAAACAATGCATCGAACCAATAGCACAAGATTCCGACCATATACGAGTAGATTACTAGAATGTAGCTTGCTATTGTCTCAAATAAAAACAACCTCTGTAGTTCAAGGACGATCAATAAATTAAGTTAGCAGTTATATAAAAGTCTTGAATAGAGAAATTTTATTGCCGTACAAATAGAGCACAGATTACGGACACAATAATGAATCAATTGTTTGGAATGCTTCCCACAGTGCGGTGTAGTTTTTTGTCATACTCCTCTCTCTTCTACGAATTCCTTACGTTAAAGACTGCTTTTACTGACGTGATTTCAGACTACCTATCCGTCTCTCAATAAAGTTGCCACCGCTTTGTTAAACATTCATATACAGTGATTAAGTGACAGCGTGAAAGTGAAAATTATCGCAGTAAATTAGTAATAGTCAAAACTTGCTTATAATATACAGGGTTATTGGTAAAATGCTAATAACCTCTTAGGGTTGACTTCTGCTAGCCCTAACATATATTTTGAGATGTTTTTTTGCTTCACTTTTTTTTTTAAAACTATTTTTTGTGTTTGTTTATGTGTATTTGACGGAATAAGCACGAGGACCACTTGATGTTAAAAGTTTATTTTGCCTGTACTGTAATATTTCATATGTTTTATTACTTAGGTCGATGTAAATATTCAAATTCAAAGGGAGCGCGGCGCGGTCCAGTGTTGCCGCGGCGGGCGCTCTTGGCTCGAAGTAGGCATTGTCTTTTACTACGAGATTCAGAACTTAAGTGTCAGAAAGTTCTAGAAAAACTTATTGTTTTAAGTTTTGAGTCTCTCCGAGCCAGCCGCAGCAACACTGGATCGTGCAGCGCTCCCTTTGAATAGTGTTTTGAATATTTACATCGAGCTAAGTCATAAAAAATATGAAAATTAAAATGACAGGCAAGAGACTTTTAATATCAGGTGGTCCGCGTGCTTATTCCGTTAAATAAACAAAAACAAAAAAAAACCATCTGAAAATTTATGTTAGGACTAGCAGAAGTCAACCTTAAGAGGTTGTTAGCATTTTACCAATAACCCTGTATACATTTTGTAAAAAGAAGCATTTATTTGATTCCGATTCCCAGCACCTAAATATCTTTTCCCAGTTTATTTTTCTTATTATCACAAAACATCGGGAGAGTTAAAAAAGGAGTTAAAGTATGAATAAAATATGAGTAATACATGCGTAAAACGCGTTATACTTAACGTAAGACACTTTACCTGCATTTTTCTCTTCAAATGTTTTATTAATTGACGACTGGCAGCATCTTCTGAATGTCCTGGAATGTAAAAATCGTATTTATATAAAGTGATTGTTGACAAAACTTTACTTTCAACATCAGTTAGGGTTTAGAAGAATGATGCATTACGAATACATACATAATCTACACATCATTTGTGATAAATACATGGCCACATTGAAATTCTGAATACCGCCTATATAGTCGACTCTCGTTAATTCAAACCTGCGACAATTCGAAACTATCTATAATTCAAAGTTATCACGAGTTCTCTAGCAAATCTCTTTATATTTCGAACTAAATCAATAAATAGATTTTATGCACTTGACGAAAATATCAACGCTACCCAACAAAATAACGCGCTAATTCGATCATATCGGTGTCAAACACCCGACCATTCCTAAGAATAAGTCACTTGATCCTCTTATAAACAAGTGTACACGAGCCTCTGTTTTGGTAATGATTAGTTTGACATAAACTTCCGCATGAATTGGTTTGTTTAGTTAAATTCCAGATTTCAAACTAATCAACTCAAAAATTTCGAACCATTTTATATTTCAAACATTCGATAGTTCGTAACATTTTAAGAGTCCCTCGAGTTTCGAATTAACGAGAGTCGACTGTATTATTGTTACTTAGAAGGGGCTTCATTACTAAAAGCAGAAGTCATCCGGTCTTCATGTTTCGGTATGATTCACTTTTAGACTGAGGAAAAAATCTACCAATAGGTGCGCTGCTCTGGGAAAGACGCAAGGAATATAAAGCTTGTGAAGTGGTGGATTCTTTTCCTCTTACTTACACCGCTCATTTTCCTGGCACATCTGTGGTGGATACACACAGAAAAAAAAGACTTCTTTAGCCAAGAATAAATATTGTCTTAATTAATTCAAGACGATGCTGTCTTACAACAAGAATATATTCTGAACTGAAAAATAATCGAAACTTGATATTACACTCGAATATTCTTAGGAATATTGTTTCGACCCAAAAATATTTTCTTCACAAAAAGTATTCAAATTATTATTTCAAGACAGCGAAAACATTCTTCTTACAATAAAATAGGAATTCTTCTGTTAACATTTTATTTTCAAAATAAAATTTCTATATTCTTTCTTGAAATATTTTTAAATATTCTTGTTCGAATGTAAATAAGGTTCTTCAGTTACGAATATTTACGGTAAGCTAAGAAGTTACATTCTTTATTGAAAAACATGCACGATTTGAAATACGAGTTGTGTTATTTTAAGACTACCTTTTCTTCCTGAAAAATAATTTATTCTTTACGGAACGGTTTTCATTAAATTCATCGGGATACATTACAATTCTTCATTTAAGAATAATTTATTTTTACAAAGAGAATACAATATCATAGTTCAAGAACATGAAGAGTTTTTATTCCACACATCAATAGTTTCATTATAAGCCACGAAATTAGAAGACTTTTATTCTTTCTTTAAAATTGCTTCGTCTTTACGTACGGCTAAACAATAGTTTTAATTAGATTAAATTAGAGTTCTTGTGTAAAAAAGAATTTGTTTCGTATTAAGAATATAGAGAACTTAATTAAAAATATGAAACAGTTTTGATATAAGAACCCATTTGTTTTGTATTAAGACTTCTTAACTGGCTTGGAAATAATTTTATCTTCACGAAAGGTTTTCAATGCGATATTGTATTATTGTAATTTACTTTACCTTTTCGTAAAGATAAAGTTATTTCAAAGCAATATAAAGAAATCTTAATACGGAAAAAATGGATTCTTAATTCAAAATTTTAATTACGATCTCTATATACGAAACAAGTAATTTTTAACGCAAGAACTTTAATTTAATCTAATTAAAACTAAAGAAAACCATCCGTAAAGACGAAGCAGTTTTAACGAAATAATAAAAAGTCTTATAATGAAACTATTGATGTGTTAGATAAAAACTCTTGTAAAAACTCTCTCCATGTTCTTGAATATTGTATTGTCATTGTAAAAATAAATTATTCTTGTATGTGTAGGTGTAAGATTTCTTTATCTTGCTTTGAAATAACCTTATCTTTACGAAAGATTTTCAATAACTTAAGCAAAAATTTACAATAATATGTAGGTATCACATTAAAGTTGTTGAAAATATTTCGTGGAGATAAAGTTATTTCATAGCTATTTAAGAAGTCTTAATACGAAACAAATTGAGTATTAAATGAAGACCTCTTCATATATATGAATTAAGATCTCTATAATCTTACGAAATTAACAATTAGTTCGCCTCGCACTGGAAACCGCGATATCTTGACACGCATTTGGCTGGTTTAGCTCATATTGGACCTTAATTATTTACCAAAAAATGGTAACGACTGCAACACTCAAAAGTGTGAAATAATTTGTTAAAGTTCCGGTTTAAATATACCAATTATCACAATATTGTGCGCATGGTACCGACTGCGACAAGTTATTTCACACTTTTAAGTAATTTTTCTGGCTCTCAAGGACTGCTGCCGCAACTTAGTTAGGTGCTTGGCGACAGCTTTTGTACTTAAGGGAAATGCCCTTCCACCATGCGGTGAAGCTCAAGCCGGCAGTGGGGATCGAACCAGGGACCTGCGGCACGGCAGTCCATAGCTGTTAACGCTCGGCTATTATTGCTTTCAAGTGAGGCCTAGATCTTTAGCCCGTATATCATGGATGATAATAAAAAAAGAAAGCTTATTTTCCAGGGTTAAAAGTTAAAATATCTAAGATAAGAATATTTTCTTGGATTAAAATATTATCTGAAAAGAAATGTTTTGATCAGAAACATTTCTTTTGAGAATATTTTCTTGGACCAAAAAATCATATTCCAGAACCTATTTTAATAATGTGCTGCCAGGTTGATAAAAAAATGCTAAGATGATGCAAAAACGTGTTCGAAATGGTAGCAGGAGCGTTGCAGTCAAACCAGAAGGCGCGAAGAAATATTTAGGAGGGATATCGTGTGCTTCTATTCTATTCTATTCTGAACTTAATAACCCGTTTTAATTTGTTTCATACTTGTATGAAACAAATTTCAATTAAATTAATTAAAAGGGCTACTTATTATTAGCTAAAACACTCAGCTATTGAGTTTTTTACTACGGAATTTCTATTGAAAAATCGAAAATGATAAGTTAGCGCTGAAAGGTAGGTATAGTTCGACCAACTTATCTGTTCAGGCGGCAGAAAAAAGAACTACAAAATTCCCTCAAATAGTTTATTTTTTATTTTTTATGTGCCTGATAGGTTAGCCTTTGACCACGATCTCACCTGATGGTAAGTGATGATGTGGTCGAAGATGTTGTTCAGGCTAACCTAGAGTACTGTGACAGTTGGTAGTTGATTTCCTTGACCAATAGCGCCCTCGAGAACTGCAGTTAAGTTGGTGGAACTTTACGTACCACACGACCTCTTTCGGTATGCCTAATATAGGGGAAATTTACAATTTCAGTTCTTAGTAATTAACTTTTTTTAAATTGCTTTTTAAAGTAATGTTTATTTACCAACTGCGGCGGTACTAATTTTCTAGAACAAACTTCATAACATAAACTAAATCACTCTTTACGCAGTAAACTCTACACTCATATCAGACAATAAACAAAATAACCAGAAAAATTATAATAAATTCATGTGACTTCCCAATATGTAATAAAATGCTCAATCACACAACGGCAATATATATATATATATATATATATATATATATATATATATATATATATATATATATATATATATATATATATATATATATATATATATATATATATATTTCAATACTAATGATTTAATTTCAATATCATAATATATTATTACCAGCAATCATAATATTTTTTTTCTGTAACAGTTTGAGTTCTTTTTTTGAATTGGAATTGGCAACACTGAGTGGGCGAAAGTTCCGCAAATGTCGTGCATAGCAAGCGCTTCAAAAATTTGTAATCCCATTGAGTTAATTGTAAATTTGTAATTAGTGTTAGTCTCCTTGATCCTCAAATAGGTCAACAAGTGTTCTGTGAAGTCGTTAAATCAGACCGGAGGAAACCTATTCTTATTTATTGCGGCGACTTCTTGTACGTTATAATCTTAACTATTAGGTAGTTTCATGCAGATTTAGAAGTGTTCGTGTACATTATAATGGAAGAAACAATAGAGTTTCTTCAAAGCAATGGCGTTGATGATGTCAGAATACAAAACTTCCGTGGTAAGTACCTAAGCTTCGAACATGGACTCTACTATACCTACCTTTTTTCTTTTCTTTTTTTATTCCTAATAGGTTAGCCATGGACCACTATCTCACCTGATGGTAAGTGATGATGTGGTCGAAGATGTTGTTCTGGCTAACCTAGAAGTACTGGCTCTCAAGGACAGCTGCCGGAACACACCGTTAGGTGCTTGGCGACAGATTTTCTATTTGAGGGTGGTAGCTAGCCAGGCGGACATTCGCAAAATGCCCTACCACCATGCTATAACGACTGCCATCCTTAGACAAAAACCGGGACCGACGGCTTAACGTGCCCTCCGAAACACGTGCACGCTCAATAGTAATGTCACTAGCGGTCGCCCATCCAACTCATGACCGCGCGCGACGCATTTTTAGCATGAGTATCATGTGTATTATAGAATCTGAAACGAGTGCTGCGGTGAAGTTTAAAATCTTTCAATGCTGTTCAAATTAATGTTTAAATCAAAACAGTATTTTTTATATTTTCTCTGTAAGGTAAAGCCACTGTTTACACACAAGCATCCACTACTGCAACACTCGAGATGAGGGTGAATCAGGGTTAAGTAATTATATTAAGTAGGATGTCATATTGTCGTGCTCTGTGTAACGGAGGAATTATAATATTAAGCTGTGTAATATGCTGTGTATAATGTTATATCGTGCTTGTTTTTTCTTTAAGATTTATCCACTAGTGAGAGTGACCAGGCCAGTCCAAAGGCTTTGAGGAGGATACTTACGAAGAGCGGCGGCCCATTAAAACACTAGCGTTCATGATTTTATATATCTCAAATGGAAATATTTGGTTACCTGCTCCCACCTAAAAGCAGACTGAACAGAAAGGTCAAGTTTTCAACAGTCGAATCAATAGAAGGGATCATTGTTAAAGAAAAGGTAATTAAAATGATATTTTCTAAACTATTTCATTAGCATCTGAATTTCATTTTGTAGATTAGTGATTCCTATATTTACTTTTCAGTCTCCTGGTGAAGTTGAGCAGAAAATTAATAATCTCAAAACAAAAGCGGCACAGACAAAATTATCTGTTCAATCTTATATCCTGATGGTCAGACTGGACAACATTATACATAGTTGTGGACACCGTTAAGTATCAGTTTTCGTGAGTGATTAAGTTTTTTTTTTGCCATGGTATCTAAACTGTATCGTGTTTTTAACGCGTGTTATCCACCGGCTGCGTAACACTTGTATCTTATAATTAAACGCAAAATATAACAAATAGTTACGTAATACGACTGTATCCTTAGATTTAGTCTGAAGTTTAATTCAATAAATATAATAGTCTTACAGATACCAATAGTGTTTTATTTAACAAGTTATAGGTAGTGAACCAAAGATACATTGTATTGACTAATGTTTAATTAGTGTTAAATCTGGATTCAAATTTGTTGCTAATTTTCAGTTAGACATGCATGTGGTCATTAATATATTATGTATGTTGTTAATTATTATATTATTTATTCTCGAAGCAAAAATCCGAAGCATAAGCCAGGTTGCGATGCTGTAGGCACAAACAATTAATTTCAAAACAAATACAATCATTAAAAGTTTAATTAATAAAAGGTAAAAACTGCTTTATGTTTAGATTTACTTTTTAATATGAGAAGTATTTGTTTTGAAATTAATTGTTTGTGCCTACAGCATCGCAACCTGGCTTATGCTTCGGATTTTTGATTCGAGAATAAATAATATTTTGAATCAAGATAATCAAAATGATTAACCAGAAGATAATAAATTCTACAGTCAAAACAATGTAAATCCTCATTGAAGAATTATATTGTTATTAGTAATCTAGAAAGAAAACTTTCCTATATTTCATATAAGAATATGATCTTATATCAAAATATTGGTATGTATAATTTGAAAACCAAAAACGTTTTCATCTGAAACTTAATTAAATTCACTAAAGAATGTCAGTAATAACAAGATCTCAATTCAAGTAAACATTTTTCTTCCAATAAGGATGAGTATAAAATACTAATACTTGAATATAAAATATTTTTTCTTTGATTTGAACAATCGCATTCTTAATTAAAGATTCTTATTTTACTTACAAATATGGCTATATCTTGAAAGTGAAATACCGAATGCTTCGTTCAAATAAAGTCTTTTTTAAATCAAAAATACAAATTCTTAATTAAGGAAATATTCATTTTTAGAACCAAGATATCGATATTTGTTTTAAATATTTTTTTTTCTTAATTCATGACTTAAATATTTTTAACTAAGTTAAACATATTTTTTAATCAAGAACAAGATTCTTGTTTTAAACGCGCAAGGTTTTTTAAATCAAGTATTTATATAATTGTTCTAAAAATCACGTTTTCTTGGATTCAGAACTAACGTTATTCTTACTCAAGAAATCGGTTCTTGCTTCAAACACGTATGGTTTTTTGAATCAAGTATTTATTTTCATGTTAAGCTTGATCCAAAATTAAGGATTTCTTGGATTCAAAACTAACCATATTCTTATTTAAACACTTTAACGATTTCTTCAAACAAGAACGCAATTTATACTTTGATCCAAGAATATATTCCTGAGAATATTGTGTTCTGTTTTCAAGAATATATTGTTTTCAATATATATGAATCACAAATATTCTTGAAACAAAACACACTGCGTTGGCTCAAGTATTCCTTTTTTTCTGTGCACAGTTAAGGTTTTTTTAAGGGCGTACTCTAATTTCTCTTAAATGTTTCCGGGACTATTCTATACTCCGCAGTGACTAGACTTAAAAAAAAAACAATCAATTCATGACTTTTTATGATGTGCGAATATAATTAAACCATATAGTTTACAAATAGCTATAATATGTATCAATAATAAATTCACAGGTAATACATTCATGAAGTTTGTAGTGCGCCCCTCAGACTCTAAAAAGTCATGAAATATATTATATTATTGTTATAGTTTTTCCATTGATTGCAGTACTTGCCACACTAGAATTTGTTGCCAGCGATTATTGTAGCCTTGTTTAGATTTTCGTGCATACATGGTGGGCATGAGTGCACTTTAAGCATTGGCTTGGATCAACACATAAGAATGGATTTTTTTTCCTTATTGAAAAGGAAGATATGTTTTGCCTGCGACGGTGTACAGGTAACGATGCGGAATTCAATCTGCCCCTATCTTTTCTTCCAAACTAGAGCCGTCTTCAATAATTTTTTGGCATTAACATATTAAGAAAGAGTATACCTAGGCTTGTCGTCCGGTCAATTTAGACATTCGAAGCTACATAAATTCCCACCAAGCTGAAAATCAGTAATATTGTTCAAAATATGATTATAAATTAAATAGTAAGTTCCCCATGTTTCCCCTGTATGGAAAAAAAATTGTCAAAGGTCAAAAAAGTTCAAATGAGTTTATCGCGATTTTCACCAAAACGTTAAGTTTTATAATAATAAAAAAACTTCAGATAAAAATTATAGATCCTAAAACTATCTACAAAAATGTATCAATACTTTTTTTTCTATGAGCCACCGTCTTTGAGATATAACGATACATACAAGAGAAAAACATGGGGAACTTTCAAATTTTATTTTTAATCATATTTTAAATAGTCTTACTGATTTTCAGCTTGGTGGGAATTTATGTAGCTCAACTCTTATTTGACCGGACTATTATAATTGACATGATAACAACATTTCAAATTGTTCTTCCTCTGAACATGGCGATAAAGCGATGCATTTTTACTGATTTTCAGGGTCATATTTTCTTAATGATAATAATTGTTTAAAAAAGAAATGACGTATCACGTCTACACAGGGTTATTGGTAAAATGCTAACAACCTCTTAAGATTGACTTCTGCTAGTCCTAAAAAACATTTTGTGAAGACATTTTTTTTGTTTGAATTTATTAGTAATAATATTTTTTTGTTATTTTATGTGTTTAACATTTTGAGATGTTTTTTTTTATGTTTGTTTATGTTTATTTGACCGAATAACCACGAGGACCACCCGATGTTAAAAGTCTCTTCGGAGTAGGCATTGTCTTTTACTATAGAGACAGAACTGAAAAGTGTCAGACAGACTAGAAAAAACTAATGTTTTAAGTTTTGAGCGTCACCGAGCCAAGTGCGCCCGCCCCACGGCAACACTGGACCGCGCCACGCTCCCTTTGCAATAGAGTTTTGAATATTTACATCGAGCTAAGTAATAAAAAATATGAAATATTAAATTACAGGCACAAGAGACTTTTAACATTAGAAAAAGTCCTCGTGCTCATTCCGTCAAATACAAAAAAAAACAAATAATAAAAACTTCATCTCAAAATGTTTGTTAGGACTAGCAGAAGTCAACCCTATGGGGTTGTTAGCATTTTACCGATAACCCTATATAAGTATAGTTTAGATATTATGCAAACTAAATGGTTGCTCTACAGGCGTTATGCAGGAAGAAAATAGAGGAACATATTTGTATGTAGATTACAGTTTAATATTTGTCTCACCATGCTGAGAGGGCAGTGGCGGGGGCGAAGCGCTAACGGGCCCCGGCGCCGTATGCAGAGAACTGCTCGACGCGATGTATCGCGCCAACTCCGATATGTTCGCACATTTGATACCTGGACAAAAGCATACATTTGACTCATCGATCTATAGAAAAAAAAAGGAAGATAGGGGTACGCTCTAATATCACGACAATACACAGTGAACAAAATTTTATAATGAAGACATGATAGGTTTTAATGACGCACTTACGCACTGTACTGATACTCAATCACGAGAAGTCGCCTGATTTGACATTGCCATGTTCAAGGTACGGGGTGCCGTTTATCTCATTTTTCATAAATTCAATGATTTGACCCCGCGCGCGGTCATGAGTTGGATGGGTGACCGCTAGTGACATTACTACTGAGCGTTTCGGAGGGCACGTTAAGCCGTCGGTCCCGGTTGTTATCTTAGGATGGCAGTCGTTATAGCATGGTGGTAGGGCATTTTGCAATTGCCCGCCTGGCTAGCTACCACCCACAAGTTGAAAGATCTGTCGCCAAGCGCCTAACGGTGTGTTTCGGCAGCTGTCCTTGAGAGCCAGTACTTCTAGGTTAGCCTGAACAACATCTTCGACCACATCATCACTTACCATCAGGTGAGATAGTGGTCAAAGGCTAGCCTATCTAGCATATAAAAAAAAAAAATTGACCCGCGCTCACACTGCTTTGAGTGAAATGCGTTGCTAATGGCCATACTCTACTTAAATCCGAAGGTAATACAGCTCAAGATACAAGATATACAAAAAAAAGTAGAAGCATGGAGCGGACCAGTCTTTACATCGACGAGTTTCACAGCATGAACCAGAATTAACCATAGACTATAATAATTAGGCCAGTGGGATGCCGGGCTAGATTTGCCACCCCTTATCTACCTGTGGGAGTCGCGACTAATAGAAAAACACCGAAGATGGGCGCAGTGCCGTCTGAGGAACGGCTATTTTATACTGCGATGCCTGCCAAGCGTGAGGATTATGGCAAATCCCCCTTAATGGCTGTGTAAAGCAGTGGGTGATACTGTACAGTATAAAAAATATTCCATTTTAAGGTGGTAACGTACAGGGCGTCGGTAACAATAAATAAAAAAAATACCGGCCAAGTGCGAGTGGGACTTGCGCACGAAGGGTTCCGTGTACTAAATATTTTGTGAATAGTTAAAGCGTCTACCTGTCACCGTTATTAGTATAGACCAAGAAACGGTAAAAAAATCAAGTTCGTTGTATGGGAGCCCCCTTAAATATTTATTTTATTTTATTTTTAGTATATATGTATCTAGAAAATACAAACCTAGTTTCACTTCGGCCCAATCGCAAACAACTCTCTCTGGTTCTCTAGTCGATATGGTAGGTTCCTAAAACAGAAAAAATATATTTAATTAGTACATGACATGAACCTTAAATTTTAGGTAATTACAATTAATTATAACAAAATCCACCCCCATGGGGTGGCAGCCAGTAACGGATCCGGAACGGGGCGGATCAGATAAAATCCTATCTGATCTGAGCAACTATAGTCAGGTTTTTCACTTCAATGTGAAGTACCGAAATATAGTGCACAACAAGGACTATAAGCAGCAGTTTCCGTCCCAGAACTAAAGTCTCTAAGATACGCGAAACAATGAGATAGAAAGAAATAGTCTAATATATTTTATAATTAAGTACGATAGTTATTTGTTCTAAAACAACTCTTACGTTCAAATACGTAATTGACCGTCAATTTTCACTCGTCTTACCAATCCACCGAAGTACGATTCAGAATATTCACGAGCAACTATTAAAAAATTAAAACATCACATTGCCTATGGTGGGCCTCAACGCGGATTGTGTTATTGTTTAACTGTAATTTGATCATATCGTCCGAGTTTATAGCGCTTTAGGCAGTCCTCCTGGATGATGTCATCATTGCAATGCTGCTACGATGGCCAACAATAGGGATAATATCCTTAGACTCGTTTGTATAAACATCGCGCAAACTTTTGCTAGACCACTAACCTCTGCCTATAACAGATGCATTTCGTCAACGACGAATTGCACTGTGCCCGTCACACTGAGACGTACAGTTGTTAGGTCTCATGTGCCTGTAATTTTACTGGCTCTCAAGTAGTGCTGCCGGAACACACAGTTAGGTTCTTGGCGAAAGATTTTCTACTTGAGGGTGGTAGCTAGCCAGGCGGGCATTCGCAAAATGCCCTTCCACCATGCGGTGAAGCTCAAACCCGCGGCGGGATTCGAACCATGGACCTGCTGCACGGCAGTCCATAGCCAATGCCACTGAGCCAACATTGCTTCATCTCCATCATAACACATTTTTTCCACTAGGATTCCATACAATCGCACCTTTTATTATTATGTTTAATCAAATCGAGTACATGAAATTCAGAATATATGGTTATACTTACAAAACTTTATTGGCATCTATGATGAAGCATCATTCGCTTTGTTGCATTCCCTACAAAAGCAATTGAGTTGCAATGCACACTCTGTACGTTTATGTTCTGCAGGTGGGTGAGATGTTTGTGATTTCAGTTTGAGGTTTGTTGGTTATGTATCAAAAGTGATATTTTATGACAAAATTTATTTTTACGATTTAACATAGTAGATATCTCATCCGAACGTCGTTTGCATAACCCGAGAGGTTCCTTGAGCTTGGAGGCTCTGGGCGCAGCTTAGCCATAGCTACGCTAATGGCCCCAAAAAACATTCGCATTGGCCTACAGCCAGCAACCTAGATTTCTAAGTTCTTCGGTTAATGTTAATTGTGAAGTTTGCAATCGGATGGAAAGCAGAATTATTCAGAACTCTGGACGGGTCGCTGTAGGCCCGAGGCGGCGCCTTTTTGCTACAGCTCCACAAAATAACAAGTACAGTCTTTCTGAGTTCTCGTTGGCTCTTATGGCACCATATTGGTTAATTAATTGTATGAAAAAAAAAGTACCTACTTATCGTATTTGGAAACTTACCTTTGATGATTCACCCAAATCAGGTAACTGTGGTACTTCTAGCTTGATCTTTTTCCTTAGACCCGCGTAGCAGTATCTGTTAATAAAAAATGGGTTTTGTATTTAAATTTTTTTGTGGATCAAAATGTACAACAACAAAAAGATTTTCTACTGTTATTTTATGAATCTAGGGTGCCCTTATGAAATATTCAATCGAGGGGATTCACTACTGTAGGGAATATATTAATTGTGTGGTACGATACGATGTGGTACAGATATGGATGACAAACAATAAGATTCCTTCCACTGATAAAATATCGCGATAATTATCGGCATTTCCAGTAGTATCACAATCGTGAAAGATACATAATAGAGATTTTGTGCGTTTATATCTCTTTGGATTTATTTAGAGACAGTGCCAGCCAAACTTAGAACACTTTGAAAGCAATATATGAAAGTATTAATTATAAAAGTACTAGATGAGCATAATCTTGAAAGATGTACCTATATACATATATCATGGAGATATTTTACCGCTTGTTTCTTGTTATACTAATTGTGAGACAAACACAACAATTACCTAGGTTTGTAACCTAGGTAATTGTTTTTTTTTTTTCACCATAGATTATTTTTCTTTTACTTTGACTGAGATTAAATGTAGTTATATCGTTTTATTTATTTTGTTCGTTTACAATTTTGTATTAAATTATAAAGTAATTTATGTGTCAAAAATTCCCCCACGCAATGGACCTTGCCCAAACATGCCCATTATGGCTGCAGCGTTACCGCGCTGGATGCTAATAGGAATTTGCTGGGTCAAAAAACCACCTAGCACGGGTGTCCCTTCTTTTCTCCCTCAGACGTTGTGCAATATCGGCAATAATTTTTTTGGCCTCGGCACACCCCCGGCCAGCTGCTTCAACAGCAAAGGGAACAAACTCGTATGCCAGGGCTAAAAATTTTGAGTATTTTCCAGCAGTACCAGTGTGAGCCCGTCTGGGCGCCTACCATCTAACAGGGACAAGCCAGGGGGCTCTAACACTGATGGCACTTCGGCTAAAACCAAAGCCTTTTATGGGAAATAAAACAATTTGTATCTGTATAAAGCGCGCCTAATAATCTCATTTAGAGCGTGGTGCCGAGGTCGCCGACACGCACTTCGAGCACAGCTGAGACCATGGTGGCCATCCGACTCCACATGGGCGCCGCAGACGCAGGTGTGGGTCTCACAGACAGCACAGCCAAGTCTGAGTGACGCCGTACATAGTCGTTATCCAGAAGCGTGCCCATTTGTGGAGAAGGATAGGCATGCAACCAGGCTCCCGACTCTGACATAGCGGCGGCATTCAGACGGGCTCGTGAGGCTCCCGAGCTAACTTCAAAAAGTTGCGTGAAGACTTTCTTACACATAATGTCGTCCCAACCCCTTTGACTTCCATGCCTAGATGGTGCATTGTCGGCTCGACAACCAGCCGACCACACGCTGAACGCCTCTGACGCGTATGGAACAGAGATCTCATCACCATTGTTCGGTAAGACTTGAGTGACAAGCTCCGTGACTCCATACGCGGAAGCAAGAAAAGCGGAGGGACCGGACTCAAGTAGACAACGCACACCCAAGCCACCGTATCGAATAGGCAGGCTGGCCTGGCTCCACTGCAAATCATCTAGTCTGACATTTAGCGTCAATTCTAGGATCACTTTCAGGGCGCCATCGAGTCGCTGCACTACCTCAAGGAACATCCAAGTAGGAGCCGTTCTTATAACAAAGGTGAGCTTAGGCATCGCGAAACATGCTCTAAGGAGTGTGAGCGAGACATGTGCAGGGAGCAACCTGAAATGTTGTGCAAGCAAAGCCAGGGTTTACACTTGGCCGTCAAGCTTTCGGGAACGCCTTCAGCACATAAGCTTCAAGAAGAGACAAGGTTTCCCGGTCCATAAACTTAAGTCCAGGAATCAGAGATGAGAATTTGGCTTCCAAATCCGGCGTAACTGAACTGCCAGAGAAGAGTTCACATTTGGCAGTGTTAATCTAAATGCTTTAAGAGCCGGAAATAAAGTTTTCACATCGATCTCCAATACGGCCGGGGGCCCACCTAAAGTGCTATGATCAAGATACCATAGGTTCTATGGGGCCTCCATAGAACCTATGGCCCTATGAATGGCAAAGCTAAATATAAGCGGCCTTACGGGTCGCCCTGTTGCACCCCCATCTGAGAAAATATTAACACCCCATAAGATAGGTTACTAGGTGATGAGTAACATTGGTTCAAGATAGGGAAAACAGAAGGAATCATTTCTCGAACTTCTGCCATCATATCACCTCGATTCACACTGTTGAAAGCGTTTCTAATATCCACTTTCAACAAGATGTCATCGCTGCGGTCAAGCAAGAGGAACAAAGTGGCATGGATGGCTGCCTCGCAACCCAGAGGAGTTCCAAACCCTACTTGGTGGGGTTGCAAGTAGGTTGCCATGCTATCCTTTACGACATGGCAACACAGTTTTGCAACTAGACGGCGAATCGTATTACCTACAGCTATCCCACCATCTTATTTCTGTAAAGTGCACAGGGTGCCTCTGTACGGATACGGACAGACCTCAGGGTTTAAGTGACCCGCCAAAAGAAAATTACACAAACGATAGAAATCAAATAAAATTACAGATTTTTCACGCTTTTATCTAGGTTTCGAACCTATTCTACATGATTATGGTATTCACAAGTTTTAAATAATATTGCTCGTATTATCTTGAACAGTTATTGGACACCAATACCGTAAAAAGTATTAAAAATTAAGTTTACGTACTCGTGACAAATGGTAATATATTATGGTTTCGCCTGAATTCAAAACATAAATGCTGACAATAGAGAAGTTATATAATATGAAAAAAAACTTTATACGTCAAACGTAGTATCATTTTGGACGAATAGTATAATTTTATGTGACATTCTAGATTCTATATTGCCTATATTACCAATACAATGAGCACGTGGTTAAAAAAAATCACGAATGTGGGTTACCTATCACATATAATAATAGGTGAATCTAAATAAATATTACTGATATAATCTGATCAATTATCCATTATGTTTATAATGTAATTGGAAAATAGCCGCGTGGAACGAGATACGACCAATACTGTACTTATAACGATTATAATATTACGTTGTTTCTTAATTCCGATGACCCGGAACTATCTCCAACATAGACATAAATGAGCAACCAACTGTAGTAGGGTTAGTCTGTATGACTGTGTAGTATTGGTATTGCTTATTACTACTAGTATATAACAATAATATACTGTTCTTTTTTATATTGTTAGGTTTGCAATAACGCCTGCCATGCGGATTACATTACAAAATCACAAATATGTCATGTTAGCTCAATTGGTTAGAGCATACTCCGGCTCAAGGAGTGGATGGACGCGGGTTCGAATCCCGCACATGACTTAAATTTTTCCTATCGTATATTTGTGATTTTGTAAAATAATATACTGTGTTATTCTAGTTAATAAGTTTATATCAATTTACCTTAAATGCATAAATGAGTTTGTAAGTATTAGGTTTATAGCGAGCGGCTCTTGAATTCAGTCTATTTTAAACTTAAATTTACAATTTTAATTCGCACATAACCATAGTAAACTTTGGTCTCTATCGCACATATGACTTTGTCCAATGCATGCAGCCCGCAAGCATTGGGTGAAGTCATTTGTGCGACAGAGATAGCGCTCTATGAACATATGTTTCGTGACGGCCACGGTACAAATCTTAGTATGAATATTGGGACGAACTTGAAATAATGACTTTGGTGTTCTATAATAGTTTATAAAGGTGGGAGTTGAGCCTCTGATATTAATTAAATAAATGTCCCGTGGTTACGATTGCAACCTCTGGAATATACCACAATTCATATTCAATATCAACTATAATTCCCCTGGAATGTATAGATATTCCTGTGGGAGTTGTAAGAAACGACTAAATGAATAATATCAGAAAGTGGGCAGCAGCGCCATCTGAAGAACTGACATCTTACACTGCGATTCCCACGCCGCCTGCCAAGCGTGGGGATTATGGCAAAGGCTCCCGTAATAGGGGAGCCTCCCCTCCTGCCGCCTGTTCAGCAGTCGACAATCCGGTTGAAACAGTTCAGTACAATTCAATAAATTTGGCAGAGACTATATGTAGTAGCCTATAGTGTGAAGAAGCATATACTTCTTATACCTTCTCTTAGGTAAGCAATGTAGTTCCCGAGTAATTATAATAGTACTCAAATCAAATTCTTTCAAGATTTATTGGTATCAACTCAGTCATCCTCTATAATATTTTTTTAAATGTTTATTTATCAATGCTTAAAAAGGTATCATGCAAAACAGTCCCATTACTACCTGTCACTAATAAGAGACGCGATAATTGTCCGGTACCTAGATATCACAGCCTGGTTGCATGGCGACATTATGAACATATTATGTGACCTAAGTTTTACATCTTGCTGAATTTTAAGACAGAGATATAAAAACTTAACTTCCACAAACTTAAACATATAATAATTGAATAGTTACAGGACAAAAACTATGGTGACACAGAAGCACTTTAGGAGAAAAAAATTAAACTGGCATTCAATACTTTAATATGTTATACATACATATATTATTATTACTACTTAAAAAATCATGACCCACACACCACAACAAGCACTTGCAATATTACTAAATATCATTTAAATAGCTCACTTTTTCTTATGTTTTGCTTTCTTGTTATCAATATTTTATTGTAAATTGTGGTAACTTTAAGGGAGGACACTGCCTGCTGCAACACAGTGTAACACTAAAGCAGTAGGCAGGATTTCAACTTGTTATTTTTGTATCTTATTTATTAGCAATGAAATATTTTGTACCTACAAACGGAGGGCTTTGTCGCCTGTAACACAGTTTAAATACTAGCTCAGGCCACACAGGTTCTTATATACAATTCTTGTAATCAATTCTTAATGTTGAAAGCTTTGCATGTCATTTAAATTTGTTAAAGCAACGTATTGCAATAGCTAAATAAATTTTGGCAATAAATCATTATTATCATTAGTATTTTTTTGTATTTATATTTGTAAATATTAAAGGACTGCTGCGGAACAATGTTAGGTGCTTGGTGACAGAGTTTCTACCTGACGGTGTTTCTACCGCTCGGCTATCAATGCTTCAAAATATAAAGTACAAAGTTACACAGGTAAATAATCTCGAAACTAATTATCTTTTAGCAAAACCCAACGCTATCTCTTGTATTTATATAAATTTATATAACAGACCGTGTCGCGGGTTATTCTTATATCATTATATAGTCTAACATAATAGACTTATCACTGCATACACACGAGTACCTACACATGGCTCACAAATCGTATTACGATACGATATTACGACGTACGTCATTGATAACACCAAGTTCACTGTGTTCTTGATAAAATTCGACTGTCTTGCCTTATATTGGCCTCGTACAATATCATCGAAATAAAGATAGATGCATAGCTAAGCAAATATATCTATTAGTTTTCACGTAGGTAAAGTTTTTGCGTTTTTTTTTTACTAAATATGATGAATTTAAGCGTCTATGAATTGGATTTGACGCTAGGATCAGTGAACTAGGGGCAAAAGGAGTTGTAGAAAACCTATTACCTACTATCGATTTCAAAAGAAAGATACGATTTTATCAAGTTCCGTACTGAAATATTTGTGAAATGCGTGTATTTATTTTATTCGGTCTGTCAGTTTATTTTATTTCCTCTTCTTCCATTTATGATTAAATGTATCGTGTCATATCAGTGTATATTATCAACTACACCTTCGAACTATGAGAACTAAACCATTTAAATATCTGTGGTACAGTTGATGTGAAGGTATTCCATGTGTTAATCCAGCGCCTCATCTACCTCCATACTAAATTTCATCAAAATAAGTCATGCCGTTTGAGCGTGACGAATTATCAAACATACAAACACAATCACAAACTTTCGCCTTTATAATATTAGTTTGATAAGGATCACTTTGTAACTACCAAATATGCATTAGAAATAAATTGTAAATTTTTATACTATTTATGGTTCACTATTTTGGCTATAATGGCTTACACATAACAGATAGACATAATATGCTGTCGCGGGCTTTATTGTAGGACAATTTAAGATAAACATTTCCGTTTTACTTAATGTACGTGTGGTACTAATAATATTAGAAATGCCTTCCTTTCATAAGTGTTACTTTCATCCAGTCTATCTGTTGTGTTATTTAAGTACGCCGAAATTATTGAAAGGATTGAGATATAGGCCTATAGAGCTGAGAATTACTTTTATTTTCTGAGTGGACGAACAATCAAATTTCAACGAAAGTACTTGCAGGAGCGTTGCTAGAAATTTAGCATTTTGACTTAGCATTCTTCGTTGATTTAGTGACCTAGTACGATTAATATGAATGATTTAGAGACATTTTACAATATTGAATTTCTTAGGAATCCCTTAGTCTACTGTAATACATTTTCAGTCTACTCTACAAACCTGTAATACACGGTCACACACGTTGATAAGATACAGATAAATACCCGTCAAATGATAATCATTACTGCAACAAGCGATTACATTACGACCTCTAATTGGGTTATCCAAACGTTGATAAATGATTGACCGTACTAATTACTGGATTCTTATTTCTTTTTTTTTTTTAAGTAATGGCTTGGCAAAAAAGCAGACGGCCCACCTGATGGTAAGCGGTTACCGTCGGCTATGGACATTTGCAACACCAGGGGCGTTACCAATGCGTTGCCGACCCTGTAAGACCCTTTTAACACCTTTTTTGAAGAAATCCATACTGTAGCTCAGCGGAAAAACGCTAGATGGAAGATCATTCCACATTTTGCAAGTATGCGGTAAGGAGCGCATAAATTGAGCTGTGTGAGACTTCCAGGACTCGATTATGTGTGGATGAGCTTTTAACCGGTGACGCGAGGAACGATGATAGAATCGCGATGCCGGTATAAGCTCAAACAGCTCTTGGGAGCATTCCCCGTTATATATTCGCGTATTTTCGGTAATATTGATTCGTTACGATATAGGGAAAATAATATAATAAGCTGAGATAAGTCTGATTCTCTCTTTTATTTTGCTGCTCAGATAATATAATAAAAGAAGGCTTCTTCTTATTTTATTACATCGCGATGGCTGTATTTTTAAATATTTATTCATAAAATTTTATTCCAGGAACTTTTATTTTTAGATAAAACGAGACTATTACTAATAGATAGAGCGCTGGATAATAAACATTCTATATGATTGGTTCATTTGGCAGACATTAGATTAATTACAGATTGTATACCATAAGAAATGTTAAGGCCTATAGGTCTGCCACCATAACAACTCTGCGTTTTCAATTGACTTGAAATTTGAAAATCTGAAATTTAGAGAATGATTTAGACTCTAAGTCATTCAAAACAATAAAAATCAAGGCTATCATCGAGAGTTCTGATTTACCAAAAAACCAAAGGCTAATCATATAAATGATATTTTTAATAAACAGTCAGCGTGGTTCTACATTACTGTACTGTATCAGCCGGATAGTCCACTGCTGAACACAGCCTCGCCCAATATGGGGGGATTTGCCATAATCCCCACGATTGGCAGGCGGCTTGGGAATCGCAGTGTGAGCTATCAGTTCCTCAGAAAGTGCTGCTGCCCACCTTCTGGTGTGTTACCCTTAGTATCCTCTTACCATGGGTAGAGATCGAGGGGGGGTGGCATTCTAGCTCAGCACCCCACGGGTACTACATCAACAATACTTTAAATATTAATAATTACAACAAACAGCCCTTTTCCATGTTGCATTATTTGGATAACCTACACCCAAAAGCCAGTGGCTAAAATCCAACTTTTTCTTGTATTCGTTGAGACCTATAATTACAAAAATGAACGCAACTAAAATCAAGAATTCGTAAGTAGTTAGACCAAATCGATTCGTATTATTCTGAACTATCATGCCTATCGATAAATGAACAAATAATTTACCAAAATAGCAGCCAGCTCCTTAACTATAATCCTATACGCGCCATCGCGCATCGTCTGTCCGTCCATCCGTCCTTCCTACCTATAAATAGCTATATCATTCGCAGCCTAATAGGTAACTTGTTAAAATAATACATATAAAAATAATAAATAATTAAAAACAAATATCGCTTTATCATAAGGTGATTTTCTTGTATTTCCTAGGAACTGCGTATTTTTTATTATATGCTAGGCAATCCCCTATATTTATATGTTGTGCCTGGCTAGAATGTCACCCCATTGCTACCTGTGGGTGCCGTAAGAGACGAATAAAGGAGAAATACAGAAAGGTGCGCAGCAGCGCCTTCTGAGGAACTGATATCTTAAACTGCTATTCCATAGACGCCTGCCAAGCGTGGGGAATATGGCAAAACCCCCTTAATGGGGGAGGCTGTATGCAGCAGTGGACTGTCAAATAAAATCAGAATACCGGGATACCTTACGTTTATGTACTTTACATAAGTAATTTAACTATAAATTAAACACATCGTCTAAATCGCCATCGAACGGAAGGTTCCAAGAGCATTTGCAGCATTACCTCGTTGGATCGCAAGGCTCAACTTTTGGGTAAAGTATGCACCAGCTCTGAGATCCCCCGAGTACCTACCTTTGTAGTAAGTACCTACTGAGATGTGAATATATTCCAATATAAAAATATGATAATATTATGTTGAATATTTTACTTCAACCGGTAGGACAGACGGACAGTAAAGACTTGTATGGGTGATCGTTTTCTCGCAAGCTACAATGATGTGATGATATATATATATTGTCTCAATCTAACAATATAGACTTTTGATATCTTAATTAGTCAAAACGCTATTATAAGCTTATTAAAAGCGAACTGTTAAAATCTAGCGGTAATTTTAATATTGTTATGTTTGCAATAACGCCTGCTATGCGGATTACATTACAAAATTACAAATATAACTAGGTCTAGTTAGCTCGCTGTATTTGCTCGTTAGCTAGCTAGCTATGGTTAGGTTAATTGATTAGAGCGTACCCCGGCTAAAGGGGTGGATGGACGCGGGTTCGAATCCCGAACATGACTTAAATTTTTCTTATCGTATATTTGTAATTATGTAATCTAGCGGTAATAATTATATCATAAGCTAAAGCATACCCACAATACACTTTCGATCTATGCTTGTCGATTATACAACTACAATATAATTATAGCTACAGTTTATTTTTCAATATTTCACTCAATTCGATCTGAATTGCCCTATCGAAGTACAACATACCATATTTTTTTAGTTGGTTTCCGTAATAACTATTTAGTAAACCTATTCAGTGGATTAGTTGTAATGGTAGAGTAGAGAGAACTCTAGCATAGATTAAACTCTAGTCCCTCCTCTAATGTACTCTACTAATTACTTAACGCATTATAAAAATCCAGGAATCATTTGGCCAGCAAAATAAATTATTCTTTGTCTCCAAAGTAATTAGTAGCGGATCTTTAAAAAAACTAGTGTTAGTAGATCAACATCTTTTTTATGCCAAGTATATTAAAATAGGCATCTAGTTAGGTTTTATTGATTTTTCCATGCCCTTGAGTCCATGACTCACGTTTTGATAAGTAATTCTAGGTTAGCCTGAACAACATCTTCGACCACATCATCACTTACCATCAGGTGAGATAGTGGTCTAAGGCTAACCTATCAGGCATTTAAAAAAAAACAAATCTAATATATTCTAATGCAATGTTGACATTTGTAAATATCAAAACACAAATATGTATAACTACTTGTCAAAAGATGTCATATTAATGCATTTGGATGAATTATATTGTAAGTCTAGTCTTTGTCGTGAAAATCGAGGTCGTACCGCCACCTTTGTCTGGGTCGACTTCGTGGTCGTTTTGTGTTTATCACCCAGTTTGCGATGATATTTGCCCAGCGATCGTCCGACATCCACGCAACACACGTGCCCCACCCGCCTTACCCAATTAAGCTGTGCTGCTTTGGGTATCATCAACGTTTTTGGTTTTTGAGCGCAGTATCATAATTAGACATCTAGGATTATGCGCTCTATCTTACGCTGGCAAACTTTGAGAGCGGTCCACTGCTCTCCTGGCATAGACCAAGGAAGAAGGAGGAAAACGTAAATGCAGCAAGGTCATGAAGACTTTAACATAGCCAGAGAGTTAAAAGATAAAAAACAAAACATCTAGGTTTAAGGTTGTTATTCAACTGCTACCCTTGGCAGCCTTCTTACCATCTTGCCAACAGTTAAGGAGTTGTGCAACCCTGACAATAGAAAGGAAATAATGTTATGTATCCGATATATATAGAGAGGCAGTAAAACCACTTAAACAGGCTCAACCTGGCTGACGGTACACCGTTAAATGCTTGGCGAACACAGCCTCCCCCATCAAGGGGGTTTTGCCATAATCCCCACGCTTGGCAGGCACCTTAAGGATCGCAATTTTACATATCAGTATCTCAGAAGGCGCTGCTGCCCACCCTCCGGTATTTTACCCTTAATCGCCTCTTGCGAAATAGCCCGGCACCCCACGGGGCTGTGGATGACTCGCATATGGCTATTTTTATACGGACTATTGTACGTACTATTGGACGCTTGTTTGTAATGTTTCAAGCAGGTATTTATAAAAATATTTAGTAAACAAGTACCTATAACTATAATACCAATGTCATTTTAGTTATAATTATGAAATTATTATTTTTTTATCATCACTTATCTTGCGAATTATCGTAAAATCATTGAGTCGATATTGGCTTTGATAGATATAATTCTCCAATTAAAGTATCTCGATTCTTTGTTCAATGGTAAAAAATTGGGCCCTATATAACTGTTTTTGATTTACTTTTTATAATTAATTAATATTATGAATAGGTGTAAGATTTTTAATTTTGTATGTAACGAATAAACTTAAGAACAAATGGACCGATTTCAAAAATTCTTTCACCATTACAATTCTACATTATTCCTGATGAATTTAGACTAATTTTAAATAGAATATTAAAAAAATATATATACCTGATCGAAGCCGCGGCGGGCCGCTAATATATAGTAACTGTATTACAATGTTTTATGAGGTTTTATTCATGTTATAGAAGTAATAATAATTCTAGATTCGCCTGAACAAAATCGACAAATTCATCACTTGAAATGTCCACCACGTGAGATAGTGATGAAGGGGTAGCCTATCAGGCTACGAATAAATATGTCAATAAATGTAATTAAGGCTCAAAACAGCAGAATAAAAACTTGCCGCATTGGGTGTGGTTTAAAAAGTGTACCGTGCGCCGCAACAACATTACTTTGACGCGACCAATCGGATCATTTCTAAGCGGCAAATCAAATAACCAATCCAATTGAATTTAATTTGGAAGATTGTGTTTTGTTACTTGTAAATTGTTTTTTTTTTGTTATTGTGACGGAAGAAGTTCGAGGGCCACCAGATGTTAACCTCTGCCTATAACAGATGCAACATCACAAGGCACGAATTGCACTGCGCCCGTCACCTTGAGACATAGTTATTAAGTCTCGTGTGCCTGTAATTTCACTGGCTCTCAAGGACTGCTGCCGGAACACATCGTTAGGTGCTTGGCGACAGATTTTCTACTTGAGGGGATTCAAACCATGGACCTGCTGCGCGGCAGTTCATAACCAAAGCCACTGAGCCATCACTGCATCGAAATGTTGAGTTAAAGCGGTAACTGTATGATAGTTACATTACTTCACATATTTATTCGTAGCTATCAGGTATAAAGTACATTACATGGAGCAAGTATGTGAATTCACATTTGACGTACTTCGGAGAAATCTAATGAGAAGAAGGGAAAATAAGAAATGATTCCTTCACCCAGTTTTTGCCTAGAACTCACATGGGTTTGCCTTCACATAATATGCGGTCGAAGCAAGTAGCTACAGGCTTTTATCGCCTACAAGTTCGTCGATGTGGCAAAAGGATACGATGTATCCATTTTGTACGGGTAACTCAATTTTCACTTTTTGTATATATTATTATTTGTTATACGTTTGAAGACTGAAAATTTTAACTGGCTTGATGCGGTTGTTGTCTTAGGAAGACAGTTATAGCGGAGTTTAGGTACCCTTACTAGATAGGACGACTATGGTAATTTTATTTATGTTCATAATTGTTCTCAAGTGTAATGTCTTTTTTGAAAATAAATATCTTTAAACCTAAACCTAAGAAACAAAAGCTTTTTATTTTATTTATGGTATTTAATTAACTGTGGCCTAGGTATATGCTGTTTAGAGTGGCAACATAGTATATATTGACCAAAATTGACATATAACATTGACGTTTTGTCAAGATTTGTTACTTGAATGTAAAAAATATATAAGTATGCAATGTTTTGGGTAGTTAATAAAATATCCGAACTGACTTATAAGATTAAGAATAAGTAGGTAAGCAGTTTAAAGCTATGTATTAACATGAATATAATATGTTATCAAAATACAATAATATTTGACAACTGATTCAGAATAATTATCATATAAACATGTTATAGAAATATTGTAATGTGCGTTCTTATTGATATATGTAATCATAAATTTAAACAAGGTGATTCTGCCATCGTCGATCTTCAGGTTCGTCATTTGGCTTTGCCCTATAGACGATTTTTTTGCGAACACTTTGGAGGCTTGGTTAGGCTCGATTGCGGCCTTTATTCGATTTTTATTGAAGGCGCGCAAGTCTTGTCGCAGTGCTTTGGAAATTCGTCTATTGAGCTTGCCGTAGTATGACATATCAGCTGTAAATTGCAGTCTCATCTCATTCCGGTCTTCCATCAACTTGATGGTTTCTTCTGAGAGTTTCTTTGGTTTGTTTCGGCGGGGGGTCTTAAAGAACTGGGACCCCACCGCGTGGACAGCTTCCACCAACCCGTTGTTTATCTCGTCTACTGATTCGCATTCAGCTAGACACTGGAAGCGGTTATGTAGTTCGAGTTGAAAGCTTTCCGGGTTTTGAATTTGCGCAGCGCTAGGACGGAGCGTGGAGTTTATCGGACGTGACCTTTCCAGCTTAACATTGATATTCAATGTGCCTCTGACGATACGGTGATCACTACTACGGTTTTCACCTTATGGATCACAGAGACATCATCGAATATATGCTTCTTGGTCGTCATTATAAACTCGATCTCATTTTTTGTTGAACCATCGGGGCTTATCTACGTCCACTTCCTGGATGGTCGCTTCTTGTAGAAGGAGTTCATCGCAAAGAGTCCCTCCTTCTCCAAGAAGTCGACCAGCCGCTGGCCCCTTTGGTTCCGTAGGCCTTGTCCAAATGGCCCCACTCTCAACTCATCGCCATTCCGCGTGCCCAACTTAGCGTTGAACTCTCATATAACAACGGTGAAGTATGTTTCGGAGGAATTTATGGCTTCAGATATCTCCTCTACTTCATCGTCTGAGCGTGTCGAAGTCGGTGCGTAAACCTGTATGACCTTCAACGAATACCGTTTGGTGATTCTGAGTATAAGGTACGCTACCCTGCTCGACACACTTTCGAATTTTACAACGTTGTTAACAAGGGACTTCCGGACGAGAAACCAAACACCACCTTGAGATTTTTGGTGACCTTCCCGGTAGAATATCAAGTTACCGGAATCAAGGATAACAGTGTCCTGTCCCTGTCTTCGGACTTCCGATAATCCCATGACATCCCAGCGTAACTTGTTCAATTCTTCCTCCAGCTCGACAATCTTGTGGTCTTCCCTGAGCGTACGTATGTTATGTGTAGCCAGGGCCAAGGGTCGACGTTTATGAGTGCGGTAGTCAGGTATGTTCCGGAGATTCTTCGCACCCCCTGCTCCACCGTTACCTGGCCTGCTACCGGGGCCAGGAATAGAGCTGCCGGGGACTGGGGGCCGAGTTATTGTTGTGCTTGTCATTGGGGGGTTTTCGCCATAATCTCCACGCTTGGCAGGCGTCTTGGGGATCGCAGTAATAAGATAACAGTTACTCAGAAGGCGCTGCAGCCCACCTTCCGGTATTTTTCCCTTAGTCGCCCCTTACGACACCCACGGGAAGAAATGGGGGGGTGACATTCTAGCCCAGCACACCACGAGGACACGTGGTGATTCTATAACAGTATAACAGTGAATACCTATATTAACACTATATTTATACAGGGTTATTGTAAAAATGCTAACAACGTCTTAGAGTTGCCTTCTGTTAAACCTGACAAACATTTTTAGTAGAATGTTTTTTTATGTATTTGTGACGGAGTAAGCACTAGGACCACCTGATGTTAAAAGTCTCTTGTGCCTGTAATTTACCTATTCATATTTTTATTCCTTTGGTCGATGTAAATATTCAAAGCTCTATTCAAAGGGATGGGGGTGGTCAACATTCTGCTAAAAATTTTTGTTAGTACTAACACAAGTCAACTCTAAGAGGTTGTTAGCATTTTTCCAATAACCCTGGATACTTGTACCATATCTTAGCAAATATTTTGAATTGAAGGACTTGTTGAGAGTGAAGGAAATTACATATGACTACATGAAAACAGTAGTACCTAGCCATTGGAAATCATTGCCTCTGGGAAACAGTCAGGTATGTCCGTGTCTTTATTCAAATCTTACTCGTAGCAGAACTTATATTTAAGCCCAGAGTAAGTAAATTGTATGGATTACCTTGAGTTGCCGCGGGTGCCAAGTCGTCTCGGACGCACACTTGGATAAACTTGCTTCATCACCTTGCCGAAATCCGCCGTCGATAGTGGCTTCATATTACAGCTCATGCAATGTGCACTGTTGAAAAACAATAACCAATTATATTACTGTTATAATTATCCCCGTGGGGTGCCGAGCTAGAATTGCACTCCCTAAGTGGGAGTAAGATGCGAAGGGAAAAATACCCGAAGGTTGCAGCTCCTTCGGAAGAACTGCTGTCTTACACTGCGTTCTCAAAGACACCTGTCAAACGTGGAGATTTCTCTATAGCTTTCTCTATATATATTGTATAGAAAATCAATAGTTTAAATACACGCTCTACAATTTTGAGATACAATGGAAATCAATTGAGTCTGCAAAAGATAGCCACTCTGGTGCTCCTAACCTTTCATTATAACTGCCAAAGATAGGCCACTGGTGCTCTTTAGCTATTATGACTATTAATAATATAGGCCTCATATAACGTAGTACTTAAGACATGCGCCCGCGTTTTTTTTAGTTAGGGATAAAAACTATAAGAAGAAAAAGGAAATAAAAGGAAGCATAAACTGAAAGGAAACTTTTATTCAGGAAGAACAACTCCATCCCTCCAATCCAGCGATAGTGCATATGTCCCAGTACCCATCCAGTGGATACCTACCGAGCTTACAAATGGTGTGTACATATAGGGCCTGCACTTATACACTAAAACTAGTATTACAATATAATGGAAAATAAAACTGTAAGTGCTGGCCACATGTGCCAAAGTCAAAGTCAAAATCATTTATTCAATTTAGGCGTCTATGACGCTCTTATGAAGGTCAATTACAAATTTTAGTATTGAAATATTCTACATTGTACTGCCACGTTCAGCAAATAAAGTGTATAGGGCCACTGCGAGAAGAACGGGCAAGAAACTCGGGGCCATTCTTTTAAACATCTTTTAACAATGTGTTACATACATACTATATAATAGAGTTATTACAATATTTGTTTAAATTATGTAGGTGACAGGCAATAGCTTGGCGGATGCGGAATTGTCCAGGCATTTTTGTCGTTTATGTAATCAGAAACTGTGTAGTAGGATTTTTTAATCAATATGTTTTTCACATGCAACTTGAATTTCCCTTCTGTGAGCGTTGTAATATGTTTAGGAACTTTATTATAAAACCGCACACAATTACCTAAGAAGGACCTTTTATTTGTCTTTGCTAATCTAAAACCTGGCACCGCTATTTTATCTTTATTCCTAGTATTGTAATCGTGATTGTCACTGTTTAATTTAAATTTACTCAAATTTTTACGAACATACATAATATTTTCAAATATATACAGACTTGGTAAAGTTAAAATATCAATTTCTTTAAAAAGATCCCTCACAGATTCCCTAGGACCCATTTTATATATGGCTCGAATTGCACGCTTTTGTATGATAAAGATTGTCTCTATCTCAGCAGCAGTTCCCCACAGCAATACGCCATACGACATAATACTGTGGAAGTACGCGAAATAAACTAGGCGAGCAGTAGCTACGTCTGTTAACTGTCTTATCCTAAGAACTGCATATGCAGCAGAACTAAGTCTTCCGGAGAGATCATGTATATGTGGATCCCATTGTAAAGTGGAATCCATTTTGATTCCCAGGAAGACTGTCGCTTTGTCAATAGGGAGTTTATCTGGGCCAAGCTTTATGTTTGGTTCAACATAAGGAACATTTGGTAAAGAAAACTTTAAACATTTCGTCTTTTTTGAATTTAGGAGAAGATTATTAGCGGCGAACCATTTACAAATCTTAGATAATACATTATTTACATGCGTCAGTTCACTGTCTTTCCTGTCTACTTTAAAAATCAGAGAGGTATCATCTGCGAATAAAACAATATCACAGAAATCTTTGACCATGTAAGGCAGATCATTAATATATGTTAGAAACAGAAAAGGTCCCAAAATTGATCCCTGTGGTACTCCCATTTTTACCAATGACCCGGAAGAAGTATTGCCACTTATTCCAACCCTCTGTAGCCTGTCTGACAGATATGACTCTATAAGATTCAGAGCTTTTCCACGAATACCATAGTGGTAAAGTTTACGAATCAGAGTGCAGTGCTCTACACAGTCGAATGCCTTGGAAAGATCACAAAATACGCCAATAGCATCATGTGAACTCTCCCAGGCTTCCAGTATATGCGACATCAATTGAACACCTGCATCTGTTGTGGATTTGCTCTTGGTGAAACCAAACTGATTCTCATTTAATAAATTATGCTTGTTAAAATGGGATAGTAGTTGTTTGAGCATAATTTTTTCGAATACTTTACTCAGAACAGGTAAGATGGAAATAGGTCTATAATTGCAAGGGTCAGATGTAGACCCCGACTTTAAAATTGGAGTGATTTTACTTTGTTTCATTAAATCGGGGAAGTTTCCACTATCGACACACAGATTGAATATTGTTTCTAAATATGGTGCAATAATGTAAATTATAGACTCTACCACTTTTACTGACATACCCCACAAGTCTTCAGTACTCTTTATGTTTAAACTTTGAAATGTTTTTATAATTTCAAATCTTGTGGTGTGTCTGAAAGAAAAGTCCGGTGATTTGCTTGGAAAATTATGTTTTAACAGAGTTTCTGCTACATTGGGACAAGAATCCAATGACTTAGTGGCTTCTAGGGGCAAGGTAGAGAAAAAATTTTCAAATATATTCGCCACCTGTATTGAATCAGAGATTTGATTATTATCAATAGTTAAGACATATGTTGAATCTCTAGGTTTATTTTTACCAGTTTCACTATTTATAGTCTTCCAAATGGTTTTTATTTTATTTTTAGACTTGCTAATTTTGTTTCTAATAAAAAGAGATTTAGCACACAAGCAAACAGACTTGAACATTTTTGAATACTTCCTAACATAATCATGAAACTGTTTGCAAGATGTTAAATTTTTCCTGCGATAGAGATCAAACAAATAATCTCTACTTTTTCGAATACCTGTTGTGGCCCAATCACCGAACTTCAACTTTCCATCTATTTGTTTTTTTATTTTTGGACATACTTTTTGAAACTCAGTGTTTACTAAAGAAAATAAGCTATTATAAATGTCATTCGGGTCACTATGAGAAAAACTTGTAATGCCAAGCTTAGCTTCTATGTTGGTACTGAGTATTTCCAGCCTACTAGTTGTTAATGGTCTATGTTCAATTTCATACCTCTCTGTTTTTCTGATTCCATCAAATTTTATCGCTAGGCCCTCATGATCAGATCTAACACCCTTCATTATTGACTTTTCTTTAGTCTTACAGTTTGAGTATATATTGTCTATACAGGTAGCTGAAGTGTCTGATATCCTAGTGGGCTCACAGAATAGAAATTTCAAATAAAATGACTTAAACAATGAAATAAGATCAGTCTTATTTTTAGTATTCAATAAAATATCTATATTAAAATCACCACATACAAATATAGGTTTTTTGCATTTTGAAATTTTCTGTAGTATATTTTCCAAAGTGGATAAAAATTCTGTAAAATTTTGAGCACGACCTTCATCTGTTGGTGGTCGATATACGCACAACACGAGATGCCTGTCCACCTCCACACAAGCAACCTCACAGACACGTTCGACAGAACATCTGACCAGGTCACGGCGTTCTTTAAATTTTAAATTATTTTTTACAAGTATAATACACCCTCCTCCTTCTGCAGATGATCTGTTAAACGCACTACCCACACTAAAATTCTTAACATTAAATAACATTTTATCTGCTCTAAGCCAAGTTTCAGTGAAACATAATATGTCAAATGGATATTTATCTAAGAATATTTCAATTTCAAGTATTTTGCCAGGGAAGCGATTTATATTTTGGTAGTATAGTGCTATATCAGAACACTTCCCTGTTGTCTCTTTTAAAAGTTTAAACTGTTTGACTGAACATTAGTACATGTACTAAAATCTGTAGCGTCAAAACTAGACTTAGTTATACATATTTCCTAAAAAAGCCAAATAAGCCAAATAAAGATAGTTGACAATATAATATATACAAGATAATAAGCCAAATAAAGATAGTTGACAATAAAAAAAAATTATACTTACATGTATTCATCGTATACGTCTTGTTTAGGCAATGATACGTCAGGGTCAACTTCTAAGTGTGTCTGTATCCATATTACAGTTTGTTGAAGTTCAGCCCTGCAAATAAAAATGATGTACCTAACTAAGTTGTGTTTATATGAGATCAAATGTTGGGTTTGAACTTTGAAATCAGTTTACATGCCAACGATTTCAGGGTCAATATTTTGATCGCGTTTAGTATCCATGGTAACGAATATATGTGCGATTCGTGGAATGTAAAGGATCTCATATGCGATTGGCTACTATTTATCGACGACAGTGAAAGCGCACGTTTAGTTGAGCTAAAGAGTAGAAAATCGAGCGTTTAGAAACAATTTAGGATTGGGTGGAACTTGGCTCAATTTATGTGGTGAAACACGTGTAGCGAGTAATGCTTGAATTGTTCAAGTTTAGGTTCAAGGAAATACATAAAGGAGGGCAAAATCAATAGTTAAGGGTTAACTGTCACCCCAGGTATACAGTACATAGTTGATGTATTAAGGTCAACGCACACTTATCGCCTCGGCGCGCCATATCAACGTCGCCTCGCCTCATTCTCACGACTACTCGCCAGCTTGTCATAAATCGAGGCGAATCCGATACGGGTTTGATTACATTTGTAGTTGGCGTTGCAGTAACTTCCATACAAAAATACTGAACGGCAAGCATTAAGGCGAAGCCATGTAGATAATGTTACGCCGGTGGATCAGTATGCGCTGACCTATTAATGAATACGTACATACCTAGAGCCTAATGGATTAATAGGTTGTTTAAGTGGGTCATGCGGCGGTACTCCAGTTGGCAATCGAAGGTACAAAAGCAGCCTCTCGGCCCCACTCAGAGCTTCTACAGCTTCAAGTAACTGGCCTACCCTTTGTCGACCCTCTTGGCTGCAAAGAAAGAACCATTATTTGTAAAACGATAAGAATAATCTTTGATGGTAAGCATGATGTGGTCAAAGACAAGGCTCTCCACGTAACGCAACGGTGTGTTCTTATACCTGCAGGAACAAACAGTTACGTGCCTGGCAACAGATTTTCTTTAGGGTACATGGTAGCTCCTAATATGCGACGGGAAAGCGGCGGGATTGGACCCCATGCGCGGCATACATTATGTAATGTATGCCATTGTAACAGAGCGAACACTTCAAAATTCTCAAAGGCAGAATAAAGCTTTGAAAAGTTATAACTTCTAGTGGGTACACATGATTGATCCCTCGGACTGGCACATGATCTAACCAACTTGAGCTATCGTAAGGGATGATGTTTTTCCACCGTTGGATAGTTTTCATTCTTATTATTACACCAACGTAATAGACGTAACAATATACGAATTGAACTACTTCTTTTACAAAATGTTCTTACTTTAATACGAGTAATTCCTAGTGTAATTTTTTTTTATTTCTGATAGATTAGCCTTTGACCACTATCTCACCTGATGGTAAGTGATGATGTGGTCGAAGATGTTGTTCAGGCTTACCTAGAAGTACTGGCTCTCAAGGACAGCTACCGGAACACACCGTTAGGTGCTTGGCGACAGATTTTCTACTTGAGGTTGATAGCTAGCCAGGCGAGCATTCGCAAAATGCCCTACCACCATACTACAACGACTGCCGGATGGCAGTCCGGTTGTTGTCTAAGGATTTAGACAACAACCGGGACCGATGGCTTAACGTGCCCTCCGAAGCACGGAAGCGCTCAGTAGTAATGTCACTAGCGGTCACCCATCCAACTCATGACCGCGGGCGACGTTGCTTAACTCTGCTGATCGGTTAAGAACAGCTAAGTAAACTTCGCTACGAGCGCTTCAAAACACATATTAATATACAATCGGTATATATAAAAACGGGCACTTACGGTGGCCATAAGAGCTAGATATTCTCTAAGACAATAACTATTATATGTACTATTAATTATATGATGATTGATATTATATGAATATGATATAGTTTAATAATATTGATCATATCATTATATTTGATAGATTCACGATCATGTTTTACCAGAAATTACTACTAAGGATAGTTACTATTACTACTCTAGGAGTTAATGGTATAAACATCAACATACAAAGTTATGTACATCCCTTTGTGCCTGGTGATAAAAGGGCCAAAATCTAAAAACATTGTTTTCCGTAATCAGCATTAGAAGAATGAACAAACATTGATGCTTGCAAAAGTGCTTATTGTATTCTATGATAGAGATTTTTTTGATTTTTTTATATATACTTACATGTTTAATGTAGATTTACGGTTACACCATTGGAACATAACACAAATAATAGCTTTTGTTTACGGACCAGCGCCAAACAAAATAAAAGGACAACTAGAGGGCTAAAAGCAGCCTTAGAATGACTGAAGATTTGTTACTTACTGTCCAGGAAGAGTAATCCTCTCATAATTTTAAAAATATAGTTGCTGTTTCATTTTCTGCACTAGAAATCAACATTTAAATGTTTTAAAATGTATTGTATGATACACATCTCAAGTTGTTTTGTCATTGCTTGAGTTCGGACTGCGGAGACCTTGGAATATCGGAAGCAATAATTTGATTGCTTCCAAGGATATGAAGGGTGTTTGGATGTAGTAATGTGTTCTTATTTTATATAGAAATAGGTTCGCGTTTAACCATACCCTGCCTGATATTACGCGTTGATGTGGTCTAAGATGGTTTACGCTTACCTAGAAGAAACCTATTTACTCTCAATTTGAAGAGAGATATTGTATTCATCGGGAAGGCTGACCACAGTAAGGAGTTCCACTCTTTCGCAGTACGCACGCGAAAAGTGGAAACGAACCTCTTCGTACGAGTCCTGGGAATATCAACCATGTACGGATGGCACCTCTCTGTTGGTCTGGACGTCCGATGGAAGAAGAACGATATCTGTGAGAGATACTACTGGGAAGCAAAAGAATACAGTGGTAGAAGAATACATTCGTACCGACTCCACGGAGCGAAGGGTAAGGACAGGAAGAAGACAGACCTCTGATTTGACAGCTGTCTAAGCGGCAGTTAATGTTGTATTTTTATGGTTAAAATTCTTATTTTAATGATAGATGTCAAACTTTAAAGGGGTTTATCTCGGAAACTATTGATCATACACCACTAGTTTATTTATTCACAAAAGTGATAGATCTCCCGAGATCTCAATTTAAGATGACAGCTGTCCAATTAAAAGGGATTTATCTAGGAATCTAATGATTGTGGACCTCTTGTTCTTTCACACAAGTGATTTGTCTAGAAATCCATTTTAATCAAATACTTTTATTTCGAAGTATCAAAATATATCTGTAAATAGTTGCAAGATTTATAAACATATTATTAGGTCCTTACATATGAAATTGGCGTTTTTCGTACTGGCCACTTTAATCACGAATTTCTCCTCTTTGGTAAGGAATTCCAAATTCAAATTTGTACAGCTATAGACTCATGTATTTGTGCTTCGATGATCGTCATTCATTTGTTTTTTTTCTTCTGTTTTTTTCTGTTTGCGTCACTCATTTTACAAAATGGAAAACCTTAAATATCGCATTATTTACGAGTACGAGTTCCGCCGTGGCACTAGTGCTGCGGAAACAACTCCAAGGGTGAATGATGTGTATGGCGGTCGTGTTGCAAAAGAAAACACAGTTCGTTTTTGGTTCCAACGTTTTCGTTCTGGAAATTTCGACCTGCAGAACAAGCCCCGTGGACGGCCTGAGACTCAAGTTGATAATGAAGAGTTGAAGGCTATTGTGGAAGCGGATCCATCGCAAACCACGTCCGAGTTAGCTGCAGGCTGCGATGTTAGTGATAAAACTGTTTTAATTCACTTGAAGCAAATTGGGAAGATTAAAAAGCTTGAAAGGTGGGTACCTCACGAATTGACTGAAACAAACCGGCAAACGCGCGTCGACTGCTGCGTTACATTACTAAACCGGCACAATAATGAAGGTATTTTAAACCGAATCATTACCTGTGATGAAAAATGGGTTCTTTACGATAATCGGAAGCGCTCAGCGCAATGGTTAGATCCTGGCCAGCCAGCCAAATCCTGCCCCAAGCGAAAATTAACCCCAAAAAAGTTACTTGTAAGCGTTTGGTGGACTAGTGCCGGTATTGTTCATTACAGTTTTTTCAAATCTGGCCAGACTATTACGGCTGATGTCTATTGTCAGGAATTGCAAACCATGATGGAAAAGCTAGCGGCTAAACAACCTAGGCTGGTCAATCGCTCCACGCCACTGCTGCTTCACGACAACGCTAGACCACACACTGCGCTACAGACGGCTACTAAATTAGAAGAGCTTCAATTGGAAAGTCTAAGACATCCTCCGTACTCCCCGGACCTTGCTCCAACAGATTACCATTTTTTTCGAAATTTGGATAACTTCTTGCAAGGGAAAAAATTCAACTCCGATGGGGCAGTCCAAATCGCCTTCAAAGATTTTATTGATTCCCGTCCGTTTTTTTAGTAAAGGGATCAATGAACTACCTATGAGATGGCAAAAGTGCATAGAAAATAATGGTTCATACTTTGATTAATTAAATATATTATATTAAAAAATATTCGACTTTTTGTTCCTCCCATACAAAACGCCAATTTCATATGTAAGGACCTAATATATTTATTAAACATATTAAGTAAAAATGGACTTTGGCCCTTTTGGTCACAGAATTAAATCAAGGGTAGGAAGAAGGCATATTGCATGCAATGTTCTTTGACTGAAGATATTCGATTGAGATACAATAACAAATTGAATCACTTTTTTTCCAAAATCAAAGCTGGTTAAAACAAACAAACCCTACATTGTAACTGCTTACCAAATATAGGTAATTTTGTTCCCAAATTGAAGCTGGTTATGCATAATTAAACTACAAACAAATCTCAAACTGTAGCAATATGTACATTTTTATTTTTTTTGTGGTTTTGTGACGCAAGAAGCATTAGGCTCACCTAATGCTCTGCATATATATAACAGATACAATTTGTCACAAGTGACAAACTGCACTGCACCCAGTACCCTGAGACATACAGTTATTATGTCTCATGAGCATGTAATTTTCCTGGCTCTCAAGGAGTGCTGCCGGAACAAACTGTTATGTGCTTGGCGACGGCTTTTTTTACTTGAGGGTGGTAGCTAGGCAGGCGAGCATTTGCAAAATGCCCTTTCACCATACAGTGGAAGCTTAAAGCTCAAGCCGGCGTGGAGATTGAACCACAGTCGCATGGCAGTCCATAGCTATTACCACTCAGCAATCATTTCTTCAAGTGACTGGCTGGTTATATTAGCAATATTTTTGACCCTGATAATAATGCTCGAACACATTTGTTTAGTCAATGTATAAGTATAAGTAAGAATATCACACAAGTATGAACTGATCCCCAGCTATGCATACTTAACCATTTCAGTCACAGATATAAAGTTAATATATATATTAATAGGATTCACATTGCAGAGGAAGAGGTTAAAGTCAGTAACTGGTATTTGCAACACAGAGAGTAGGGTTAAGGGGTCCCTTTACAATGTCATATATGCATCCCACCACTCTTTGCACCAACTGATGCTATTTTGGATACACATTTTAGGATAGAAATTATATTTGTTTTTGACAGGACTTTTAATAATTATTATAAATCTATTGTGTAACCATTTTATAACAATTCATTTAAGTCATAATATTTGATTCTTCTTATTGTGTTGTCTGTACCTATTTTTGTTTTGACGGTACATTCAGTTCTATTTAAGTAATGCATATTTGAATTTTTTTGAGTACAAACATATCCAGTCTGGATGATAAAACACCAATATATAACCATATAATTTTGCAAAACCTGCGAGAAGACAGGTGTTACTATTAGATAAATAGAAACCAACAACCCTAAAATAATTACTAATATGAAGAAAAAGCAAATTTTGTTTTTAAAATAATTTTTTTTAATTATTTTTTTTATGCTTAAATGGTTAGCCTTTAAACACTATCTGACCTGATGGTAAGTGATGATGTGGTCGAGAAGATTATGTTCAGGCTAACTTAGAAGTACTGGCTCTCAAGGACAGCTGCCGGAACACACCATTAGGTGCTTGGCAACAGATTTTCTTCTTGAGGGTAGTAACTAGCCAGGAGGGCATTCGCAAAATGACCTGCCACCATGCTATAACAACTGCCATCCTAAGACGACAACCGGGACCGATGGCTTAACGTGCCCTTCGAAGCACGGAAACGCTCAATAGTAATGTCACTAGCGGTCACCCATCCAACTCATGACCGCGGGCAATGTTGCTTAACTTTGCTGATCGGTTGAGAACAGGTAAGTAAACTTCGCTACGAGCGCTTCAAAAAAATATAATATAATAGAATACTTTGTTAATGGTTTTTTTCTAGCGACTATACAAGATACTAATATGGTATGTGTTCCAATCTTTATTATATAAAAATAAAACTTCAATTTATACAGCAGCAAGAAAATGGGTGCTGCTTAAGGAATGGGGATATGCAAGACCTATAAGTTTTGCAATTAACAATATAAAATTCACAAGAACATGTTTCTCCTATTATCACCCAAAATAAAAGGGGGTGCTGCCCTGAGTGGGATTACAGGAAACATATAGATTTTGAAGGAATAACATAAAAAGCACATGACTATGCTATATTTATTTTATTCCTTCTCAAATCCATACATATCTACAGACTGAAAAAAAAGATTGTCTACCAGTAACATACTCAGTAAAATCTTTCTTACCTAGAAGAAGCAACTTCAAATAAAAGGGAACACCTAAAACTTAGGCGTAAGACAATATGGTTGTACAGCATTGTGCTGTGGATTCTGCATAACAATGTACTGTATAGCTTTCTAAAAGAAACACAGTTATCGAAGAGATGCTCATTTTTACAGATTTTTTGTTAGGGGAAGGGGTGCGGTCATCAATCAGACTACTAGACTTCATCTTAAGCTATTATAAATATTATTACAAGTAATATCACTTAGGCTGGAATGATGCTTGTAATGATATTTACAAGTAGTATTACAAAATATTGTTGAAGAGCTGCAGGTATGAATGAAACGCATTTGCCCTCTCTAGCATGTTGCAGCATACTTGCTACACTTCCATAACTTTAGCTTTTGGAGCTTTGCTACTCTGCTGCTCTTCTCCTTGGGTTTGGGTTGATTAGTGCTGCTCCCGCTCCATGCCTCCAGCTTTTAAAAACAGTTTATCTCTCTAGGGGTAGCGCAGGTAACATGGCGTGGTGGGTGCCCTGAGATGTTTCTGACACACCATTCAACCTATTCAATGAACCAATTCACCAGACTATAGTAGTGGCTATCAATAATTCAGTTAGGAATAGCCGGTTAGTATTTCACAATGTGATAGATTACTTAGACCATGCCATGTATAGTACAATATAATCTATACATTATTATGTTAACAATGTGAGCCATATATTATACTTAATTTTGCATTTAACTCCCAGATTACAACTATTCAATATGTAATGAAGTGCAAAATACTAATTTAATTAAGGATAAAGCTATAACTAGATTCCCAACAAAATAAATATGTTAATAAAAAAGTTATACACGGATAACATTTTGTGTGGTAAATCAACAATATACCTATCTGCAAAAATATGAAGGTTCATAGTACCTAACATACACATACTGAAAGACAAACCTTTAAATCTTTTTGGGTTGATATTACTGCATTGATATAATTGCAGACTTTTTCCGCTATTATTAAATCTACAATTATGATAAACTATTCAAACATGAATAATTGATCACAATTAGCATTTTCTATACAGCAAACATTGATAAAATAAGGCTGAGTTTGAGGCAGATACAGACTTAAAACAACACTTATTTTTATAATCTTATAATATAAGTAACTGCCAAACTATATATTTTAGACAGAGCTTTAGATAGCTACAGAGGTTAAGCATTATAATAATAGAAGATATTTTTAATAGAAAAACAAACAATTTGGTATAGAATAAGTAAGTACAACCTACCCAGTATTATTATTGTTTTGTCACCTGAGAGTGTTTTCGACGATTTGTTGCATAGAAGCCACTTTATTGGAGTCCATTTTGGCCTCCTTCCCCCGAGCGGGGTCGGCGCCGGAGCCCACCGCGCCCGAAGTTCCCGGAGCACTGCTTGGAGCGGCGACACTTTCTTTATCATAAGACGCAGTTTGCCTATGTTTTGGATGATTGACATTTTCCCTATGAAGTTTCGCGTCATCCACTATATCTCTTTCCGATTTTACATTTTTCGCACTGTCGTCACTAGTCCAAGGCTGAAATGGACTTGCACTATCCATTCTAGCCCTAGCTCGTTTTAATATTAAAATTAATTGACTTCATTATAAATCTTTTTCTGATCTGAAATTATAAAATGCGTAACAAAACTCCATTTTCTTGACATTTGACATTAGATCAGCTGTGAAGTCAGAAGTGAGGTGGAGTGAAGGGGATTCTTACAGATTACAGATGCAGGCTTACAGATAAATAATAATGTTTGCTTAGCCGTTCTTAAGGTTGAACTGCCGGTCACTTCTCCATACAAACGTCGTAGGGTGATCACTCTTTTATTTGAGATTTTAGGTCCATAATTATGCATAATAGCGATTGATATCGTCATTATCTAGGCTTGTATAATGCCAAAATTTTAAAAAGATAATTAAGTTGTAAGTTATGAGCCTCGAAAACTTTATATGAAAATGTTTCGAGGCTCATCATTCTCAAGTTAATTATTTTAGTTAAATTTCGGCATCATACAAGCCTAGATAATGACGACATCAATTGGTATTATGCTTTATTTAGGACCTAAATCCTCAAATAAGGGAGTGATCATCCTACGACGTTTGTATGGAGAACGGGCCGGCCAGTTCACCCTTAACCGATCAGCTAAATTAAGCAACGTCCGCCACGGTCATGCCTTGGAGGGGTGACCAATAGAGGCATTACCTTATTATATATAGTATTAGTACTGACTGAGCGCTTCTGTGCATCGGATTTTAAGAATTAAGCTATCGATCCCGGTTATTGTCTTAGGATGGCATTCCTTACAGCGTATAGGTAGGGCATTTTGCGAATGCCCGCCTTGATAGCTACCACCCTCAAGTAGAAAATCAGTTGCCAAGTACCTGACGGTATGTTTTGGTAGCTGTCGTTCAAAGCCAGTAATTCTAGGTTAGCCTGAACAACATCTTCGACTACATCATCACTTACCATCAGGTGAGTTAGTGGTCGAAGGATAGCCTATCAGCTATAAATAAATATAAAGTGAATCCAGATCATATAAGCTTGTACCGAAACAGATTGACAAACATTATATACATGCCTTTTAGATATACTTGTACATAGGTTAGGTACATACCTAGTAAAATTGTATTCTGCTAATACGTATGTTTGAAATGTATATAATTGCTTTAATAGTTATAGTTACTGTATATACATACATAGATGTAATATCATTTAAGCACTAGATCATATGTATCATAACCCTAAGCCACGTACCGCGTCAGAAGAGATGAGAACTACGCGATAGAAAGAGAGGTGCCTTGTAGGTGACTATAGAAGTTAGTTACTCAGCGGTCTGCGATAAGAATTGATTTCTTTAATGCGTCGTAGCATAGTTGCTTATTTATTTATACGTCTTTGCGGAGACATCCTTTGGGTCCATTTTATTCTATGCTAATGTTGAACCGATTGCACTAATAATAGGTCAATGATTGAACAAAACATTAAGCTTGACCCAGAGAAACTCTCTATTGACAATCTGACAGGCCTTGTGTATATTATGGGAATCGAAATGGATTAAACTTTACAATGGGATGCTTTCTGAATGGAAAACTAGATGAACTTGTTTATATGAAGCAGCCTGAAAGTTTTGAAGAAAATGGCAAGGAAAATCATGTATGTTTGTTGCAAAAGTCATTGTACGGACTAAAACAAGCTCCAAGAGCCTGGAATAAAAGACTACATCATGAACTGAGAAAACTTAAGTTTAAAAGATTAGAAAATGAGCTGTGTATCTATATAAGATTTAATGACGGAAAAATTATGATCATTGCTTTATACGTTGATGATATCTTACTAGTTTGAATTAATGCTGATGATATCTGCAAGGTTCAGTTAACCTTGACCTTGCAGAAATTAACGTAACTTACAAAAAGGTTTGAAACGAAAGATCTCAGCAAAGCAGAGTTTACGTTAGGTATACATATAACTCAGAATAGCGAAGTGATCAAGTTATATCAAGAGCGATACATAGAATTGATCCTACGTTTATTTGGCTTGGAGGACTGTAGGCCAGTGGCTACGGCAGCAGTTTCAGGACAGCATTTAGAAATGCCGGAACCTGATCATAAAGTAAACGAAGCTGATGTATCTTGCATTGTGTACGAGGCCTGATAATGCTTACACAGTCAATCAGCTTAGTCAGTTACAACTGTTACAATGAATATCGTTGGATAGCAGCAACCTTGAATATTAGGCTGAAGGATAATATAAAATAAAAAAAATCTTAAGGGAAAAAAACTATTTAAAAATGCTCTACATCATATGAGAAAGCTTAAGTGGAAGTGGGCTAGACACGCAGCACGACTGTCAGATGATATATGGTCGCATTTGGCTACAATTTGGGCAGGCCCAAGTGGGTAAGTATGAAAAGTATGTAATTTTTTATGGTCAAGTATGAAAATAAAAATTGAACATCATGTAACGTTTAGGAGAATCAATATAAAATCTATTTTAGTATGGCAACCCCATTAAAAATTAAAAAAATATGAAAAAAATGTGGTCCAGACAACCTGACATCTGGGGCCCGTTTCTCTTAGCTATTGAACGGCGTTAACGCAACTTAATTGCATGAAAATTGTAGTTTTTGACAGTATCCGTAGTCTGCCCGCTATTTAGGTTCGATCGCAAGTCAGTGGCTTGCTATCAATAGTTTTTGACGTATTTGGTATGCTGTTAGCTATTGTGTTGCGATTGCGTTGCTACACTGGTATAAAATATTTTGAAGAATATCCGTATTATGAGTTTCGTATCAACACAGAATTTACCATAAAATCGTTATGTTTTTCAAACAGTGCGAGATCCTTAGCGAGAGCCTTACCCGCAGTTGGCAGGTTTTAATTATTGGTAGATATTGGACTAAAATCAAACCAAGTTTGACGCTTGTACGTATTACCGTTTTTACTATAGAGCAAAAATAAAAATCGTTTAATAAAACAGGTTTCTTGTATGAAAATCCCCTTTATTTTAAACATATTGTTATTATTTGTTAGGCAATATACTATTTTAACCCGTATTCCGTGAACATTTAAACGGGCTACCTATTACCGTTCCAAAGATACAGTCCTTTAAAGGTCAGATGGACTGAAGGACATTCGCGGCTATATAATAGGGTCAACTTTCTATTACCAAACCCTAAAATAATCTAAATTATACTTATCTACTTGTTTTAACTATACAACCGTTAGTATAATGAGATTAACGAAATATGTTCAGTTGTTCACTTCAATTATTCATTATTTTGATACCCATCTTCCCATCACTAAACTTCATAGATAAGATAGATTCCTTAATGTCAAATCACTGTCATTACTGTCAACAGTTTTTGTGATCATTACGATAATTGATTTATATTTGGAAATAACTATAAATTTTAATGATATTTGTATGTTTTTCGAAGCGTGATGTTTCTTTTATTAGGTCTACTCAGTTGTGAATGGCCAAATATAAGTGATTATGACGGCAACTTGTGATTTTGTAACAGATTTGTGATTTTGTTTGTTTACATTTTAAGACAAGTAAGAAAAAACAGACTTTACATTGGCTGGGACCATAAAAAAATGAAGAAGAAGAAGAACAGTGTGATAAAATTGTTGGTGGCTCTTAGTATAATGGAATAAGGTTCATTATGACATGACAAAGAACTAATGAAATATCTTGCGATAAGGCACGATATTTCATTAAATGTAATATTTACAAAAAATACTTACAACGATCAGAATTCGTTACAAAATTATCGTATAAATAAAATGATAATGTGTAATATTTACAAAAATTACTTTCCGCGATCAGAATTCTTTACAAAATTATCGTATAAATAAAAAAATACTTAGAAATTTAATGAAACATCGTGCCGTATCGCAAGATATTTCATTATTAATGTTTATCCACATACACACACACACACATATATCATGGATCTAGGATAATTACCGCATGTCTGGGAACACTGAATCACAAACAAGGCATGTGAATGAACATTTACACTAAAACGTTCATATACCGCAGTTCTTTGTCATGTCATAATGAACATTATTCCATTTTACTAAGAGCCACCAACAATTTTATCACACTGTTCTTCTTCTTCTTCATTTTTTATGGTCCCAGTCAATGTACGTCTGATTCATTTAGTAACTTTGTATGATTCTCAGCAAAACACTAGTATGACGGTGTTTCACTTGACGCCAATTTCGTCATTTTCGATAATTTTGATATATTGTGTCTATGGTTGTCTATGTCGTGCCGTATCGCACGATATTTCATCATATATAAAACAACAACTGTTAATTGCATAGTATAAGCTGATCAGGCTGTAAGAGGATGTGACAATAGAAGTGCAAAAACCAGATGTTGATTTTATACCAAACCAAGGATTGATTGGGCGTACTAACAACGCGGGAATACACGGTCCTGATAAAACAGAAACACATCAAACCCTACATGCCCAACCCTCAGAAATTGATTTTAACTTGATCAGTACTCAATGAGTACTGGTTCCCAATGAGTATTGATTAGGAGGAAGAAATTACTTTTTGACCATCATTAAAATAAGATATTATATAATAATAACAAATATTTTAGGAAAATATTATGTTAATATTTTAGAAAACTCTTAAAAATATATCTAGTGACAATTTCGCCTATATTTCCTGCTAAGCCAACGTGACGTCACAAACGTCAAGCAGCCAAACACGATAATTCTGCAGTCATTCTCTGATATTATTTAAATCACGGATCTGGCATAGCGATCGACGATGTTGCTAAAAATACTACCAACTGAATCGAATATTGGGCTATTGCATATTTGATTGTCGATTTAGTAGTTCCTCACTATGATTATTCGAATAACAATCGACAAACTACTAATCGTACGCACACGGCAATCCGCTATGCAATGCATACGTGCGGTAAACTGCTAATGGGTGGATGGCCACGCGGGGCGGGACAGTGTTGTGTCGAATGTTTTTAAGCATAACTTCAATTTGTTTACTTTAGTTGGCCCTTGACTTATTTAAGAGCAATGTAACCCGCACGTGTCATAACGTCACGCCCTGCTTGACGCGATGCCTGAAAAATCGTTAGTGTGGAATTTTTTTCAATTTTCTCAATCACTTCAAAAATCTGAAGCATTTTGTAATTCACTTATTGGTGCTGCTAAACAATAGTTTGATAAAATCTGTGGGCTTGGCTCATTTTATTCGAATGCATGTGACTTTCTCTCTAAAGAATAATGTTTAGTTTGTTTAGGCATTCACTGATAGGTTAAAATGTATAGTAGTATTGATAATTGTATAAATATTGTATCTTCACAATAAAAACAAAGCATCATATTCTTGATTTATAATTTTTTATCTAAATTAGCAGAAATAGTATGTACCTATAATATACGCAAACATTTTATTGGGTGCGTACCATTTGAGTGAGATTCGCTAAAAACGATCACACTCCCAAAAAGTTGTTCCACATGGGTCTTGGCCTTATTTTCGCCTTAAACGCTATATCTAATGTCAAAAGTGACAGAAGTGGCAAATTTTAGTGGCATTCTTAGGGTATATTCCATTAGTCGCTAAGAACGTTATTTTCGATAATTTTGATCATATTCTGCGTCTGTGGTTGTGATCACTGTGATCGTTTGTAACTGTCATCCCCTGTTCCATTTAGGATAAGAACGCTAAGGGTGCTTATGTGATCAAAATTATCGAAAATAACGTTCTTAGCCACTAATGGAACACAATGTACATATAATATGCCTATATGTATATGTAGGTATTTCCTCCTCTGGCGGTATGCCTTTATTAAACAAATACTACAACCTCCTCTTGTATGTCAATGTCAATTGTCAAACATGATTTAGTACGGTTCTTTCGGTCGTTGTTTATGGCCCAGCGATTTATTTGTATGCTTTTCAAACACCAATAAATTTTTATCTTTGGCTTGGTTGGGGGGGCTTTTTTAATCTGTGCTTGGATGGAACAACACCAGTGTTGCCGTTCTAGGAACTTTGTCGCTAGAACTAGGGGATTTTGTGAATGTTTAGCGGATAAAATTCTAAATTTAGCGAGAAAATACTTTTTGACGACTTCTAACGACTTTTAGGCGAGTCAATATATTACTAGAAGGGTTTTATTTTGGAATTAAAGAAACTGACTTGTTAAACATAATAAATCAATTGAATTACATTAGTGAATGCTATTTTTTTCCATTTATCCCAGACGATGTAACTCACCAAGTTCGCAAAGAAGAGGAAGACCAAAAGAAACTGAAGAGACTTCAACTGCCTCTTCTCTTGACGTTGACATTAGAATTGAAGATCCTAGTGACTTCGTATTTAATTTTAAAATTTAATTACAAGTGCCTAGCTAGTAATTATTATTCTGAAACTGTATTTACATATGTTCATCTCATTTATAAATAAGTTAATAAATCTTCAAGATTATAAAGTTCACAATATATTTTATACTTACTGCCTTTTTATTTATAATGTAATGAACAGAAACTGAAGGTGACAGTCGCTTTGGTTAATTCGGATGCATAAGCTGCTGATGACCGAGATTGTTGATTACAACAAAAAATGTGACGTGTCTTGCATATCGTCAGTGGCCACCTATTTACAAAATAGAGAAGTAAATTACGTTTTATTATATAAACAGAATAATTTGTAATATCTATTCATGGAAAATATTTAATGAGATACATCATCTTCTAGAAGGAAAACGAAACGGGAATTAATACTTTTTTTGAGCGTTACAACGCTCAAAAAAAGTATTAATTCTCGTTTCAATATGTAAAAACACTATGTAATATGACAATACAATATGTAATATGCGTTTTAGCGACATTTAGCGGATTTTTAAAGAACGATTTTTAGTGGAATTTCTTTTAACTTTCTAGAGACTTTTAAATTTGTTGAACGGCCACACTGAACAACACCGTCACTACACTAAAAATCTAATACACCGGAAAGTTATTTTGATTTTCTATTCAGTCATAGGCAAACAAAGTTACTTTATCGCCATAGGTATTCGATAGTTGTACAATTTGTTAACCATAAACTGTTGAGTTAGCAGTTATAAACTTACTTCAATTACGAGGTTGATATTTTCTTGCATTGCAGAAATTACTGACGACGAGTAAGTCATGCGAAAAATACCAACTTATTTGTTTTAAGACCATAGGTACATTGTGATATTTGTGATCAAAGCCAAATATTCATCGAGTTGGCGCGGTGCAGTTGCACAAACCGTGGCTTGTCCTCTGAACCACTGCGGCACAGATTTAGACTAGTCTGTAGGTTGGTGTGGCGAGGGTTTGCCGGCTTCTATTTAATTTTATTTTATTTGTGTTGAAGAAGGTTTTTCTCTTAATCTTTGCTTTTTATAATACTTTATTTTACCCTGTCATTCCTACTATGTCAATATGAATGTTTCAAACATGTAATACGTTTTATTATTTTCGATCCATAAAATTCCTCTCAACATGGTAGCAGAGCGTTTAATTATATTGGAAACGATTGACTAACGTATCAAGTAAGGTTTAAACAAATAATTTGCAAAAATAGTTACCACATTTTTCAAGAAAAATCTAACGAAGGCCTATCAAAATGTCGACTTCGTCTACGAGTTGCAAAATTGATATCGGTCGTTTAGAAGGTGAAGAAAATTGGTCTACATGGCGCTGCAAGGTACTGTTGCTTTTAAGGGGTACTCCCGGCGGGTTGGATGCTATAAATGGAAATCTTATAGAACCTATAAAACCAGCTACTACAGTAAGTGCAGACATTAAAGCAAATTATGAAAAAACCTTAGAAGCATATCATAAGATAGATAGTACGGCGATGCTTATTTTGATGGCTAATATGTCTGATGCCACTTTACAAAAGGTCATGAGATTCTCAACAGCCAAACAGGTTTGGGATGAATTGCACACTTTGTTCAATGGAATATCTGAAGACAAAAGCTATTCACTATGCTACATTTTCTTTGGCTATAAAAAAGATCCCTCACATGACATGTCAATGCATATATCCAAACTAAAAAATATATGGCATGAATTGAAAATGGAACTTCAAAAAGGTGAAACCAAATATGATCTTCCAGAGTTATTACTAATCTGCAAGATTTTGGAAACTTTACCCGACGAGAAGTACTTCTCCTTCAAGTCTAGTTGGATGCTAATGTCAAGAAAAGATCGAAATATAGACAATCTGACAGCACAAGTATGTGCTTACGAACGTTCACTTTTGACCAAAGAAGGTACTACTGAAGCACAAGCGCTAGTTGTGCAAAACAAGTTTATGCATAAGAAAAAGTGTGGATATTGCGGACTATATGGACACAAAGTTAAAAAAATGTCGTAAGTGGTTATTGGACGGGAAACCTCCTAAAACACCTGGCCCACCGACAAGTCAAGCTGAAAATACAAATCTGACCCTCTCATTAATGGAAGTTGTTACAAATGAAGTCGTAAATATTATTGAAGAAGATCTTGACAGTTGGTTTGTTGACAATGGTGCTACAAGTCATGTCACCAGTCGAAACGACATATTTTCCAGCTTTCAACATTTCAGCAATAATCAAACAGTAACAACTGCAAATGGCTCAACAATTCAAGCTATTGGCAAAGGTACAGTTGATTTGATAGCAGACGTTCGTGGTCAGACACACAACATTAGACTGTGTGACGTATGGTATGTTCCAGAAATAAAGAAAAACTTATTTTCCGTACTTGCTGCGCAAGATAAACTTGAGAAGAGTGTCTTTACATCTGAAAGAGAAATTTGTCAATTGATAGTTGATGGAAAAATTAATTTAATTGGCACAAGAGTCAAGAATGGAGGTCTATATAAACTAAAGGTAAAGACAATTATAAATTCAACTCCTGAATTGAACTCACTGTCAACGAAAAATATTTTACAACTCTATCATGAAAGATTTGCTCACCAGCATAAAAGACATGTAAAGCAATTGATTGAAAAGGAACTTGGTATAAAAGTCAAACTCGATTCTGAATTATGTACAGGATGTGTTTATGGTAAAACACATAGATATAAATTTGGAACCAGAGATCGAGCTAAAGCACCAGGAGAAATCATTCACACTGATGTATGTGGTCCGTTCCCTAATTCATTTCAAAAGTTTCGTTATTTTGTTTTATTTAAAGACGACTTCAGTAAGTATCGTCATGTTTATTTCATCAAACACAAGTCTGAAGTGAAGGATAAACTTGTGGAAATGATAAACGAAACAAAGACTACTGGTCATATTATAAAGACAATTCTCAGCGATAATGGAGGAGAATTCCAAAATGAAGCTGTAAAGAAGATCTTAAGTAATCATGGCATCCAACACCGTTTGACAATGCCATATACGCCGGAACAGAACGGGTGTAGTGAGAGAGACAACAGAACTTTGGTAGAAGCTGCTCGTACTATGATGCACGCTCACGAAGAACTTCCACTCTCCTGTTGGTCTGAGCTTGTCAACACGGCTACTTATGTTCTGAATAGAACTGGACCGACTTCTATCGAAGGAAAATCGCCCTTTGAGTTATGGTTTTCAAAGAAACCATCAATCAAACATTTGAGAATCATTGGTAGTAAATGTTATGCTCATGTTCCAAAAGTAAAGAGAACGAAAATGTCCAGAAAAGCTCAAAAATGTATTCTCATTGGTTATGATGGTGATGACGGTTATCGGTTACTAAGCATCAACAATAAATCGGATCCAACACTGATAAGGTCAAGAGACGTAATATTCAACGAGTCAGTCATCAGATCTATTGGATTGGAGTCAGATGTCTCTGAAACAGAAAAACAAAGTCCAATTGTTGACATGGAGGTTCTTTTTCCTAAAACTACAGAGAATCATCCAATGTTAGATGCAAGGGAGGATATTTTACAAGACGCAACTATTTCAGATATGCCTCAAACATTGAATGATGGTGCGAGTTTTGAAGAAACAATTCCCAATTTGCCTACAATATCGGATGAACTTAGTCGAAATGAAGAAGATTCTTATGAGTCCTATATTACGCCTGAATTATCAGAAGTTGATTCAGATGAAGACGATGAACAAGGAAATTCTACAATAAATCTAAGAGATAGATCGACATTGCGACCACCACAACGATTTGAAGATTTTATTATGTCTACTATTGTAAGTGATTTTGATGAACCCAAATCATACAAAGAAGCAATAAAAAGTCCTCAGAAAGCGGAATGGTCAAAAGCAATGGAAAGCGAACTAAAATCTCTACGAGAGAATAAAACTTGGATTTTGGTGGATAAACCAAAAGACAGAAAACTGATTTCTTGTAAGTGGGTGTTCAAAGTTAAAACCCATGCTGATGGAAGTCTTGACAAATATAAGGCGAGATTAGTAGTAAGAGGTTATACACAAAAGAAAGGAGTTGATTATAGTGATACATTTAGCCCTGTTGCTAGAATGGCCACAATAAGATCGATCCTTAGCATCGCTGCAAATGAAGGGTTAACCCTCAGACAGTTTGATGTAGCAACTGCATTTTTGAATGGTTCATTAGATGAAGATATCTACATGAATCAGCCAGAAGGATACAGTGATGGTACGACTAAAGTATGTAAGTTGAAGAGAAGTTTATATGGTCTCAAACAAGCTCCAAGATGTTGGAACAAATGTATTGTTGATTATTTGAAAGTTTTAGGATTCAAACAATGTGACACAGATCCATGTTTGTTCATTAGAAACCGACTTAACAACAAGATCATTCTTGGACTCTATGTTGATGACGGGTTAATTGCTTCAACGAACCCAAAGGAATCTGAAACGTTTTTGGCAGAATTGAAACGGAAGTTCAAGATAACTACACAACAAAACCAGCTTCTTACTTTCTGGGTTTGGAAATCTTCAACAACAACAACGATGGTTCCATCAAAGTCTCTCAAAAACATTATGCTAAAAGACTACTGAAACGCTTTGGTATGAGTGATTGTAAACCCGTTAGTACGCCAATCATCAAAGAAGCACAACCATGCTCAGTAAAAGAGGATGATGTTAAATTTCCCTACCGTGAAGCCGTTGGTGCGCTAGCTTATTTAATGACAGGTACTAGACCGGACATATCATACGCTATTAGTGTCGTATCCAGGAAACTTACAAATCCCTCTTTAGAAGATGTTAACAAGGTTAAACGCATACTTCGTTACATTCAGGGAACCCTAGATACAGCAATTGTATACAAAAAAGGATACAAAACTGGAATCTTGGAATGTTTTAGTGATTCTGATCATGGTGGAGATTTCGATACAGGACGCTCTACTTCTGGAATCTTATGCGTGTATGCAGGAGGAGTAATCTCTTGGGCAAGTCGTAAACAGACTTCTGTAGCTATCTCAAGCACCGAAGCAGAACTTGTTGCAGCTAGTGAAGCAGCTCGTGAGATTGTTTGGCTGAAGAGACTTTTCAATGAAATTACTACTTTGATAGAAGTCCCTACTTTACAAGTTGATAATGATGCTGCTATAAAGCTTGCACAAAACCCAGAGCTACATCGTCGCACAAAGCACATTTCTATTAGACATTTTTATGTAAGGGAATTAGTTACTGAAAAAGAACTTCAAGTTAAGTATGTTCCCACAGAATACCAGTGTGCTGATATTTTGACTAAGCCTGTGCATAAACCCAGACTGGATCTAATTTCAGGAATGGTGGGAATTATACGATAAAGATTATCGAAAAAGGGAGGATGTTGAAGAAGGTTTTTCTCTTAATCTTTGCTTTTTATAATACTTTATTTTACCCTGTCATTCCTACTATGTCAATATGAATGTTTCAAACATGTAATACGTTTTATTATTTTCGATCCATAAAATTCCTCTCAACAATTTGAACGCACCAGTCCACGGCTCAAATATTGGCGAAATAAAATTTACCTTCTATATTCTATCTTTTGAAGCAGTGATTGCTCAAGGCATTGGCGGCAGTCCATAGCCAATGCCAATGTGCAGCAGGTCCATGTTTTGAATCCCGCCGCGGGCTTGTGCTTCACCGCTTGGTGGAAGGGCATTTTGCGTATGCCTGCCTGGCTAGCAACCACCCTCAAGTAGATAATCTGTCGCCAAGCACGTAACGGTGTGTTCCGGCAGCTGTCCTTGAGAGCCAGTGAAATTATAGGCACATGAGACAACAATTATGTCACCTTGAGTACGGGCGCACAGTGCAATTTGTGACTTGTGATTAATTACTTCTGTTATAGGCAGAGGTTAGTCCGCTTGACATCAGGTGGTCCATGAGCTTGTTCCATCACAATAATATAAAAAAAAACACCTAAACTTAAGCTTTTGTGATGCAAAAGTAATAGTCATTGCAGAGTATATATATACTTACTCCCCACATTTGTACCTACAGAGATCCCAGTTAGACTACTGTCTGTAACATGGAATGAAAGATGGCATGAGTTGAGGTTTATATACTTTATCCCTTGAAGAATTGTCTGCAATTTGAGGGTTAAGGGAGGGTGGAAAACAATTAATTATTTTTTTCTGATTATTAAGACAAGAGTAATAATAATAATGTTTATTATGAAAAAGAACTTAGGCTATGAACTTACACAATAAAAAGGAAATATTACATCAGAATATAGCATTTATACGAAAAATTTAAGTCTACTGATAATCACTGAATCCTCACACTAGGATGACCTGTGTCGTGAGATTCAGTCCCTTCCTTTTCTTAATAACTCTATCATAGTTAGAAACATTCTTAGATATATACCTATTTGAAATAAATACTTACAAAACAATAATTAAAGAAATATACATTAAACTATGTAATTTAAGAAATTTGTAAATTTCTTAAGATGTGATCATGGGTGTGGACCCACCATAAAAAAACTTTAACCAATTTAGTACTACATATAAAAACTCCTTATAAGAGAAGAGTCCTTGCTGCCATATTAGGTTTTACTCGCCTGCTATAAAAGAGTGATATGGGCAGAATTCAATTTGGTTAACGAACCCCACTCTTAATTATGAAAATTTACATAGCATTATTGTAACTAAGATTATGTAACTAATAACTTTGTATACATTTTTTTTTATTTCAACATTTTTTATGTTAAATCTCATTTTTATTTAAAAACCGTCATATCATAATTATGTAGAATAAACCAAGCCAATTGATAAAAAAATTTGATAACAAAATAATGTTCTCTATAGTAAAAATAATCTGAACTTTCATACATAATCATACTATCAAGAAACTTAATTTTTTTACAGTAACAAAATTTTTGAGTGGTCCAACCCACATCCCCCCCAATGCATCAGGTGCCTTAACCATTGGGAATCAAGACATCTTGTCTGAGTCAATTAACAATAACAACTAGGTATTTTAAGTGTTTATTGGATTTGCAGGTTTAAAATTTCTTAATACTGGCAGGGTTAGCTTGACAATAATTAGTTGATATATTTGTATTTTTGTTTCACTGGGTGATATGATCAGTTAACTTAACAATAAAGATGTAGCAAATAGGTAGTAAATAATAGGCATGTTTTTAATCCAATATCTGATTTGGCTTAGCCATCCTGGCGGGATCAAACCCTCACCTCATGTGTTTGTTAACCAAAAAATAGCAAGGCCAGCCTAACAGTCTCCAGGTGTTAATGGACGTCATTTACGTTAGAAAAGAGAACCAGTAAAATATAAATAAAAAGATCCAGTATGTCACAACAGATACAAGCCATTTAAGGATGAACAAACATATGGATACCTGAGGCTTATTAATAGGATCCCGTTTTGTAGTATGGGACCCTCAAAAAAAGGAAAGAGCCACTGAGAGGGCAAGAACTAGGGGATATCCTTTTAAAATATCTCTCAAATACATTATCGCGCTGGCCCGTCTTATAGGTAATTTCTGCCTACGAAACTTACATCCAATGTTTTTTAGGTCCCGTAACTCTTTAACGTGATTTTTTAGGTTCACAAAGTTGACCTAAACCTTGTGTTGAGTATATTTTGGTTCATTTATTTATTCATACTTTGTAACTTTAATTTCAGGTTCAGTATGGCTGATGATATAGACATAGAAGAACATGATGTCCTTGATAACCCAGTCATTAGAAATATATTTCCGGATATCACTGTTATAAAAAAGGAAATATCACAGTATTATGAAGATGGTAAGAAATTTGATTTCTTTCATTTATTTTCAAGAGCAAAACAAAAGTGTTTATATTTTATATAGAATTCATTAAATCAAAAATGTGAATCACTCAATTAAGTGCTCTATTACCAGCCTGAATAAACACATCAATCACTGTTGATTATTTTTGCAACGAACACTGTTATGATAGGTATGTATAGGTAAAGTGGCAAGGGGTGGAGAAATCTGAACTGATTTATTAAGAATAGTTTGATTTTCTGAATTTTTTGGCATCTTTGATGGATCTGTGCATGTATTTTTATGTATATTGGTTGTTAGCCACTTTTAGCAGTATGCCTATATCTGGATCACTTAAGGGTAATTGCAACTTTGTTGGTAATATCAGTTATTTTTGTGAAATGTGTTAAATTAAAAAAAAAATAACTAATTAGGATCTTTTAGCCGCATTGGGCACATCCATGCCAGCTCTATTGGAACAATCCTTTAATTACACAATGAGGAATTTAACATTTTAAAACACAAACTAAATAGAGTTCTGGCGGTGTCAGATGACAGCACTGCCTGTACATTCTGGACTAAACCAATATCAATATAATTGAGGCCCAGGCCCTAAACTTACGATGTATAGGTTCACCCAGGGGACACTCCATCAATAAGTGGTATAAACAAGTCTTCTACAATACTGCATATGTCACAGTTAGGTGAATCAACTATTCTCAGCATATGTTTAATTTTGTATCTCTTCTTGATACTGGTCAGTATTGTAGTCGAATGGGAATTGATCTCTTATCCAGTATGCATTACTGAAAAGAGTGAAATAGAAAACATCTTCAACAATTTATTTCATAATTTTCTGTGTGGGAAATCGGTTCAGATGATTTTCTTTAATGGGATTGTGACAAAACGTACATGAAGCCATCTCATGTTAAGCGGTAATCTCTGCCTATAACAGACGCATTTCTTGTGACAAACTGTATCAGATATAGGCAGAGGTTACTATGTAACGCCAGAATAAAAAATAACAAAAAATGCCTGTCAATAACTGCTGCCTGTTGGTGCACTGTTAGGTGCTTGGCAACAGATTTTCTACTTGAGTGTGTTAGCATTTGCAAAATGCCCTTCTACCATGCGATGAAGCTCAAGCCGAAACAGTGGTCTGAAAATTAAGCTCCATACTCATAGAAACTTTATGTCAGAAAATAACCCATTGCCATCGGCGATAATGATAACAATAGAATTTCATTCATAACTAGGACATAGTCATAGTAGAAAGAGTGGGAAGTAAGTTATCTTCAGACAAACGTACCGCGCGCGGCTTGTTTGTGTGCGCCATGGTATCTATACGTCGCGCACACTCTAACACAATCTCGACCCGTTTCTCAGTGCGCCAGCCGGGGCTAACACCGAACAAGGGTCGCGCGTCACGGCTTTTCGGCACCGCTAAATAAACGAAAAAAGTTTGATAATCGCAGGATAAATTATTGCTGAACTTAGTGTTCGGGTGTTTATATAATTCATCGATTCTTGTTGTCTCTGTTTAGTTTACCTACTGAACAGGAAAGGTAAGCAAGTCACTTATTCTAGCATATCTATCATTTTTACTTGATGATGAATGAGATACCTACTTATTTTTTATTGTATTAGGTAGGTATGCCCTGCGTCGCTCATCTCTGGCCCCGCAACCACATAGGGATCACCTGTCGTTCTTACTTTCATTGTGAAAGGTTTCATCATCGTTTAGCTAAAACCGACCTCACTAACCCTGAGCCCAGACAACACAAGTAAAAAATGCAACTTCCCGGCCCTTGCCTATTCTAGGTACTGATTTAAAATTTAGCATATAACATATACCATTATAAATAAGTAACAACCCTGAGACAGGCAAGTATGGTAGGTAATTATATCGCGGATTGGGCCAGAGATGGCCTACTTCCCCACTCTTTCTACTATGACATAGTGGTCCAGGACAAGTTTCCAACTTATTAATAAATTTAAATATGTATTGCGTTTACTATACCTCCCTTTGTTTTACTAATATAGTATTAAGGGTATGAGTAGCTCCATGCATATGCATGAAAAAAATTTTTTTTATTTTTTTTTGTATGGAAGAAACCACTTGAAGTGGATTATTTTATACTGAATACAACTGAAGGGCTAGTACTCACATGAGCTATTGCACCTTAACGTCGATCAAGATGACATACAATTCTTGTGCCTTCCGGTGCAGCTTTGCATGTAGCAAGCCTTTTGAAATTTTAATTTCTCGTTAGTTGATCTTTCACATCTTTGATGTTAGTTTTATAAAGTTATTTATAGCTTTGAATATGAAAATAGTATGTAAATTAATACTGATATACCTAACTAGGAATAAATATGAATAAAGGATATTTTTATATTATTCTTATTTTGAAAATTATATGCTTTAAAGTGAAAATATGTAAAAACATGTATAAATAGTTAATGTAAAATAAATTTGTGAGAACAAATAATATAAATACGTTTAACTAACACATTACAATAAAAATTATGTGCAAGAAAGACAATAACAGTAAAAGTAATGTCAGAATTGTACATTAGTTATTTTAAGACTATAACGACTATTTACAGCTCTTATAACTATGATTAATTAAATATTACTATTTACAACTATTATAATAACTATATGAACTATAAATATTACTATTTATAATAACTACATAAACCTAAAAACGACTAGCAGAGAGAATCTTTGCCATCGTCAAAGTCCTCTAAATCAGAGTCCAGCATTGACTTGTTAATATCAACAAATTCAATAATCTCTTTTTCTACATTTGCATGGTCACCAATGAGAAGAGATTTCAAAATAGGTGTAGTGCCTGATTTTCTCAGCACAGGTCTTATGCTGGGCAGGTAGGGATCTTATAAGACAAGGTGACCATTGAAAATTTCTTCGTTTGTCGCTTTTCGACAAAATTTGCGCGAATGCTGTTCTCGGATTTTTTTAGTCTTTGTTTCTGCCTTCCGATCCCTCTTTTCATAATTTGCCAATGGGCATAATATTGAAGTATTTAATACCTTCAGCACTGTGCAGTAAAAGTTTGTGGACACTCGAAGGCATGTGATACCAATCATAGAGCTGCACATACAATTCTGCTGTTTGGCGTGCAAAGTTTTTAATCAACATTTATGGGCTCCCCACAGGACATCACACGCAAAAGTGTTGCATTTCTTTGGATCAAACTAAAATCCAAGCCTGTAAAAGATGCAGTTCTGCAAGCATTACCAAAAAAAATTCTAGCTGTGGTTCCATCGTTTGTGGTTCCAGAACCTGAAACAGAAATTATAGGTAAATGATGTGACAGATTTTCTACTTGAAGGTGGTAGGTAGCCAGGCGGGCAAAAATGCCCTTTCACATCAAATCAGCGAAAGAGGGCACTGATTTCTGTGGTGTATTTTGGTAGGTAGCAGTCCTTATTCGCCTCTAAGATAGCAGTATATGCAGGATATAGTGGTATTCCTTCTTCTTTTGCACAAGCTCTCAATGCATTATACTGCCAGCTCGAAAGCTTCAATGAAGTCAATACCTAAAGCTTTATCGGCAGAATATATGGGCACAGTTTTCTCAGACTTCAACAATTCTTTTATTTTTGTAGCCTCTTCGGGATGTTCTGTGACCAATTTTGTTATATCTACTACATTCTTGTTGGCTGCAACTACACCAGTTGCATAAGCAAGGCTTTCAGTGCTGTCTTAGAAGCTCTTCCACTTCTCTTCTGTAGCGGACTTAACTCAGAGAACACTTTTCTTGGACTCACCACAGTTGATGTTCCAACACTGCACGTCTCCAGTTTGTATGATGTTGATGCACCCTCATTTACACCGAAGTCAGAACTGGAACATGGTTGCTGCTCTTCTAACACTAAAGATGGTGTCATCTTTTCCTTCATGAACTCAGGCCACTTATGTCTTCTTGCAGCCATGTCTCATACTTTTTTATGAATTTATGTCTCGTGCGACTACACAAGATCCATTTGTTCCTTAACAAACACACATAGTCTGACAGAATTGTTTAATTTCTTTATTTCCATTTTCTGAAAAATCAACAGCATTGACAAAAAATTGAAATAATACACTGTGTCTGTGACTGTGAGAAACAGCTATTGTTTGCTACAAACATAAAAATATCCAAATTTGTAGTAAAATCTTCCAACATAACACGAAAATAAATCGAACGTAATAAGTAATAGTAAGCGCGCACAAGTGAAGTTAGCTTAAAGTTGAACTGGCCGGTCACTTCTCCATACAAACGTCGCAGTGTGATCAGTCACTTATTTGAGATTTTAGGTTCAGAACCAAGCATGATATTGACATATCATCATCACTACCAAGGTTTGTGTCGGCGCCGATTTGTAAAAAAATAATAATTTGAAAGTTATATGCCTCGAAACATCCGTATAATGACACGAATTTTATAAGCATGTTTAGACGTAAATAAACGACTAATAGAGTATGAAATCCTTAAAACTATTTACATAGAAGCAAAGCTTAGTTCGTGATCATTTAGGATAATATTTTTTTAAATAAATACATCCAGTAGTTTATTCATAAATACCCTAGAGCCAAAGGTCGGCACACATAGTTTTGCGCGCTTGTTTTTCGTTCAAATTATTGGGCATCTTATGTCAATACTTCCATTCCGCGGTGATTTGTTCGTGATAGTAAGCGTCGGACGCTATAATCCATATACCTACATACTTGGGTATTATAAATAGGTACCTACGCCTGGGTACGAACTTACTCGCACCTAAGTTAGTAGTAGGTATTAGTCAATAGGCAGGTCATGATAGCTATACTGAGTACCTAATCATTTTAGTAACACTTAGACAATATACCAATGTAACAAGCTTCATTTGATTAGATATGGTATGGACGTAGGTAGTCCGCATACTATGTAGAATTTAGTCTAAGCAGTAATATTCGAGAAAATACCTACCTAACACAAAGTAGTAACGGGTTCGAAGCTCAATGGAAGATACCTACCTATATACGATATAATTATCATTTATCATATAGGCCTGCCTAGGTACGCGACTATCAGCGAGGTCAAATCGACATTCGCGGGAGCGGCGCATTGCATTGCATACCTATCTAAATAGCTATAAGATCACAACAAATAATAAAGTAAGTACTATGTATCTACCGTGTGTGTCAGTTTTCATGTCACTTTTTCATCATGCAAATATATAGTATAATAATGATACTGAATCCGTTTTCGCCTCACAATATTACAAGAGTCCGATTTCATCTCACCTCAGCCCTGCGTCCCAGAATAAATAATACTAAGTACTACATACTTGCAACCTCCCTGGAATACCTTCTTCAGTTACCTCATAGAACCTTCTTCAGTTATTTCATAGAACCTTCTTCAGTTATTTCATAGAACCTTCTTCAGTTACTTCATAGTATTTATCTCACGATGATAACTTAGGTATAGCTGACAAGTTATATCGTAGGCAAGAAAGTTTGTTAGTAAAGAAAGGATATATAAGGTATATATCTCATTTTAATATAAAATATGTATCAATAACAACGATGTTATCGTTTTTTATTTACCAACCCGGCAATTTGCAAGTATTAGGTAGGTAAACATACCTATACGTTTCAGAGATAAAACACAGTTTTATAAGAAATGTAATCAATGACAATCATGTCACTTGCAATATTGAAACACTAATGTTATTATAAAACGAAGGATGACTAAAACAACGAACAGCAGAGGGATCGCCCTAAATAGGTAGGTATGTAATATATTACATATTTATTTAGGGCGATCATATAGGTATTGCCTATCATCAATTCATCATATTATCTCGCACGACGTAACATAACATGTAGGTACTACCTCTGTGAATATATTATTTTATCTGAAGTACCTACCTACACACGTTACGTAGTTTGCTAATGGTATTCTTGATCAAAGCTAATGAGTGCATTATCCGTCCGTCCGTCGTCAAATATCGTAATTCGTTCGGCATGTTTCGGCTTTGATTGATATATCGCAAACAAGTGTGCGTAATTAGCTTAGATGCAATACGGGTGTGTGATGCGCGAGCACAATCTTCTTACTACTCATTACGGAGTCTTACCCTTTCCCACAAAGGTATAGGTGAAATAGCATGCTTTGTTGCCTCGCCCGCTGATAAGTTCGGGCCGTCGGCTAGTGCATCCTTAAGCGTCCTATTTATAATATATTATAACTACCCCTCAACTACTACAACTACCCTCATAATCGATCGCTGCCTCATTAAGGCTTAAGTCATTAGTACCCAATTTAAACTCGACAATTAAATAATGACAGTGACAAATGAGTTACTTCGTAAAATAAATTTTATGGAAAAAAGTAAATAGAATTCGAAGCGCTCGCAGCAAAGTTTACTTAGCTGTTCTCAATCGATCAGCAAGGTTAAGCAACGTCGCCCGCGGTCTTGAGTTGGATGGGTGACCGCTAGTGACATTACCACTGAGCGTTTCCGTGCTTCGGAGGGCACGTTAAACCGTCGGTCCCGATTGTTGTCTTAGGATGGCAGTCGTTATAGCATGGTGGTAGGGCATTTTGCGAATGCCCGCCTGGCTAGCTACCACCCTCATGTAAGAAAATCTGTCGCCAAGCACCTAATGGTGTTCCGGCAGCTGTCCTTGAGAGCCAGTACTTCTAGGTTAGCCTAAACAACATCTTCGACCACGTCATCACTTACCATCAGGTGAGATAGTGGTCAAAGGCTAACCTACCAGGCATAAAAAAAAAAAAAATAAAAAAAAAGTCAGTATTGATTTCTATTATTAAAGTCTAAAAAAAATTACTATTCAGTTTAAAAAAAAATCTACTTGGTGGTTTTTTTTTAAACTGAATAGAACTGAAGGGCTAGTACTCACATGAGCTATTGCACCTTACACGGCGATCAAGATGACATACAATTCTTGTACCATTCGGTGCAGCTTTGCATATAGCAAGCTTTAGAAATCCTGAATTGTCAGTAGGTGATCTTTCAATTCTTCGACATAATTAAATGAAGTAAACAACCGCATAGTTGATATTATCGTTAGTCAATAGCCTGCTAATGATGTTGTCTTAGGTTTTCGCGATTATTACACATAGTAATTAACAACACAACTTTAAACGTTATGATTAATATAAAATTTCTGACAAATAAAACCAATTAGTCACCCCATGACCACGATCACTGCAAAGTGTTTGAAACGTCGGGACAAAAATAATGATAAATATACGCGATTTAAACCGTCAAGTTGTTTAATTACTAAGCCTGCTAATGACTTTAATAATAGAAATCAATACTGACTTTTTTTTTTTTTTTTTTTATGCCTGGTAGGTTAGCCTTTGACCACTATCTCACCTGATGGTAAGTGATGACGTGGTCGAAGATGTTGTTTAGGCTAACCTAGAAGTACTGGCTCTCAAGGACAGCTGCCGGAACACACCATTAGGTGCTTGGCGACAGATTTTCTTACATGAGGGTGGTAGCTAGCCAGGCGGGCATTCGCAAAATCCCCACCACCATGCTATAACGACTGCCATCCTAAGACAACAACCGGGACCGACGGCTTAACGTGCCCTCCGAAGCACGGAAACGCTCAGTGGTAATGTCACTAGCGGTCACCCATCCAACTCATGACCGCGGGCGACGTTGCTTAACCTTGCTGATCGATTGAGAACAGCTAAGTAAACTTCGCTGCGAGCGCTTCGAATTCTATTTACTTTTTTCCATAAAATTTATTTTACGAAGTAACTCATTTGTCACTGTCATTATTTAATTGTCAAGTTTAAATTGGGTACTAATGACTTAAGCCTTAATGAGGCAGCGATCGATTATGAGGGTAGTTGTAGTAGTTGAGGGGTAGTTATAATATATTATAAATAGGACGCTTAAGGATGCACTTGCCGACGGCACGAACTTATCAGCGGGCGAGGCAACAAAGCATGCTATTTCACCTATACCTTTGTGGGAAAGGGTAAGACTCCGTGATGAGTAGTAAGAAGATAGTGCTCGCGCATCACACACCCGTATTGCATCTAAGCTAATTACGCACACTTGTTTGCGATATATCAATCAAAGCCGAAACATGCCGAACGAATTACGATATTTGACGACGGACGGACGGATAATGCACTCATTAGCTTTGATCAAGAATACCATTAGCAAACTACGTAACGTGTGTAGGTAGGTACTTCAGATAAAATAATATATTCACAGAGGTAGTACCTACATGTTATGTTACGTCGTGCGAGATAATATGATGAATTGATGATAGGCAATACCTATATGATCGCCCTAAATAAATATGTAATATATTACATACCTACCTATTTAGGGCGATCCCTCTGCTGTTCGTTGTTTTAGTCATCCTTCGTTTTATAATAACATTAGTGTTTCAATATTGCAAGTGACATGATTGTCATTGATTACATTTCTTATAAAACTGTGTTTTATCTCTGAAACGTATAGGTATGTTTACCTACCTAATACTTGCAAATTTCCGGGTTGGTAAATAAAAAACGATAACATCGTTGTTATTGATATTTTATATTAAAATGAGATATATATATATATATACACCGTGTCCCAAAATTCAACGATAAGCCGGCATCGGTGCATGGACCTACTCATGACTACTCGGGAAAAAATAAAAAAAAAATTATAACTCTTTTTTTTTTTAATTACAGAGACTTTTATAAAGTTGCGCCAACTTTTAATAAAACTTGCCATGGTAGTGTCCATACTTTTTTTTTTAACCCAGACTATAGAAAGTGCATAGAATGTTAAAATCTATGAAAATTATAAGAAAAAATTTTTTTTTTACTGATTTTTGTAAAATAACTACAGACTTTCTGTAATATTAAAGGATTGTGGTAGATAACCGTCCTTCTTAGGTTGCTAATGCACAAAAAATATCAAACATATGTCAAAAATTGTGGTCATGGTAGTTGAAAATAGCATAATGGGTATCGAATATCGATGAAATTTATAAAAGTCTCTGTATTTAATAAAAAAAAACAGTTATAATTTTTTTTTTTTTTTTCCGAGGAGTCATGAGTAGGTCCATGCACCGATGCCGGCTTATCGTTGAATTTTGGGACACGGTGTATATATCCTTTCTTTACTAACAAACTTTCTTGCCTACGATATAACTTGTCAGCTATACCTAAGTTATCATCGTGAGATAAATATGAGGTTTTATTTGTCAGAAATTTTATATTAATCATAACGTTTAAAGTTGTGTTGTTAATTACTATGTGTAATAATCGCGAAAACCTAAGACAACATCATTAGCAGGCTATTGACTAACGATAATATCAACTATGCGGTTGTTTACTTCATTGAATTATGTCGAAGAATTGAAAGATCACCTACTGACAATTCAGGATTTCTAAAGCTTGCTATATGCAAAGCTGCACCGAATGGTACAAGAATTGTATGTCATCTTGATCGCCGTGTAAGGTGCAATAGCTCATGTGAGTACTAGCCCTTCAGTTCTATTTAGTTTAAAAAAAAATCTACTTGGTGGTTTTTTTCATAATTTTTTTTTTCTCACGCTTAAATCTACTCATGCCCTTAATACTATGTTAGTAAAACAAAGGCAGGTCGACTAAACGCATATTTTTATTTATTAATTTCTGACATTAAAATTCTATGAGTATGGAGCTTGATTTTCAGACCACTGTGCGGCGGTGGGACCATGGAACTGCGGCACGGCATAGCTATCACCGCTTGGCTATCACTGATTCAAAAGCAAATTTTACTTAACAAACTTACATACTAATATAAAATAACGTTGTAATCCTCAATTCCTAGTTTTTTTTCTAGCCTTATCAAAATATTTGTATATGTATGTGTTAATGTTATTTTTATGTTGCAGTGCTAGATATAAAACAAGAACCAGAGGCAAACAAACCAGATGAAGATTCTTGTAAAGATCAGTCTCATGCTTCTTCAGTTACAACAGGTCCATATAATATATGTGATTTCAATGTTCAGGGAGACTCGGTAAAATCAGTGAATAAAGATGACAACACAAAACCACATAAACCTCTTCACACCAATAAAATAATTCTAGGGTCAAAGCCTCCTAATATCGTGCAATCTAAAGCAGAAGATAATGTTAATAGTAAAAAACAAACGAAAGAAGTGATTAGAGTACCAAAAGTTATACTTCAGGACCTTGGAGCATACATATGTCGAAATAACAGATATTGTAGTGACTGCCAGATCTTGTTTCCTAGTAGATCGGATTGCGAAGATCATAAGAGAAAATTACATTCAACTCCAATAAAAACAAGGAATAAGCAACTTAATGTATCAGTATCACTAGAAAAACCTTCATTGGAGCATAAAAGTCAAAGTCATAAATGTAACATTTGTGGTTCGTATTTTAGTAGTAGCTCTAATTTAAGTAAGCACATGAAAAATTTTCATAAGAAGAAAACCACCTTCAACTCAAATTATAAAAAAGTTAAACATCACACAGTTCGTATCCCGCCAATAACTAAAAAAGTACACTCTCAAAAGAAAAAAGGTAACCTGAATATCAAAGTTAATGTGAAGACTGCAAAATGTAGTGGAAGTGACCCAGTAGTAGACAGTAATACTTTGGCAAAATTGCCCTTGAAAAGCAGAAAACAATGTAATATATGTGGATCTCAATTTACTCGTAGTGACAGTTTAGCGAGGCACTACAATATAGTACACAAGAAAAAAGTCGCCTTCAGATTGAAAAATAAATGTAATACATACAAACACTCAAATGATTTATCTATTAGTGCAGAAACAACTCATTCACGAAGAAATCAGAGAGATAAAAATGAAAAAAATAAATGTTTTCATTGTAAGGAACTATTTCCTGATCAAAAAACTCTTGTGGAGCATATATACGAAGTGCTGGAGCCAAAACGGTACCCAAAAAGACAACAAAATAAAAAAGTTAATGTGACCATTACCAAACAGCCACAAGAACGCAGGAGCTCAAAAAAAGAAATAAATAAAGAGGCTGAACTTCGCGTCAATAATAAACAAAATAAAATATCCTCACCAAATTATGGGAAAATGGAGTCTAGTAGTAAAAAAAAGCAATACAAATACAGTGACACAGAAATAAATGAAAATCATAAGCCAAAAGTTGGCTTAAAAGAAAATCAAAATGTTAATATCACTCACAGCAAAAACAATCAACCCAAAAGGAAACATGTTGACTCTGATATGGAGGATAATCAAGCGTCTGAACCATACAAAAAAAACACTGATTATAGTCCAATGCAATACAGCAAGTCAGATAGAAAGCGAAGAAAGTTGGCTACTCAAACCCTGAGAAGCAAATTAATATTTGAAAGTGAAGTTTCAGACGATGACCATTATATTTCTAATGAAGAAAGTAATGAACCACATGAAAATGAAAATTTAGTAATAAAAGATAAACAAAATGATAATGAATTCATTTCTACATCTAAAGAGCAGTCTCAAAGAGTAAATATTACTACAAACTCAAATAAAGATTTAAGTGACCTCAATATTATTGGAAACCAAATTCAATGTGAAAATGAGGATATTAAAACGCGATCAAAAGCATACAAAGAAGAAAATAAAATAAAAAAAACTTGTGAACCTACATTAAAGAAAAAACAAATTGAAAATAGTAAAGACCTTAGTGATGAAGACCTTCCTTTATCAAAGACTATGCAAATTAAAGCTAAACAATCTGTTAACTCAGACAGAGAAATCAATGTTAACTCCAATAAAAATAAATTACATAACACTACAGGCAAATATGTGTATGAGTGCTTGTATTGTTCTTACATGTTCCGTGCAGCTAAATCTTATCATAGGCATTCTAATGTAAAACATAAAGTTAAAGAAGTTCCTTCCGTTAACAAAGTGACATTTAATGAACAATGCAAATATTGTCCATCTAAAAATAGAAATGTGGAGGCTCATAATCTACATTTATTCAGATTTCACTATGACTTAGTGTACAAAAACTTTCCAGGTATTGATATCAAACCAAAAATTGAGAAAGCTATCAAGTTGAAAAATCCTGCATTTAGAGTGTTTGAGTCTTTTGTGTTAAAGTCAATTATATATAAATGCCACAAATGTGATATTCACTTTTTATCTTCATACATTGCGAAAGATCATGTTAAACATATGGAACTGTTAGTTCATTGGAAATGTTCCCTTTGTAAAAGAATTTTCAAGAAACATGATAAGCTCTTGCACTTGAAACAACATAACTTTTCTAAACAATTGAATGTGTGTCAGTTTAATGAAACAGAATTATCCACACTATTGTACAACTGTACAAAATGTGCAATTCATTTTAAAGAAAAAAGATACTTAGAGCACTACTCAAAATGTGATGAAGAGACAACTGATTCTGTGTACTGTAAAAGTTGTGACATTTTAATTGATAAACTTGGATACAAGAATCATGAAAGTTACCATACTCAAGGTAAAAATATTAACGATTTCACTGTGATAGTCGCAGATATAATTGAAGTGACTGAGAAATCAAAGGAGAGAGACATTGAAGTTCGAAAAAGGAAAAGACGGTACGAACAAATGAACTGCTTAACGTATTGTCAGACGTGTAATACTTATCTCTCTGATTTGGCACTAAGTCGAAAATCACACACTGAGGCTCGTTGTTCTGAAATCCCAAAATACACTTGCCAGTTATGTGGTCTCGTTCTAACTAACAAAGCATTAGGAACACACAGAGATCACCATAAAATTAAAAGGGATTTAAAATTGCAAGATTTCAAATTTTTCAACCTTCAAGGAATTCAGATTAATCCACCAATACCAAATTATCCTCAATGTAATAATTGCGAAGTACATTTTGTGGGTAGAAATGCCGTGAAAACGCACATTTGTAGTGAAATAGAATATATGACTTGTAATATCTGTAAAATCAAGCTGTCTGAAAATGCTTTCAAATTACATATGAACTTTCACAATTACTCAATGCTTAAAGCACATAAAGGGACTACTCAACATATAACAACTTCAGAACACTCAGAGGAGCAGAAGATTGAATCGAATGGCGATTTAATTGATAATTTGAAGACAAGCACTCTAAGTTATGAATACAAAAATAAACAAGAAGATCATTCTTCCAGTGACAACTTTAGAAATTATGTAATATATATTTGTCGATCTTGTAAGATTGCTGTGGATGGGTATGACAAAGTTATTGAACATTGCCAGAATCACTACAGCCCTACACCCATAGGGAATCCCACATGGAAGACTTGTTCGAAATGTTCATTAAATATTGAAAGCGAATTATATGTAAGCCACCAAAGACTTCATTCGCATGATGATGTCAACATCATTCTGACTTTTGATCCTATGTATTTCACATCTGATAACAATACTTGGATCCAACATGTATTTAGATCTGCACCTCAACATATGCAAAAAAATATTGTTGGTGAATCAATTTATCAATATGAATGCAGAATAAAAATGAAAGTTGTACAAAAAGGCCCTCCTTACTTGACTGTGTATAAATGTGACAAGTGTGGAAACTTTATTGACCCAGATTACTTATTCGCGCACGTTAAAGACGAGTGTCCCAAGAATATACGAAAACATCCATGTTCAACATGTGGCCTACCATTTATCACATCTGTTTTTCGTAACAAACATGAAAAAATCCATAGACGTTATGATAATGTGCGCATAAAATCTTACAACTTAGTTTTGATAAATTGTGAGATGCACAACACTTACTCTGCTAATATATTAAATGCTATGAAACAATATGTTTTATATCAATGCCGAACATGTAATGGAGTCGTAGATAAATGGCAACGCAATTCTCACCAATGCAACACCAATGATTTAATTAAATGTTCAAAATGCAGATTATTAATTTACAAAACAGATTTCGAAAGTCATGCTTGTAAACATAACGATTTGGTTGAGTTCCAAACAACAAATATGAAAGTTATTTTATTTGGCGAAAAGAAAGATTTAAACGAAAATAAAATATTATTACCAAGTTTCGAGGGTAAAATTCATGATTATACATTGTACAAGTGTGCTCAATGTGAGATATGTGTGCATAATATGCCTGCAAGTTCTAGACATGTTTGTAAATATTATGATACAAAATGGAAATGTCCCAAGTGTGATTTTTACATTTGCGTAAAGCTTTCTCTCAATCAACATTTAAAAATCCACGATGCTGATCCTGAATTCAATGCCGACAACATAAAAGTAATACATTTTAATGAAGGCAAAGGTGTTGTAAATCAGACTGTTGAAAATACAACGGAATCGATGGAAAGTAACGATGATATCAACGATACTCAAAACAGCGAACAAGAATCGAATGCAGATTGTGTTCAATTTAATGCAAATCTCGATGAAACAAAACCTAATTCTGATACTGGTAATCTAGATGTTGATGATCAAGTAGAGGAATCGACGGCTATATACAAATGTAGCTGTGGGTTAAATTTTATCAACGAATCGAATGCAAAGGTACACGTTAAAAATTGTAATCCTAAAGATAAGGTCGTCAGACAATGTTGTTCAAAATGTACCATGCTTTTTAATCCAAAAGAGCTGTTTTGTCATTTGATAGCTCATCACAGTGATAAGAATAAAACGTATAAGTATGAAGTCATTGAAATAAAACAATAAATTATAATAATCCAGAAAAATCATGAAGAGAGATTTTGGGATTGGGATGCACGATGAAACCCTGTTACAATGTTGTAAAGTTTTAAAGGAATTTAACCGCGTTTGTACCACATTAAAATTTGAGATGAATAAAAAATATTTTTTTCACATGTTTTGATAATTACCTAAAAATACGTTACGCTTAAATAACCGTATATTACAATCAAAATCAAAGTGCTAACTGTAATAGTCTGGTTCGGTGGTTACTGGGTACCTAGTGCAGTGCCATATAAGGCGAGTAGGTATAAGCCGAGGTATAACCTAGTGCAGTGCCATATAAGGCGGCCGAGCATTGGCGTTGACATTATTTTGATGTTTGGAAAGCATTATAATGCTTCCATTAAAGCTTGTCTCTAACACTTAACTATGATGAAAAAAAGTATCTTTAAAAACGTACATAAATAATGTTGTCCTTGGATCAACATACCTCATTCCAAAAAGAGGCCGATTATTTGCTTGTTAAATTAAAAAGACTCTGAGAAATTTACTAGTACGTGCTCATTGAATTTGGTTGATTTTAAATCTAAACAATTTTGAAACCGATATCACCTACGTTAAATCATGCGCGGACGCGGTCGGGAGCGCACGTAGGTACTCCATGATGACGCGACTCTGAAAGTCGCGAAACCAATCGAGATCTAACTACTCGGCTGATTTAACCTAAATGTACGTGAAATCGGTTTCAAAATTGTGTCAATATGTGTACTACTAACGAATGTTTTAATAAAATGTTAATTTCATCACATTACTCATCATCACACCATCACATTATATAACCAACATATCTGAAAAGTATAATTATATTAATGTTATATATTTTATAGAGTATTTAATTTTGGTTTACGATTTGTTAAGTACACCAAAACACTGACTTGTATATAATATGAGCATTAGTTTAAGGTATTGGTAAATAGCAATTAAAGCTCTTTCGACCTGCGATTATTTATATTATTAAGTACATAGGTGTACAGATTCCGAACAGATGTAAACATATTTTTTTAGCCTAAGGGTAGTACGATGTTTTTGATTATTTTGGCGCCCCTCTTATTAGCTTCGAACCGAGAACATTTCTTATAAATACTCATTGTAATATTCAGGTGTTTTTATTATAAAATATAATTAAAACCCACCCAAAAAACCCAAAAGCCGTTTTGGGTTTTTCACAGGCCCGCCTTGAATGAAGCAACACATCAATAAAGGCTTATTTAGGTACGGGATATGTTTTCCAATTTAGGCTGTTTCACACGTCGACCTTGAAAGTATTCAGGGGCGACTTGCCTGTGATGTGAGTCAGCACTGACGAAACATTTACACAAAAGCATGTTAAACATTGAATCAATGTATCTGCCGCGTTACAATTGTCTAACAACTTGTTCGAAATGTTATAGTATATAGTCTATGAAATGTTTTAATTTTTAGAACAAATTCTATCATCACGATGTTGACAAATCTTGTAACAACATGTTGTGATATATTTTTGCTATAGATTTAATAAGTTAGCATCGTCAGGACCTCTACGTCCTAGTTATGAAAGAAATTCTATTGTTATCATTATCGCCGATGCCAATGAGTTAAGCACCATGTTATTTAGACAGTTTAGGATTTTCAAAGATTTATTTCTGGTTAGCTTCGAGAAACTTACCCCGAGAGTGGAAGCGACGATCCGGTCAATATGGTAACTAATTAATGATTTCGGACTCTTTCGAAATTATAAATATTATTTTTCGTAGTGTTGTGCTTATATAGTGCTTACGGTAATTGCTGATTGCCTTTGAGTATAACCTTACCTCATGGTAAGTGATAATGTGACCAAAAATGGTAACCAAGAATTACTGCTTGGAACTTCTGCGCGCAAATCCATAGCCATTAGCCATTGCAACTAGGCCATATTTGCTTAAAGATATAGGTAGTGAAATTTAAAAAGATATCGTACAACTTATGCTCACTTATTCATTTCTATGTATAGTTTTGCTTTACATAATTAGTAAAATACCTATACTGTACCTATACATTTACCATTTAGCTATTATAAGTATTCCATAAAATAAGTATTATCTTTATACAAGCCTAGATACTTATTTACAGCCTTACTTATAAACGCTACTTAAATTTTAAACATTACTTAGCCGCTGATTAGCAAAATTTCTTACTCATAAACGCTACATAACTTTATCCAGTAGGTACATAAGTACTGCTTAAATCAGCTGTCAATTTAAACACCGTCCCACGTAGTTTAAATATTTAAGTAGCAAGATGGCGCCCATATTTCTGATCAGCTGATTTAGTTACAGACCCACCAACTTATCTGTTCAGGTGGCAGAAAAAAGAACTACAACATTCCTTCAAATTGTGAAAGTTCGTAGTTGATTTCCTTGACCAGTAGCGCCCTCGAAAACTGCACAGTTAAGTTGGTGGTACTATACAAAGAAAAGTATTATATTTACTTTTTAATTTCAAGATATTTAGCACTAGATACATGCTATTTGGCCATTTAGGTCATTCATAATACTTTTTAGTACAATGTTGTCAGTTTAAAATACGTTAGACCTCATTATCCATTGCTTAGCTAAACAGGTGCTATGTAGCGTTTATAAGTAAGAAATATTTAAGCATTACTTAAACACTGTTTAGTTATCCATTACTTAGCAACTACCTACATAGCGATGTTTTTATAAGTAAGGGGGTTAATGCCATAAAGTGTTATACTTTGAAGGAGGCCTTATATTATTAAGTAGGTCTCATTGGCAGGGGTTAAGTATGTCTATTTGATTTGCCCCCTTGTAGATTATTAACCAAGGGCTGTATGACATCAATTGCATACGAGGTTTTTGGCGCCTGAGCGAAGCGAAGGCGCTAATTAACCCGAGTATGCAATTGATGCTTACGCCCGAGATAAATACTCTGCTTTACATATCGATTGTGAGGTTAGTAAACAACAAGACAGCAGGTTTCAATGAACATTTATTAAGAAGAAAAAAATGTGTATTTAATTAAAATTAACTTTTCAAAAATATTCTTCGTGCAGTATGAGTATGACAGTTCTTTTTTCAAATTCCAAAACCTATGCTGTAATGATAGTCATACACCCCGGCATTCAGGGGTGTACTTACAGAGCAAGAGATATGTAAAAACTTTTTCAAATGCCTACTTTCCGTAATTCTTAGTAATCTACATATTTTTATTCATTATTGTTGTAGTTTCGGGTTACATAATTTTCTCTTAGTGTTTATATAGAATAAAAAAAAGTCATTTTTATGTCGTAAATTGTCATTGCACTATATTTACTTTATTTTGATGGTTCGAATCATAGTTTTGACTTTATTTCTTACCTATTTTTAACTTAGGTTTCTATGGCGATATTTGCTAAGCACTTATTTTAATATTTTACGGTATTTTAATCTCCTGGATTTTATTTGTACAACTATAACTTATTCTAGGTGTTAAAACTTGAATATTAATCTCACATCTGGCGTCACTAAAACTTGAAAAACATTAAAATACGGTAAATGGCTCATGAATCTCGCGTATTATGTGATGAAGTACAATCGTTAAAAAGTCTAGCAACAAACTCAAATAAATTATTAAATTTTGAATTTCCCGCCATTAATGTTAGCGTTGGCCATAATGTGGTTAGTAGCCAAGCGAGCGTTTGCAAAGTGCCTTCTTACAATTATGCTATTGCCATGCGGAAGCGCAAGTTATATTTCGAATTTCATAACGAACGAAGAATCGAGTTTTTTAGAGATTTCCATTAATCTCTGTAAAATTAACAAGTTCATTCGAAAAACAAGATTCGCGATCGCAAAATGTAACAAGCATGAAAACATGCATTTGTATACAATGTTCAAGTTTTGTACAGTGTGAACTTGTTAAAATATATGCTCAACTAGTTTACATAAATTTTAGTGTAGCTCGTTTAGCTGAGCTTATCCAGATTGGCTTCAAACTATGCGGCTTGCTTAGTTTTTTTTTCGAACACCAACTTTTTCTTTATAACCGACCGTAAAAAGGAGAAAAGTTTTACATAATATATTATTCCAAATAATGCGCGAAAATAAAAACTAATAAGTACCTACATAAGAAATCAATAATTTTAAGTTCTTTTATTTATATATAATGTTTAACGCAAGGTAAGATCGTTAATGAGTCATCGCCCACGGAGTACAGGGGTGCGGGAACAGAACGACAAGGGGTCCTCATTGCCTTCAATTTGGACATGACATAGGTAACTGTATACCAAAAACAAAATTTATGAAGTTTTGTTTTATTAAACAATTTTGAGAATGTAATCTCCCATATCCCGTACCCCCGCGTTCCTGTACGCCGCGGCCCGTGATAATAAGTTGGAGTTAGCTGCAATGTAGACAACGTTTTTCTATTGCACAGCCAATCATTTTGATCCATAATAATTAATCCATAATAAATACAGAGGGAGTATCAATTGAAAATCAATAAATTACACAACGCAACGCGAATTTTCGCCAAGTTGCGTATTTTGATCACAAGCAGATAGTTCGTGGATTCGATTCGTCTCGATTAAAACCTACTTATATTTATTTAGGTAGCTACCTATGTTGAAATGTACACACATAGTGGACTTATGGACATACCATACTTAGGCTAGGCACTCCTTGTTTTATATTAATATAATAACAGAAAATTGTAACTTACATTTTGTTGAACTCTTTTTGTAATAAAAGTATATAAAAAATAGACGCATTTTTTGTTTTGTACAAGGTACATACTTTAATTCGACTCCCATATTCTATGAACTTTGTCTCATTTTTTTACGCTAGTATGTCAGCCTTTGATAACGTTGCCATCTGTTTGGAAGAGTTACGTTGTGGTCGAAGAAGTTACCAGCCAAGAAGCCTTTTTTTTATGTGGGAAATGACTTTACTCAATCCCGTCCACCCACAGGGGAAGTGGCTGGGATAAGTCAGACTTGACACCAATCTCTCCCACGGCAGAAAGTGCCCCTACCGAATCATACGGAGTCACACCTCATCCGCATTTGGCGGGAACGCAGACAACCGCGAGCCTGCGACTGTCCGTCTCAGAACCCATACCCAGGGGAGACCCCATGTTCCTAGATGCCCTAGGTCCCACTGTGGGTCAGATGAGTAAGCCCCGTGCCAGCCACGTTGACCGCAGAGGATAGAGAGAGCGGCCAACGCTATACCGACATGATAGTCCTATCATATGCTCCTGCGCAGCGGGGCGCGTCTGCCTTGAAACGATAGCGGCCCCGTTGAGGTTGGGAAAGGATGGGAGAGCGGCAGCACACAGTAATACCGGGAGACCTCCCCCTCTTACTCTGTACTTGGTCTTCATCCTCACAGCTTCAATATTAGTGATGTCGCTTTGAGACTTTCAAATATCTCGCTTCTCTCTAGGTATCTATGCCACATCCAAATTTTTCTATAATTCCTTAACTTTGGTCTCTTTCCTACACTTCCCCCTCCTGTTATTATTAGCTTTTTAAAAAAATGGACCTGAAGTAGGTGTGTGAACGTCAGAACCATTTTCTGACAACCTTCTTGGTCTCATGGATGAGTTAAATTTATCTACACCTACACTAATATTATAAAGAGGAAGGTTTTGTATGCAACGAATAAATTTCAAACTACTCGACCGATATCGATGAAATTTGGTATGGAAATAGTTTGAGACCCGGGAACATAGGATAGCCGGAAAGTTAGTGCTTCATATAAATGGTAGGTCTCCGACTCGCCGAAATTCCTCACTACAAAATCCTAGTGCTATATAGTTCCAATGAACCCTAGGTCCCCCTTTCTCTACGGTTTACCAAAAACACACAAAGAGAACATTCCTATTCGTCCCGTTGTCTCGTATGTTGGCGCTCCCGCGTACAACCTGGCAAAACATCTCAATATTTTGTTGTAAGTATAGCAAATCATCTTTCAAACCCAAATATAGTTTAAAGAATAGTCTAGATCTGATACACAAAGTCAAAGATATTAACGTTCCTCCCGGTGCCAAATTATTATCCCTTGATGTAGAGAGTCTGTTCACCAACGTTCCTTACGAAAATTGCTTACGCGTCTTAGAGAATCACTTTGAGAAACAAAGGTTACATCCCGGGGAAGTAAATGACCTTATTGATTTAACTACTATTTGTATGAAACAAAATTACTTCAGGTTTAATGATGAGTATTATTTTCAAAAGGAAGGATTAGCTATGGGGTCACCTTTAAGTCCACTAATGGCTGAACTTTTTATGGACGACTTTGAGCGTAAACACAGTACAGGAACCGAATATTCTATTTTATTATAGATACGTTAATGATATAATCATTTGTTGGACTGGCACTTCTCGCCAGATTGATATCTTTGTTAAAAAACTGAATAATATACATCCCAAAATTAAATTTAAACTCGAATTAGAATTAAATCAATCTATCTACTTTTTAGATTTAACGCTTACAAGAGTTAGCAATAAGTTAGATTTTCAAATATATCGAAAATCGACACACACAGATATTGCTATCCCCTTCTCTTCTTGTCAACCTATTCAACACAAATTAGCAGCTTTTCGAAGTTATGTCCATAGACTGTTATCGGTTCCTCTTAATCAGGGAAATTTTAATAAGGAACTTAATATAATATACCAAATTGCTATTTCCAACGGCTACAATAAACAATTAGTTGATCGATTAATTCATAATAAACAACGTAATAGAGCTATGTCACTCCTATATTCTTGCCCTACTGATAGAAATATCAAGTACGTAGGCAGCATAACTTATATGGGACCAATCTCTCAAAAAATCACCAATATATTTAAGGAAAATAACGTCCATGTAGCTTTTCGAACAAATCAAAATCTACGCCATTTATGTAACGGAAAAGATCGTTTGGAAAACAATAAAAAATCCGGTGTTTACAAACTTACCTGTGACGAATGTAACAGTGTTTATATTGGTCAAACTGGCCGTAACTTTGATATTAGATATAAAGAACACATATCCGCGTATAGGAACGACCATCCCGAACAGTCTCACTTTGCAAAACATTTAATTGAAAGCAGTCATCAACTCCTTGATAGTAATACCTTTAAGATTTTACATTTTTGTGATAAGGGATTTCGTTTGTGTGTATTGGAACAGTTAGAAATATTAAAACATAGCGCAGGCGTTGCACTATTGAATGAACAGACGCAATTGGTTTCATCACCACTATTACGTATTTTTAGTGATAACTTGCCAGTACAAAATAGTTTAACATGTAGTTGTTTTAGGAAGTAATTTTGGTATATTTTTTACGATATTATTCATATTGCATAATATAAAAAATTTAAAATTATTATTTGTAATGAATTTTGGCCATTATGATGTCATTGTCACTTTAAAAACGTTTAATTACTCACCAATTGTTAGCTACAACAAAGAGCAGTGACTCACGCTCGAGTCTAGACAAAGGCGTGCTGACTCAGCTCTAGTCTATATAAAGGCGTGCTGAGCCGCCGGTCGCTCGACCCTCCCGATAGTAGCGTGGCGTTTTCGGCGCCCGCAGGAGACGGAGGTATAAGGCGCTTTTCGCCTTATACGCCCGTCTCAGAAGAAGTGCCCTCAGCGCTTCTTCCTCCTGGGCTATAAGAGGGCCTCCCCTCGCCCAAAGTCCGGTGGAGCTGTACGTCCGCTTAGCGGTAGTCAGCATCTATGTCCTCCCTAATAAAAAAAAAAATAAAAAGCCGGTCGCTCATTCTCGATCGTGCGCTCGAAGAGTCAATACCTCCTGAGGATGCTTCGTGTAGAAGCGAAACGCGTCGAAGGTTCTTCCGATTTGGCTGCGTGGCGTTTGTGACGTCACGTCGGCTTAGCAGGATAATTGGGCGGAATTGTCACTAGATATATTTTTATATTTTTTAAGTCTTTTATTAAAATATTAATTTGATGTTTTCGTAAAATATTTTAAAAATAATAGTTATTAGTACAGGTATATAAAAAAGTTAAAGGCTAGAGTTACTAGTGCAATAGTTTGCATCGCGGTAACCGTGTATTTACTGTTGATGAAGAAAAACAATTGCAGAACTATTTAGTTAGTGCTATGGAGTTAGTTTTGGAATTAAAAGAATTAACCCCATTTGAAGTATGTAAGTAGGCATACGGGTAACCGATGAAATATGGTAAAAAAACCCGAAAAATTGCATGACACTCAAATGCTATCAATGCTCAAGGCAGACAAAAACCTCCTTATTTGTATTCCCATGCGGTATCAACGCCACAAGATACGTGAAGGACCTGTTGGATTTGCTGGTGCTGGGAATGCCAGTGGCTGGCAGTAAGAACCAGATTTTCTGCTATTTCTGAAATACTTTGAAAACAGGCCAAGCCAACAATTGTTTATGGATGAGAAAAGTATATGTGGAAGGTAGAAATAAACATGTTTACGAAACAATTTTTCTAATAATAATTACTTGGTTTTTATATTTATTACATACATGTTTGTCATGTTACTTTCGACCCACACTGTGTTACTTTCGCCCTGGGCTCGGGGTCAAAAGTAACAATAGCCACTTTTTTTTAAACCTCTGTAATTCCCAATAAACAGGATATAATGAGGTTAATTTAGATAAAAATTCGTAGAGCGTAATCGAAATTTATATGTAGCTACATTTATTTCATCAAAAATATAACAACGGGCTAGAAATCAATGTCAAAGTACAAAACGTTACTTTTGTACCCGGTCTCCCCTACTGTATCAGCTGGATTGTCCATTACTGAACACAGGCTTCCCCATTAAGGGGAGTTAGCAATAATCCCTACGCTTGGCAGATGTCTTGGGGATCGCCGTATAAGTTAACAGATCCTCAGAAAGCGCTGCTGCCCATCTTCCGGTATTTTACCTTTAGTCGCCTTTTACGACACCCACAAGTAGTAGGTGGGGGAGTGACATTCTAGCCCGGCACCCCACGGGGGAGAACTCTATCGATATGTTACACCACTCAACATGGGGCACTACGTTTGAACTGGTAGCCGCGGGTCAAGTAGGTAACTATGTTATCAGAATGGAAAATTGAATACTTACTGAAGGTCAACCTATAAGAGATTGTGATTTACTGGACCAATATAAAATGATTAAAATAGAATAGTAATAAGTAAGATACGTTTTAAAAACCAGTTAACCAATTGATTCCTAAGGGATAGTCCACGCGGGCGAAGCTGCGCGTGGAAGCTAGTATATTATATAAACATAATATAATATATTACACATATAATTTTATACATGTTAAACACAATTAACTAAAGGATTATTATAGAAATGTAGAGCAAGGATAATAATTTTAGACTTGAACCTTGAAAGATTACAATGAAGGAGCACATATTTTAATTTCTAGCGGTATAGTGAATTCCACAGTCTGGCAGCTTCAGCGGTAAATGAATAGTGGTAGCAAGTAGTTTTAGTTTCAGATTATTGTAAAGTTAAGTTTTCTAATGACCGTAATGACAGAGAATGGGCAGAATGAAGAAATTTTGATTTGTTACTTGAAGTAGCGCGGGGATTAAGGATTGAATAGAATACTGTAAAGTATAGCGATAATATATGAGCATACCTACCGGCTACGACGAATAGGAAGCCACTTGAGCTGATTACGAAAATCGGAGACACGATCATATTTTGCGTAAGCCGTATACTTATATAAATCTTATACAAAAATATATGGTATGGAGGTAGACAAGGGGCTGGATTAACATATATCATACTTTGTATCATCACCACGCGGGGCGCAGCTAGTATATATATAAGAATCAAAGTCCTTACTCACTGTCTGACAGACAACGCACAGCCTAAACCGCTGGTCGCAGATATTTAAAATTTGGAGGGTGTGTTTGTCTTAATGTGTCTAAGAAAGGATTTTTTTAAATTCAACCCCTAAATGGGTAAAAATGGGTGAAAACGTTTGTATGAAAGACCTTTGTTTTTTAACTTACAGTTCTGAACATTTGTATTCGAATAGATAATTCATAATATATAGAAATTACGTGTTTAAATTTTTTTTTACTGATGACTTAAGTGGATGAAATTGGGGATGAAACTTGGTATGGGAAGGTCATTGTTTTTGAAGTTATAGTGATGAAACTTGAAATCTGTATAGACTTTTTAAAACAAAAACATGTTACAATAATATTTTTTGCTAGGAGTGAAAATGGGGAGGAAAGTTTGTCACCTGAACCTAAGCCGCTGGCGCTCGGCCTGTTCGTCCATCTGTCATATTGATGTATCGTTTGAACCGCAATAGACAGACACTTGAAATGAAAACAATGATATATAATTAAAATATAAAAACTACCTCACTAATAAAACATTATTATAAAAATTTATGATAATATTGTATCCTTGAATTAAGTTATTAAGCCATTGGCATCGGCGATAATGATAACAACAGAATTTCATTCATAACTAGGACGTAGTGGTCCTGACGATGTCATTCAGCAAAATTTTTAAATCAGTTAGATATTACACTTATAATACTTTATTATTAAAAAATTGTTTTAAAAAGCATGGATGGAACGCTATACGTTGAGCATCGGAATTCGGTTGAGACGTTCGTCGCGCGTCGAGTATGACAGGCAACTCTTTTTTATATTCTCGCAGCCACTTTCAACCCCTATCCTATTTATTCTATGGGACTCAGGAAAGGGCAATGGATATCCGTAAAGAGATTGTCAGTCATGAAGTGCCTAATTGGCAAGAATTTGAGATATCATAAGACAGATGCTAAGTGTACCGTAGACAATGTCACTGCGGCTGAGTGCTGTATCGGTTTGATACAACACTCGACATGGGGCACTACCGACCTTGTGGAACCTGTTTCTCATACCATATTCAATAACAGGCACTGGGTATTCCAACAAGATTCGGCGCCAGCTCATAGAGCGAAGAGCACACAAGACTGGCTGGGGGCGCGTGAAATCGACTTCATCCGGCACGAAGACTGGCCCTCCTCCAGTCCAGATTTGAGTCCGTTAGATTACAAGATATGGCAGCACTTGGAGGAAAAGGCGTGCTCAAAGCCTCATCCCAATTTGGAGTCACTCAAGACATTCTTGAATAAGGCAGCCGTCGATATTGACATGGACCTCGTTCGTGCTGCGATAGACGACTGGCCGCGCAGATTGAAGGCCTGTATTCAAAATCACGGAGAGTTTGAAGCAGTGATGGCTCAGTGGCATTGGCTATGGACTGCCGCGCAGCAGGTCCATGGTTCGAATCCCGCCCAGAGCTTGAGCTTCACCGCATGGTGGAAGGGCATTTTGCGAATGCCCGCCTGGCTAGCGACCACCCTCAAGTAGAAAATCTGTCGCCAAGCACCTAAAGGTGTGTTCCGGCAGCAGTCCTTGAGAGCCAGAAAAATTACAGGCTAATGAGACCTAACAACTGGACGTCTAGGCAGAGGTTAGTCCACTTAACATCAGGTGGGCCTCGGGCTTGTAAAGTAACAATAAAATAAAAAAAAAAAAGGTCGTTTTAAATAAACTTTATTGTCATAAGAATCTATGTTTTGTTAAGTTCATTTTGGTATATAAATGGTTACATAATGAATAAACTTGTTTCAATTATTGTATATTAAACATGTGACAGAATTTATGACCTGACTGTGTACATGCCAAGAAACTTGTGTTCATCTGTAATATCTATTTGTTGGCCCTTACACATTACATTAAAATCATTTTTCATCGAGTTATAATTACGAAAATTTATAAATCTAGTTTTTGAGATATTTACGCGTAAGTTGTTGGATTCTAACCAAGTAACTATAGAGTCAGTAGCTATATTTAACAGATCTCTATGTTTATCAGTTGTGTATTTATTGTTGTCACTTACAACAACTGACACATCATCAGCAAAAAGTATACATTTATGGTCAACGGCCGACGGCAAGTCATTTATGTAAAGTAAAAACAGTAATGGGCCTAATATACTTCCTTGCGGTACAACACTGCTATTAACTTAGTAGGCAGACCTATAATATGTTGAAATGTGCCTTTCATTAAGAGAATTTATCTCAACAGATTGCTTACGGTTTGTGAGGTAACTTTGAAGCCATTTACTGGTCCTCTAAGTCCATAATTTTCACACTTTATTAAAAGCATTTTATGGTTAACGAAATCAAAAGCCTTGCTCATATAAAAAAAGAGCATTGAAATAGGAAAACGTTTGTCAATCTGTTCTACTACTTCACTAACAAGAGTGTAAGCCGCTAGAGTTGTTGATTTACCTTTTTGGAAACCATTTTGTTCTTCCTTGATAATAGCAAATTTTAATAAAAATGCATTAATACGATGGTGCATGGCTTTTTCAAATATTTTCGAGAAGATGGGAATCAAAGTGATAGGACGATAATTATTCATGTTAAGTTTATCATCTTTTTTATAAAGAGGTCGAACAATAGAATGTTTAAGTCTCTCCGGGAACAAGCCCGCAGAGAAGGAAAGATTTATTAAATATTCTAAAATTGGAGAAATAATCATTGAACATTCCTTAATCACGCGTGTACATATACCGTCAAAACCAACAGCACGTGTATTACTGAGCGACCTCATAATTCTTACTATTTCAGTTTCCCATAGAATGATTACAATTTACGGGGCCAATTTAAAAAGATTAAAATGTAACCTATTTATATATGACATAGCTCCCAAAAATCAGTAACGTTCGCTGAGCCCTTAGTCCAAGCGGGCGAAGCCGCGGGTTAAAGCTAGTTTAGGTATAATAGACAATATGTTATTTGCTTGAACTAGTTCGCTTTCTTTTCTATCTACTTTCAAAATCAGTGATGTTTTATTTGAGGGTAAAATAATATCGCAGATTTTTGACCATGTAGAGCATTGGCGTTTTAAAAATAAAATATCCTAAAATGTATCATTGCGGTGCTCCTATTTTTGAAAATAATCTTTTACAGATAGGTAAAATAGGTATACGTAACTTGTATTGGATCAGATATTTGAGTTAAAACAACTTTAGTTCCTTCCACATGTTTGTATTTCACTATTATACCTACCTACTTGCAATATTTAACTCATTATAACAACTTATATTTTGACTAATTCCTAACGTAAGAATTAACTGTTTTCAGTAAAACAAATTGCCATTGTTATACCTTGAAACCCCTCACATTTTCATTACCGGCCACCCGCACATTATAGATACGTGGAAGTCTCGACTACTCGATGTAATCGTTTGTTTCTGCCACGTACCTGTAAGTTGCGGAATGCTCTTCAACCTGAGGTTTCTCCTTAGGCCTACAATCTGAAACGCTTCAAAAGAGGCTTTCTCTTAAGGCTTGGGATCACTGCAAATTGTGGTAATTTAAAACGAAATTATGGGTAGATGTTGTACATTAGTAGGGATGAAATCAAAGTCAAAATCTTTTTTTTATAAGAGATTCGGATTTAAAATTAATTTATTTGCATATCATTTAACTTGTTTTTTTTTATTACTTATTAGGTAATTAGTTTATGCAACGACCTGATAATAATTAATACTACCAATATTATGTGGATGTCTGTGTGTATGATAGATACCGCGTAGCTCTACAAAAGCTTTTGTTTTTGTTATTGTGACGGAACAATCTCTAGGCTCACCTGATGTTAAGCGGACTAACCTATGCCTATAACAGATGCATTTCATCACAAGTCACGAATTGCACTGCGCTCGTCAACTTGAGACATAGTTGTTAAGTAATTTCACAGGCTCTCAAGGACTGCTGCCGCAACACTCCATTAGCGGCTTGGTGACAGATTTTCTATTTCAGGGTGGTCGGTAGCCAGGCGGGCATTCGCTAAATGCCCTTCTACCATGCGGTGAAGCTAAAGCCCTCGGTGGAATTTGAACCATGGACATGCTGCGTGGCAGTCGATAGCCAGTGACACTAAGCATCACTGCTTCAATAGCTTAAAAAATGTTGATTAGATTTAGTATTTCAGATACAGTACATTACCTTGCAGTATTTAATACTGCTTATTGAGAATGACTTACTTATATGAAATTGTCTTCGGTTATGTGGATGACATGGTGGTATTCGCTGCGAGTTATAAGGTGTTATTGTTGGGTAGCAGAGTCACAACATCATGTAGAATGTTTTGGACGTTATTGTAAAGCGTTACATCTGCTGTATCTGTACAAAATTCTTGTGAATAAATGATCTGAATTCGAATATGAATTTGAGACGATCTTGTTCGATGTACCTTCCTACGTTTTACTAGTCAAAACTTGGCCTTCGGGCTCGGTTTTTTTATTGCTGATAGTCTAGTCTTTGGGTACTATCTCATGGTCTGATGGTAAGTGGTGATGTGGTCGAAGAAGTTGTTCAGGCTAACCTAGAATTAATCCAAATTTAGTCGAATATTCCACAAAAACTTTTAATACAATTTGTTCAATTGAAACATTACTCCTAATACAGTATGCAGAATGAAAGTAGCTTCTTGGACTAATCCAAAATGATATAATTCAAGATGTCCACCATACAAAGCACTCTGACCCCACTGAAGCTAAGCCTGGCGGCCTTTCTTCAGCATTGAAGCACTTTGTATGCTATGATAATTGTTCAAATATCCCTTACCTATCTCTTACCGTTTTCAAAATACGTCATCTCCACTTGGCAGGCGTCATCGTAAAATAAATTCCAAATTCAGAATAAGGACGTTCAGAACAACCTAAATATCAATTTTTAACCTTTTTCACTTGGCAGATGTCATCGAAAGAAAATTTCAAAATTAAAATATCACATCTAGAACAACCTAGATATAAATTTTCAGCTAAATCGGAACAACTTTTTTCACTTGGCAGACGTCATCGGAAAATATTATCCAAATTCGGAATAAGGAGGTCCAGAACAACCTAGATATCGATTTTCATCCAAATCTGAGTAACTTTTTTCACTTGGCAGACGTTATCGGAAAATATCCCTGGGATTTATTTATTGTAAGTGCAATCAATATCTTTATAGGAAACTGTAATCTTTTGAAAGATATAGGCAAATCCGTCGGTATCATCGGGATCCGCGGAATGTGAGCGAGCTGTCCGGCCGCGGGGCCGGTGATGATAGTAGCTACATTCACATTGTCTCGCAATTCCTTTATCAAAAGTCTTGTCCCATTGCACATATTGGGAGGGCTTAATGAGTAAAAAATATATTACATAATGGGAGTACACTTTTTTAATTTCAGTTCGTGAGGTGGCAAGCCGGAAGGATTAAGAGAATTTAAAAAATGCGCGGATAAGGTGTAATTATTTGTCAGCCTTGCAGGAGAAATCATTTATTTATGTAAGGATCAAGGCAAAGGTAAATAAATATCTTGGTCACATTTTGGTCGGAATTTCTGTTAAATTTGAAAATGTAAAAAAGTATAGTTATAGTGACATAACTAAAATAGTTAGATACATCCTATTGCAATATTTTTTATAGATATTGATATGTTTTTTAATATTGTGAAACATTTTTTGTTCTATCATCAATAGTATTCGCAGCGCATGCGATGTAAGATATTTTATAGGCATTTTTTTACACCTTAGGTAACATTATATTGTTTTGTTATTACATTATATTGTGTATGTAGTTAAAAAAAAATTGCCGTAATGACAGTTTATATATTTATATCTAAATATAAATTGAAATATAAAAATGTGTTTTATTTTTGAAATCAGGAAACTGCAGTCGTTTTCAAGCACACACACAGAATAGTTAATAGTTACTTTCATCAGTCCCAATTCATGTTCACCATAGGTCAAATAGAATATATACTAAGGGTGCTTACCATTTGAAGTTCGATTCGCTAAAAACGATCACACTCCCAAAAAGTTGTTCCACATGGGTCTTGGCGTTATTTTCGCCATAAACGCAACATCTAATGTCAAAAGTGACAGAAGTGGCAAATTTTATTGGCATTCTTAGCGTTCTTATCGTAAATGGAACAGGGGAGAACAGTTACAAACGATCACAGTGATCACAACCATAGACAGAGAATGTGATCAAAATTATCGAAAATAACGTTATTAGCGTCAAATGGAATATACCCATATTGTTCACTTCTAACGATGACTTCGTTTTACATTGATTTGTATTATACGTAAGGGGCGTTCGTTTTGGCTCGATTGCGTTTGTAGCAGTTTCAAAAGTGGCATTTGTGTTTTAGCGTTCGGATAGAAGCTTTTGCTATTTTTGACCACCAATTACTGCATGCTATCCGAACGGCTTAAAACATACTTTGACAACCGCCAATATTTTAACAATTTTGCACAGTACGAAACATGGAATCAATCTCTAAAATTAACAAAAAGTAGGTACCTATATTATTATTATTTCTTTGTTAATGGCTTCTGATAGTTACTTATATAAAAAACTTGTGAAACTCTTCAATCGCGTCAAATACAACTGTCAAAACAGCAGTTGTCAAAAAACGATCACAACGATCCCACGGCAAGACATGGGTCAAAAATATCACTTTTCTCTGTCATTTGTAGCGTTTTCAAAGCTATCCGAACGGTGAGCGAAAACGATATTTTTGCTCACGAAGTCCCAAAACGAACGGCCCGTGTGATCGTTTTTAGCGTTTGTGAGTGTTATTTTTGGCACCGATAGGCTATCCGAACGCCCTAGTAGTATATATTCTAGGTGCGTTCGTTTTGGCTCGATTGCGTTTGTAGCAGTTTCAAAAGTGGCATTTGTGTATTAGCGTTCGGATAGAAGCTTTTGCTATTTTTGACCACCAATTACTGCATGCTATCCGAACGGCTTAAAACGTACTTTGACAACCGACAGTGTTTTAACAATTTTGCACAGTACGAAACATGGAATCAATCTCTAAATTAACAAAAAAGTAGGTACCTATATTATTATTATTTCATTGTTAATGGCATCTGATAGTTATGTAAATAAACAACTTATGAAAATCTTCAATCGCGCCAAATACAACTGTCAAACCAGCAGTTGTCAAAAAACGATCACAACGATCCCACGGTAAGACATGGGTCAAAAATATCACTTTTCTCTGTCATTTGTAGCGTTTTCAAAGCTATCCGAACGGTGAGCGAAAACGATATTTTTGCTCACGAAGTCCCAAAACGAACGGCCCGTGTGATCATTTTTAGCGTTTGTGAGTGTTATTTTTGGCACCGATAGGCTATCCGAACGCCCTATCTATTAGATCTATGCTGTGATGTTTTTAATCTGTGTCAGTGTGTCAGTGATCTGCAGTGTTGCCAATTTAGTGGATTTTCCACTAAAACTGGTGGTTTCGACCCCCCGTTTAGTGGTGAAATATTGCTTTTACTGTCTGGTGGATTTTGTTAGTGGTTTAGTAGAATTCAGGAGAAGTAGAATTTATAAGATTTAACAAAGAAAATCTAACTGATCTAATAGCTAAATTAAAAAAAAAATGTTTATAATTTATTGGAATTTATTGCAAGAGTCGATGATGAGAGTTGATGATGGTTTGAGGTTGGAAGGAAAATGCAGCAACGAATTATGAAATTCCAATAATACAAATACAATAAAACAAATCGTTACTAAATACTGAGAGACTGATATCTTAAACTGCAATCCTCAAGACACCTGCCAAGCGTGGGGATTATGGCAAACCCCCTAAATAGGGGAGGCTGTGTTCAGCAGTGGACAATCCGGCTGATACAGTACTATTATACATATTGTTTTCTTACAAAAAAACAAACTTAGTGGACAATTTAGCGATTTGAGAATAGGGCCGTTTATAGTTAGTGGTTTTCTGATGGTTTTAGAAGTTGAATCTGTGGGGAGCCAGTTAAACTGTTGGCAACACTGGTGATCTGTGTGTTGTGTGACCATTGTTTTCATTTCTAAAATTTCTCGTCGTCGATTTGTATTATTATTTATTTACATTCAGCTTTAATATAATAATGGAAATCATGTATTGGGACATAAAAGATGAGTTTATATAAATTAATTGCTAGAACGAGTTAATTTACTATAATGTTTTTATATGAACGTTTTTGTCAGTGGCTCGGACACATAAAACTATCCCGTGTTTTGTTGTTGGTGTCTACAATCTTATTTGTGGTGCCTCTGGTAACACATTACTACTTGTCTAAGGTAAGAAATGCGTCAAATACTCGAACAGTCGAAAATCAATGTTAACTTAGGTTTAACATTAGCTTTGGCTATCTACCAATGAATATGATACATACATAATTTTAACCTGATTACTTTTTGATAGAATAATTAAACGGGACCCTTTTACTAAGCCCCGACTGTCCGTCCGTCTTAATATTTGGAACCGTAATAAATACTCGCTTGAAATCATCTCAGACCAATGTGTTGGTATGGTGGATTGCTTTTAACAAAACTTAAAAATGACAAATAGTTACAAATATGTTAAGACCATGTACCTATGAGAGTGTGATGAGTTGAACCATTATGATTACCGCATCTACAACCGAGTCCCGACTTGTGAGGTAGATGCGGTATTAGATGCATGTGCAACAGGTGTGCGAATTAGCACAACCCATCTTTTACAGTTAATTTGAAAGTAGACTAATCTATAATGCAAGTGATAAAACCATCTCATAAGATAATATTTTAATTTAGAAGTTGAAAAACAATGTAAGTGATATAATAATTATGATTACCCCCTACTCTCACACTAACATTTAAATCAGGTACTGACACACATTTACATTTAAATGATGTACAGAACACCGAAGAACGGCAATTTTTTTTTAATTTAGTTAGTATTTAGCCCATACAGAGAGTAAAAACTGAAACAATTAACTTACTTTAACCCCAAATTATATACTATTTCTGGCAATATTTTCCTTTTCGAGCCATCACCCATCCGTAAAGTTCTGTAATTTGCCAATGAAACACTCAGCGATCATCAAAATCTAAGGCTGCACTAGTAGACACACACAAACTTAATATTTTTGATACAGTTAGTATTAAGCCCCTATAGAGAAAAAAACTACAAGAATATTTCATTACAAAGTCTATAATAAATCACTATCACTACATAATATAAAAGAAAGTCGCTTTCTCTGTCCCTATATCCCTATGTATGCTTAAATCTTTTAAACTGCATAACGGATTTTGAGGCGTTTTTTTTAAATAGATAGAGTGATTCAAGAGGAAGGTTTATATATATAATAACATCCATTAAATGGTGGAGATAGACTGTTATTTTTGAGGCTTCTAATGTGATGTCGTAAATAATAAAAAAAAATCCGCTTACATTGCAAACGCAGGCCCTACGAGATTTATTAGAGACAAGCATTGTAAAATTATTACTTGAGATCTCACAACTTATCAAGGTGGAAGGATACCACTGAAGAAGTGAAGCTTGTCATTTTGTACATTTAACATTTTAATTGTACATGGTTTTCTGGTCTTCATGATTTGTCCACTTTGAAAATGTTACATTGCACTCATTCTGAAACCGATCAGTAAATCAGAATAAAAAATATCCTATGTTTTAATTTAAGATCTAAGTAATGATAACTAAAATTCACATTATCCATTCAGGAATTTCAGCATTGAGTACTAACACATACTTACTATTATATATATATATATGATAATAGTGTGATGTGCCAAATCGTTACTCAATGAACTAATATTTGGACATAATCATGCAATTAATTAAAAAATATATTAGTGTAATTAGTAAAAAAAAATAGTTTAAATTTATACCTGAGATTATGGTACAATGTACTAAATCTGTTGTTGCAGTATGAAACACAGTCAAGTATTGTGGACTCAGGTCCTTTGCATCACACATTGGAGACCCTTGGAGACATTTACACAATGAATGCAGCCGACCTCAAAATGAGGATTGAAGAAATGTTAAGAATAAAGGTAAATTAATTCTGAGAGTACAAGATAACACACACTATTCACAACAGACTCAAGATAAAGTATGCTCATCATTTGAAGGTTTTGTTATAGGACTGATCATTTATATGATGAGAGTGTATACTCAGAATATTGTGAAACATACATTTAAGTACAGATAGCTTCTTCCCAAATAATTATCATAGTTTTCACCGCATGGTGGAAGGACATTTTGTAAATGCCCTTGGCTATCTACCACCCTCAAGTAGAAATCTATTGCCACAAATGAAATGAAATGTAATGAAATTTTATTAGCTTGTGATCCTAGGTTACAGGTTGTTGAAATATTATAAGAAAGTATCACTAGGTTCCGCTTCAAAGCATACAAGCATGAGAGTAAAGAATACCATAGAATCATAATAATCTAGACACAATTTTTTTTACAAAAAAAGAAAGAAATATATAAACATATCAATTTTAGGCATATTACTTACATGAGTTGCTTACTTACTAAACATTTTTATCATTTAAAAATTCGTCTATTGTATAATACGCCTCGGTCATTAGAAAATCAGAGAGATTCTTTTTAAAAGTGTGCAGTGTGTGTGTTTGTATCACGGATTGTGCTTGGTATTTTGTTAAAAGCCACGCACCTAAAAGTGTGTTCCGGCAGCAGTTCTTGAGAGCCAGTAAAATTTCAGGCACATGAGACCTAACAACTGTATGACTCAGTGATGGGCACAGTGCAATTCGTCGTTGATGAAATGCATCTGTTATAGGCAGAGGTTAGTCCACTTAACATCAGGTGGGCCTCGGGCTTGTTCCGTCACAATAACATAAAAAAAACCTGTAGATTATACATGTGTCCACAGCTGGTGTCACATTAGAATTAGATACATTTAAAATTCAGGATTTTTTAATATAGGTAGTACCTAAAGAAATTAAAAGAACATTTTATTGCTACAATGGCTTCTATTTCCTTATGTATCATGCGGAGCCGATATTGTCAATTATGAATGAAATTAAATTGGTATCATTATCAGTTTTAAATTCTTAAGTTAGTTATAATGTGCATGGATTTATAATCCGGAATAACAAAAAGAAACAAAGATCTATCAATATAATACATTATGTGGTTTCATTGCTATACAAAATATTTGCCATGATGATCGATGCACTTTTGCTAACATTAAAACCTATTTTCATAGGACTTGCCACTATATATGTATCTTGAAAAATGCATTTTGAAAGCATCATCGGCTTTTTTGCGGGTCGAAAATCGTTGACCACGTTATTTATTCCTTACGCTTGGAAATAAATAGAAGTCCGTGACTGCCAAATTGGCGCTGTACGGCGGATGACCCGTCAATTTGATCTTTTGACCTTTTGAATCTTTTGATGATTGTATTGTGTTGTTTCGGCCGACGACGTGTGATAACTAGCATTGTCATGATGAAGAATGATTCTGCATTGCCGGTTGTTCTGGAGTATTTCTTCAAAGACAAACAAACTGTCGTGTATCATTCTGAATTAACCGTTTTACGTTTCTCTAGTGGCACTATAGCCACACGTAGGTATATTTATACCAAAAAACAGGCGACAGAGCACCCGCAAAGTCGACTGTTGTTTCGTTTCGGGGTCATACGCATATAGATCCAAGATTAATCACCTGCGAAGATATTACAAATAAATTTTTCAAACACGGATGTATTTAAAAAAAAACGCGCCAATGGACACGAGCCTGTATTAGGTCAATTTTATTCTCAAATAGTGTGCAATCCAACGCGATTTTTTTTTGTTTTTGCCCAATGTTCGTGTAATTCCTTATGCAGGTCGTCATACTTATGACTAGGGACGCCTAGGAACAACACATGACGCCCTTGCATTATTAGTCCACGCACACCATCGATGTTTTGTGGTATAATAGCTGATTTATAGCGATCGTTTTCGACGATTCAATACACTGAACCAGTGATACACTGTTTTTTTCGATAGTGTTTCAACCCCAAAAGTCGAAGAGAGCTGATCGATGCACTGACAATTTAAATCGATGTTGTATCCTTATCACTTTCGTATGATTGTTCAAGGGAGAGGCAGCCACATCAGCTCGTTTCGTTGGACAAATTACAGATATCAGTTAGTACCTAAACGCGACAAAACTAACGTTCACCGTTCTAACGTGCTGTAAACCAGTGCCTCCTCTCTGCCTCGGGTCCAACAGCAAAGCATATAGCTTGGGTCCAAATGATTTAGTCTTAAGCGCCCAGCCGCTGACAAGAGGTCGACCATTTTGCTCACGCCCCGGCTCTACATAATGCCAGACTCACCACCGATGATCGCCCACGTCGACCTGAACACCGCCTTAATTCGAATCGCTCCCTTCCTTCACCTACCGAGACTCTCATTGCCGCCAACCTCAGAATATTAAGGGTAGAGTGCACGTAACGCTTCCCATACAAACGTAGTTTCGTCATATTTAAAATACCAAGAGTTGCAACTTTTTTTTTTATGCTTGATAGGTTACCCTCTGACCACTATCTCACCTGATGGTAAGTGATGATGTGGTCGAAGATGTTGTTCAGGTTAACCTAGAAGTACTGGCTCTCAAGGACAGCTGTCGGAACACACCGTTAGATGCTTGGCGACATATTTTCTACTTGAGGGTGGTAGCTAGCCAGGCGGGCATTCGCAAAACGCCCTACCACCATGCTATAACGACTGCCATCCTAAGACAACAACCGGGACCGACGGCTTAACGTGCCCTCCGAAGCACGGAAGCGCTCAGTAGTAATGTCACTAGCGGTCACCCATCCAACTCATGACCGCGCGCGACGTTGCTTAACTTTGCTGATCGGTTGAGAACAGCTAAGTAAACTTCGCTACGAGCGCTTCAAACTATAAAAACTATATTATTAACTGTTGAAATTTTGCATGTATATTCCTGGGCCTAATATCTATGATTCTGGTTTGCCAGTTTTCAATTTACAGTTTATTTTACCCCTAAATGTAAATTCCCATAAAGAACTATTTATTCGAATATTATTGAAAATCCTTTAATGTACAGAAAAGTAGAAAACCAGAAGCATAGATAGTAACATGTCACTGAGCTTGAACCCATCATATTCAAAATATGGCAAAACTACTTTTCTATGTTAAGCGCTTTGAAGACACAAGCCTACCTCTGGCATTGGATCCAACGTCACCGTCCGTTCTTAGTAAACGAATTGAAGGGCGTTTCTAGTACTTATTTAAAATAATAGCCCATATATTCCAATTTGGGTACACCTTTTGTTGCACAGGCGAAGCGTTATAATTTTAAATAGGTGCCATGGCGCTGAATTATAAAAAAACAAGAGTAAAAGTATGTAATATAATGCTAAATTACCAGGATTAAATAAAAGAAAAAATACATATTTCCTCTCTATAAATACTTAAATCTCTCCTATTATAAATAGTCATGTAAGACCTCTCACATATCTGTTAAAAAAACGTTCCAGTTATTTCGATTTAAAAAAAAAAGCTGAACTGATTTTGATGAAATTTTATGAACACATCTAAAACTATGGTCTTACAAATCAAAAATTATTTTAACCATTCAGTTTTTAAATGATGGACTTTGAGGTAACAAACGTAAAATAAAATACAACTGTATTGAGGATCTTTTGATTAAGTCGGTTACTAAATGACTATATTTTTGTATAATTTAATCAAGACAAGTCACACTTTAGAAAGCTATACTTTCCTTAACAACAATACTTCAACACCAGTATATATCCTCGAAGGGGTAGATAGTAAACTTCCATATTGCGCCCGGTATGTTTAAGTCCCACGTCTTATGGGGCAAGCCATCCACCGGGCACAAGTAGGTGCCTATATTATTAAACCTAAATATCCCATAGATATACGAGTAAGTAGGTCCAATATTGCAGTTGACGTGCTAAAACGAAGTCTTTGGACTATTGTTTTAATTTATGATAAATTTCGAGGCTGTTTGTTTTCCAATGTATAAGACAAATATAAAATAATAAATAAAGCCCAAATGTGAAGAAGTTCCGTTTTTACAGGCCTCAGTATCTACGGAGCTGCGAGAGCTGGAAGCGAAGCGCGGGCGGTTGCAGCGCGAGGCAGCAGCGGCGAGCACGCGAGCGGATAGCGCCCGCGCTGAGCACGCGCGAGCCGCCGCTGAGCTACAGCGGTTGCGCGCCTCTGCCGAGCAGGCACGGCTCGCACAGCTCGAGGCAACCCGACGCGATTCGCCCGAGCTCGCGCCTCCCACCCCCCTCCGCGCCTCCACCACCCCGCCTCGCCTCACGCCGCCCCAACACGGCGATACCCACTGCCGTATGTTCTCCTGCTTCGACCACTCGCGCTGCTCCCTCACCTCCGGCTTCCCCGTCTACCTGTACGACCCCGATGAGCACGCGCCTCTCGCCGGTGCCGAAGTCGACGGCTTCCTCAAGACCACGCTCCGCCAGACCCTCGGTTACAACCCGCATATCACGCGCGACCCCAACGAAGCGTGCGTCTACATAGTCATCATCGGTGAAGCTTTCCCCCTCGAAAATACGCCTCCGTACGTATTATGTTTCGTTATTTACTAACTTTATTTGTTACTTAAAAATAGATTAGTAAATAAATTATTGTTTCTATGATGCAGGTCGGCAACCGAGTCTTACAAATTATATTTGAATGAGACCGCGTTAAAAAGCTTGCCGTATTGGGGAGGAGACGGTCGCAATCACGTGTTGCTGAACCTGGCGCGAAGGGAGCTGTCGGTGGGGTCCGGCGATGCGTTCCGAGGAGCATCCACCGGGCGGGCGATGCTGGCACAGTCTACATTCACGCACCAGCAGTTCCGGGCCGGGTTCGATGTGGTGATGCCGCCCGCTCTCGGCCCGCCCGGCGGGGACGTTTGGGCCGAGTGCGCTCCCATAGCGCCCGCACGCAGGACCTACCTCCTCAGGTATCCGTCGAGAGGCTCCTCCGATGTTCCCACTCTGCGTTCGATACGAGTTCATAAGCAAAATGTAGTTTTCAGGGCTCACAGCCGCCGATGAGTGGAGCTGACGGAGAAAGGGAGAAGGAACTGATCGACCGATTGCGGAAAATGGTAGGTGCGGCGCCTCCCGCGGACAAGTTCCTGCTGCAATTCGAGTGCGAGCCGCCGGTGGAGCGGCGGGCGGTGCTGCCGGCGGGAGACTGGGCGCTGTGCGGCACGGACCGGTCGCGGCGTGGCGTGCTGCGCGACTCTACGTTCGCTCTGATCATGGCCCCGGGCGCGATGGAGTACGCTAGTACGGCGCTAATGCAGGCGCGGCTGTATGAGGCGTTGCGCGCTGGTGCCGTGCCAGTGCTGCTGGGCGGCGACCGTGCACTGCTGCCCTTCGCTGAGACACTGGATTGGCGGCGCGCTGTGCTGGCGCTGCCCGCCGCGCGCGCCTCCGAGTTGCACTTCCTGTTGCGTGCGCTGCCCGACGCTGACCTGCTGGCATTGCGCCGCCAGGGCCGTGCGCTCTGGGAACGCTACCTCAGCTCCGTGCAGGCCAGTGTTGACTCTCTGGTGGCGACACTGCGCGCGCGGCTGCTCATCCCTCCGCGGCCGGCGACACCCGCGGCCGCGCAACCCGCCTTCAACGAGTCGTACGTACCGCCCCGCATCGACCCGCCAGCCGCCGAACCCGAGCCGGAGGAGTCGCTAGGCCCGCTCGAAGCGCCGTACGCTAGCCCCGCGTACCGCCGCAACTACTCGGTGGGGCTGGTGCATGCGTACGAGACGTGGAACGAGTGGGGCGAGCCGTTCGCGCTGTTCCCGCAGCTGCCATGGGACCCGGCAGTGACGTCGGAGGCGCGATTCGTGGGGTCTGCGGCGGGATTCAGGCCGGTGGGCGCGGGTGCAGGTGGAGCTGGCCGGGAATTCAGCGAGGCTCTGGGCGGGGACCGACCCCGGGAGCAGTTCACCATTGTCATACTCACGTATGAGCGGGAAGCGGTGCTGGCCGCTGCACTCGCCCGGCTGCGCGGCCTGCCCTACTTGAATAAGGTAACAAACTTTTTTAATACTATGAATAAAGTGACAAACTTGAGACGTGAAGCAGCAAAAAAGGTGATGTCTCAAGTAAAAAAACAGATGATGAAATGTTTACCATTAGGTGATTTTTAAAACTTTCAGGTCTCAGATACCGTGTATTATGGTAGTAAGATTTGTAAGCGGCAAAAAACCGTTAAAGAATTTATAGCTGATAAACAGTACAAACATAGTAGAAGGAGTGGGGAATTAAGTTATCTGCATACAAACGCACCGCGCGCGGCTTGTTTGTGTGCGCCATAGTATCTATGCGTCCCGCACGCACACTCTAACACAATCTCGACCCGTTTCTCAATGCGCCAACCGGGGCTAACACCGAACAAGGATCGCGCGTCACGGCTTATTGGTGCCGCTAAATAAATGAAAAATGTTTGATAATCGTATGAAAACTTATCGCTGTGTGTTCAGCTGTCTAAATAATTCATAGATTCCAGAGTTGTCTTTGTTCAGATTACCTACTGAACAGGAAAGGTAAGCAAGTCACTTATTCTAGCATACCTATGATTTTTACTTGATGATAAGTGATGCCTACTTATTTTTTTGTTGTATTAGGTATGCTCCGCGTCGCACGTCTATGGCTCCGCAACCACATAGGTATCGCCAGTCGGTATTTTTTTCATCGTGAAAGGTGTTATCATCGTTTAGGTATAAAACCGACCTCACTAACCCTGAACCCAGACAACACAAGTAAAAAATATAACTTCCCGGCCCTTGCCTATTTCAAGGTACTGAATTAAAATTTAGCATATACGAGTACATACATTATAAATAAGTGACAACCCTGAGACAGGCAAGTATGGTAGGTAATTATATCGCGAATTGGGCCGGAGATTGCCTACTTCCCCACTCTTTCTACTATGGTACAAATGATGAATTTATTTAAAATAATAATAACTTTATTCAGCAAATAACCATACAAATGTGCAACTAAATACAGATATCAACAAATCCTAATTATGTTTTAAACATGGCATTCAATAATAATCATATCATCTCGGCCTGCAAAGTAAATTATTGTAATTATTGATTTCATTAATAAAGAGACTTCAATTATGTTGAAAGCTTCCTTATGGCCGGAGTGTTAGAACCATTGGCTTGACTGACGGTGTTCCAGCGCCGAAAGAGTCTCACGCTCATGCTGGTGTTCAGGCCACTTGTAACTGTATTGCTATAACCACGATTACTTAGAACCCACCATCGGTGTTCAAATAACTGAATAGCAGACTTATTCTGCGTATCTACCAGGGATATGTTGACGAGTTGAAGCAGTGATGGCTCAGTTAACACCTTCGATCACATCATCACTTACCATAAGGAGATTGTGGTCAAAGGCTTACCTATCAGCAATAAAAAAAGACATTCGAGGAAGATGAGCAGTATGCAAGGAAAAATTCCACTAATGGGATCGCGACCCTCAACGTGGCTAGGAAAATGAGTAGATCCTATTCGGGGATTCCTCTTATACCGCTTATCTTTAGGAGATGAGCGGTGCGAGCGTGCGTAGCGAAGCTGTGAAACGGTGATTTTTTCCACCAGCTATGTGCGAGGAACGAGTACGAGGATGTGTTGCAAGGTTTTGGAGAAGTGTGCAGCTGAGCTTTGCAAGAATGCGTAGCGGACTCTTTTCAGCTGTGCGAGGTTTTGCTAAGGCGCACATCCTACTCGTAGCTCGCGTCCCTCGCACAAATTCCTTGCTCAAATGCCTCGCACCAATATCGCTTTTTTATTACTTTATTGCTGATAGGGTAAGCCTTTGACCACAATCTCCTTATGGTAAGTGATGATGTGATCGTAGGTGTTAACTGAGCCATCACTGCTTCAACTCGTCAACATATCCCTGGTAGATACGCAGAATAAGTCTGGCCCTCCAAGACAGCTGCCGGAACACACCGTAAGGTGCTTGGCGACAGATTTTCTACTTGCTTTTTTGTATGTGCGAAAACCTAGCTCCTCTAGTCCTTTTTTCACCAGAGTTGCACTCAGCATGGCTAGGAAAGTTAAGTGATCCTATTGTTGGATTTTTTCCTCGCACACCGCTGGTCTTTCTGGCGTATCGTCGATATGCAGCCTAAAGGTGCTACCACGCGCCGTTTATCACCACGTCGGACCACCTCTTTACCACCACTATGGATCGGCACTAGCCGATCCTCCAGACGGTGCAAAGCGCCCCACGGATCAAGAGCAATCCAGACTCCCATTTAGAGTCAAATTTCTATTTGAAACACAAATAGGTACACAACACGTACATGATGGAGTGGGATATTGAAATGATTAAAGACTTGCTCGTTATATGGTACGGATGGCGGGGACATACGGCGCGGTGTGCGCTATCACGCGTTGTTTATCACAGGCTCGTGTGCGGGCTAAGACGAGCCGAGCCTAAACGGACGGCGATCCGTCGTCCGGTTCGCATTAGCTCGCGCCGTTTATCTCCACCTTAACGCTCACATCTTTGTCAGGTAATAGTGGTATGGAACGGACCGTCATCGCCGATGTCTGTGTCCTCATGGCCCGAGAGCGGCGCGCCAGTGGCAGTAGTCCGCGCGGCACGCAACTCGCTCAATAACCGCTTCTTGCCGTACCACCTCATCGACACCGAGGCCGTGCTATGCGTTGATGACGACGCGCATCTCAGGCACGACGAGATTGTCTTCGCATTCAGGTAATCATTCAATAACATCGTGGTTTACTTGATATACAGGGCTGTTTTCCGCACCTATGCGTCTGCATGCGTCTCACTGTGCGTGTTGCGGGTGGCGTGCGTTACTCCAGCCACCCGATGTCGTTGAGGAATGCCAGCGCTGACGCCGGTGCAGGACTCCTTGACGATCGTTATGGTATGTTATTGAGGAGATTGACAAAGCAGTAGGTACTCATAAGTAGTTTAAGGTGTGTGTGAATGAAACAGTTGCAAGGTGAAGCTCTCAACGACTGTATTCTGATCAGATTGGAGATGTTCGGGAATAATGTCAGGTTACATAGTACATTTTTATAAACGAATTTGAAACAGGAGTAGGTTCTTTCAATTCGACTGTGTTTTTTTTGTACGTGTGGTGATTAATCCGCCATTTATCGGTTGATTTTGATGATTCTTTTTAGTTTGAAAGGTCTTCAGAGATGGTCAAAGTTAAATTTCATCAATATCGTAATGTTGTATTAGGTTTCGCGATTATTACACATAGTAATTAAAAAACTTAAAACGGTTTAAATCGCGTATATTGAAAATATTTTTTTTGTTTTTTTTTTGTCGTGAACTTTCAAACATTAGCAGTGATCGTGGTCACTGGTGACTAATTGGTTTTATATGTCAATTGAATAGGGAACGTAATGATTAAAATAAAATTTCTGCCGGTAGTAAAAATAATTTCTTAAAGACTCAAGTCAACGGTTAGTAGTTTTTAAATGTCACTAAAAAAATCTGAAAAAAGTAATTGATGAAATGGTAATTGCAAATCTGGTCGATGGTGACCTGTAATGTGTATTCTTTTGTATAAACTGTAAAAGTGTGTGAATTTGAAAAACATGTAATTATTTTATAGAGTTTGGCGCGAGCACCGCGACCGCATCGTTGGTTTCCCGGGTCGTTACCACGCTTGGGACCTCAACTTCAACAATGGATTCCTATACAACTCTAATTACAGGTATTGCAATAACTCCTACATACGTCTACAATATTTTATAGGGTATTTTTTTTACTATAATGTAACGGGTTAATAGAGAATAGTTATTTTTTTATGCAAGGCCGCAAAGTTGTTATTTGTCGTGAGGACTTTTAGTGAAACTTGAGGAAGCGATAATAGACAATCTTGAGCGTACCGAAGGTTTCAAAGGTACGAGATGCAACTCAACTTTCACACAATTTTTCATCTCTCTCCAGCGAAGAATATGTTAAGTTAAAAAAAAAAACTTAAATAATATAGTAAATTAGTGTTGTAATTTATTTTTTATCACATCTTTCAAGTAGAAAATCTGTCGCCAAGCACCTAACAGTTTGTTCTGGCAGCAGTCCTTGAGAGCCAGTAAAATTACGGACACATGATACTTAACTATGACGGGCGCAGTGCAATTCGTCGTTGAGGAAATGCATCTGTTATAGGCAGAGGTTAGTCCACTTTACATCAGGTGGGCCTCGGCTTGTTCCGTCACAATAACATAAAAAAAACTTTTCGAAAACAGCTAGTTTATTCTGCGTAAACAGGGACTAAAATAGCTTTTTAATCCCTGGACTAAAAGTGATTTGAATTTAGAATGTGGATATCTTAAGTAAAAGTTCCAATCACCAAAGAGACCAATCACAAACACTGTGTTCATACAAGGTTACGTTACAGGCGTTTTTTTTATACTACCCATAAAATAATATAGGTTCTTAAAAACTACATCCTGAGAACGTTTTCTGAGACTATAATTTCTAATACTCAAGCTGTAAATAAATTGACAACTGTAACGGATGTTAGTGGTAAACTTGTCACGATTTGTTCAAATATAAACATTACCCCTAACTTTTGCTATGCTATACTTAATTTTCTCTAAATAAATAAACGTACTTTTTTTATTCATAAGTTGCACTTACTTATTATCTTATAGAGAGTGATAAAAAGTAGAATGTCCACCTCATAGGAGCCAACAACTAATTTAAACTTTGTAACTTTGAACCCCTCGCTACACTCAGGATTCTACTCTAGAATCCTTCGCACTACTATGGATTCAAAGAAACACTCTCGCCTTTAAAATGATTGTTTCCTCCCTTGGTAAACAATCTACTATTGAAATATCTAATTTTATTTAAACACTATAAATTATAATATTGAAAGTGAATTTATATTTGGAGCTTTTTATGGTTCGAACTTCAAAAATCTTTTTCAAGGTAGCGGATAAAAAGCACTTTTCCTGTCCATGCAGATTTCGAATGATTAAAAACGCCTTTACGAGCTTGCGAGGTGAAAGGAATATTATATTATGTATATTTATTTATATGTATATTTTATTCCTAGCCCATTATTCCTCTTTGGGTCAACATTCTACACAGACATATCTGAATTGCAGGTTTTAAAGTCAAAGTCAAAGTCAAAATCATTTATTCAATTTAGGCGTCTACGACGAACTTATGAAGGTCAATTTCAAATTTTAGTATTGAAATATTCTACATTGTACTGGCACGTTCAGCAAATAAATTGTATAGAGCCACTGCGAGAAGAACGGGCAAGAAACTCGGGGCCATTCTTTTAAACATCTTTTAACTGTATACTAACTAACTATTCTATAGTAAGTATGTGTTACATACTTACTATAGAATAGATTTATTACAATATTTGTTTAAATAATGTAGGTGACAGGCAATAGCTTGGCGGAGGCGGAATTGTCCAGGCATTTTTGTCGTTTATGTAATCAGAAACTGTGTAGTAGGATTTCTTAATCAATATGTTTTTCACATGCAACTTCACTTGAATTTCCCTTCTGTGAGCGTTGTTATATGTTTGGGAACTTTATTATAAAACCGCACACAATTACCTAAGAAGGACCTTTTATTTGTCTTTGCTAATCTAAAACCTGGCATCGATATTTTATCTTTATTCCAAGTATTGTAATCGTGATTGTCACTGTTTAATTTAAATTTACTCAAATTTTTACGAACATACATAATATTTTCAAATATATACAGACTTGGTAAAGTTAAAATATCAATTTCTTTAAAAAGATCCCTCACAGATTCCCTAGCACCCATTTTATATATGGCTCGAATTGCACGCTTTTGTATGATAAAGATTGTCTCTATCTCAGCAGCAGTTCCCCACAGCAATACACCATACGACATAATACTGTGGAAGTATGCGAAATAAACTAGGCGAGCAGTAGCTACGTCTGTTAACTGTCTTATCCTAAGAACTGCATATGCAGCAGAACTAAGTCTTCTGGAGAGATCATGTATATGTGGATCCCATTGTAAAGTGGAATCCATTTTGATTCCCAGGCAGACTGTCGCTTTGTCAATAGGGAGTTTATCTGGGCCAAGCTTTATGTTTGGTTCAACATAAGGAACATTTGGTAAAGAAAACTTTAAACATTTCGTCTTTTTTGATTTTAGGTTTGTAGAGATATATCAGTTCATAGATGCATACCCCTCCAAGCAATGTCTTTACCCGTACATTTTGAAGCAGTGATGACTCAGTGGCATTGGCTATGGACTGCCGCGCAGCAGGTCCGTGGTTCGAATCCCGCCGCGGGCTTGAGCTTTACCGAATGATATTAGGGCATTTTTCGAATGCCCGCCGGAGTAGCTACCACCCTCAAGTAGAAATCTGTCGCCAAACACCTAACGGTGTGTACCGGCAGCTGACCTTGAGAGACGGTAATTCTAGGTTGAGCCTGTTAACACCTTCGACCACATCATCACCTACCATCATATTGTGTCAAAGCCTTACCTGTCAGCAATAAAAATAAATTTGAGAGGTGTCAAGGGACACCCGGATGGAACGAAGTTTCTTTCGATTTATTAGAGAAGGTTTTTTTTTAAGATATAATACAGTTTTTTTAAAGTTATAGTTATATTTTTATTACTAGCAGCCCGCCACGGCTTCGCACGGGTATTAAAAAAAAATTATTATCATACACTCACATAAACCCTTCTATTTGGGTCAGGTTACTAAGAACAGAAAATAATAAAGAATGTTTGAATATAATTATTTTAATGAAGTTTTATATATACATTTTTTTGTTTTTATGTTTTTTTTTATGGCGTAAAATCATTAACCTCTTTTTGCACAGTTGGATAAAACTATCCTATGTCCTTCCCCATGTCTCAAACCATTTCCATACCAAATTTCATCCTAATCGGTCCAATAGATCGCTTATCGCGCAAAATCATTAACCTATTTTTGCGCAGTTGGATAAAAACTATCCTATATCCTTCCCCATGTCTCAAACCATTTCCATACCAAATTTCATCCTAATCGGTCCAGTAGATCGGTTATCGCGAAAAACCATTAACCTCTTTTTGCGCAGTTGGATAAAAACTATCCTATGTCCTCCTCTGTGTCTCAAATCATTTCCATACCAAATTTCATCCTAATCGGTCCAGTAGATCGGTTATCGCGCAAAACCATTAACCTCTTTTTGCGCAGTTGGATAAAAACTATTATATGTCCTCCCCTGTGTCTCAAATCATTTCTATACCAAATTTCATCCTAATCGGTCCAGTAGATCGGTTATCGCACAAAACCATTATCGCACAAAACCATTAACTTCTTTTTGCGCAATTGGATATAAACTATTTTATGTCCTTCCCCGTGTCTCAAACTATTTCCATACCAAATTTAATCCTAATCGGTCCAGTAGTTTCAGAGCCTATTCAATACAAACAAACAAACAAAACGGCTCAAAACTATAGCAAAAAGTGTCGTTACAACTTTTGGTCTACATTTTTTCCGTCTAGCCCCATTTCGCAACGCGCGTTCCAAAAATATTCACAATAGTAGGTGCGTTCGTTTTGGCTCGATTGCGTTTATAGCAGTTTCTAAAGTGGCATTTGTGTATTAGCGTTCGGATAGAAGCTTTTGCTATGTTTGACCACCAATTACTGCATGCTATCCGAACGGCTTAAAACATACTTTGACAACCAAAAATATTTTAACAATTTTGCACAGTACGAAACATGGAATCAATCTCTAAAATTAACAAAACAAGTAGGTATATAATAAACTTGTGAAACTCTTCAATCGCGGCAAATACAACTGTCAAACCAGCAGGGGTGCGTTCCGAACCTTGGTTAGAGCGCACTCGGAGTGCAACTTTTCACTCTGACGTCGTTCACAACCTTCGAGTAGAGCGTTCGGTTGTTACAACTGGACCGTTCCAAACCTTTGAAGGTTGCAACTTTTTAACCATAAAACGCGTGACATGAAATGACTTTGACGTTTATATCGTATTCTATCTGATGCGCTCACCCATATAACTCAAAAAATATAAATACTAATATAATTTCTCAAAATATAAAACTTAAATAAAAATGGAAACCGAATTTGTGATAGTGTTAAATAGCAATTATTATTACGATAATGATGTAAGTCTGTCAATGTCACAATTTGTTTGAGGTTATAAAACAACCGGTCGTTCCATACCTCAGGGTAAGTTGCAAAACAACCAAACAACGAAACAACTACACTCTGAGCCTCTGAACGCACTCCAGTTGTCAAAAAACGATCACAACGATCCCACGGTAAGACATGGGTCAAAAATATCACTTTTCTCTGTCATTTGTAGCGTTATCAAAGCTATCCGAACGGTGAGCGAAAACGATATTTTTGCTCACGAAGTCCCAAATCGAACGGCCCGTGTGATCATTTTTAGCGTTTGTGAGTGTTATTTTTGGCACCGATAGGCTATCCGAACGCATTAAATGTATAGTCGCACGCAATACATACATTCTCGTCAATATCATTGTTTCTTCAGTCATCGCGGTATGTGTGGACGTGTCCGAGTTCACAGAAACATCGCTGCACGCACACACCTTTACGTTATCACGTGGAGGGGCGTGAGTTTTTAGACTGAGATTTCTAGCTCAGTCTATTTACGTGACATACTGAACAACAGACACACCAGCAGCAAACCCCGTTTTGATTTTTGGTTACAGTACCGAAATAACCGGCGAAGTGCAAGTTCTACTCACAACCCAAGTGTTACGTTACATGTTGCCTGTATATCCTCCTAATTATTATCTATTTCTATTATTAATTGTTAGGATGTCCGCCAAAATAACACATACGGTAAAAATTACAATCAGCTCGTACCTTTTCACTCAAGAAGACGCGCCCCTCCACAGTAAATTATTGTACGGATAATCATCGTTTGAACACTTGTTAGTGTGGGCACATACATGACACTACCCCATACGTATGCGATCGTGCGACGTTGACCTTGATCCGGCGCGATTCAGCAATGTAGATTGGTACCATCAAAGTTCTTATGCAAAATAAGTTTATCATAAATTATATTATGACTCTCTTGTGTTATTTGTTTTATTCACCTGACTCGATAGGGTGTTCCTTTTCTAAATTTTGACTAGCCACAATTTTTTGGGAATTATATTCTTAAAAAAACTAAAGAATAAATTAATAAAAGAAAACTCAAGTAATAAGAATGTAAAATTAGCGTCGAAACTAAGTTTAATTAGTTATAATTGGCTTATAAGAACATAAAATCTAGACAAACAAAAAAAGTAGGTATGAATAAAAACGTGACGAAATGCAGGCTCAGTTCAGACAACGCCGCGACCGCAAGCTTCGCGGGATAATTTAAGTGTTAAAATAAGAGTATTTTAACATTTAAATTATATAGAAACGATTTTTAAATATTAACAGTTTCGTACCTCAGTCTAAAAAATGGAAACACAACAAAATTATTTTTATCAGTTTACATATTTAGCCTGGCCAAATGAGCGAGCGAAAACCTCAATTAGAGGTGCCACTAGAGGCGCCCGACCACACACCGCGCGGCCCGCGCACCGCCTGCGCTGGCCGTCGCACTCACACATAGGCGCGAGACGTTTTACACATTCTTGAGTGTCGCTTCTTTACTTGGTATATATTCTGTGGTGTTGGTGTAGATGCTAATGGTACATACAGTAAAACAATAAAATGTAAAGTATGATCGTTTGGGTAGGCAATAGAAGCTGCAACTACACTCAATCAATATGTAGGGGAACGCGTTAAAAACCTATTAGCATCATAAGAGACAGTTCTTTGGACAGTTTTTCGCTCGTAGCGAAGTTTGCTTAGCCGTTCTTAATCGATCAGCAAAGTTAAGCAACGTCCGCCGCGGTCATGAGTTGGATGGGTGACCGCTAGTGAAATTACTACTGAGCGCTTCCGTGATTCGGAGGGCACGTTAAGCCGTCGGTCCCGGTTGATCTCTTACGATGGCAGTCTTTATAGCATAGTGGTAGAGCATTTTGCGAATGCCCGTCTGGCTAGCTACCACCCTCAAGTAGAAAATCAGTCGCCAAGCACCTAACGATGTGTTCCGGCAGCTGTCCTTGAGAGCCAGTAATTCTAGGTTAGCCTGAACAATACCTTCGATTACATCATCACTTACCATCAGGTGAGATAGTGGTCAAAGGCTAATCTATCAGCCAGAAAAAAAAGGACAGAGGGATAGTGACAGTGTAGGCTTAGTAATATTCTAAGATTTGAGGTAAAATCCCCAGTTGCGAGCTAAGCATGGTGCTGACGGGCGCTGCGTTTATCCACCGGTACTACCTTTGGGCGTACTTCCGGTCGCTGCCGGCCGCCATCCGAGACTACGTCGACGAGTACATGAACTGTGAGGACATCGCTATGAACTTTCTTGTCGCACACATCACCAGGAAGCCGCCTGTCAAGGTATACTATACAGCATATTTTGAAGCGCTCACAAGCGTAGCGAAGTTTGCTTAGCTGTTCTTAACCGATCAGCAAAGTTAAGCAACGTCCGCCGCGGTCATTAGTTCGATGGGTGACCGCTAGTGACATTACTACTGAGCGCTTCCGTACTTCGGAGGGCACGTTAAGCCGTCGGTGCTGGTTGTGTCTTAGGATGGCAGTTCGTTACAGCATGGTGGTAGAGCATTTTGCGAATGCCCGCCTGGCTAGCTACCATCCTCAAGTAGAAAATCTGTCGCCAAGCACCTAACGGTTTGATCCGGCCAGTCATTCTAAGTTAGCCAGAACAACTTCGACCACATCATCACTTACCACCGGTTGAAGCAGTGGTCAAAGGCTAACCTATCAAGCATAAAAAAAACGAGAATTAGGTGTTAAAGAAATAAAATCGGCTTAGTGCGGTGGGACTCGCTCACGCAGGGCATAACAACACAAAATATGTATAAAAAAACCGAAACAACTATGAAATAATAATTAAACTACTTTAAACGGTTTAATCGCGTAGGTATGTTTATCATTATTTTTGTCCCGATGTTTCAAACACTTTGCAGTGATCGTGGTCACGTCACGGGGTGAATAATTGGTTTTATTTGTTACATGAGTTATTAAGAAATTATTTATACTACCGTCAGAAATTTTATATTAATAATAACGTTCCCTATTCAGTTGTTTAATTACTATGTGTAATAATCGCGAAAACCTAAGACAAAATTAATTATTTAATAAATTAAGATTTTAAAATATACATGTATATTTTATTTCTTATAGGTAACATCTCGGTGGACGTTTCGTTGCCCCGGGTGTCCAGTTACGCTCTCTTCAGATGACACACACTTCGATGAGAGACATAAGTGTATACAGTTCTTCTCTCAGGTAAGATTATGTACCTACTATTTCACCTCTGCAGTTTATACATGCAGGTTTTGCTGGGAAACATCGAATAAAATACGATTTAGCTGCGAGAGTGAGAAAAAGTGATTTAGAAAACCACGAATACCATTAAGACCAAATATCAAACGTTCTAAAACGTTACCTACGTTTTAGAACATTTGATATTTGGTCCCATAATTTGAATATCACCACATTATTTTTATTAATTGTAATTATTTTATTATAAAGAAAAAAAAGTAGAAATAAACGCTCACAATCATGTAAATACATACATCATTTAAACAAGATTCAATACCGAAATAGAATATCACGGCTGCAGTTTTAACACGCACCATTAAAAAAGTAGCGGGAATCACAATGACAGTGAAAACCATTATTTACAAAACTGGCTGCCCGCCCCGGGTATTTAACAAAAAATATAAATTGATACACCTAAAAAGTAGTTATTGTGATATAACTATGATATAAATATAATTGGTGCTAACACTGAGCACGGTCCGCGGCGCCTCCGCCAACTGTTTGCCATGCCAACTGATCTGCACATTGTTCGTGGTAAGAATGCACCCACAGCTAGAGTAGTCACGTTGCTCAACGATATGTTAGCTCAACATCCAGAGATTGACATACGACAGAATGTTATTAATTACCTCAGTGGTTTGTCTATGTAATGTGTTGGACTTCATGTCTGTGAATTACATGTGAGAATGAATAAATAAATAACTGTAACAGTTAGACACATGGTATTACGGACTTTTACTGTAGATATTGATGTCCTCTATAAAACTGTAGTACATCACTTTGCTCTATTGTGGACAAATTGCGCAGCATACGCGATATTACGATTTCTTATATCGCGTACGCTGCTTATGTTACATTATCGAAGTTTTCATTCAGATCCCTAAGTTTTAAAAAACATTCTATAGCCTATGTTCAACAGGAATAGTGTAGGATTCTAATGGTGAAAGAAGTTTCAAAAAATAATATATATATATTTAATATATATATATATATATATTATTTATAATATAAGTATAGTTAATAACAAAATATAAGTAAATACAGTAACGAAGACAGCAATTTAAAACACCTACGAGGCAACAAGTTATGGTAGGTAGTGTTATATATAGGTCTTTGAAATAATAACTATATCCTGGTCTTCGAGAAAGTAACCCGAAGAGACGCCATTCTATTAGCTTTGTAAGAAACAAATTTCTGTCAATTTATCTCATATCGAAACACGTTCTAATTGGCTAAGCCACGACCACGTGATTTATAGTGATGGGACGGAATGAATGTGCAATTTTAATCGATATCGATATAGTGCATATTTAGAAAATCAACGTGGTAATATATCTTTAAACATCTTAAGCGTTGAGTGTGAATTATATTTATGCTTGGCTGTAAGAAGTAGGTAAACAATGGAAACTACTGTGTAACGAAACCTAATGTTAGCAAATTATAACGTCAAATACACTTATAAACTGCTGTATTGGCAGGATTGTCCACTTCCGAACACATCCTCCACCATTTAGGGAGAGTTTGACATAATTCCCACGCTTGGCAGGCGTCTTGGGGATTGCAGTTTAAGATATCAGTTCCTCAGAAAGCGCTGCTTCCCACCTTTCGGTATTTTACCTTTAGTTACCTCTTACAACACCAATGACACCGATAGCAATGGTGGAGTAAAATTCTAGCACGGTACCCCACGGGATACTTATCAATTAACACTTATAAATTAACATGAGTCACTCACCGTGTCTATTCTACTAAGTCTATTTTTAATGAAGTCAGCGCATTTTAGCTAATCCACATAATGTAAGTTAATATTTTAGTTTTCACCGCTATCAATAAGAGAAAATAAAATACAGAAGAAATATGAAGCAGTGATGGCTTAGTGCCATTGGCTATGGACTGCCGTGCCGCATGTCCATGGTTCGAATCCCGCCGCGGACTTGAGCTTCAAAGCATGGTGGAAGGGCATTTTGCGAATGCCCGCCAGGCTAGCGACCACCCTCAAGTAGAAAATCTGTCGCCAAGCACCTAACGGTGTGTTCCGGCAGCAGTCCTTGAGAGCCAGTGAAATTACGGGCACATGAGAATTAACAACTATATCTCAAGCAATTCGTGACTTGTGAAGCAATGCATCTGTTATAGGCAGAGATTAGTCCGCTTAACATCAGGCGGGCCTCGTGCTTGATCCGTCACAATTACATAAAAAAGACTAAAACAACGGAAAAAATTGTAAGTTAGAATACTCATTCTAACTTATAATTTTACCAAACTCATTCTTAGCTTACCAAATATTGTTTTATAAGCTTTAAGTTATATATATAGGTCATAAATAAAGTAATTACTATGATTCGCATCTCTTAAAATAAGTAAAATATTAAATGACTCCCTAAATAACCTACCTAATCAAATATCAAACTACGACATTATTGAAAAAAATTAGATCGCTGAGTATTAAGAAATTCGGTATTTGAAATTATTAAAAATGGTTTATTATATAAGGCTTCCTTCGAAGTGTAACAGGTTTAGGTATAAAATAAGTATTTGAGTGTGTTTACATAAAACGAATTCAAACAAGTAAAATAAAGATCTTTTATACAATATATATAATAAATTGAATAAAAATATTAATGGCTATATAATAAGTGTATAGGTGTAGTAGATATTTTACTAACTATGTAAGACAAAACTATATCGATAGAAATTAATAAGTTGTACGATATCTGTTTAAATTCCACTGTATCTTTTAGAAGCAGTGATGGTCCAGATGACTATGAATTTCCGTGTAGAAATTCCATGGTTAGAATCAAAAATTTACCATAAGAAGGGTAACATAATATCGACAATTATCTATATAAAATCGATATACACCATAAGCACTGTAATCACAACACTAGGAGGAAGGATATTTTAAATTTGGAGTGTGTCCGATACAACACACTAGTTGCCAGATAGACCGAACCAAGAATTCCACTCTCGAGGTTAGTTTCTCGATGATCCTGGTTCTATGATTTGATAATATTTTCTTAGACCCGCATCCAATATCTGATCTTGACCATATACTATTAGGTCCTTACATATGAAATTGGCGTTTTTCGTACTGGCCACTTTAATCACGAATTTCTCCTCTTTGGTAAGGAATTCCAAATTCAAATTTGTACAGCTATAGACTCATGTATTTGTGCTTCGATGGTCGTCATTCATTTGTTTTTTTTCTTCTGTTTTTTTCTGTTTGCGTCACTCATTTGGCACTGGCAGATCACGTCCTATTAAAGTGTGTCTTGCTTCGGCAGATATTGCTAAATCAATTCTACGAAACAATGACATGATTTCCAGTCAGCTCCCGAACATCAAATGCTTTTCAGATCAAACGCCACAACAACGGAAACTTTTGCTATCTTTACGAGATGAACTAAAGAACAGGACTGAAAATGGAGAATGTAATTTGACAATAAAATATATAAAAGGTAGGCCGAAAATTGTTGAATTGCCTCCAAAAAACTAACAACAACATCAGCTTACCAGATACCAACTACCCCTAATCCAATAACCTCTGTACAAATTGATACTTCAGTTGACCTACAACCACAACATATGAAAACCTTAACTAGAGAGATAGACAGCTCCAGTAACATCACTTATCAGCTTACAAATACTCATAGAGACGTGGTTCACAGTTCAAAATCTCTAAAATTCTTATATATTAATGCACGCAGTTTGGTCAAACCTGGCAAGCTAGACGAATTGAAATGCATAATACATACTATACCTAGTATCGTACACGCGATTATTATATCTGAGACCTGGATAAAATCTGACCAAGTAGCCCAAAGCCTAGCACTACCTGGCTATACTCATTATTACAACCATAGATCTGCTACAAGAGGAGGTGGAGTATCCATTTATGCTCACAATAGCATCAAACATACCCTAATTGAAGACATATGTGAAAATGACAACCACTATCTCTGGATACACCTGAACAAATTCTGCTTGGACATTGGTGGCATATACAAGCCGGAGAGGACCAATGATACCAATTTTATCAAAACCTACACTGAACAGCTAGAAAAAAGGAAACGTGTTATTGTATTTGGGGATCTGAACTACGATTTACTAAAGAACAACAAACCTACTAGAGAATACAAAAAGACATTACAAGAAAGTGGATATGTGATTCTGAACAATATTGACCCATCCTATTGCACTAGACAAACACTCAAGACTCAAACTACTTTGGACCATATATGCACAAATCTAACGAATGATAAGTTTCATCTGTCAGTTATTAATTCAGCAATGTCTGACAATAAACACTTATACCTGGAAATTCATAAGTACAAACCAGACAAGAACAAAAAGATCACATATGAAGCCATTGACTATGACAAATTATATAAAATAATTCAACATGATATTACATTACCCCATTTGGAGCAAAACTACGAACAACTAGAGACCAAATTGCTAACTGCCATTAAAAACAGTAAGGCAAAAAAGGTTAAAATTTTAAACCCACCAAGATCAGATTGGATTAATAAAGACACATTAAATGCTATTAATCGCAGAAACGAAATATGGAACAAAACTATGAAGAAGTACACAACATGCAATGAAGAAGAGAAATTGATTGATGAAAAACTAATAATAGCACGAAGAGACGTCAGGGAAAAAATACGAGAAGCAAAAAGAACATACTATTTGAAATCTTTTGAAAATTGTAAGAAAAAACCACTGAAAATGTGGCAACTCATTAATTCTTTAAGTGATAACAAATTTAAAACTAATAATTTTCCTTCGAAACTTGAAACACCATCAGGCAGTTACACTGAAGTTCACGACATATGTAACTGCTTCAATGACTTTTTTGCTACTGTCGGTTCTATACTAGCTAACCAAATAGCATTCCAATTTCATGACATTGAAACTTACAACATCTTATACCCTAAAAAAACTGAATCTGCAGAGTTACTCAATTTTACGCCGGCTTCGTTAGGCGAAGTAAGCAAAATAATTGACAACCTTAACACAAACACCAGCATAGGCCTCGACGGTATATCTTGTAAAGCTTTGAAATGTGTTAAATATTTAATTCTTGAGCAGTTAACTGCAACCATAAACGCTTGTCTAGAACGCGGCTACTTTCCGGAATCACTGAAGGTAGCTAAAGTAACTCCCATTTTCAAATCCGGTAATCAAACTTATCCAGGAAATTACCGACCCATCTCAGTTCTTCCTATTATATCAAAAGTTTTCGAAAAGGTTATTTACAGTCGTCTAGACCAGTACCTAAATTCAATTAACTTTTTGTATGTAAAACAATACGGTTTTCGATCTAAATCAAGCACACTTTCGGCTTGTTTGGACCTAATAACAACTCTAAAAACAAAACTAGACAAAAAACAAATAGCATTAGGCTTATTTATCGATTTAAAAAAAGCTTTCGATACAATCAGTCACAAACTACTTCTACACAAGCTTAACACTCTCGGTATCAAAGGAACAGCACTAAATATGATGCAGTCTTACCTCTCCAATAGACATCAGATAGTAAAAATAGGTGACACATCAAGCAAGCCACAATTAATTACTTACGGAGTGCCACAGGGATCAATACTGGGCCCCCTACTATTCCTGATCTATATTAACAATATAAAAGAGCTCAACTTGACTGGTGATACCACTTTATATGCTGATGACACCTGTTTGTTTTATTTTGGAAAAGATATACAAACAGTGACTACACAAGCTCAATCTGATCTAAATATTTTAAACACCTGGTTTCAACACAATCTTTTGACAATTAATGTATCTAAAACGAACTACATGATTTTTAAGACAAGAAATAAAAAAATCACGAACTCAATTCCACTATACATAAACAATGAACAATTAAAAAGAGTTAAAACAGAAAAATATCTCGGTCTTACTCTTGACACCGAACTTACTTGGAAACCACATATAAAGCGAGTACGATCAAAAATATCTGCCTTACTCAGTGCATTAAGGAATAATATTCGTTGCTACCCAAAATCCGTCCGATATTTAATATATAACTCTTTTGTTAAATCCCATCTAACCTATCTAATAGAAGTGTGGGGATCAGCAGCAAAAACCAATTTAGTAAAATTACAAAGATCCCAAAACAAAATAGTAAAGTTGCTCTTTCACCTAAACTACTTAGCACCAACAACTACAGTCTATGAAAAAACTAAATTAATGACATTAACTCAATTATATCACTACAATACTTGTGTGATTGTTAGAAAAATCTTAAAAAAAGACATACATACATCAGTAACTTTTACTATAAAATCGCAAGTACAAACAAGATCATCAAGATATTCCAACAACATTTGCTTACCAAAAACTACACCAAGAACCAAAAATTATGGATCAAAAAATATTATGTATGAAGGGGTTCAAATATACAATAAGCTACCGGCAGATATTAAAGATATAAAATCATCATTGTTATTTAAAAAAAATGTTAAACATTTTATACATAATAAGATCACAGTGTAAGTTTTTAGTGCAGTGTACCAATTATTGTTGATAAATAATGAAAAATCTCTTTTAGTTTGTTAAAATTTTTATATATATATATATTTTTTTTCTTAAATAATGTAATAACTTTACCTTTAACATATAGATATAAATTGAATAAAACATTAATGATTAAATATCAAACCGATATACAAAACAATATATTCAGAAGGAAAAAGTAAGTAAAGAAATAAACACTAACCATAATACAACTATTGCTATCATGCTATAAATAATCACGACACGTAATAGCACCCGTTTATTTGTTAATTTTTGCACATGCACCATTTAGCCTACTCGACAATGTTTACGTCAGTTAAAATATTAGTCAAGTTACATAAAATAATTGCTGGCGCTTTTTACCTACTTAGAAATGAATTATATTTACACAATGTTTTATGCCATAGATGTACCTATGAAATTTAGACAAAACTTCGTAAATCGACCAAACGTAGTAATTGAATAATTAGCAACTGTTTAACGTTTTTTTTTATTGTTTAACGTTTTTTATTTTTATTTTTCTACAGTTTAATATTTTACGTATGTTAATACTGTATAATATATGAATAATATTAATTATTAAGTCCGTTTCTATGTTTGCAATACAAATGTATAAATTAAGGAAACTTGTAATTTCTCTGCTAAGTGAATGTACCTATATTCTTAAGAGAAATAAAAGTCTTAAACCATATTTTACAAAATGGAAAACCTTAAATATCGCATTATTTACGAGTACGAGTTCCGCCGTGGCACTAGTGCTGCGGAAACAACTCGAAGGGTGAATGATGTGTATGGCGGTCGTGTTGCAAAAGAAAACACAGTTCGTTTTTGGTTCCAACGTTTTCGTTCTGGAAATTTCGACCTGCAGAACAAGCCCCGTGGACGGCCTGAGACTCAAGTTGATAATGAAGAGTTGAAGGCTATTGTGGAAGCGGATCCATCGCAAACCACGTCCGAGTTAGCTGCAGGCTGCGATGTTAGTGATAAAACTGTTTTAATTCACTTGAAGCAAATTGGGAAGATTAAAAAGCTTGAAAGGTGGGTACCTCACGAATTGACTGAAACAAACCGGCAAACGCGCGTCGACTGCTGCGTTACATTACTAAACCGGCACAATAATGAAGGTATTTTAAACCGAATCATTACCTGTGATGAAAAATGGGTTCTTTACGATAATCGGAAGCGCTCAGCGCAATGGTTAGATCCTGGCCAGCCAGCCAAATCCTACCCCAAGCGAAAATTAACCCCAAAAAAGTTACTTGTAAGCGTTTGGTGGACTAGTGCCGGTATTGTTCATTACAGTTTTTTCAAATCTGGCCAGACTATTACGGCTGATGTCTATTGTCAGGAATTGCAAACCATGATGGAAAAGCTAGCGGCTAAACAACCTAGGCTGGTCAATCGCTCCACGCCACTGCTGCTTCACGACAACGCTAGACCACACACTGCGCTACAGACGGCTACTAAATTAGAAGAGCTTCAATTGGAAAGTCTAAGACATCCTCCGTACTCCCCGGACCTTGCTCCAACAGATTACCATTTTTTTCGAAATTTGGATAACTTCTTGCAAGGGAAAAAATTCAACTCCGATGGGGCAGTCCAAATCGCCTTCAAAGATTTTATTGATTCCCGTCCGACTGGTTTTTTTAGTAAAGGGATCAATGAACTACCTATGAGATGGCAAAAGTGCATAGAAAATAATGGTTCATACTTTGATTAATTAAATATATTATATTAAAAAATATTCGACTTTTTGTTCCTCCCATACAAAACGCCAATTTCATATGTAAGGACCTAATATAAAAGTTTCAAATTCAAATCATTTATTAAACATGGGTAAAATAACAAAGGGTTGAAAAACATATTATAAAGAAACTGCGCCATGCTTAAACCTATTAGTATGCGAAATTATAGAACATTACTGTTCTAACAGTAATGTTCTGCAGTAACAGTACCTACACAACGAAAGCTATTAAATAATGATTGTTATGGTGATACGCAATTCTAAAATATAAAGTCACAAATTATTTCTAAGTATGTCTGATTGAAAGATAATCCGAGTATAATAATTAAACAAATTCTACTATTACATGTCAAATAAATTCTATGTCTATCTTATCCTTAAGAAATTCATCAATTGAATAATATGCTTTGTCAATTAAAAATGTTCTTAGTTTACATTTAAATATATGCTAACCTCGGTATGGGTTACATATTTGAGCCGTTTGGTGTAGAGACGTTGGGTCCGTGGGGACCGGGAGCTCATCGTATTTTCCAAAATTTATCAGAGCGCTTGGTCGATGCGACGCGTGATCAAAATGCTGGCACCTATTTGGCTCAAAGAATAAGCATTGCAATTCAACGGGGCAATGCTGCCAGCATGCTGGGCACGCTGCCAACTGATAGTGGGCTAGAGCATTTGGACTCCCTATGAGTCCAAATGCTTTTACTGTAGTAGCTGTAGTGTTGTATATAGTTTGTAGTATTTGTTTCATAGAGGCAGAAAGCCAGAAAAAAAAAAATTATAACTATGGACATCTTTCAAAAGCCGTTGCTTTCTTACACATTCATACGAAAATAATTAGAGTCAACTTTGCAATTTTATTTTATCGAGAAAATGTTAAGGAAATGTGTTTTGGTCTTTTTTTGGCCTTAGATAATGTGATCAAGATTAAAATATAATTTTCTTACTGCAAACTAAATACATTTTACAAAAAAATCTGTTAAAGTAAAGCTAGTTAGCACTTGTCAGCGTCTTAAGTTGTTCGACTCTAACATGATAAGTTGATTACGAGTTTAGTTTAGTTTCTAAATAGTTTATGGCTACATTTTTCTAGTGGATTTTTTTAAAGATGTCAATGTCTATGCGAGTAAGCTACAAACCACAGCGGCCCTCAAAGCCCACATAACCGATGTCATCGGTCAAATTCAGGGTAATTTATGCGTCACCATCATGGAAAATCAGATATAACGGATGCGGCGCCACCCACAGAAGCTGCGGCGCACCTTTAAACGATGTTATATTCCACACACACGTTGTTTAGGAAGAGCATAATGAAAGACCTTTTTTTAAGCATGATAGGTTGGCCTTTGACCACTATCTCACCTGATGGTAAGTGATGATGTGGTCGAGGATGTTGTTTATGCTAACCTAGAATTACTGGATTTCAAGGACAGCTGCTGAAACACACCGTTAGGTTAGCATAGCAGCCTTTATTGCAAACATAACAATATTAAAATTATAAAATCATTTACAAGTATAAAACCAATAGCAAAATGGTCTTGTTTGTAGTACAACGTAAGTTGTACTATAGATGGCGCCCCATCCCAATACGATGGTTAAAGAACGATAGGAAAAATTTGAGTGACTAATAATAGAAGATAGAATATGACTCATTGTCATGTTAGATCATTTGGTTAGAGCATAAAAGTGGCGGATGGACGCGGAATTCGAATATCGCACATGACTTAATTTTTTTCTCTCCCGATATTTATAATTTTGTAATGTAATCCGCATAGCAGGCGTTTTTGCAAACATAACAATATTAAAACACCGTTAGGTGCTTACCAACAGATTTTCTACTTGAGGGTGGTAGCTAGCGGGCATTCGCAAAATGCCCAACCACCATGCTATAACGAATGCCATCCTAAGACGACAATCGGGACCGACGGCTTAACGTGCCCCACGAAGCACGGAAGCGCTCAGTAGTAATGTCACTTGCGGTCACTCATCCCAGACATGACCGCGGCGGACGTTGCTTAACTTTGTTGATCGGTTAAGAACAGCTTAGCTAACTTCGCTACGAGCACTTCTGAACTACTAAAAATACATATTTTGTAGTAATCATAATGTATTAAGTAGTATTTAACATTATTTTACAGGTAATGGGCTACACGCCGCTTTTATCGACGCAGTACCGCGCAGACTCAATTCTGTTTAAGACACGAATACCACACACTAAACAAAAATGTTTTAAATTTATATAATCTTCACGGTGATCAAATTATATTGTTGACTACAGATCAAACTACACAGCCAAAGGCAAAATGCAACCTTATTTATTTTAATCTTATAGATAAATTTGTTTTGTTATAGTTTACCTTATATAAATTTCGAACCTGCACGGTTAGTTCAGTGAACTTTTCTGAAACATTTCGATTCTGTACCTATTATCTAACTTATGGTGATTCTTATTCACTATATAATCCATATTCGTACAACGCTTGAATGTATTTATAGTAGTTCATATTCCAGCTAACTAAAATCGAAATTCGTATATCGATTGGGAATTAAATTTTATTTATAAATTATAGTAGGTCCTTTTTGTGTCTATTACAAGATTCAAATTCGTATAACACTGGCGAATGACAGTCCTTATAGATGACTGTTGTGTTAAATTTCGGGTATGTTTTACGCAAATATAGTCGTCGTGTAACCTGGTGCTCTCTAAACTGATGCAGAACAATTGAACATAATACACCTTTTTTTTATTGTTAGTTTATTATTGTATGAATGTGAATTTTAGTGTAAACAGAATAAGAACTACCAAGGTATATTTTTTAATTTAGAGAATTGTGTAGAATCGAAACCAGTGAATAATTTGTGAGTTTCAGTAAGTTTTGATTGCAATGTTTAATAATAACCATTTTCAAAGGTGATATTGAGTGAGTCTCATGGGTATTCTTATATTTGAATGTAAATTATTGCATTTATAACAAATAATGTCAAGTATAAGGATGTATCTAATAACAAAAAATATATCTCTGAATTTAATTGCCTGTAAATAAAATTACTAGTAAATTATTCTAATTGACTAAGAAATCAATAAAAAAGAGATATTGAAATTATGTAAACGGGTTTCATATTATTAGTTAGATGCAAAGTTAATGGTGACTATGAAGATTGGCGCAAGACGAATGCCAAATTTTAGTGTAAGCTAACTTTTAACCCTTACTGTAGTCTACGCTAGATCGCGCCCGCTGCGTTCTTCACAAGATTGCATGTAACTATATTAGAGTGTATTCCTAAATTGCTAAATAGTAAAAATTGTACATTGTAAATTATTAATTAAGTAGGTACCAATACTTTGGTTGTTTTTGCCTGAAGGCAGCGATTATGCAATACTAAGATATTAAAATGTAACAAATGCACTAGTCTCGTATATTTTAAGGCTGATTTGTCTTTTTAAATTTTATATTCAATTCTTGCATTTACTAAAAACGAGCGAACATCATTTTATTTTTGTTTATTTTTTTAATTAACTCTGTTTAATTGTATACACGTATTGTTAAATTTTTAAGTTCAGCTCGGGTGGAATTGATAACTTACCTCCCTTGTATAATAACTTTTCCTATATTATTTATCACATAGGTGACTTAAATTAGAACTAGACTAGACGGTCAAAAACAAAAGTTTGAGATACGAAAACTTACGCTCATGTTTATATTTTATGAATGAATAACACGTGTAACGTAAACAAGTTAATAAAAGTCGGTATGATTGTTGGCAACTGTTTTGTTTTCTACCGTCTTGCCTTCTTCTTGATCTTCAGTGTTGATCGCCGCCGCGATGGTCAAGTCACATGGTGCAAAACAATTGTCAATCGTGATATGGAGGTTAATAACTTGTTAACGCTCTAATTTTGCACGGTGGAAGGGTATTTTGCGATTGCCCGCCTGGCCCGCTGGCAGCGAACATCATCAAGAAGAAAATCTGTCGCTAAGTGGGTTCCGGCAGCTGTCCTTAAGAGCAAGTAATTCTAGGTTAAGCCTGTTAACACCTTTGACCACATCATTTACCATCAAGTGAGATTGCGGTTAAAGGCTTACCTTAAAAAAAATGCATGTTTGTAAACTTCTGCACCACTTAAAAATATGTACTATATTGTGCAACATTAGTATAATATATTATAAGAAATTATTTATAGAAACATTGACAATAGACACTTTATTTCTTATGTTGTGGTTTTATTTTGTAATCCATACTTTATTCTTGTGTTGGCATTCATTAGATGAATCCGCAGGGATCGGGTGTACATGTGATATCAAACAACACATGATGTACACCTGATTGCGGTTTTGTTTAATACGCTAATGACCGCAACAGATCCTTGGATGCTATTACATGCTACTTGTATTATTTTTGCAGTAAAAGACAAAAATGATGAAGTATGTTTCTTCATTGGAGTTCACATAGGCATTCGAGATTCAAACATATTATAGACATTTCTTTTAATAGTTAAAATTTTACGCTTTTGTACTAAATAACTTATGTTATGTATGAGTCATAAGTGTCATAACTTAGAAAAAAAACTAATACCGATACCAGTTTAGTATGGTGTTATTTCCCTGATTGTGTAACCCATTCTTTGGACAACTTAATTTGAATATTATTTCAAATATTATTGATATGTAACTCTTATATTTACAGAATAACTTTCAGGAACTACATTGTACCTACGTATCAAAAGTCGTCGTGTAGGTACTGGATGATTTTAGACATTGTAGATAACAGACAACAAAAAAAACATACCTATACATACTAGACGCGACATCTCAAACTAAATTAGTCGACCAGTGCAGATATGCCAGCCGGCATACTTTCCCCCACACGCAGCTGGACACTCGTAGAGATTACACGCGCTTTACGTTCGAATATTGTTTATTCAAAATACACAATTAATAATACACAATTTTCGAACGTAGAGCGCGTGTAATCTCTACGAGTGCCCAGCTGCATGTTTGGGAGAGTATGCCGGCCGGCATATCTGCACTGGTCGACGAATTTCGTTTGAGACGTCGCGTCTAGTGTATATAGGTCAATGCAAAAAAAAAAACTCTTTTACACTACTTATAATATTTATTCGTAGCTTTTACATAATGAAAGTGTTTCTCACTAAGGTATGTATGGACAACTTATATATTTAACAAATTATTGCTGTACAAAATTTTATGCCCAAGGCGGGAATCGAACCCGCGTCCTCCGATATCGCGTCGAATGCCTAAACCTCCTCGGCTTAGGCATCCGACGCGATATTACTTCGAATATATATTTATATTGTATTTGAATATATTTGTATTGGTTTGATATTCTCGAACACTCATATTATAATCGAGTTACACTACTAAGCGCGTATGGGGGAGGCTTTGATCATCCACTGATACAGTCAACTATGAGGGTTAAAGTGAAAGGAACGATAAAAAAAACATATCTTTTTACAATAATATACTGATTTATTAATACAATACTTTGACATTCACATTTGAAACACAATTATTAAGACACAGATGTTTCAAGTTATAATTCTCAAGGAGAAGTAATGAACACTTTGATATTCAAGTTTGCTTGGTACTTACAAACTATGTATAGATTGATTATTATTATTAACAATGTTGTACTGAATTTTATTATGTATACATTTAAGAAGAGAGTGAAAAGTAAGACTCATTCTAATCATAAGCAAAATAAATATCTAAAATTGTTTTTTTAAGGTTTTTCGCTTTTGTAGATAGGTTAGGTAACTATTTATATCATATCATGACCATGGAATTCGCAATACTAAAATGTATTTTTACCATACCTATTTATTTCTTTTATGAACAATTACAGCCAATACATAGCTTGAAAATTAGTCAAATTAAACCGCATAAAATATTAAAAATTACGTATAGGTACCCGTAAATAAATTAATCTTTGAATAATTAATAAAACTCGCGTATCATTAGGTACAATAAGTTACCAGACCAAGCTACAAAATCAAAAGTTTACCTTAAAATAAGCTCAAAATTGACAAAATATATATAAATGACGTAAAATCATACATAAGCTTTTGTATATCTGCCAAACTGATATGTACTATGTTTTAAATCTAATAGTAATAAAAATAGCCTTAAAATTAGTTTAAACATGAAGATAGTAAAGCTCAGTAAAGAACATTTATCTTGTAATGAAAATTGTTATTCTTAGCTCGGTACATTATATTATTCTACTTATTAATATAATCTCGAATATCGTATGTATAAAATCTTGTTCCTTTTTACAATTATAAGTGCAATAAAGGGGCTATCACGAATAACGCTTTCAAATAAATTACAGCATATTACATACTTAATGTATTGAATATTTTATAATTTATTGAAAGCGTCGTGAGATACCTAACTCCTCAGTTATATTTACAACTCTAACGTATTTCGTTACAAAATATTGTAAAGTTGTCAAAAGTGCTTGGTGCATAAATTTTAACGTTATATAAAGTTTATAAAATCTAAAATTATGTGTACTGTAAATGATTTCTACAAAATATTGGTTTTGGTGTAAATAGTATAGTTCAGCAAATTAAAATTTGCTTGTGAAGGTGATGATTTATGTATACAAAGTTCACTCTTTAGGCTTTCCGATCTCTTACGAGTTCAATACCAATATTATGCACAATTTTTAATTCACACTGGGCACCAAATTTTTTTTAGTACGATTTACTTTAACTGTTCCATTCAAAGGAAAATAATCATAATTACATACAATGACTTCTGATACAGTGAAATAGGCGATAGTAGATTTACGTTATCCATTGCATTTTTTTTTAATTTCAAGATTGGTGTTTATCTATTGTAAATATGTTTGATACATTTGTAACTACTGAGTTACTTATAAAATATTCGAAACCTCATTGGGTCCGTGTCATTTACAAACAACCCTGTGATTTTGACTTCAATATTTCTGCAAGGTGTAGTCTGGAATCACTGGTACTTGAAGGCCAAGTTACAGATGTATTTTAACTGGGCATCTGAATCGTAGTAAGCGATATGCCTTCTCAGAATGTTATAGGTACTGATTGCGCGGCGGAAGTTCAATGACCCGCGTGGCTGGGCGGTCATTGACCCACATATTTAAGTGTTAAAATAATTGTAAAGCAATACATTAAAAACTGGAGCTATTGTCAATACTATTGTATATGTCAATGATTCCAAGCACCATCCTGAAGTATTGTGCACTAATTTATTAGAATAGGCATTAGGTAGGTTCACTGGTTTTTTTGATAATTGAACAGTTTAGAGATAGTGGTGGGTGACAGTAGCCGCGAGCCGGGTCTCGCTGGGCACGGAGAGGGGGATGCGGCGGTGCGCGGGCGGGGGGGAGGGCGGCACGAGCCGCCAGTCGCGACTTCAGGCCATCTCCTCCGCCTTGCCGCCGTCCAATCGCTTCAGCTGGACAAACAAACAAATTATTAACGCTGCTCTAGACTGAGTCTGAAGGTCGTATTTCATGCAATTTCCATAGATAGACTAATATATATATATATCATTCAATTTATTTTGGGAAAACCTTGCTTGTGAACTAAGTACTATCAGGTTTAGCAATGTTATTTTACGAATGTTCGCCTGACGCTAGATTGGTAGCTGTCTGTAGCCAAAGGAGCTTTCTCGAGGGTAAGTTTTAAATTTAAGAAAAGCCTTAACAACATCTTTAACCACATCATAATTTACCCACAGCTGGGATAATTATATCAGCTATAAAAAGGGTAGTAATTATTGGGAAGTACCCAATAATTAACAGAATAAGACAAACATTCAATAATTAATAATATAACATAATCTAATAAAATCAAGGTTTCACCGAATCATATTTGCACAGCAGACATTCAATGTTATGTCTTAAGTGTTTAATTGTAACCAAAGTTTTTAAGCATATATAAGTGTATAAGCTTAGCCTTTTTGGTTGAAGCCAAAGCTGAAGCAGCAGTTTTTGAATGGGCTTCGAAGCTTGTTGATTTAGCGTTATAAACAAAATGTGTCAATTTAAAAAGGCAACCGATATAGTGTTAGCAAACGAAATTGTGGAACAGTTCATAAAACTGGTGAACTGCTTGAAAGTAGCAGCGGTGGGAGGTCTTCGTGTAAAACGGTTCCAAATTGAGCTTACTCCTTGTTCTACTGTCCAGGCGGTGGGTGCTAGACGTCCAGTACGCTTGTAATTCAAAATTCATTGTGTTAGTATTTACCAGGCTTGTTCAACTCCGTACCATTATAATGTGCAAACTACTAGTCTTAAAGACTTCTGATGGCCTAGTATCAGTAGTCCGACAATTTAGTCCAATGATAGGACTTATGTTACCATTTCGTCTCAGTAGTCCGATGTGACAGATCATTAACTACCTATTGTTTACTTCTAAATTTCAAGCAGTGATGACTCAGTAGCATTGTCTATGGACTGCCGCGCAGCAGGTCCATGGTTCGAATTCCGCCGCGCGATTGAGCTTCACCGCATGGTGGAAGGGCATTTTTGCGAATACCCGCCTGGCTACTACTACCCTCATTTAGAAAATCTGTCGCCAAGCACTTAACGGTGTGTTCCGACAGCTGTCTTTGAGAGCCAGTAATTCTAGGTTAAGCCTATTAACACCTTCGATCACATCATCAATTACGATCAGGTGCGATTGTGGTCAAAGGCTTACCTATCAGCAATAACAACAAAAAAGAAACAAATTGGAATAAAGTTAAATATAAGTTATTAATTGTTAAAATATTAGTTATTATTAGCAATTGAAAACAAAAAACACCTTAATTCTACCAAATTACCTAGCCCGGTCACACAGGGCAGAAAAAGCACACACTATTACTCTAGAAGCTATTCTTCCGACGCTAACTTTTCCACCCTAAAAGATAATGTACCTAGGTACCTAATGTGTCATCGGACTACTGAGACGAAAAGTCCGATCAATAATCTGAATTTTAAAAGATAACGTACCTACAGTATCATCGGACTACTGAGACGAAAAGTCCGATCAATAATCTGAATTTTAAAAGATAACGTACCTACAGTGTCATCGGACTACTGAGACGAAAAGTCCGATCAATAATCTGAATTTTAAAAGATAACGTACCTACAGTGTCATCGGACTACTGAGACGAAAAGTCCGATCAATAATCTGAATTTTAAAAGATAACGTACCTACAGTGTCATCGGACTACTGAGACGAAAAGTCCGATCAATAATCTGAATTTTAAAAGATAATGTACCTACAGTGTCATCGGACTACTGAGACGAAAAGTCCGATCCATAATATGAATTTTAAAAGATAATGTACCTACAGTATCGTCGGACTACTGAGACGAAAAGTCCGATCCATAATCTGAATTTTAAAAGATAATGTACCTACAGTATCATCGGACTATTGAGACGAAAAGCCCGATCATCGAACTTATCATTAAAATCGGACTAATAAGTTTCATAGTCCGATTGTCTGTAATATCTTTATCGGACTACTGTTACAAGGCCCATCTGTATGTATGACTGACCTCGTCAAGTGTGCATTTAACAATCACTGGTTTGCGGTTGTAGTGACAGGTAGTGATTCTACTTTATTTTCAAATACCTATGGCGTATGACTATGTGCCAATTACATTTCATATATAACATTATTCTAGTAATGTTTAATTAGATGAATATGTGCATCCCAAAAAAGCGCAATCGATGACAGTCTAATTGAAACTACCTGAAAATCGTTAGATAGGTATGTACTGAATCAGCCGGATTGTGCACTGCTGAACGCATGCTCCCCCATTTTGCTATAATCCCCTACCTTGACAGGCGTCTTGGAGATCGCAGTTTAACTTATCAGTTCCTTAGGAGGCGCTGCTGCCCACCATCCGGTATTTTAACCTTAGTCGCCTCATAAGACACGCAATGGTGTCTAACCCAATTCTAGGTTAAGCCTGTTAACACTTTCGACCACATCATCACTTACCATCAGGTGAGATTGTGGTCAAAGGCTTACCTATCAGGGATTAAAAAAGGTAGGTCGAAATGGGGGTGATATTTTATCCCGGCACCCCATGGGAATGGTATGTATTGTGTGTGTAAGTATGTACATACTCAAAAAATAACATACATTTCCTTTCTGGGTCCGCTGCTTATCATTTTAGACCATGACGGGTCCAATTTGACCACTACTGGTCAAATTCCTTAGTCAAAGATTGAAATATATTTCTTTCACGATTTCCCTTTGGAACTTATCCGATACCTATCTCTTTTCAAAGATTATAATGCTCTTTTTTCGTTACTAACCCAATAACGCAAAAAGGTATAATTTCCATCGTAATCACCCATAAAAGGTTTTTTTTATAATTTTTTGATATATTTATCAAATTGAATCTGTGATTAGAATAACCAGTAAGATAAAACATTTGATAAACTGGTACATAGTTAGGTGCATGCAATTTTGAAGCGCTCGTAGCGTAGTTAGCTTAGCCGTTCTTAACCGATCAGCTAAGTTAAACAACGTCCGCCGCGGTCATGAGTTGGGATGAAAGGCTTGATTGATTGTTGTGTATCATTGGAAGGTTGACCGCTGGTGACATTACTAATGAGTGCTTCCGTGCTTCTGAGGGCACATTAAGCCTTCAGTCCCAATTGTTGACTTAGGTTTGTTGTCGTTACAGCATGTTGGTATTTTGCGAATACCCGCATGGCTAGCTGCCATACTCAAGTAGAAAATCTGTCACTAAGCACCTAACGGTGTGTTCCGGCAGCTTTCCTAGAGAGCCAGTAATTCTAGATTAGCCTGAACAACATCTGCGACCGCATCATTACCTACCATCAGATGAGATATTGGTCAAAGAGCTATAAAAAAATGTCTTTGATCAAAGTCACATTGATAATAGACCGGTGGCATATGTCAGACTAGACTATACTATTAATGCAGCTCGCTTGAATGGTCTTCAACCTACAATAGTGATGGGTTACCTACATCTTGTCTTCAATCGTTAACTTGGTGTCTCCGATTACGGAGCGGTTCCGCGATGGGCGTCGCCTCACAGATTATGCCTAACATTTAGGAACATCGCCTCGTTATGGGTTGCTGAGAACCCCATCGTGTACATCATCAGCGGTATCTTACTCACCAGGTCAGATATTAGTGAAGGCCATTAGTAAAAGCACACTAAAGCCCTAGCCCGCTGCAGCTTTCTCCAATGTGCGTTACTGTCAGTGTACCTACATCTATACTCTCGTTACCTCCTTGTCGTCTCCGGCCACTGGGCGGTACCGCGGGGGGTGCGTGGCCTCGGTGGGGGGCGCCGAGAACCCGTGAGTGTACAGCAGAGCCGCGGCGATGCCGCCTGCCACCGGCCCAGCCCAGTATACCTGCAATACGAAATTCATTATATACCAGGTGAAGAAAGTCATAATGACTTAGCCTTATATAATAACAGACAAAAGAACTACAAGCACAGATTACATAAAAACGTCTTTCTTCTTTCGATAGCTTCATAGCAAAGCGAAGCTTTTGTTTGATACATAAATAGTTTTGTATTTATTGTATAAAGCATTTTACGAAGTAAAAAAGAGCTATTATTATAAAATATAATCACATGTTGCTTCTGCTTTGATACTTTTACAAGGAATACAAGGTATTTGAAGAAATCTGTTTTGAAAATTATTTGCGATGAATGATCAGGTTACCTAATTGTATATGAGTGCTTATTAAGCTTCAATAATTAAGCATGTATGTACCTAATATATTTACATAGAAGAGACGTCGCCCTTCGTTTCACGTAATTTTGTCACGTTTTTCTATTGATACTATCTTTAATGCAGCCAGTGCTGGCTCGCCTTCTTTCTAACTAGCCAGTGCCATCGTTTGATCACGTCGCGAAAAACCGAGGCACATTACATGCTGCAAAATCAAAATCTCAAAACTGACGTCCGACGACGTGAAAGTCTAGTGGAGAAAAGACCTATGTGCTCACAATTACATATCTGCGAACAAAACATCTTTTTCGAATACGTATGATGAAAAATACTCATTAATACGATTTTAAACTAGGCTTTCCTAAACAATTTTGCTTAAACTGCCTCAACTAATTCAATCTAGCATGAACGTCGATCACCTCAAAGTATTGAGGTCCCAGCCCAGGTTTGCTTCCCAGTAAGGACAAGAGTATATGTATTACAAGGCACTTATTGACAACCACTGGACGTAGGAGTTTATAAACCTTTCCCTTAGGGATAAGTAACTATACAAAGTTCACTTACCCAATGGTCAGCCCATTCGTTGGCGACGAGTGCAGACCCGAAGGAGCGGGCAGGGTTCATGGCGGAGCCGGTGTAGTCGACGGCCAGGAGGTGGCCCAGCGTCACAGTCAGTCCAATCGCGAGGGGGGCCGTGAACTTGCTGTCGGGTTTGTTGGGGTCGCAAACCTGGGAAATAACACAACTATTGAGCAAAAATAACAAAATACATTTACCTACACAACTTAGTATAGGTATAGGTAAACTAAATGTGTACCTAGCGATATAATGAAATATATTTTATTGAATATCATGTATTTATCCATTAATTTTGCTTAATATATACCTTGCCAAAAGCACATTGATGTGTTGTTGTGTGTGTTCTGTTCCCGGAAAGAAAATAAGGACTGTTCCATATCTTCATGATGGGTGTACCTAGTAAGATTTCAAAGCAGTGGTGGCCCAGCAGCAAATGCTATGGACTGCCGTACAGAAGTTCCATGGTTTGAATTCCACCGCAGACTTGAGCTTCACGGCATGGTGGTAAGGCATTATGCGAATGGCCACTTGGGCACCAGCTACCACCCTCAATTAGAAAATCTGACGTCAAGCCCCTAACGGTGTGTTCAGGCAGCTCTTTTTGAGAGCCAGTAATTTTAGGTTAAGCCATGTAGGTATATGCCATCTTCGACAACGTCACCAGTAATTACTTACTTAAAAACAATTGATTAAGGAGGTAAGTACCTACCTATTAAGAGAAAGAACGCAGTTAGTGGACGATGGGAGTTTTACTGACTCTACATTGAGCGCACAGCAAAGGGAATATTTAAATATATTTTATCAAAACAATATTAGTACCATCTCAACGACCAAATTACTGGAAAGGTAGTAAAAATGCTCTCGTTAGATATATAGGTAGGTACCCAATATATATAATAAGTGGCCGGCCATAAATAAAATATATGCCAGTGTAAGTGATTGTTGTCTTGTTAAAAAAAACATATTGTGCCCACGCCACCTGAATTGGGACAAAGGCCGGAAGATGAAGATGTTGCTAGTGGCGGCCTCTGCGGCAATAAGAGTAGGTAATTGTATCATTTTGGGAAATTAACAGAACTCGCGTAGGTTCTTATGTTAAATAAAAAGTACATAATCAGGAAAGTCACATTTGGCGTACAAACTACAAAGGTAAGCGTAGGTCTGTTACATTGTACACCGAATATATCGGACGAAAATTTTACCTGACTTGTTCGAAAGCATCATAATTCACTACGAATAATAATGAAAAGAAATGTAATTCAAGCTCAAAAACAACAGAACGCAAACTATACCGCAGCGGGCGTGGCTTAAAAAGTGTACCGCGCGGCGCTGTCAGTTCGCCGCGTGGGCTCGAGTCAGGCGGTTGTACTGCGAGAATTTTCAGCTGAACTTATCAATGTTTTTCTGCGTTATTTAATTCTGAAAAAATACTATAATGTGTGTTAAAATGGTAAAGTAGTATACGGATATAAAAAAATAGAGAATAACTTGTTTAACCGAGTAAATAACAATATTTTGGAAACCCATACTTGACTACCCTGGATAGTTTTATGCAACATGAATTTTGCATTAAGTCAAAAAATATTTTGAAACATTGTTAGTCTGAGAACATTTTATTAATATTTTTTTATGTCAAACATGTGCTACAAATGACATAAAAATTCTTTGATAAAGGTCCTCAATTCTAATTTAGTATTTGTGCTTCTAATGACATAAAAACATCTAGTAATAGGGCTTAAATCTGACAACTGTCACAGAGTCAATTGATGTCGTATTTCTCAGTATTGATTTAATTTTTGGGTTACAAAGGATATAAAAATTTGAAATAAATTAATCTTAGGTCTTGTAGCTGTCATACGTAAGAGTAATATCTAGGTACTTGGCTGCCAACTGGTAGAGTGCTGGAGTGTTTAGACTGCCTGCAAGCCTGAAATGGCAACTATGTTGACTAAATGCTTTCATTGTAGTAGCCGTAGTAATATTTATTATAGTTTGAAGCATTTTGTTAAAATACATACCGCCAAAAAAATATGATGTACTTATTAACGCAATAAGAATTTTTTTATATACAAATTTAATTCTAAATTATATCCTACTATCAATATTAACTTGAATACAAAAGTTTACTCGAAATCCATTTCTTATTTTAACGCATTATATATACGGACTTATAAATTATAGAATATTATATTCTATAATTATTAATAATATACATTAAAATAATTCCAATCTACTGAAATAAATTGCATAAAAATACTTTATTGAAAAATCTTGTAATAGAAAATGAATACGTAAACAAGCTTACATATTGTGGCATGACACCATCTACGCGTATTTAAAGCTGGGAACGCACTACAGAGGTGCGTCGCGACGCGGTATCTTAGCGACTGTCACTACCTAATGCATTTACGGAGGTGCAGAGCAGTGCTGCTACGAAGTGGCGCGACTTTAATAATAATAATAATTTATTCATCCCAAAAACTTAACTATATATTACTAAGCTATAAGTAAATTAAATAGTTTTTTATTTTTTTATTTTATTAGTGTGCAGCAAAAGAAGGAGTAAGGAACTTCTCTGAACCTCACACTAGGTGGCCTGTGTTGTGAGATTCAGTCTCTTCCATTATTATGTCTCTGAATATTTTATATAAACATTAAAACAATGTAAGTATAATAAAAATATATAAATAACTACAGTTAGAAATTACAAATGTTACTGAATATAATGTAGAAAAGCGTGTATGACTTGCTTATTAGAGACTCAACTAATTTTAGGAGACATTGCAAAAACATCAAATAAATTATGGATGTCTAATTAGCTTTGATTATTATATGTGAAAGACTGTGACTGCGTGTAAGTATGTATGAGCAATGTAATAAGTGTAATATTAGATATGTAATAAATAACATATTAGCTACATTATTTATAAATAACATAAAGAAATACAATAAATACATTAGTACCGGGTATACTTATTTATACAGTAGGATTATTTTGATATACACATAAAAGAAATTATGGTCAATAATGCAGGATATGGGACCTGTTTTGACATTTTGACATGGTTATGGTTATAAGTAAATGACTTGTCCAGATATAATGGAAATCTGAAAAACTAAGCATATGACAAAATTAACCCATAATGTAAAAGCAGGCCCCGCATCGTTAAGTGTTGGGCTTCAGTAACATTTCTGTCACATAGTAGTTAGTGTTAGCTAACCACTCTGCGACTTTCTTTTTGCAAACATGACGTGGCGTCGTAAAAATTTTTAGTTTGCTATCTATTAGCTCGTATAGCCCTTTGTATGAAAATGCTCTTTTAGTTTTACCGGTATTGTTACTTTTTCGTTCGCAATAGCAATGCGGCGTAGCAGAACGGTTCTTCCAACTAATGGCAAAAAATCGAAATGGATCAAGTTGTCGAAGTAAAATAATCTGAAAAAAAAAGTGGCAGGTAGAGCTGACAATTAATAAATGTCATATTTGGGTGAAAGATATAACAAATACTCGTTTGAAAAAAAACTCTTTTCCATGACTTTTTAGAGATAATCGCGGCGAGACATCCCTGTAGCACTGCGCCGTGTGTCTCCGAAGCCACATCACTATAGTGCGGTTTACGTCATTTTTAAAATCATACAAAATATTGTTTTGCTGCCGCGCTGTGCCGCAGTAGTGCGGTTTGGCCTTAGGCAATGACGGCGGTGACAACATCACCTTGACGTGACCAATCAGATGCGATCATTTCTAAGCGCCAAATCAATTAACCAATCCAATTGAATTTGGAAAATTGTACGTGTTTTGTTACTTGTGAACTTGATGAGGCCGGAATCAAAGCGGTCACTGTATCAGAGTTACACTTCTTTACTTTATTTATTCGTTGATAATTCAATACTTTTTTTGCGTTTGAAACGGTAGTTTAATTATGCTATTCGCCGGTAGATGGCGTGAATAGCCATGACCAGTCATTTTAACCCAAATATAACGCTTGACATAAAATACAACTGAATTGATAAGAAAGTAAATATAACATTTACTCGGTCAAGTGCATCTCATCGTACCTATACAAACAACCTACTTACCTACGTATGTTGACTTTATACGCTACTGTCTCACTGTGATATGATTAAATCTCTTTGTTGTTTTTTAATATAACTGCAACGTACCTACATATTTTTTTTTATTGGTATTTTTACGCGTACTTTTCATGTATATTTACTCGATTAGATACCTACCTATGTGTCCAGTATTATGTGTCCACTATTAATCATACTCCTTAAACTATTACCGTAATCCCATGCACGCTGCATAAATTGTATTCTTCTACCAAAAGATGTCATCTCAGCTAGTTGATAGATACTCACCAGTCGTACACATGTTATCTTATCATTCTTCGCAGAGTCTATCCATACCTTTTCCAGCCTTCCTCTATACTTAAATCTGTCTACATACCTACATCTCAAGTCTCGACACTTTTGCTTCATGTCTTTCGTATCTGATGAGATGACATTCATATTGCTTTTACCAGACCAATATTTTTCTTTTCAACTTTACTTTGTTGCCCAACACTCCAATCCACAGATCACGATAGGTCCTACAATAGACATGGGCTTTTCCTGGTCCCAGTGTTCTACTAACCTACCTACATAAATACAATTATGGGACAATATTTTTTTTTGTGACAATATTTTTTTTAACCTTAAGACATAATACTTACCATATCCTTACGATATTATTTTTATGGATTACTACCTACAATGTAGGATTGCTTTAGAATAAACGTACCCATCCTGGAGAGCTCCGATTTCTAATTATCACGATAAAGTCGATTAAAGGTAATCCTAGCTAAAGGTAAAGTCAGCAAAATTTTGAATATTTATTATAATACTTGGCTTACATTAAGGATTAGGAATATATGATAAGTTCTAAATCATGATTTTAACTGATTTTAATTATCACAATACATTCGTTTGGAAAATATTAAACTAATTATTATGGAAATTAACATCTCAATAATCTGTCTTTACTCTACCGGTTATATATTAATATTTACCATGATTATTTTAATCATGATCTTGAACTTATCTTTTATTTCCAATACTTAATGTTTGGCAAAGTATTGTGTATTATAAATGTAGTGTTTTTAAGCAAGAGTGACCGTACGTAAGTATTATTAGAAATCGGGGGCCTTTTGGGACGGGTACTTCCGGGATCGGGGCCCTCGGGGCCTCGATACGGTCCCAAGTGTTCCATCCCAAGCAACACAGCATGAACAAAGTAAAAAGTAAATATAGAGAACCAGAGATACTTTCGAATACTTTAACTTATCTCAGTACGTACCCACGATGACTTCAGTCATGTTAGTAAAATAAATTTTCAACGATATCACCTTGAAGATAAAATCATTGTCAGAGCGTGTTACAGCTCGGTTCATTAGTTTTCAAACAAATTGTTACCGATTCCCAGTCTCGTTTTTGTCAGAGCGACCACAGTGTAACGAACAAGAGCTAACTAGGTATTTTTTCTATTGAGATAAGTATGATCTTAGATAACTGTTTTTATTACATACAAGTATGTATTTAGAAGCAGTGATAGCTCAGTGGCAATGGCTACGGACTGCCGCTCAGCAGGTCCATGGTTCGAATCCCGCCGCGGGCTTGAGCTTCACCGCACGGTGGAAGGGCATTTTGCGAATGCCCGCCTGGCTAGCGACCACTCTCAAGTAGAAAATCTGTCACCAAGCACCTAACAGTATGATCCGGCAGCAGTCCTTGAGAGCCAAGAAAATTACATGCACGGAGACATGAAGGGCGCACGGTGACGGGGGTGACGGGCGCAGTCCAACTCGTGTTGACGAAATGCATCTGTTATAGGCAGAGGTTAGTCCACTTAACATCAGGTGGGCTTCGGGCTTGTTCGGTCACAATAACATATGATAAAAAAATGTAATAAAAACAGTACAAGTATGTAATAAAAATAGTAGCTGAGGCACAAGTAAGTTTACTTTTACCTAAGCTACAATTATCTACTCAGATATTGCTAATTTCTTTTTCGTCGTCAAACACAAGGTTCAGATTATTAGGAAGCCCATCTGCCCATACATAAATAGTTACTGTTAATGCCTTTATAAAAAAAATACTATGAACTATATACAAAACAAGAAACTACACGCTACAGCTACTATAATAAAAGCATTTAGACAACCTATAAGTCATTACAGACTCGCAGGCAGTCGAAATGCTCCAGCCCATTACCAGTTGGCAGCGAGCCCAGCATGCAGGCAGCATTGCCCCGTTGAATTGCAATGCTTATTCGTTGAGTGAAATAGCAGCATTTTGACGCATTTTTCACGCGTCGCACCGACCAAGCGCTCTGATAAGTTTTGGAAAATACGATGAGGTCCCGGTCCCCAATAGCTACTTACTTATATAAAATTTAAACTAGTGACCCATAAACTTGTGTTTTTGTTTTTCTCATTCATCTACGTCATAAACTGTTACGTTAGCATCGAGATAACTTACGTCAATGTACGTTAGCAGGGTAGTTGCAACGTTGTAAATCCAGTTTTATTAATACACAAAAGGGTTGCTACTGACATTGCGTACCAACCTAGAATAGTCCTTTGTATTAGATGCGATCAAAAATATCAGGCAAAGGTACAAAGTAGGTAATATGACAAACAATAAAAGTATTTACTTACCTATCTAGATATCATTGTCTGATTTATTCCAATTATAATTTCTCTAACAACTGCGTAGATAGGGGTAACTATTGATTTATGGTAATCCTTGGCCATTTCGTTTCGCGAACAAAATACTGAATATCGTCACGCGATGCGGTTTCTGTTAAAACTTGTCTAAGCTCCGTTTTTTGTTATAATAAGATTTTACAATATTACGTTGAACAACACCTTCGCCATTCCCGTGGGTTGCCGGGTTAGAATTGCACCTCCCCATATCTTCCCGTGGGTGTCGTAAGAGGCGACTAAGGGAAAAATACTGGAAGGTGGGCAGCAGCACTTTCTAAAGAACTGCCAACTTACACTGATATCACCAAGCCGCCTGCCAAGCGTGGGGATTATGGCACATCCCCCTAAATAGGGGAGGCTGTGTTCAGCAGTGGACGATCCGGCTGGTACAGTACAGTACAGTACAGTACGTTGAACAACAAAGGATGTAATTGAGTTGTAATTTGTACTTTAATCAATCTGACGTAGTATTTATGCAGAGATTTATCAAGTATATTCCCTATCAGGTAGTAAGAGAGTGCGTAGGTATATGTATAAGGATATAAATATGGAGTGGAAATTTTTGCAACTCAATATCATCAACCATTGAACATTACCACAAAGTCTAATAATTTGTTAAGTATTACATTTGCAAAATGAATCAAATCGTGTTAGAAAAATACTTGTACTCTGTAGAGTAAAAGTATTTTTCTAACGCGATTTGATTAATTTTGATATCTATCGTAAAAAATATTTTTGTAGGTAGGTAACGAACGTGTAATATTAATAACCAATCTGTAAACAACCCATTTTGTGTACAATAAAGAATATACTGTACTGTAACAGCCGACTCTTCCACTGCTGAACACAGCCTCCCCTATTAAGGGGGTGCCATATATGCCATAATCCACACGCTTGGCAGGCGGCTTGGGGATCGCAGTGAAAGATGACAGTTCTTTAGAAGGTGCTGCTGCCCACCTTTCAGTATTTTTCCCTTGGTCGCCTCTTACGACACCCACGGGATGATATGGGGAGGTGCAATTCTAGCCCGGCACCCCACGGGGTAATAATAAAGAATATAATAAGGAATAACTCTCAAATATAATGAAGTATCTTCTAAGTACATACCAGATCTGATGTGGTAAGCACTGTATTGATGACCTGCTTCGTTGTGAAGAGAACGAGGAAATACAAAATAATGGAAGAAATAGGGAAACGGTTTCAGAAGCTTCATGCACTGTTTTGCTATTTTTTATGGAAACTATTTCGGCATATATTTTTTAGGCCAAGTGCGCGTTTTTTTATATTAAAGTCAAAATAATTGATTCAATTTAGGCGTCTACGACGCGACGCTCTTATGAAGGTCAATTACAAATTTTAGTATTGAAATATCCTACATAGCAAGTTCAGCAAATTAATAAATGCCACTGCGAGAAGAACGGGCAAGAAACTAATAGATAGGTAGATGACATTTCCTTTTATTGAAAACATTAATTAAAAGCAAAATATATAGCAACAAAATATAGAGTTCATTTTTATTTTACCATCATCAGATTGTAACCTTTGCTAGGCGTAGATTAGATAATAGTTATTGATCGCTCTGAGTGGGGTGTGAATAACAGGTCTCTTTACTTTACCACATTTGGGTCCTGATTACCCTAAAGGTAGTGGGTATACTATCTACGAAATGCTTCCCGAGCAGGGTTAGCATTAGGAAGGCGGCATAGCCATAAAATCCAATAATGTGCATGGATCCGAAGCAAAATCTTTAAAAAGTTATAACCTCCTGTTGGCCTGTATTTTTGGCGAACACTTAATTTTGTATGTGTTGTCTTTTTCTCATAAGAGAAGCCTCTCTCTATTGTATGGGAGCCCCCGTAATTATTTATTTTATTTTATTTTTCATATTTGTTGTTATAGCGGCAATAGAAATACATCATCTGTGAAAATTTCAACTGTCTAGCTATCACCGTTCTTGAGATACAGCCTGGTGACAGACGGACGGACAGCGAAGTCTCAGTAATAGGGTCCCGTTTTTCCCTTTGGGTACGGAACCCTAAAAAGTTTGTTGATTAAACATTATGTTTAATTAACAAACAAAAAACGTGTTTTAAATCAACTTTAATGAAACGTTTTAGTTGATTTGTTTTGAACATGTAGTAAACATGTTTTATACAATAACCTTTTTTTTTATTCATACGGGCGGGGCGATTAACCCCACCAAGTCTTTCTTATAATACTTGCACTTGTCCATCACGACCCCTGTTGCAGATGGAGGCAGTTCTGTGAAGTACTTCCAAAGCGAATTATTTTTTCAACCTGTAGACATTTTTTTTGTTGTAGAGTGACTTTTAATTCAACAAAATTAATATAACTATGAATAGGATGTGGCTGGAGTAAATTCAAAACTCAGAGTTGCCAACACAATTTACCTCTAAATTATTATGTTGCTATACAAACAAATAGTTAAAATGAGTAATTAATTAAATAAAACACATTTTTTTGTATATGTTCAAAACGTGTTTAATTAAATCAAATCAAAATATTTTGAAAATTGTTTTAAATAACAATGTATTTTTTCCAGCGTTTTAAATACTTGTTTTAAACAAAAGTTTTAATCATTGCCAACCCTGGTCATGATCAATATACCGTACCTTATTAGTTTACGCGAACTTAAAGATTCATAGGTAAAACTTGTGTATATAGTAGGTAGTCAACAGGTATGAATGGCTTGAGGATGATAATAAATCGCGCAAGTCTTTTGTGTGAATACTTTGATAGTGATATATTACCTGTATTCACACAGTTAACATTTGAATACAATAAGAAGCTTAGTTTTTCTTACGCCTTACCTATTTTTATTTATTAGGTACCTACCTACATCATATACACCTCATTTAATCAGTGAGCGGGATAGAACCTTTTTTTTTTCTTTTTTTATACTCGTATCTGGCTTCGTAATATTGTTTGTCTGTTGAGTGATGCTGTGTGATTGAGTGCAGGGCGTGGGTCTGTCGTGGCTTCCGCAGGTACGACATAAACAAAAACGACACAGGTGATCCTGCCTATCAAGATACCATGATGTGCGAAAATCATGCGTAGATGTATTGTGGATGACGTACATACACTATAGAACCTTCTTTTGCCTTCCAAACAAGATGTGCTGTGTAATGTCACGGAGGAAGAAATTTACATCCATACTTACTTCATGTGATTAATGTATAATTTGATATTTTTCAAATTATTTTGAAGCACTATTTTTCGCTCAAAAAACAGTATGAATCAGGTTCTGAAGCAGTGATGGCTCAGTGGCATTGGCTATGGACTGCCGCGCAGCAGGTCTATGGTTCGGATCTCGCCACAGGCTTGAGCTTCACCGCATGGTGGAAAGGCATTTTGCGAATGTCCGCCTGGCTAGCGACCATTCTCAAGTAGAAAATCTGTCGCCAAGCACCTAACCACTTGAGAGCCAGTAATTGTTGGTTAACACCTTCGACCACATTATCACTTATCATCAGATGAGATTGTGGTCAAAGGCTTACATATAAAAAAAACACTCGTAAGAATTATGGAGACCCCTTATGTATAAGTTGGCTTAGCTTAGCCAATTGGCTGTGGAGAACCACGAAATCACGAACCGTGGGAAGTTACGTAGGTACGTGCTTAGTTTTTATTCTAAAATATTCACAAGGCTTTCTGTAGGCTTTAGTTATCTACGATCGTTGACCTATATATGATACAATATTCGGGATCGACAGAGTATGATACTTAGGAATGTTTTGGGTTAGCGCTTGTATACCCAATCTCTGTAACGGAGTCTTTATAATAATAATTATTAATGATTATTAAAATAGCCCATGTTAAGTAAAGATATCTAACAAATACTATAGTCATTATTAAGGGATCTTTTAAGTTGTGGTCAAAGGTATTACTTTATATGCCTTTGGTCATATAATATATAGCATATAGCACATTTGGTCATACATAGAGTAGATATAGCGCCGCTTACAAAAAAGGTGTTTAGTTTAAACACAGGTATTTGGGGCTAATAGTTGAAGCAAGGCTGAGGCAGGTTTAAATAGAAGCGCTTGCAATCAAGGGTTGATATAATAAACCAACTGCTGTTTGAAAGTTGGTCCCAGCATTGTTAATAGATTTTTCTATATGCTGGATACGATTGGAACTGAGAGCCTTTCAGCTAGTTGTGGCACCTGGCAACATTTGACTGTAGTTTCAGCAGATGGAAAGCGATGTCGCGTGGCCGGTGGAAGGAACATCATTGCCTAATAGATGCCTATTCACTCTTTATTTGATGACACTCAGATTATATCTTAATAAAGACGCTGCGGTAGGGGGTTCCATACTTTAGCCATACGCATTGTGATGTTGGAATGAATATCATATATAATTTGCTCAATAATGAGTAAACACAATCTTTTTGTAAAAAAATGATAAATTTTCCGAACATTACGGAAAAAGTATTCGACACAATATCTAATAAGTACTTTATCTACGACATCGAGATATAATCTACGGAGGCACTGAGATAATTCATACACATAAGGCATAATCATCTTCTAACCTCCTATTGGGGACGTAGATTACACTGTTATTATTTATATTTACCCTAACGACATTGAATTAGTTATCTACCTGCTAACATGTTCCATGGCTATATCGACTATCAGGTACGATGACGTGACAAATTACCGTTTGAAATATTATTGTCAGACCTATTGGAAATGTATTTATAATAAAATCAGGGTTACAAATAAATTAGTACCCACATCCTATTACCTAGTAGAGAATATTTAATCGTTTTATGGTAATGGCAGTACTATGATATAGATGTATTTCCTTCAACTAGGAATTGATTTCTATTTCATAGTTGTATCACGAAAACTACTTGTGAGTATTATCTACTATCCAGGAATTTACCTCCTCTGAAAATAACAATTACATAAATAATAAATATATCGGTATTTTAACAGCCTTAATGTAAGGTAAGTGCAAAAGGATAAGGTTCTCTATTCGACCGTATGTATTTCTTGAAAGTTTGTTACGCAATTACCTATGGTAGGTCTCATGGTGGTCCAGAGGTGGTCTCATTTAAATTTTATCAATATTGGTAAGTAGATTTTAAATTACACTCAAATAAGTGAAAACAATATTTGCCTTTAAGCCTTACATGGTAATTGCAAGTCTTAGTCTATAGAGATTAATATTGAGTATTGTGGAGGAGTGATAATCGATTGAGTAAGCAGTATATGAGAAAAAAAAACACTAAAAATGTATGAAAAAATGGTAATAAAATCAGAACAGACGTCGTACACTGAAAGGTATGAAATAACTTGTAGAAGTCGAACCATGAAAACTGTGATCGAATGAATGAAACTGAGGTACTCTGATTTGAATCAGCATATTACCGACCGACTTCAACAAGTTATTTAATACTTTTCGGTGTTAGTTTTTTTTACAAAAACAAGTATCTAAACCTAAAAAGCCTGCTTCTGAGTGTGACACTCCATGATGTATGACACCTATGTTTAAAACATAATTGGCTGTATCGCAATGTTATACCTAATTGAAAAAACTGCTTCAATTCTTTTTTACTTCAGGCAATTAAGGAACTATAGGAATATACTTTTGTGAACATAGATTTTTGTGGTTTAAAAAACATATGTTGGTACGGTCCATCACAACAATTGAAAACATCATCAATATTTGATTTATAAGAGTGCACATCGATCTCGGTAATAGCCCTTTGTCACGAAACAAGGTTTCAAAGCTATTTCCATTATTTGCAGTTTCAATTATAATCATTATGTAATTGCTGAACAGTGACAACACAGAATAAATAGTAGTACCAGACTACATTATCTAGTAATTAACTATGAATCAACACCATACGTATCCATGAATGGAAATCTAGGCAGGACTGCTGTTGGAATTCTATGCATGACGAAGTATTCTGTAATCTCAATTACCCGCCAAAATAAGATGTTTGAAATACTAATAAGTTATAAACACCATAAAATATTAAAAAATATAGGTTACATAAGTACAAATCCACAAAACTTTTCAATTAAGTCATATCATAAGGTATAGGTATATAGGTAGGTAGCTTGGCATCTATCTTCATTCCTTAGATACAAGTAATAAGCATATCATACTGCTTTAGAATAGTCCGTAAGAGAAGAGAAAATACAAGATAGTATGCAATACTAACTACTCTAATATACATGTATAAGTTGCAACCAAGTTTTGCTCAGTACCTATATTAAGTGTTTAGGCTAATACAAGGCAACAGGAGTTGTTATCTATCCGGAATTAAATCAAAACGAAGAACAAGTAGTATTTAATTAGTCCAGCCCAACACTACTTTAAAATTTAATGAAACTTAGGTATACTATCAAAATTATGAAAAACTATGTACTTAAATGTTAGTTGATACATTTAAACCGAGTTTTGAAAAGTTAAGTACGTAGGTATATAACGAGATTTATCCAGAAACCATCAGTTCGTTCTAACGGGTAAGTACACGGTTTCCACCCACATTCGTATGATCTTTTGGCTTAAGTTAAATAAATATTGGTACCTTATAGGTATAGGATAAGAAATATTGGGTAGGTACTTACTCCACAAACGACGAAGACTAGCACGAAGCCAAGGAAGAACTCAATTCCAAATCCTTGAAGTGATGTGACATCGGAGCCCAAAGAGGTCACTCCGAGCTTCCCAGCCGCCCGGTCTGGAGTCAGCGCCTTTAGGAGACCAGAGCCAGCGGCAGCACCTGCGCACTGCGCGATGATGTACAGGATCGCTCGCACTGGCTTCACTTTACCAGCTGATGCCAGCCCAACTGTTACTGCGGGGTTGATATGACCACCTGACACGTGGCCTATCGCCTGTTCAGAAGAAAATGTATAATAAATTATTTGTAAGATAAACAACAGCCATAACGTCGACCGTAGAACAAATACCTCCCCCGTTACATGGGGAGGTTTGCAATAATCCCCACGCTTTGCAAAGTCAAAGTCAAAATCATTTATTCAATTTGTTATCTACGACACTCTTATGAACGTCAATTACAAAATTTTGCTATTAAGGCTAGAGTGCCCTTTCCATACAAACTTAGTTTTGTCACAAGTGTTTAAACTCTGGGAAATGTTTTCATGTTTATCTATGATCTATATGCTTCTGGTTTGCCAGTCTTTCAGTTTATATTTTTTTTAGAAACTCACGGCCATTCTTTTTATGTTAAAATTATTACTTAGGTGACTGGCGGTGGTTTGGCAGATTTGGAATAATCCCAGCTATTTTTGTTTTCTAAATAATCACTAAGTTTTTAATACGCTCATTTAATTAAAGTCTTTTCCATGCAGCTTGATTTTTACTTCTGTGATAAGTTGATATCTTTATGAATTTTATTATACAATCCCACACAGTTACCTTAGAAAGACTTTGTGTTTGTCTTTACTAATCTAAACCCTGGCACCGCTAGTCTATTTTTATTACTTGTGTTGTAATAGTGGTTTTAAATTTACCTATCATATCAGCTGCTGCTCCCCACAACAGCGAGTTTTAATGTTGGGCTCTACATAACTAACTTGGGTAAAGAAAACATTTTTTCTTTTTCGAATTCAATAGTAATTTATTAGCGGAGAATCACATATAACACATATAATAGAATAACAGGCTTGATATTTGACAGGCGTCTTGAAGATCGCAGTGTAAGATGGCAATTTTTCAGACGGCGCTGCTGCCAACCTTCTGGTATTTTTCTCTTTGTCGGCTCTTACTACACAGGAAGATATGGGGGTGCAATTCCAGCCCAGTACCCCGGATTGTTTTATATAATATGTACTTATTTCAATGCTTGAAACTCAAGCTGCGGCACGTCATATTTTATGAAATGAGAATAATAATTATATATATTGGAATAATTGAATTCAATATTACATTGCTGATAAATTTATTGATAATGAAATAAGAAAATAAAAAATTATTGTCACATAGTACGTCAGGCAAATTTGGGTAAGTACTTACCTAATTATTACAATCAATAAATAAATTATGTAAGCTAGGACTTGTTTTTAAAGGCCACGACCGAAGGAAATTTACTTAAAAGAGAATTTTGCGAATGTATTCTGTACTTTTCGGATATCATTTTCTGTTTTAGTATCGGTACAATCTTGGCCCATAAACTGCACTGCAATAAATTTTATTGCTGATAGGTTAGTTTTCGACCACACCTGTTGGATAATGTGGATGAAGGTGTGACATGTTAAACTTATAATTACTGGACTTATATATTGAATTATTGCCTCTCCAAGAGCCTATACAAACTGTTGGGAGATTTGTACCTAGGTAGATTTGTACCTAGGTACAAATCTGTTGCCCAGCTGGTAGATAGCCAGGTGAATGTTATAAACGAAATTTCCGTACCACCACGAAAATGCGATAAAAATTTCCAGAAAGGTATTTTCTAATTCCATGATGCAGAGCTTGTATATAGAATCCCCATTTTACAGACCCTTCTACCATCTTACTCTATTGATATAAGTATTAGCCCCATAGAGATCTATCCTTTAGTTTCTGTGATCTGTAATTAGCCCCTATTATTAACTATACAGAATCTTAATTTTATCTGTTAAGATTAGAATCAGCATTTAATATTTTAGTTTTAGTAGAAATAAATACAGGCAATGCCTTCAGGTGTAAATTAATAACAAATTTAAGTGTGATCCGGTGCAGAAAAGCTGTCTTGTGAAATCCATAATTTTTGTGAAGGCAGTATTCGTTACGAAGAAATCGTAGCCCAAGCACGAATAACTTGCGAAATCGTAACCGTTTCGTAAACGTATCGCAATGTCACCATTTTGTATAGGATTTGATCAGCGCCTCTACAGTGCGTAAAAGGAACTAAATTTTGACAGAAAAAAAGGTTTTGACAACTAACGTGTCGAGATTTTAACGTGAATGTTTTGTCACGTAAAAAGTTTTGTATGAAATCGCGAGCACGAACCTAATTCTAACGTAAGCTCGAAGGCTGGCTATCGAGGATCTGTCAAAAATCTACGAATGTCATGTCACTGAGAAATTTTCAGTCAGATGGCTGATGTAACGTATTCAATTGTGGTAAAACTTCGAAAATTCATGTTATTATTGTGTTTGTTCATTCATAATTTACCTATGAAAAGAGTTACAAACATGGCAGCAAGATTAGAAGTAGTATTGTACCATGTCGTTTACCAGGTGCAAAGTTGGTATTTATTAATTTATGGCACTGGAGGGAAGTGATGCTAATATACGATGAACCCAATTCAGGACATTTTCCAAAACTCTGCATCAAACAGCGTCCATATTCCACCGTTCCAGCCCACATTTACACCAATTTCGCTCGTCGGATATGTCTTGCGGCGCAATAATGTTGCTATGAAATTCTTCATTGTGCATGGTCAAATTGAAAACAATAAGGCTCAAAGAAGATCACCTATCCATTCAAGATTTCAAGATCAACCAAAGCTGTCAACAAATGCACCAGAAGAACACAGGCAGCGACATGAAAGGAATACCAACGGATTGTCAGACTAACTACCTACGAACTCTGAGGTGATGACCATGCTCACGCCAACATTCTAACCACTACGAAGAAGAAGATTTTAATGTGAAACGTAGAAGCTGTGTTATTGGACTTTTGGTTCTTAATAAAAATAAACGAAGTGCAATTGTGCGTTTCATTTATTGGTACCTATATACCGAACAGTTCGTGGGTTAGGGATAATAGGATATCTCGTTGGATGTTGTGAAACGCGACTAAGACAAAATTCGTGGCAGCATGCCACTACTAAGGTCGGTGTGAGTGGGATGTTGCCACGCATTGAGCATACAACAGTGATGATGAGATGGATCAGTGTGTGCTTCTATTGGTGGCGCATCAAATACTATTGGGTGGCGAACGCATAGCAGGGCCGTGAGAAGCATTTTTCTTCCCCCTCTGATCTTATAGGCTAGGTAAGTTCGATATCATGCTCGTTTGCCACACTATTCCTTAAAAATAAAGGAAAGTAGATGAATAAAAAGACAAAACTACACCAACAGTTAAGTAATTTCTTTATTTTTGGTAATGTAATAACAGACACAATCATAATCCAAAAAAAAAACCAACCATAAGCTGACTAATACAAAATAAACGCTTTAATTATCCTAAAATTAATATGAACTTAAAACAACACTAAGCCTAGACGGTTACAAGTCACAGCACTCCCGATTTGTAGTAACGGCGCATTCATGAAATGCTATATGGTTTGTCTTTGCAAAACTGTTAGGTAGGTACATTACTACGCACTCCAGGTTTTCACAGCATTCTTCTTTCCCAGAACAGACGGTAAAATACCGCTGGAGACGAAAGTTCTGTCGGGAATCACCTTTAGTGAACAATTAGAACTTATAGAATGCACTGCTTGAACTCAATAGCCTATTTTTCTGCTGAAACACGATAAAATTAAGCGCAAAATACACTTCACGCCGGCTGGCGGCCCTTCAGGGTTTCTTGAAACTCCTCCCTCTGTTTAAAGGTGTAATAGTAGCTGTTTGTAATTCATATAGTAAATTATCAGTGGCGTAGATTCTTGGCTTGAGAATTTATAGCTCATAATTTATATATAATGTTTTATTTTAATACCTCTAATGATGTTACAATAAAATTTGGTTCACTGAGCAAGTAACGCATAGAGAAAAGTAACATACCGGAAAAAAATATGTTTGGTTTTCACCAAATAAAAAGCTAAATTTGACGAATATCAATCATAGAGGAACCAGTCCAGCGTCACCAACCTTAAAATAAGGAAAAGTATTGCAGGTGTACCGATTTCTGTCCAAAATTACCAAATACGATACGAGTCATTGTCACCTTGACAACTCAACTGGACTGTCATGGCTATAGACTAATCATATTGTTTCCGGTATATTACATTTCTCTATGTCATAATGTATGTCATGGCACTTAGTAAATATTAGGTCCTTACATATGAAATTGGCGTTTTTCGTACTGGCCACTTTAATCACGAATTTCTCCTCTTTGGTAAGGAATTCCAAATTCAAATTTGTACAGCTATAGACTCATGTATTTGTGCTTCGATGATCGTCATTCATTTGTTTTTTTTCTTCTGTTTTTTTCTGTTTGCGTCACTCATTTTACAAAATGGAAAACCTTAAATATCGCATTATTTACGAGTACGAGTTCCGCCGTGGCACTAGTGCTGCGGAAACAACTCGAAGGGTGAATGATGTGTATGGCGGTCGTGTTGCAAAAGAAAACACAGTTCGTTTTTGGTTCCAACGTTTTCGTTCTGGAAATTTCGACCTGCAGAACAAGCCCCGTGGACGGCCTGAGACTCAAGTTGATAATGAAGAGTTGAAGGCTATTGTGGAAGCGGATCCATCGCAAACCACGTCCGAGTTAGCTGCAGGCTGCGATGTTAGTGATAAAACTGTTTTAATTCACTTGAAGCAAATTGGGAAGATTAAAAAGCTTGAAAGGTGGGTACCTCATGAATTGACTGAAACAAACCGGCAAACGCGCGTCGACTGCTGCGTTACATTACTAAACCGGCACAATAATGAAGGTATTTTAAACCGAATCATTACCTGTGATGAAAAATGGGTTCTTTACGATAATCGGAAGCGCTCAGCGCAATGGTTAGATCCTGGCCAGCCAGCCAAATCCTGCCCCAAGCGAAAATTAACCCCAAAAAAGTTACTTGTAAGCGTTTGGTGGACTAGTGCCGGTATTGTTCATTACAGTTTTTTCAAATCTGGCCAGACTATTACGGCTGATGTCTATTGTCAGGAATTGCAAACCATGATGGAAAAGCTAGCGGCTAAACAACCTAGGCTGGTCAATCGCTCCACGCCACTGCTGCTTCACGACAACGCTAGACCACACACTGCGCTACAGACGGCTACTAAATTAGAAGAGCTTCAATTGGAAAGTCTAAGACATCCTCCGTACTCCCCGGACCTTGCTCCAACAGATTACCATTTTTTTCGAAATTTGGATAACTTCTTGCAAGGGAAAAAATTCAACTCCGATGGGGCAGTCCAAATCGCCTTCAAAGATTTTATTGATTCCCGTCCGACTGGTTTTTTTAGTAAAGGGATCAATGAACTACCTATGAGATGGCAAAAGTGCATAGAAAATAATGGTTCATACTTTGATTAATTAAATATATTATATTAAAAAATATTCGACTTTTTGTTCCTCCCATACAAAACGCCAATTTCATATGTAAGGACCTAATATATCACCTCAAATACATTTTATTCAAAAATTTTAATATTTCATAGTGAACATCAATACAATACGGAAATCGCAAAGAAAATGCTAAGTCTGTGGTGTCGAAACACAAATAAAAATGTTTAAACAATAGATTTCCTTGAGATCCAGAACCGGTGAGTTGATGAAAATATGTCATTGAAATTACATTATTGTTTCAGAGCTAATGATCGCTTGGTTTTTATTGTAATTTAAGTAGGTATGTGTTATCATGCGAATTGCTGTACTTACATATATTTGTATAGAAATTACAAATATTTACGTAACGTAAAGTAAGTTTAGTGTTGCTCAAGGAAAGTATCGATACCTTTGTAGTATCGATTTTTTATAATGTCAGTGGTATGGGTACATATACTTTTTCATAGTGTCAATAAGTTAGGAAATATCATATTCAATGCTGGTGATCATAAACCATCACGCGGAATGTTTTATTATGCCACGAAACTTAACATGTGTATTTTAGGGACTGTTATTTACATCTTTAGCTCAAAAGCATTTTGAAACACCAGGTATTATCAATTTTTCTCTACATAACTGGCACAGTACTTGCTAACTGAACGGCTAGAGCAATATTTATTATCTAACATATGTAAATCGACCTAAATATTATACAATTAATAATAAATAGCGTAAATAACGTCATATCTATGCTTGTGATAATAATCTGAGTTGTTTTTTTTTCAGTTCATTTAAACAAAACTCCGTCGCTTATATACTTTCAAAGTAAATGCTGAATCGATAGAGCTATGGCATGGAATTTAAGGTACTATGTCACCTCAATACTATATAAAAATCAACATGTGTATCAACATACAATCCCAATTATTTAAATACTTATAATACTATACTCTACATTGTTTGATTTTAAAATTAACCAACTTTCGAGTGCAGTTAAATAAACTATTTTTGTAATTTCAGATATGCATATGTTACGCAGAAAAATATTAATTGAATCAATAAATAAAACAAATCAGTGCAGAAGAAGCTTCTTGCAATACAAATGAAACAGATCAGCTGCAAGATTAAATTAAATATCTAAATAATTCAACTACCTACACCAAAAAAGTTTTTAAAAGTCAACAGTCTGTATATAATTAAAAAAAGTGCGTCAGAAATACTACATTTTATGATTGAACTACAAATAATAATAATTGTTAACAGTTGATGACAAGTTTACTAGTGCAACTTACGTGCAGTATTTTTTACTTTTACATATACGACAGTTAGAAAATAAGTATTATATATTGAAAACTGTTATGTACAATGAAAAATATGTATTGTAAAGATGTTCTAGTACACAAATTACTTTGGAACTATGTATACATACCCCAATAATACGGTTTTCGATACTAGCGAAGATATATCGCACGATAAAATATTTTGATGATTTTGAATAAATTAATAAATCTGTGTGAAATATTTGTTTTATTTTATATTTCCTTAACATATATTTTATAAACCTAACCTTCTTACCATTTTTTCCTATATCGATTATAATGGAATTGATTTCATTGTAACTAATCGATTTTAGGGAATCAGTAGTACAACACTCACAAATGTCACTATTATTGAGTTGGAAATATAGTTTTCATTTGTAATGGTTGGTATAAAATAACTTCAAATCTGAGTTTCAAAGCAACAAGGTCCGTGCCAACTCTTAATATTACTTGCTCAGTGAGAGGAACTTTTATAGGCAAAATAAGACTTAAAACCTCTTTTCGAATGAGTTGTTAGGTCTTAGAAAAAAGGTATGATTGTTGTGATTTACGCTGGATGACGTCACTTTTGTAATCCTATCGAGTTCACGTTAGCCAGCAAACGATGCGGCGTACTGTCAACCATTGCCTCCTGCGTAAACGGGCGGTGAACTCGATACGATAACGTTACGGACTATCGAAATGTTTGTGCTTGGGCTATAGCCCAGAAGATTGAGTTTTAATATACGTAAGTTATATGAACCTATTGCTGGTGTTTTCCTTGTTGGCCTTGATTTGAGTAAAAGAAACTCGTTTTGTGCTTAAAAGTCTTGAATTTCCAATGAAAGATCAGTTTATAAAAGGTACTTATACCAGTTGTATACCTGAAAGGTGATGAACCCCGGAAGTTCACATGATGCTTTTAGTAACCATCAAGCATCGTGACAACGACCCAGCACAGGTAATTCTTGTGTCATGCATGATCTCTATAATCCCCCTAGATACAACGATGTGCAAAAGTTACCAAGCCAAATCATAAGTAAATTGCCGAATACAATTTTTTGCACGGTGGAAGGGCATATTGCTAATGCCGCCTGCATGGCTAGCGACAACCCTCAAGTAGAAAATCTATCACCAAGCACCTAACGGTGTGTTCCGGCAGCTGTCCTTGAGAGTCAGTGAAATTACTAGCATATGAGACTTAACAACTACGCCTCAAGGTGACGGGCGCAGTGCAATTCGTGACTTGTGACGAAATGTATCTGTTATAGGCAGAGGTTTGTCCGCTTAACGTCAGGTGGGCCTCGAGCTTGATCCATCACAATAACATAAAAAAATAAAACAATTTTGCATACTTATCACCAAATGCAGTATTGACCAAGGTGTTATATTCGTTTTCAGTTAACCTCAGTGGCGTGCAAAGCGTCCAAGCGTATAAAGCTATCGCGAATTTTATGCAAATAAGGGCACTTTAGTACGTAAACTAGATTACGTATTAAAGTAGAGTGAGCTTTATATGGTCTCGTTTAAACTAAGTTTAAGTGATATTTTACTCTTTTTTAAAAGTTATGAGTATTTTCGTTTTAAATTCTTTGATATGTAATAGCTTAAGCCATTGATTTGGCCACACATGAAAGCGTACAAGAGCGTTACTGCCAAGGCCCACATTTCTAAACTAAACTAAAATCAAAATTTAGATACTTAACAAATTAATATTCATGTTACTATACTGTAGTTCGATAGAGATATACCGTTCACTGTTATAATTTTATACCTTTGCAAAATAATTTAAGCATTTAGGTATTATACATATATAGATAAGCATTTTACCGAGTTTAGCGCCACAAAGATAGCAAACCTGCATACCTATCCAACCTACTACTTAAACGAATTTCGAGATAACGCTTATCTGCTTTGTTTTCCATAATGTGGGCAAATATGTGTCCACGTAAGCCAATCGAAAACACGGGGGTTTAGCTATAAGTTAACAAAAGTAAGGTAGGTATTATCTTAACGACGTCCACATTTTCTATGAGATAACATTTATTTAATGAATTTATTGAATCTATAAAATGATGTAATGCCATGACGCAATAATATTATAATCGGTGACGTGAGCCAAACGGTTCATAAATGGTAGGTAGATAGTTTTATTTATATCTATGATGCTTAAAATATTAAAATAATCGCAACCTTTATTTTTACACACACGAGGTAAAAAGCAAATTGGCTTTAATTTGCTCTACTTGTACACACACACGAAGTAAATAAAGCCAATTTGCTCTACTTACGACTCATTATTGTAATCCAGCGATGGCTCAATGGCATTGGCTATGGACTGCCGCGCAGCAGGTCCATGGTTCAAATCCCGCCGCGGGCTTGAGCTTCACCGCATGGTGGAAGAGCATTTTGCGAATGCCCGCCTGGCTAGCGACCACCCCCAAGTAGAAAATCTATCGCCAAGCACCTAACGATGGATTCCAGCAGCTGTTCTTGAGGGCCAGTCATTCTAGGTTAAGCCTGTTGACACCTTCGATCACATCATCATTTACCATCAGGTGAGATTATGGTCAAGGGCTTACCTATCAGCAATAAAAAAACCTTTTGATAGGTATAATAAATGTAGGAGTATGTGTTTGGGTAGTATGTGAAATATAGGAGTATGTTGTCTTAGGTTTTCGGGATTATTCCACTTAGTAATTAAACAACTTTAAATGGTTTAAAGTTGTTTAATTACTATAGGAGTATGTGTTTGTGTATGTTTTCGAACTGACCTACGCAACGTCTATACCGATTGTGAAGAAATTTATTAAACTAAATCTTTGACTCCTTGCACATAGGATAACTTTATTTAAATTTACTGAATAGCTCTGATTTAAATTATTCCTTTCTAGCTTTAAGCTCGCATGTGTATTATCTCTTCACAATACCTAAGATTAGTGGTTGTGTGTGGCTAGGTTTGTGAGTTTAATATAATATTATAATACAAGAACTTACAGAAACAACAGCGAAGATAGTAAGGCCGAAGGCGAGGGCAATGAGGACGATGTCTGGTGCTGCATTAGCGCCCTGCGAGATGTTTATACAAGCGCCGCAACCGAACAGGTTCAGAAGAAGGTTACCTGCGGGGAGACCATAGTATGTTATCACCATATTATCATTGTAGGCTGACAATCTTGGATTCCTCAGAAGTTTCCTTGCTACGTTAGGTTCAACGTCCTTGTACGGATTGACCAAAATTGAGATCCCAAGCATCTGGAAGTGCATTTTGCGAATGCCCGCCTGGCTAGCGACCACCCTCAAGTAGAAAATCTGTCGCCAAGCACCTAACAGTGTGTTCCGGCAGCAGTCCTTGAGAGCCAGTAAAATTTCAGGCACATGAGACCTAACAAATGTACGTCTCAGTGTAACGGGCACAGTGCAATTCGTGGTTGACGAAACATATCTGTTATAGGCAGAGGTTAGTCCTCTTAACACAAGGTGTGCCTTGTTCCGTCACAATAACATAAAAAATAAATTAAAAGAAAACTATAGATCATCTAGTATATATGTATTAGATGTAATATAATACGAATCTACCATAATAATGTCAATGTCTAGGTATAGGTCATCTACGATATGACCTATAGATATTGACATTGCGGTGTCCTGATTGGATGAAAAGCTGAAATAGATTGTTGTCCAATTTAATATGTTGTTAGCGAATATAAATCAGTGCGCCGCAGATCATCATCGTGCTTGGAATTTTAGCAGTTCAGGAAGTTCTGTACTGTGTCGAAATGTTACACGTATCTGCATCGTATACAAATACAAATAAATTTATGTCATCTTTATTGTGAAAAATTTATGATGAGTCTCTGACTCTTAAACTAGGCTGGTGGCCTGTATTTCGAGAGCCAGGTCATTCCTGGCTTAGTGAATCTGTAACACATCTATATTTTTTCTTTCTTACCAATTCATTGAAACACAGATACATATAGGAGAATATTTTAACGAAATTTTGTTTCCATTCAAAACTATCGTCTTTTTGCATATTTATGTATCTACATGTACGTATCTATATAATATGTGCCGTAAATACAATACTCATAAGATAAATCAGTCTTTGGCAAGACATTAGATAATCAACTAAATATATAAATAAAGTACATAATAAAAAATGGTATAGTTATCTTGTACGATGAATTATGTAGTATAATTAGTACCTACCTTATTAGATGTGGGTACATGTATCAAAATGATGGAGTATTAGGTATAATAGCCAAGGCGTACTATAATAATTCTCTGCTTTGGACACTAATGTCTTATACCGACCACAAACAGTTCATCTGCTAATGGTTATTACCATTGGTGCGCAATGCTGTCGGCACTCCTTATGTCAGGAGTGTCTAATATCTGCAGATACATTATGTAATGAGTATTTTCGTATTGTCATGCTTTTCATTTTCAGGATTGTTCGTATTTTTACTGAAGCTTTAACCAATGTTTGCGTATGATTCTTGGTTGAAGCAGAGTCTTCTTTAACGCAGTTCTAAGGCACCTGTCGAAATACATAGATATAGTTGCTTGGCAATGGCAACAGATATTCTACTTGGGTTCTCCATCATTCATCTGGGATGCTATGCAGAAAGTTCGTGGTGGGAAGCCCGCCGCGGGCTTAAGTTACACTGCGATGTGCTAGAGCTTTTTGTAAATGCCCGCCTGGCTAGGTACCACCCTCAAGTAGGTAATAAATCTGTCACCTAGCATCTAACGGCGTGTTCCGGCAGCTGTCCATGAGAGCCAGTAATTCCAAGAAGTGTATGATTGATAATTGAAAACTTACCAATGAATTCTGCTAGCAGGGCCCTGCTGATACCAGCCGCGCCGCCTGCCAGCTCGTCCAAGCCGAGTTTGTTTCCTAATTCACCCATGATTCTGATAACAAATATAAAATACACAAGTTAATTTATATGTAGCAGTAGGTAGTTAATCTTACGAGTAGATTCGTGTTTAACTACAGTAGGGTTGAAACTGTCCTTAGAAATATTTTCGTCAGTTATTTCCCAAGATTTATTTAGGTAGAGCACAAATTTTTAAGCTCTTTTAATATGTTTAATAGGTTAGCCTTTGGCCAATGTCTCACCTGATGGTAAGTGATGATGTGGTCGAAGATGTTTTTCAGGCTAACCTAGAACTACTGGCTCTCAAGGACAGCTGCCGGAACACACCGTTAGGTGCTTGGCGATAGATTTTCTACTTGAGGATGGTATTTAGCCAGGCGGGCATTTGCAAAATGCCCTACTATGCTATAACGCCCGCCATTCAAGACGACAACCGAGACCGACGGCTTAACGTGCCCTCCGAAGCACGGAAGCGCTCAGTAGTGATGTCACAAGCGGTCACCCATACAAGTCATGATCGCGGCAGCCGTTGCTTAACTTTGCTGATCGGTTATTAAGCTATGCAAACTACGCTATGAGCGCTTCAAACGGGATACGAACCCCTATCTATTCTACAGGCTTTAATCTAGTCGACGATGAAAGGAGATGTGAGTTTTCTGATCTAATCCGTCGCGTCGCGTCCTAGCGGACCGGTGCGGTCATACATTATTAGCTTATCAAGGCTTTGCTGACAATTATATATAAAAAATAATTGTAATTAGTTTATAACAACCACAGCCTGATCGAACAAAGAGTGACAAAGCAACGACGTAGGTATATGACCCTTTTTCAAAGGCTCATTTGTTTTGTTGTGAAGCCCAAATTAAAGGCTCGTGTTATACTTCGCTGGCTCACTACATCTGATAACATTCAGGGTTCCTCAATTTACATATACACCATTACTTCTCTAGGGCAGCCTAACTTCAATTCGTGGTAAGCAACAATGGATACAAAGAGAATGGAAGCAAATAGAGATGGCTCAGCGATATTCCACGGTGAAGAGCGGTAATCATTAGGGAGGTAAATGTGAACACCGTACCGGATGTGTACCTATATTATAGCAATTAGGCGAAGGGCATGCTCCGGTTGTCACCTACAAACTGTGACCGTTCGAAATGTGATAATTAACGAGAAATTGGGAAAGCATGTTTCCGGGATTTATGCATGGGAACGGAATAAATTGTGGATGAAACAGGAAGCTCAATTACCTAGTTGTTACTGGTTGGCGCAGATAGTGACTACCTACATGGACCTAGATTCCTCACAGCTGTTTTTTTATATTGCGCAAAGCTTTAAAAACTCTCCATCATTATACAATCAGATATTGAATAAATGATTTATAGCATTCAATATTTAAACCTAGGCTAGGTTACCACCTAAAAAAAGTCGTCAAAATAATGCCAAGCCGTGTTTGATCATGATCACTTTTTGTTCAACAAAATTAACTTATTCCTTGAGTATGATCGGCATAACCAAGTATTAGTCTAGTAAGTCGTAATAACTTTAAATCAGTAGGTATATTTGCTAGTACCTACTGAAGATAATTCAGGAAATGCGTTCAGGGTTAAGATATTGATCCACCCCACACCACTATATAAAATCGAAAATGGCCACTTAGATTTTTTACAAAAACAAATCAATAAAATAAATGATCGAGAATCTCATAATAATTCGAATTCCCTTATATAAATATTTATCAAAATTTCAATACCTTCCCGTGTAGCGCTAATAATATCTTAGCATTTCTATTTATTAATAATATTTTAGCATTCTAGGTTAGTATCTTAATAAAATGACTTCCATGGCACAGATGTGCAGGCACATAGACAGACTGACGGTGTGACATGAAAAAACTAAATATTAATATTTCCAGCATCTGAGCAAAACAAATGCGCGTTTGTGCATGTTACTGTCGTCATTATATTTGCTCAATATATTATTTGAGATTCTTCCATGCATTTTATCGCTTTTCGCAGTAGTAATAATATATGTACGATTCGCATAAAATCTTCGTTGGCAGTGATCCACCGAGTCTGGCACTTAAGAGGGTCTCGAGTGCACGCACCAAGGTCTGTGTCGTTTACCATGACCGTTCTCACTTCGCCTTACAAGCTCATACGTAAATGCTGCTGTAAATCTTGACATTAATGCCTTGCCCATTATTAACTTTCTGTTAAATAACATACGACATGTACTCACTAAGGTTTAATTCAGAATTCATTAATTATACACTTTTATATATAATTAATGAGCTTCTCTCAAAGAAATTGATGAAGAGACAACTATAGGATTATAGTACCAATATCTTTGACTACTGTCTCACCTTTTAGTAAGTGATGATATGGTCGAGACTTTAACCTGTTATGAAATCTACCTCTGAAGGACAGCGGCTGGAATACACCAGCGCTTGGCGACACAGATTTTCTACTCTTCAACTTCGAAAAATATTTTTAAAATAAATGTTATTATTTACTAGATTTCCTATTATAACGCTAGTATCTATTAAAAGAAACTTTTGGTATACCTAAGCCTAGGGAAGACATGAGGACTGATAGAATCTTGATGTCTTCTGAGGGAAGATTTTTCCCTTTTTGCTCTCTCTTGGTATCTAGTAATATATATATATTGCAGTCTACCCATCGTTTACTATGTAGACACAGATTATGATAGTTCAGATGTTCAATGTACTTACAATAATGTACATATTAGTGTTTGTGGGTAACCGACCTACATATACTCGTATACGATATTGGAAGATCTCGTAGCGAAGTTTTCGTAGCCGTTCTTAACCGATCAGCTAAGTTAAGCAACGTCCACTGCGGTGATGACTTGGATGGTTGACCGTTAGTGACATTACTACTCATCGCTTCCATGCTTCGGAGGGCTCGTTAAGCCGTCGGTCCCGGTTGTTGTCTAAGGATGGTAGTCGTTACAGCATGGAGGTAGATAGGGCATTCTGCTAACATCCGCCTGGTTAGCTACCACCTTCTTGTAGAAAATCTGTCGCCAAACACCTAAAGGTGTGTTCCGGCAGCTGTCCTCGCAAGCGAGTAATTCTAGGTTAGCCTGAACAATATCTTCGACTACATCATCACTTACCATCAGATGAGATAGTGGTCAAAAGCTAGACTGTCAAGTGTAAATAAAAAAACACAAGTATCTCTATCTATGTCTGGGTTGATTATTACTAAATGTTTTTGCTCAGTTTGGTGAGAAGGACCTTTACCTTATAATTCACCTGCTGCTGTCAAGCTGTAATACCAAGTATGGCATATACATGGCACGTTGTGACAGCACTATGTTTGCTCTTGATTTAGTTGTTGTGTTAGTGGAGGCGCTACTCTAATACCTTATGCCAACGTTGACCACTCTGTTGGCTTTTGCTATCATTGAGACGATGTGTTGGGTACCCATCGTAAGTTGCGGTGTCCTCATGTGTCACTAGAGCAGTACTATCTACTTACTAGGTACTCCTATATAACCAATAATCAGATAATTATTCTTTTTTTATGTGATTTTGACGGAACAAGCACGTGTTGTTACAATCATTTGTATGTGTTACTAAATTATTATCTGTAGCTAAATAGAAAAGAAAATATCGGAGCAGAGATTATTTTTCCATCTTTTTAAGTGTTTGTCTGCGTCATCACGACATAAAATATATTTAATAGTTTCATGTAAACTAGGAAAGCCCATCTAGAACCTACCACTAATTTACCAGTTGTACTCGTACCTTCACTGAAAGTTTCCGAAACACGCTAATGGGAGATTTTGACCTCGAAATGTCCAATATTTATATTGAAAATGATGGTTATCATACGACTATAGATGGTTTTGGAAATACTGTGATTATCGTCGACATGTAGTGTCAACCTTAATGTATCCTTCTAAAAAAGAGACTATGTGTTAGTACCATGTCATAACTAAATATTGTAAGGGTCAATATTTGCTTCATAAATCATGTGAATAAATTTTATCGCGACAATGTATTTCAATGATTTTTATTGACTGATTTTGTATAGAAGTGGAAGTGACCGTAAAAGTTCAAGGTAATTAACTGGCAATAATATGAATAACCCTATTTTACATGTAACGTGTTGGTATTTGTTATTGTGTTTGTTGCAAAGAGTACATTCGAGAACAATGCAGAATGTAGAATTGTGGACATGAATTGTAGTATCTAATTTCACTTCAGACCTACCTATGTGCCTGGTTAGGTAAATAATGTACATGAATTATTAATTAATTAAAAAAATATATCTAAAAACATATTAAAACACTGACAAATGTTAAAATTCTGTCACTATCGGACTGCATAGTTAGTTAGTGAAAGAGAGGAGACATATAAAAAGAGGGATACAGATATCTAAGAAGAAGGAAAGCAGCGCCATCTAATGTGCTGCCCAAGACGACTGCCAATCTTGAGAATTATGGCAAACCCCTTCTTATGGGGTAGGCTTTTGTTCAATTGTGGATCACACTCTACTTTTCATCACCATCACGAGGAAAATACTATCATATCACTGATAACAACGCTACATTATGTCAGTACCCTTTTTCGAGTAGATGGAAAATTGGACAAAGTAAAAAAGTACGGTGGGGTGAATGTAATTTTTTTTTATTGATGTTATTAAGTGGAGGGAGAAGTAGTCCACGAGCGGAGCGGTGACATTGCAGCTTTAAAGGACGGGTCCATTAAATTTAAAGCGTCACCGCTCCCGTTCTGCTTGAAACTGCACTGTGGTCGTTAGTTGTTGTCTCGTTCTACCAGTAATTTTACTTGCTAAAGTGCGCTTCGCGTCTAAATACGCTAGTAGGTATTTGCGCAATACTGCTTCAAGGCATAATATCTGACACTGCCGAGGTACCAACACAGGCTCTTGCTAAAGAAATCTACCATCTGGTAATAAACGATTAGTTATTATTCAATAGTACCTACCAATCGTTCCTTTATCTAAACTAAAGCCCAGTTGCCCATTGACAAATATTAAAAGGTTAATTATGGCCCTTGGGACAACCTGCCCCGTAATCCAAAACACACACCGAGTTGTAAAACATACACTGATGTGATATCAGTCAGATACTACATTGTATTGCGTTCACTTGGTAGGTACCGAGCCTAGCTTTCATTAGATGAAGCGTCCTCTTTGAATATGTATTAGCCAATTGGAGAGGGATTTGCTTTGATCTGCTGGTGTAAGTGTTAAAGAACATGCCGGTGACCGTCTTCGGGGTTTCCTTTATCTAGTCATATTGCAGTAATTATCCTAGCCCAACCACCTCACGCTTGCAGCCTCCTATAGTCAATATGTACGTACCATTTTCAAAAATGTTAAAGACACAAAACAACAGTTTTGATTTAGCTAATTAAAATTACGAACAGCCCCTCCGTGATACGCAGTTAAGTAATCATTAGGCAATGTTAGTAAGTATTTATATTCAAACAATGCCTCTAATTCGACTCGTATATTGAAATTACACACACGATTCGAATAACTTGATTTGGGTGCAGGGTGAATAGGCATTCCGCTCGCACTACTCATTCCAAAATAACATTAAAAGTAAATGGAATTTAGGAACTAAAATATGTACTTACTCATCTTTATAAATTAAAAACACTTTCATCGTAAGAACCTACACGAAATTTCATAATAACATTTATTTTATGTTATTGTATTGTGAGTTGTGACGGAACAAACAAGAGGCTTGAACTGATGTTAAGCGATCACCTCTACCTGTAACAGATTCATTTCGTCACAATTGACGACGGTCATCCAAAGACATACAGTTAAGTCTCATGGGCCTGTAATTTTACTGGCTCTCAAGGACTGCTGCCAGAACACACTGATAGGAGCTTGGCGACAGATTTTTCTACTTGAGGGTGGTGGTTAGGCAGGCGAACATTTGCAAAATGCTCCTCCACCATGTGAAGCTGAAGCCGGTGGCAGTGGGGATTGAATCACAGACCTGAGGCACGGCAGTCCACAGTTATAACCGCTCGGTCATCATTGCTTCAAAAATTACATAGGTTTAATGAAAAAAGATTTAATAGGATTTGGACTAGACACATTGCAATTCAGATTCCAGATTCTAGATTAGATACCCTTCAAAGAGCATAAGTATAAGTAGTAGTAGTAGTAGTAGTAAGAATCCAAAATATTGGTACCTACCAACTTAGGTACTGAGTTTTTCAGCTTGGTACGGCAGTGATTATTCTGGGCAATCTGTATTTGTTACGGATATGGGTACCTTGTTGTTTAGTTAACACGGCAGTTATGACTTATATCCGGTTTTTTACTCTCATAAAAATATGAAGCCATCATTTGGCTGTTGTTCGTCAGCTTACGACCGTCAATTTGTGTTATTTTTAGTTCTTTTTGTAAGAATACGAAACAGGTTGAGTTCAACCACGTTTTTAAGATAATGATTTCTCGCGCCAAGAACGTGTTTATATTTACTGTTCCTGCCCGTATACGAATGATTTTGAAGCACTCGTAGCGAAGCTTTTCGAGTCGATTTCAAGCGGTCATCTAGGTTAAGGGAACTGTTTCCATATTTGTTTGACATGAATCGATTTGACATTAACTTATTTATTCCAATTATGACAATTTTCTTTTATTTGGTTTAAAACTTTGACACTAAATTTTATTGTACAACATATATGGGTGCAACTTACCTGAAATAAATTTTAATTTGAATAGTGCATTCCATTTTTTTTATGCCGATAGGTTAACCTTTGACCACTATCTCACCTGATGGTAAGTGATGATGTGGTCGAAGATGTTGTTCAGGCTAACCTAGAAGTACTACTGGCTCTCAAAATTTTTTCCATACAAAAGTACTTTTGTCATGGTTTGAAAAAGTTTTCACACTTAGTGAAATTAGCATTTATGTGTTTCAGCCTTGATCTACGTTTGTGGTTTGCTAGTTTTTCATTTTATTTTTTATTTTATCTTTTAAGGCTGTGTCTTCATAGCACCTTCCATACAAACGTAGTTTTTGCATATTTTAAATACCAAGTGTTCAAAATCGGTGAAGTTTTGCATGCATGTCCTTTAGCTTAATATTTTATCTCTAAAAATGTGTGTGGAAATAAGTATTCCCATACAAAACGACTTTTCTAGTAATTTTGAATACCTATACATAATTTTACGTATAAGTAGCAATCAGAAGCATAGTCATTAGGCTCAAGGAAATGCGTGCAAAATTTCACTGAGTTTGAAGACTTGGTATTTATAACTTGACGAAACTACGTTTAATGGAAAGTGCTACGAAGTTCAGTGTTCACTGCGGTCATTATTTGGATGGGTGACCGATATTGTGCATTTCCTATTGAGCGCTTTCTTTGGACCATCGGTCCCCGTTGTAGAAACATGTCAGTCGTTAGGTAGCCGCCGTATGTTGGAGGCTTTCGGGTGGCGTGAAAACTTAGCATGGTGCACGCCTGGCTAGCTACCACCCACAATTAGAAAATCTGTCGGCAAGCAACTAACGGCGTGTTCCGGTAACTATTCTTCCTATCAAGTAGTATAGGTTCCTAACCTGAACAACATCTACGAACGGATCAACAGCGAAGCGCTCGTAGCGAAGTTTGCTTAGCTGTTCTTAACCGATCAGCCGCGGTCATGAGTTGGATGGGTGACCGCTGGTGACATTACTACTGAGCGCTCCCGTCGGTCCCGGTTGTCGTTTTAGGATGGCAGTCGTTATAGCATGGTGGTAGGGCAATTTGGCGGCTAGCTACCACCCTCAAGTAGAAAATCTGTCGCCAAGCACCTAACTATGTGTTCCGGCAGTTGTCCTTGAGAGCCAGTAATTCTAGGTTAGCCTGAACAACATCTTCGACCACATCATCACTTACCATCAGGTGAGATAGTGGTCAAAGGCTAACCTATCATGCATAAAAACACTAACCATCAGGGAAGATGTTGGTGTAAGGCTAGCGTATCAGCAATTAAAAAAAACTTATACCATAATACTGTTATCCACATTCTTATACTGTTGTAAAATTGCTTTGTACAGTCCCACCAACTTATCTGTTCAGGTGGCAGAAAAATGAACTAAAACTTTCCCTCAAATTGTGACAGTTTGTAGTTGATTTCCTTGACCAGTAGCGCCCTCGAAAACTGCACAGTTAAGTTGGTGGTACTATACATGAAGATTGTTAGTTCGTATACCTACCAAGGTACTACAAACCACCGATGGATATCGTAACGAGTTTGTCTGGCGTGTGAATGAGCAAAAAATGCACAAAAAGCCATGCGGTTTTTGTTTGACGTCGCCGAACCGAATTCTGACTTCCTTTTCCACAAGAAGGTCGTAGACTTTCGCAGCCTTCTTGGAATATTACAATGTTCTGGTTTCGATGACGAAGGAGTCAAATGAACGTCATTGGTTTTTTTATTAATCAAGATTGTTGGATAACCAATTTAATATACGAGTAGGTACATGTATCATTCGGTTTCATTATGACTCAGACCTTAAAAACTTGTAGGCCTCCGAGATTACTTTTGTGCATATAGGTAGGTACTATAGAATCATGATTATATTGAGTACAGGTACACAAAACGACATCATTGTCGAAAGCATGTTACCGTAGTAGTAAGCTATACTTACTATATATATGTTCAATTTAGGTACTACTTAGTTCTTCTATGCTTCGTAGGGCACGTTAATGCGTCGGTCTTGGTTGTCGTCTTATGATTGCAATCATTATAGCATGGTGATATAGGGTATTTTGTAAATGTCCGCCTGATTAGTTACCACACTCAAGAAGAAAATCTGTCACCAAGCACCGTGAGTTACAGCAGCTATCCTTGATAGCCAGTAACTCTAGGTTAACCTGAATAACATATTCGTAATAACCATTTTCAACTTACCATCAGGTGAGAATTCATCCAAATCTGTTCAGCTTTAGTTTCGGAGTTAAATAACAAAAAAACTAATACATATATACCTACTTTCACATTTATATTATTAATGGGGTAAGTTTTATTAAGTACTAAAGAGACGCATACACAAGAATGAAGGAATTCAAAACATTACCTTCTCTAAACCTTCACAAAGTATGCAAAACGTTTGCCCTTGAACTTGGTATTTTATATTTTATTTAAGCCCTTTTAACGCAAGAATTTACAACCACAAGTGCTACGAGAAAAACTGGGCCAATGTCACTGTAAAGGGTAAGGCAAGATAATAAAGATGACAATAATTATTGTTATGCTTATCTCTTAGTACATACTAGAGATCACGCAGAGAAATTATTGGACGTAGGTAATATTGAGTTGAGGTTATTATGTAGTACCGCTTTACTTAATACATATAATAATAATATTCAGCGCTATGTGGTTGAAATAACTGGACTGAATAGTCTAAGTATTTTTATCTTGCATTAGTCTTCCCCTTGTGGCATTAGAATAAAAGAGTTCTTTCATTTTAAGATTGAAGTAACTTAGGCGCTTAACTGATCCCTATTAATGATATGTGTCTGTCCGTCTGTCACGGGTCTCTATCTCGTTACAAAATGAGTTAAAAGTCTGAATTTTAGATATTTTGTGTAGATATAATTACATTTAAAAGGCCTCCCTGTGATGGAGTATAATACACTCGCTTGGCAGGTGTCTGCGGGATTCCAGTGTAAGACGGAAGTTTTACAGAAGGGCCCACCTTCTGGCATTTTTCTCTTTCGTCACCTTCTACGAAATTCTGCGCTATTCTAGTCCGGCACTCCCAGGGATTTGTGTAGGATTGTATCCCAATAAACAAATATACCAAATTTAAGAGAAAAACAATCATCTCGCACTTTAATGAGTATAGGTAGAGTACAATTACAATATATTTTAAATACTTTTTAGGGTTCCGTACCCAAGGGTAAAAACAGGACCCTATATAACTAAGACTACACTGTCTGTCTGTCACCAAGTCTCCATCACCATCTCAGGAACTAATCAGGAAAATAGCTAGACAGTTGAATTTTTCACAGATGATGTATTTCTGTTGCCGCTATAACAACAAATACTAAAAATCGGCCGAGTCCGACTTGCACTTGGCTGGTTTTTTTGAGAGTTTTTACGGAGTTTATCTCTAAAACACAACTAGTTGTTAGGATTATAAAACTTCAGTATATTATGTATGCTCCTCTAGTGAACCAACAAACACTGATAACGCAGATTTATAAAATGTGTTTTTAAAGTGTGACCAAAACTAATAACCATTTCGTGCACTAACACCACGTTAGTGCTCGTCGCCAAGGTGTTCATGGCCCTCAGTCAGCACAACTTTCTTTCTAGACTAACGTTACAACCCCAGATATTAAAAATAAACTACCTTGATCTCAGTATATTTCGCCTGTTCCACATATCCCTGCTGGATTATCTTACTAGTAGGGAAGATAGGAATTATTTTCCGCTATTTTCTAGGAAGGATAGGTACATGGAAATTCAACATCCATACATCCCCACTATGATAGAGTTCAGACAGGAAAATAAAATCGTGAAAAGATGTATAAAATCAAAAATGTTCCAGTCCTGTCTAACGCAATTGGTATAGAAATTAATTACTCTTGTCATCAATCAAACAGAAACAACCAGTCCTCTTTTAACATATTTATCTCAACATATTTTCAGATTATAAATCCTTATCGATATCAGTATGATAGTAAAGTACATTTTATTATACAATTTCTAGAATATCTTTCTTATCGCATTTCTGCACGGTGCAACGGTCTCACGCCTTTATTATATATTTTTTAATCTTATACGTTACATTCTTTATGAACATCAGATTATAATCTGTGATAAAATTGGGACCTAGCTATCTAGTTACTCGGAATCACCTACTTAAGTGCTACGGTGATAAGAATCCATCAGATTCATGGAGGAAAGTAATACTACAGAAAATCTAATTTTTACAATTAACTAGAGCCATACATCAGCGTAAACAATTTAGACAATTTTCAGTTTTGTAAAGAAAGCAATTTTGCTTTCTTATATACCATTTGGTATATAAGTATTTTGTGTAGAAGGATGTTGACCCAAAGCCAAATTGAACGAGAAATTGGATTAAAATCCGATTTCATCCACGATGTGTGTGTTGTCGAGAAATAAAATATTTTTGATTTCTATTTGAGTATCATCACTGCTAATAGAAGTCATAGTCTCGTAGAGTAAACATACGTTTTGTATACTGTTGAACCCGAGCCCTCGCGGTTTGGACGTGATTATCACGCCACTGCACCAACAAAGTAGTTGGGTATGTAGGCACATGAATAAATAACGGTTATTTATTCATGTGATGTAGGTAAGGCAATTAATTGTTATTACCTGCTATCCCTTTGCCAATGAAGCTTTCCAAGCTTCTCATAGATTTGGCTACCCGCTTACGAACATAATGGTTAATATTCCCATTATAAAAGATTTGAAAGTTGATCATATTGACTGTTTCGCCATAATGAATATACATCGAGTTCTGTCAGCATCTTCCGCAATACTTATGCAGGTAATTAACATGTTGATTTAGTATGAATATAGCATTGAGTGTCCAAGGTGGCCTGTTAGTATTCCAAGCCGGCTGGTCCCTCAGGACATGTTGGTAATCGACTGACAGCCTTCGTGTTTCCAAATTAGCCTGCAGTGGTGCACCGCCGTCATTAATCTACATACTTTCCGAGGAGCATAGCCTTCAAAATTGTATAAATTATATGCTGCAGTTAATTTAAATCAATTTAGAAAGTATTTGGGTTTGAAAACCCTTGTAGCATCATACATTATGTCTACATTTTATCAGTCGCAGCATCAATCTTGATTATTCTTCAGGAAAATCGCTGACTTGTATTCTGGCAGAGGTGCCGTAGGACTGTTAGAGAAGGGAATTCGGAAAACGAAGTAGGCACTGTGTTACGACGTGGAAATGGTGTTGCTTGCCTTCTCTAAATTATAAAGCATGTAAGCAACACCATTTCCAGCATATATGCTGTGAAACCAAGCACAAGACGCTCTTGTGTGTCGAATGAATAATACGTTATGCCTCAGCGAGTACCGTGATTTACATTTGTCAAGATAGATACTTTATTTTCATTATATAACGATTAACATCTTATATAACGATTACCGACGATTTACCTACATCATAACGTCTTATCTATTGGAATTTTATTCACTCATATCCCATGGACATATACATTAAGTTTGAACGATTGTGGAGACCAGTAGAACTTGGTATGTAAGTAATTGGATATTATTTGAATAACAAGCAAAAACCTTCCAAGTAAATCTTTCATAGTTTTAGAATGACGCCGTAATCTTCATTTACGATTATGTACTATTTCTATAATTAATATGACAAATAGTAAAATACTACCTACAGCTAATAGAAAAAAAATGACACACACCGGATGGTGGACAAAGGAAGCACGTAATCAAGTGTAATCACTTGTTTACGGGCAAGATAATTACGAATGAATTTATTGAATCGGGATAAAAGATTTCCATGAATAAGCATAATTATATATTTAAATGGATCGTGTTACCTATAAAGTAGGCATAGGTTTGAAGGTCGAAGGAAATATCGTGATACAAGTATAATTCCTAACAGTGACGACTGCAGGTGGTATGGCGTCATCCTTCTAAGAAACTAGTGCGGATGAAACCTAAGTTCTAATGTTGCCAAGAAAGACCTCGCCATCTATGTCGTTTCGCTGGTGTGACTTCGACATGTAGTGATATTGTTGTGCTAGGTGATAGGATTCTTTGTCTGGTCTACTACTCTACGTCTAGTTGGGCACCATTGTTGTGTGCATAGATTCAGAGCCCAAGCAGCAATATTCACATTGTTCAGTTTTTTCTTTTATTCAGTTCCAGAGCTTGGAAGACAGTTACTGAGATTTAACATCAATTGCCGGAGATGGGGGCTGGGGACGCAACTCATTATACTGTAAGGTTTATTTTTATTCGTTGCAGTTTGCAAGAGCAGTACATGACATTACTTTGTGGACTGTGCTATGGATGACAGCAATTCAACATTCTTTATCATAAAAAAAACAAGCCACGTGCTCACTCGCGCACCGAGGTTCAGTATCTAAATGTATTGAATCATAATCACAAAGAAACTGCACTACCAAGCAGGTACGCTAGATAGAAAGACCCCTTGCAGGGGAAATAATGTATTTCTATAGATCCTTTTACCATCAATGGCGATGCTCCAATTGCAAAGGTAACTTTGTAATCGCAAAAATGCGATAAAAAGTTAAAGATTTTCAATATATCATGATTCATGATTCTTGGACTTGGATAACGATATGTAAAGAGAAATTCCCCTACAGATTTTGATTTAGTAATTTTGTGGGTAGGTATTAAAATATGTGACTTAAATGGCCCTAGTTTCTTAACAGTTGTACTTGATACCTTAAATTTATTACGTATTCAGAGTACTTAGAGTACTCTGAGAAAAAAAGTTTTGTATCTTGATAGACGGAAGAAGTATATACACAATGGAAAACAAAGTAGGTAATGGAAAACAAAGTGATCTTGTAAGGATTGCGTTTATTTCTCATTGATGTAGGTCCCTACCCTAAAAGGAACATTTTTTAGACGTGATCTGTAACATACACTACATACTGTACATATCTTTGCTATTGTGGTAGGGCAGTTCCTTACAGGTAGACGACACGAGCTTTTTTATTTGTGTAGGTGACAACAAAAATAAACACAGACTTGGAGTAAGATAAATCAAGTATATCGCAGTAGGTGGTAACGCTACATAACGGATATCCTTGACTCCCGAAACACACAGGTGACATCATAGAACATATCATATCGCCCACAATCGTGCCTACTATAAGTAGCACAATTGGACAGTAAAAGTTCAGATCATGAGTACTGTCATTCGCGCTTTAAAACACCTACTCGCAAGCAATTTTCCACTTAGGAGCTCGTCGTAACTCGCAACAATGTTACACTTCTGTATGGAGTCAGGCTGCACCTACACGATCTGCGTGATTGCAATTCACAGACCTTAGTTACATCCCTAACTGAATACGAGTAATGTTAGATTACAAGCATACAGTAGGCTATTTCACAGCTCTCCTAGTTAGCCAGAATGTTTGTTACTATAGTGGATTTCTTAAAACGTCAAACTTGCCATTTTATTATACTGAGAAAATTTTAATGGAACCTTTTACGGAAACTACCTCGTGGTTGTTTCTTAAGGGGAATATGATGAAGAAAAACTTTACAAATTTAGGTACAATGAGAGGAAAAATTATAGTCATGTGCGGGATTCGAACCCACGCCATCCGCACCTGTAGCCGGGGTATGCTCTGATCGCTAAGCCAACATGACATCATCATCAACATCTCATTACTGTAATTTGTCCTCTCGTTCTTCACCATCGTATGGGGATGGAGTGACATCTATAGTTCAACTTACGTCGTACAACAAACAAAACTATTTTTTGCTATTATCTTTAAACTTGTTAACGATGGCGCAACCCCAATAATTTTATTATTTTTATGTACGCAATAACGCATTGCTATAAGCTGTTCAAAAAAAGTTCTAGCTGTGATGGTGTTTGGTATCATAGTAAAGTAAACTGCCGTAGTAAATTGAATCGCCCTGTTCGCTTAGGTGTTCCTAAGATATAAAACTTTAGAGGGGCCTGTTCCTGTGCCTGCGGGTCTATAATGGTTGCTAATGTTGTGTGATATGTATGACCTAACCTATGGCATATTGCAATGAGGTAATCGGCGGCTTCCCTCGAGAAGGCGCGCCCGTGTCTGACCTAACCTATTTATATTACAAAGTAACTTTATTCTGTGAAAGTTATTTATTGGAATTCTCCATATGTTATTAATGTCAGGGATTGCACGAGGTCTAGGAAGCCATGCCCTGTTTCCTTCTAACTTAAACCTTTCAGTAGATTAGGTCGACTGTCAGAAGATATTAATTTAACCTATAGGTATTGATATTTATTTGTTTCTACTATATTAGCTTTCATTAATATATATTTAGTCAATTATTTCATAAGATCATATGAACTTTAAGATGTCATGTTGTTGTTTTGTTTATTTTTTAGCACAATTCAAATGTTCTTATAAGATTACTATTTATTAAAGAGTATTCTCATCGTTAAAATTGTTTGGCTTAGATTCTAATAAAATTATATTAAGGGTGCATACCATTTGAAGTTAGATTCGCTAACAACGATCACACTCCCAAAAAGTTGTTCCACATGGGTCTTGGCGTTATTTTCGCCATAAACGCTACATCTAATGTCAAAAGTGACACAAGTGGCCAATTTTTGTGGCATTCTTAGCGTTCTTATCCTAAATGGAACAGGGGAGAAAGAATGTGATCACAATTATCGAAAATAACGTTATTAGTGTCAAATGGAATATACCCAAATGCTACTGAGACAGTAACTGTTAGGTTAGTACAATGCGATTAAAATAAGAATAGGACGGGTTCTCGGCTAACTTCACTCATATTCACTCAAATAAGTATGATCAGCAGAACAAACTTAAAAATAGAGCAGTGCCATATATTTATACGTAATTTTAAATGAGTGACCCGAAATTGTTAAGTTTAACAAATTCATATTTTAAAGGTTGACAGCACAGACAGGTCAGGGTCTTATTTCTCCGACAGTGTACGACTACGCGTTTTCGTTTAATTTATTTTTTTGACTGTTTAATATGTTTTTGGTGATTGTTATATTTGTTTTTGTTACCCGTTACGATGATAACGATGAGTCTGCCTCAGTTGGCCATCAAGACATGCGGCATCGAAGAGCTAAGCGATTCAAATTAAGATACCTTAGTACAAAATATTGCCAACAAATAAAATCAGTTAAAATTATTTCTATGTTTGCAGTACCTACATCTTCGTTTACCCACCTATGACTACTTGTTTTTTTACACTGCCCACATAAATGTGTGTTAAGTTTTCACGTTTCATGACTAATGTATGTTTGTGAGTTTCTTTATTTCACCATAACTTCTAAACGGCTCAACCGATTTTAATGTACGAGATATCATTAGATTTATCTTGATAGCTTAAGTGACACTGTGTACATAAAACAATAAAAAACAAACTGGTGGATTTTAGACACCATATAGTGAGAAAACCTATATATTTTTTCTTCCAAAGACATCGTGTTGGGTATCAAAATGAATGGTTTTAAAAAACGATTCCATAAATATATTAACTTGCAGTTTTAATTTCAATGGACCGATAAAACCCTTAACGAAAATAAATTATTTGCAGTTGGGTTTTTATTTTCTTGATTAATTTATACATGTTTCATCATTTCTTTTTTGCACACTGTACCAAGTTCTAGTTTTGACGTCACAACATGGCGCTAGGCCGATCCTATTCTTATTTTAATCGCATTGTACTTATATAATTAAATTGCTATTCCGCCTTTCATCGTCATAGGTACTTGCCTGTATTCTTATTACTTTATATACCTCCTGACTTCGTAAAGATTAATTAATCTGGTTCGCTACATTAAATACAAAATAATGTACAAGAAAATTTACTAAAGGAGTCATTGTGTAATTACAAAGTCGGTGATGCTTATCTCAAAAATATAAAGTAACCCAACATTATCATTTCGTTTCCGCGTGGTGGCTCAAGGATCCGACACGGGGTGGTACGATTTGTCACCCGGCCGATTTATTTATTTATTACAGCTATTAATATCAACGATAACCTTTTGTAACAACGCAACGCACACCCGCTGTGACGACCGTCATATTTTGGTTGCGCTAGATGTAAAGTACTTCTGACAGTTTGCGGGCTTGGCAGCTTCAAAATGCAATGTTCCAAAAATCTTGAGCCTTGGCATATTACTCGTTTATAAACATCTATATAGGTACGAGTACATATGCCTCCTTAACATTTTTAAATTTATCGCAATTTTCGCTTCGTACTTATGGCTATTTGCAATATAGAAAAGGACAACCACATGGTGGGGTATATATTCTATGTCCTTTCGGTCAGTTTAATTATAATTGAGCGGCGTTCGTTAATTGCCTATAACAGCTAAAAATATACCTAAGTAGTTGATTTCGCTAATTGTTTGAATTACTCCAATAGTTAAAAAGGATAGTCCCATTGAAAGTTCCTTGACTTTAGCTATTATTTGACTTTGCGTAACCCTCACCCTTGAATTGGTTTTGGTAACAATCACAAAGTTGATTTCTTCGTGACATGACACTGCATAAAATGCCATTCCACGAAAAGGCCAAAACCTCGGCCCTTGATCAACAATAGGTTGGTACTGTCGACTGGCGACAAGGTGGGTGAATACACAAAGAGTTTGGTTTTATATTGTTATCCATCTGGAACAACGGGTGAAATTGAGATAAGAGTAAGTAGGTGGTCGGGACTATAGGCCAACCATACGCTGGACAAAATATATGCACAACCCTGCAATTCATGTATATGTAGGTGAGTATGTAGAGTACCTTTAGTCACAGTATAACTATGTGCGTAGGTATACGTAGCTTACATAACCCAATTCAATAATAATTGGGTTATGTATAACATGACATTGTGATACAGTACTAGGTAATTGGGTAGTGTTGGGGAGTGATCTGATCACTGGTCAGGTAAGTAGGTAGGTATCTAAATTTAAACAAAACTAGCGTGTCACGTACCTACAGCTAGTTACTGAATGAGATGAAAAGGTAATTTGATTCTTCACGCGCCACTTGCAGCCTTGTTCAAGAGGTACCTATATAGGTATAAGTACATCTATAATCGTAACTACTGACTTAGCTATGATGCTGTAATTTAAGGCTGGGCCCAATGCCAAAATTACGCAAAAGGAGTATTTTCTAACACACTTTTTGATGGTAACGAACGCAAATATTCCAATAAAAAAAATTTAAAAAAAAAGCAAATATAGGAGGCAGGGGATAATCTTGAAGAAGTGCAGTAATCGAATAGAATTTTGAAAAAAAAACCTCATTGCACTGTAAAAAAATAACAGATACCGCGCTGAAAAAAAACTGTTTTAATTCAAATGCTCAGAATTATCAGCGACAACCCCACTTTATTTTTTATAAATATAATAGCTAGACTAATGTTCTAGACGAATGATCGATTACATTTTTTATTACTTGTTTATATTTAGAACAATTAAATAAAACTCCACCAAAAACTGTACCCCAAACCTCAAAACCATTACCATCATCAACTGAATCGTGCAATTTTCGACTTTAAACGAAGCTATTTAGACAAAAATTAGAGTACAGCATCCCGGTTAGTTGTCGGGCAGCGCTCGACGTGAAAGGTTGGTTCCGGCCGCTCTGTCTGGCAATACAGCGCGTAATTTTATTTGGGAAATAGGTGGTTTATTTTGTGAATAAGAACTGTTACATAGCCTGTATTATATGTTAAGTTTATAAACTTGTATAACTGTGCAAATAAAATATTTTTAAATAATAAGTTATACTTTATTTGTGTTGTGTGTGAAGTTATAAGCCTGTAAATAGTATTTTGAAAATGGGGAGAAAGGACAAAATACGAGATTTAATTTTTTTGCGAAAAAAAGAACTATAAATCATGATGGAATGTTCGGGTAAGTTGAGTTTTGTATTGAATATAAATATAAACTTTTACTTATCTGATTTTGTTATATCGAATATGTATAGTCAAATTCAATAACAAATTTATAATGCATATTATTTAGGCCCCATTCCAGCTAAATGCAATTTACATTATGTTTATTCACTGATAAAGAAGAACTGGCCTTAAAGATCAAATGAACGGCTGCACTATATAATCTTAGGAATAAAGCCTACTTACTATTGAACTAAACACCAAAATTGCTTGACAACGTAGAACAGAGAAGAAATGGCTAGTTGCTAGTCTCCACTACGTCGACAAATATACTTCGAGTTGTAAAATTTAACGGTAGCACCCTATTCTCCTTCAAATTGAGTCTACATTTGATAATACTTAGTGCCATCGTAATTTGGGCTAACGCTCAGATGCGGCCGGGCCGTGCCGCGTTCCACGTTATCTACACAGTATATCCAAAAATGTTTATAAATCATTGTATGTATAATCGACAACAGGTACTCGTATCACATAAATTCATGATTCGTATTACAAATTAATTTCCATGTATTTAAGATAGCCATACGTTAGTACTACCAATGCTAGATGACGTTATATAAACTTTGTCATTTACCGAATTTATTTATTAGGTCAAAGAAGCGCAAAACCGATTCAGATATTGACCAACCTGGTACCTTTGCAGAGCTAATTAGTAATGAGTAAGTATCTCTTATAATATAAACATGTGTATATTTTATTTATAACTATTTATTTTTTGGTTGTAACAACGTTACATCTGGGTCAAATGGAAGTGAAACATACCTACTTCACAGGAAAATAATTATGCTTTGCCGATTTATGAGGTAAACAATAGATAAGGACCTTTTGTTTATATTTATTTATTACTTATTATCTTATCAATAAATATATTACTTATATTGATTGATTACTCGGCCGCAACACCCGTTTGGGATTTGTAGGAACTTTACAAAATACTTATTAATTTGAAATCCCTACAAATAGGTTTGAACTCTTGTTTAGTTCTAGCAATTTTCATTTTCATACATTTTTATTAATAACAAATACTTGTAAAATATTTTAAGAAAACATCAAAATAATATTTTAATAAAATTAAAAAAATATAAAAATATATCTAGTGACAATGATGAATGAGAAGCGAAGCGCGTCGTTCCGGTTTGGCTGCGTGGCGTTTGTGACGTCGCGTCGGCTTAGCAGGAAAATTAAGCGGTATTGTCACTAGATATATTTTTATATTTTTAAGTGTTTTATTAAAATATTAATTTGATGTTTTCTTAAAATATTTTACAAGTATTTGTTATTATTAAAAATGGATTTCCGCAAAGTAACGCCTGAATCCATTCATTATTCATTATTTCATACATTTTATTTACTTCAATTACTTTCAGAAATTTGTTGACAGTTTTGGACAATGTTGCAACTCAAGCTCAATTAGTAGCTCAAGGAAGGAACGTTACGTAACGTTACGTATAACAGCTGTGTAATCTCAATAGCTTGAATTTCTACGAATATCCTATAAATTTCGAGTTAAAAGGATATTCTATTGATATGTATGTCATATATGGACGCTTCATAGCGGATGGCGATTCGAGTAAATATGCAAGAATTTTGGAAGTAAGTCATTACAAAGACATAATTGTGTGGGAAAGGTGAGTCCAAAAATCACATACTACGCAATATGTGCAATAAATTGGTCTCCGTCAGTAAAGATACGAAGTATCCATTAGACCAGAGAAAGAGAATTCTCAAGAAATTTTACCAGAAAAGAATATACCAGTCGTGGGTATCTAATGACATAGAACATTTTAGAAAACTGTTAATTGACGTTACTGATATTAGTAATAAGTATTCTGACCATGATTTAATAAACAATGTGTTGCACAGTTTAAATAACAAATATGATACTATGATCAATCAAGAAAGATCTATACTACACCAGACTGATAGAAAGTAGTAGAAATACCTCAAAATCTATATGGAATGTGATAAACCAACAAAAAGGAAAATGTAATGTATCTAATATTGACTTCACAGATCTTATTAGAGACGATACTGGCCAACCTTTTCAATCAAAACAGGAGGTCATAAATACGATGAACGCGAGATTTATGGCAGCTGCGGTTGGAAAAAAATTTAAAACATCACCTTCCAGAACCATCTGAACCTGGATCCTAAAAATTACCATGCGTGTAATTCTGTCCCGATATATCTACAGGTTCAGCTTTTCCTGGATTATTACAAATGAAAAACATATTTTGTCGATTGTTGAATACTGATTTAGAAATAAATTCTATGTATTTTTGGAAGTATGTTTATTCAATAATCCTTTAATATTATCTGATTGTCTCCCAATCTAACCTTATTTTTGCAATCAAATTTAATGTTAATTTTGATTCATCTCTATTCTAAATATCGTTAATATCCGTTAAGCTATTATAATAGTAAAAAACAAATTAAATAATATTTATAACCAATTTCAAAAAAGTAGGAAGGGTTTTAATGACAGTACTTTTTATGTATTTTTGTTTTAATGACAGTACTTTTTATGTATTTTACGTGATTATTCCAACATATACGAATTGATTTTGATGATTCTTTCTTATGAGTTTTATCAAAATAGTTCCGCTAGTATGGTTTTTTAAAATCCACACAACTGGAACAATACCTATGTCATGCAAATAAAGTACTTTTCAGCAATAGAAGCCGTCGTTTTTTAAGTATTCATGAATAATACCCAGTCCTAGTTTTAGTGGTATAGATTTAATTTATCTGACTGTAACGCATATACTGCGCTCAACGTCAGGGGCTTGAGCGAGCGCGGCGCAAGGCTGTTTGCGATCGTGACGCTGCCGCCTGGCTGTGATTGTATTTCGCACTCAAGTGGGCGATGGAAGAAGTGGGGGTAAAAACTGTTTTTTTCCTGGCTTTGGGCGCACTCTTAAGGTCTGATAGTAACTGGTAGGGCAGCTATGGTGTAATGTAGAGTTCGATGGCACCAGCTACGGCGGTAGAGCGTCCCAAAAGAATAGCCGTAGGCGTAATGGCCGGAGAGCCTTTATAAAGATGATTACTCTGATGATATTTCGTTGCGTGAGACTTTTTGTTTGGTCAGACTGATTGATGTAACACTCGACATGATGGAGCTTTTGAAAACAGAATATAGCCTGCAGCATCAGCTTTTTTAAATGGCGGTATGCCTTTATTAAACAAATACTACAAACTATATACAACACTACAGCTACTACAATACTACAGCTACTACAGTAAAAGCATTTGGACTCATAGGGAGTCCAAATGCTCTAGCCCACTATCAGTTGGCAGCGTGCCCAGCATGCTGGCAGCATTGCCCCGTTGAATTGCTATATAAGTATAAAGAAAATAACGTAGTAGGTACTTGTATACTTTTTGACCGATTTAGGTGTTTTTTTTTACGGAATTACTTCGATGCCCACCTGATGTCAAGCGGATGTTAAGTTTCACTGGCTCTCAAGGACTGCAGCCGCAACACACCGTTAGGTGCTTGGCGACAGATTTTGTACTTGAGGGTGGTCGCTAGCCAGGCGGGCATTATGCAAAATATGCCCTTCCACCATGCGGTGAAGCTCAAGCCCGCGGCGGGATTCGAACCATGGACCTGCTGCGCGGCAGTCCATAGCCAATGCCACAGAGCCATCACTGCTTCATGAGGTACCTATATATGTATAAGTACATCTATAATCGTTACTACTGACTTAGCTATGGTGCTGTAATATAAGTTCTTTCTTGAGGTTTTTGTGCTAAGTTGGAGGATTGCATTATTAGGTGTAGCTATACGTTATTCTTAGAAGGCTCCATCTGATTATCGATAATTTTGTAGGCATAGCAAGTTAAATAATAAATGCACCCGCGGTTTTAAATTGGAAATTTAATTGAGATTATTATTGAATATTATTGCATTGTTTTGTCCCAGTAAGTACTAACACGTAGCTCGTAGGATATGTTGGTGTGTTTTTTAGGAATTGATAATGATGAAAATCCTCGCCCTGACAAATAAAAACACTTACAACGTTTTGTGTGTAATAATTGAAAACACTACACACAAAACGTTATACTATAATATCATATACACCATCTCGAGATTGTAAATATACCTCTACACTAAATTTTCAGTATAAGCTTCACGAAGCAACTCCACTTAGTTAGGCATCAACTAAAACAAAAATACTAATTATGCGTAAAGGCTAATAGGATAGTAAATGCTGGTTTTACTACGTACACAGGTACTATCAGGTAAATGAATGAATCATATACAGATAAAACGTAATTTTACAATTTAAAAGAATTGGCTGCTTGATAATGCCAATTTTACACCTAAAATTATCTATTCTGAAGATCATATCCGGTTGTAATTCGAATAATATTTCATATCGCCTGCTTGATAATAAGCGTCACGCCCGCCTATTACAGTTATCGTATCACCGTTCTGCGCGATACTGCATTGCTATCATTTAGCCTCAAGACTCTTTTATTTATTTTTTGTATCTCGTTTCAACAAGTTCATCTAGTCCACCCAGTAGTTTCGCTTGCTTCACTCCTAAAGAGAGTATATGTAGCACACTATTGCAGCTTCTTCAAGGTTTGACTTAGAATTTGCGCATAATTTGCGTTATGCGAGAAAACTTTTCTCCTATAGTAAACGATAATCAAATCTAAAAAACAAATTATAACTGATAGATAAAATAGGTTTATAGGTTTTCCTTTTTCTTTATTTATCATTATTTTTCCTATAAATAATTCACAAACTAGAGATACAAGTTTTGAGAAAATATTGGTGTTTAAATACCCATTAATTCAAATTCCTTTAATATAATGATAAAATTCAAAACCTATATATTGATAATATCGGTATTATGTAGAATATATATAAACTACATCATATCGTAGTATGTATAAACCTGGATATTGATAACATCTATAACATTTCCAAGAATCATCAAAATCGGTGATTGTTTAGGGGGACAGAAACGTTTTCTCTTTTTGTATGAAAATTCTAGACTTCCTTCCAGTCTTAAGTATTTATTGTACAATGAAACTGTTCTCAACAGATCGTAGTCGAGGTAATAACTATTTCTATCGTAGTCGTCATACTTTAATCGTGGTTCTAATGGAAACGTGTCTTGTCCGACAAAAAGTTGATGGATACCAATGTTTGGCTATTCCGTCTCTCTCGTAGCACTGTGGCTGGAAATAAACAGAGTGCTTTCTCGGTGGGTTTTTTGTGGCCAAATTATGTACTACGTCATCGGGACTTACGAAGCTTAAATCCCATCGTTTTCCTTCTCAATTCGTGGGATACGATAATTATATTCAGCTCGAAGGTTCCTCGCCTCGACCATTATTAACTGAGGGACGGTAAAAACAAGTTGTATTTATCTACTACCTTAGATAATTGAGACTGCCTAAGGCGATGTAAGGTTGTAAACGTATCCACACTAGTTCTTATCTTACATAGCCACGGCATGCATGATACGCAGTAATAATTTAATTACACATAGCTTCTGTGTCACAAAGACAAATAAGTACAAGTGATACAGCATTACATTCATGCTGGTATTATCTGTCTGGTACCTTATGCACTTACAGCTCTCGGTAGAGAGTAGAATATTATTTGGTATGTAGCCGTCTTTGACTTAATTATAACTTTCACTTGACTTTTGGACATAATATGTTTGTCTAGTTTGGGCTGTGGCGAAAATGTCATTTTGTAATCTGATTAATCCAGATACTTTGAAGCAATAATAGCTGAGTAGTTACAGCTATGGACTGCGGTGTCGCAGGTCCATGGTTCGATCCTCACCGGCGGCTTGAGTTTCATCGCATTTTCCGCCTGGCTAGCTATCACCCTCAAGTAGAAAATCTATCGACAAGCACCTAATAGTGTGTTCCGGCAGCAGTCCTTGAGAGCCAAAATTACAGGAACATGAGACTTAACATTTATATGTCTCATGGTGACGGGCGCAGTACAGTTCATCTCTTGACTGCATCTGTTATAGGCAGAGGTTACCGCTTAACATCAGGTAGGCCTCGCGCTTGTTCCGTCACATTAGCATAAATAAAAATCTAGCACAGACCCTGGGATAGCAGACAAGTCAGTAGGTCAGTACCCTCAGAGTGAACCTGTCAGTATTTTCATGATCTATTTTTATATATAGCTGCTCGACCTATGCTGCAACTACATTAATGTCCGGCGAGTGAATGCGTTTGACAATTCGTGTTTGTATTGTCTTCGTGGCTTATCAATGGAGTAAAATCTAGTAAAAAATAATATATTCAGGCGTTACTTTCTCGAAAATCCATATTTAATAATTACAAGTATTTTAAGAAAACATTAAATTCATATTTTAATAAAACATATTAAAATATAGAAAACATTATCAAGTGAGAATTCCGCACAAATTGCCGACGTGACGTCACAAACGCAACGCAGGCAACCGGAAGAATTTATATTTTTAGATATATTTTAGTGTTTTATTAAAATATTAATTTAATGTTTTCTTAAAATATTTAATACAATATTATGTAATCAAACTATATCTATATCAACATTGTAGTTTCTGCATTGACGCCTACTTAGTGTATCGGTAAACTTACAAAGTTACAAAGTAAAATGTGAACCACGATCGGGGTTCGAACGAAAGAATTAGAACGAAAGGATAAATTGGAACTACTCGCTTCCAACACGATAACTCAAATTAGCACAGCATGTCCCGGCCCGAGGGTCGGATGGTCTCGGGTTCGAATCCACTGGTAATATTTTTTTGCCTTTCGCTGTATTTTGCAGACTTTATAGGTTACTGGGGATGAAATATTTATAAAATGAATTGTCAAACAAATTCTCTCAACCGCAATTTAGCCTTTTTACACGAGACTACATACAAGTACTGAAATATTGAAATGAAAAATATTTTATTAAAATCTATGAAGTTAAAAGAGAAAAAATAAAAGCACTACACAAACCGATCGTCACGTTTGACTAAGCTAAGGATCCACGCTTCATAGTTTAGTCACATTGCTTAAAGTAAAGTTTGCGGTTGCAAGTCTATTTTAGCACCCGGGCCGGGCAATTCCATACTCCGGATGCTGAGAATATCCCAATCAGTGAAACCCCAATAACACTGTCTGATCCGGGCATTGAATCCACGTACCCAAAACTCCACAGAGAAACTTTTATGCCACTTGACCATAACAAAACAGAATAAGAATTATAATGAATGCCCACCTTTATAGCTACCACCCGCAAGTAGAAAATCTGCCACCTTACGGTGTGTTCCGGCAGCTATCCTTGAGAGCCAGTAATTCTAGGCCTGAATAACATCTTCGACTACATCATCACTTACCGTCAGGTGAGATAGTGGTCTAAGGCTAACCTTATCAGGCATAAAAAAAGAATGATAGAATAGCAAAAATAACACTACATAATGTAATGCAGTAGTGCCTTAGCAGGTAGCCTGCCTGAGTAAAAATTACAATGTCAGATTATCATTAATTAACATGTAATTGCGTATTATTTCTCGTCCTACCGCATTACTGAAGCAGGTGCCTTCGCGTGAAGAAGGCTAAGTAATTACCAATTACCTAACCATACGACTGTGACACAGTAAAAAACTGGTCAAGTGGTCACTTAGACATGCTAACGATAATAGGTGGCCTTAAACTGAAATCATTTTAAATAACACTAATATTACAAAAGGTTATGAGTGAGTGAGGATGTTTGGATGTATGTTTGTTATTCCTTTGTTCTGAAACGGCTGAACCGACGTTGATGACTTGGAATTTAGAATGACCCATTGGCATCATCAGGACCACTTGGGTCTATTTATAAATGAAATTCTATTGTTGTCATAATCGACGATCCCAATGAGTTAATGGATGACAGTTATCCGAGAGATATAGCCATCATTAAATTATGCTCACGATGTAAAATACTTGTCATTCGGTTTGTTATGGTTGTCTTTATTTAGTAGGTTTATTTTAAAATACGTAACGCACAGAACGCACTCGACATCCGTTTATAATCAAGCGGACCGAACCGCCGCTCATATAATTATGGCCAGTTTGACCGCATACTGGCGACTTGTGCCACCCTCCCATGTCATATCCCCTTCATCCGTGTCCTGGATTAAGAAAGTATCCTGTACTTTCATAATCAGCATCACCTCTCATAGTGGTCCACTAGGAAGAAAGCGCGAGGCGCAGTTATTTTTAAAATTCCGAAAGTTTGTGTGGTTTTATACCTAAAGTGTTTTAGACTTCAAGCGTTGTAGCCCGATGGCGATGTAGGCAAATTAATTTTAGTCAAAAGGCAACAAATACTTATAACGTTTCAGGCATACAGAGAACATAGGTTAGTGAAGATGTGAGTGTGTATGTTTGTTACACCTTCACGCTGAAACGGCTGACTCGATTTGGATGAAACTTGGAAAATAAATACTTTAGATCCTGGGTTAGCACATGGGATATCAAAATCATCATCAGTTTTCATCATTGTCTACGCGGGTGATAGTGCGGGGCGCAGTTAGCGGTTAATGATCAATTAAAGAAACTGTTGGAGAGTTCTACGGCTACGCTAGAGACAGTCTAATTGTGTTTCTTAATATTTTTAATAAAAATGTAACTATTCTTAATCATCTTGATAGACAGCAGTAGTAATTCTGAGGTACTACTTATTTAGTGAGCAAATTATAGGTAGGTATAGACTTATCTTATTCATTAAAAAATAATAAGTCGAGAAGGGGTGCTAAAAGAAACTGAAACAACCTTTTTATGCTGTTTAAGTCCCTAAGAAACGTGATGAAATCTGTTGGACATGAATTAGTATTGTCAAATTTATAAACAAGCTCCATAGGAACTTGTATTGTAACGCGTATTGATACGCCAGAGTTCAGACCTACTTTTTTAAGCCAAGTCTCGCTTAACCTGTTCAGTTTGCAATGTCAAGGTTGTAACAATTCGCTTGCCAACGTTTAGTTGATCTGCATGCGATTATCTAATACATAATTCAGTATCGAATTCTATTTATAATTTCGTATTCATTAATTCAACGCTACAGCGGAGTGGTCAATGACTCTAATGATGTTGACTGTGAGTGGAATTACAACTTAGGTTTTTATGTTAACTATGTGCTACCTTCTATGTATCATACCGGACATTCATTTGAATACATAAGTATTCAAATGCTACTCGTATGTAAAAAGTTGCCAGTCACATAGTATTATAACCGTGCAGTAATTTGGCACACTATTTACAATGTGATTTAACTTTACGCCAGCTTAATTAATTACCATAACCTAACTATTACAGTAGTTCTACCTACTACCTACCTATTTAAAAAGATTATACAGTCGGAATCATGAATTACACGTTTTTCTAACAGAGTTTCAAGGACATCACATAAAAACGAACAAGTAAAAACGGTGTTCACATATACGCCACCGGATGTCCGGTCCGCATTTCCTCGTAGCGTTTCTTCGCTGGGCGGGCGGGAAAGATCCGCCCACCGCTATTTCATTACCATAAGCTCGTTTATTTTTTGCCTTAACTACAGCAAAATCTAAAACGGACATAAATTACGCTAAAATAAATGACTTCGTATAATTTATGTCAATTCTTGAGGCAGAGGTCGGATAAATCAATTACTTATGTAGATTACCACAGGTCGGTATCGAGTAGAATGTATCTTATGACATCAAGGTTGATAATGTACTGCAACTAACAGCAGTTTTATTAGGTTCTACGTAATGCATCCACTATATCACTTTAACAGTGTGATATTTTTATTAAAATTGTGATTAATCGTAGCGGCGGCGAGGCGGCAACAGATAGATACAGATAAGTAAAGATAAGTTTAAGGCATGTTTATTTTAGACAAATTTGATGTGAAGCAGATAAACATTTGCACAGCGATAGTTGTCACTTGTCATAATGCCTTTGTTATGTGTAGTGGCTACCCTTGCTTGTCAGATGTATCTCAAACCACGAACACCAAAGGACAGAGGCCCAGTTCATAATTAAGAAGAACAATATAAATTATTTATTTAAATACCATTTATAAAAACTAGCGGGCCGCGCCGGCTTCGCACGGAAATATTTAACAAAAAAAAAACATGATAATATTCTGTAGCCTATGTTCATCAGGGATAATATAGGATTCTTATGTTGAAAGAATTATATTATTGTTATGTTTGCAATAACGCCTGCTTTGCGGATTACATTACAAAATCACAAAGATACGTAGGAAATTTTTTAAGTCATGTGTGGGATTATTTGTGATTTTGTAATTGAAAGAATAAATAATGTAGTTTTTAAGTTTATTCGTTACATACAAAAATACAAATCATTCCTCTTTATATAATATCAGTGTAGATAATTATTATTTGTATCTATATACACACAATTGACGTTTTCAGCTTCATATTGTATTATTTGTTCCATGAATGCAGATATTCTCAACAGTGTAATAAAATAATAGAAGCCTTTACACAAATACAAAGGTCGCATATACAAATGCCAACTATTTTGCGATTTAGGTGCATTTAAATGTAGGTAGGTACCTACTACAGAATGCACCGGACGTTTTTTTGGCAAAGTGCCACAGCAAGGTGACCGTCAGCTCTTAATCGATATAGGTACCTGTTTTGTTTTTACGATTATATATCTACAAACAACTATTTGAGAAGGCATTTTATTTCGAATCTATAGTAACATTACTTAGGTAGGTACATATCCCATCTTCTCAAGATGTATTCAGTTTAAGCATGGAATAAAAATACCATTACCAAAGTAGGGCTTTATAGGGCTTCGTTGGCTTGTGCGCAGATACCTGTATGTTTCCTCTATATAGGATCATCAATTTGAAACTAATCTGTAAAAAATATATAACTGTATAGTTATTGGTATCGTGCCTAATACTACATTAATAAACAATAACTAACTATACAATTAATACCCTAAGGTATTAAGCTAATATTATATAATGATTGTTCCAGACAACGGATTTATGGAAATGTTTTATATAGATAATTTTAAAAAGTCATATAATTTTTTATTTTTATGTAGAAGAGAACGCCAAGTATTGGTAGAAATTAAGAAAACAAATGTCGCAAGTGGTTTTATCAACTATATACAAAATTATAATTTAGTTAAGTAGTCATAGTTATAGTACAACTTTTAGTTTTATAGTTACTCATTAAGTATAAGTTCTTGTATAATTTGCAGATATATGACATTAATTGGCTACGCATTTTCAGATAAAACGAAGAAAAGAGAAGGTAAAATTAGTTGTCCCTGCAAATTAATAACAGGTACTTTTTTGTCCTTTATCGACGAAGGTTAATACTTTTCAGAACAACAATTCTTTATACAGTTGCCAGTCTATTCATCACTGTCCTGTTTGTTTTGAGTAAATATGACAGCTTTGTGTGTAGGTAACACATAATAAAACTGTTACAGAAGACATGTCTGCAGCCAGCCAGCGTGATAATCGTGAATAGCTTGATTTGTTCCACCACGCATGGTATTGGACACAAATGCTAATGTTTTGCAAGTAAAGTTGGCGTCAATCATCGTTCCACTTCATGTGATTCTACAATAAAGAACTGGCTCGGCTACCAACACCCGATAGTCATAAAGTCTGCAGACAGCATATGATTATAATGAGATCCCTGTGTTCCACATAGTAATGTTTAGCTAATAAAATTGTTAATGAGCTACCAACGCACGGGATGCATCAGACAAGGCTAAATATCAAGCCCATATCTAAACACAACTTTATTCTAGTAGTCACTTCTCAATTTAGGTACGCAATTGCAACAAACATTTATATCACACAACTAAGATTAGTTCAATTCAGTTTGGCTGCAAATGTCTTTCCGCCCCCTTAAGGCGGTTAAACGAGAGGAGCGAAGGGATAAACTTGAGCTATGACTAAGATAGTCCAGTTGGAAAAGCATGTCCCGGGAAGTAGTCCAGAAGGAAAAGCATGTCCCCGCTATAGAGACGGATTTTAGGGACATTTCTCTGCCAGAAAACTAATCACAGTAAATCTCGGGGACCAAACCCACTTCCAAATTTCAGAGGTTCCAAAGCAACTTTCGACCAACGATAAATTTAGTTTCATTATTAAATATTCCTACTATTCAAGGAAGGGTTTTCAGCTTTTTACAGCCAAATTAAAATGTGGTTGTTTAATTTTAATCTTCCTCATTCCGTTTATAAACGATTTATTATACTATTACAAAAAAGTTTCGCAAATAAATGCTAATTTATGATTCACGGGCAATTCAGAACTGATGTGCAAAAAATGACCTACTTTAAATGATGAATGGAAATTCCATCATGAACATGACGAAATGTTCAATTCTATTCAAAACTAGCACTTTACTCTACAGTTATGATTAGTAAATCCAGAAGAACTACTTACACTCGTAGAAGAACACTGCACGTCAATGTGACGGTGGTCTTGGATGCATCCAAGTTGGCATGTTCATGAAGTTGGCATGTTGGCATGTTCCGAGCCTTCTTAGGAAGATTGCATTCTTATATATCAACAATCCAATACAACCTCCAGACCAGAGGCTAAGTTAGAAGTATCGTGCTCCTCGTTCCACCTCTCACCTTAGGTGATGATAACCATAGTCACGTACGTTAAAGAGCAACGAGATCTACAAGACGCATCTAATTACATAAAAAACTTTCTATTTTTAATTTACACAATTATGCATAATTTTTCATCGGACCTTTCGTTATATTAATTTAAAATAAATTTTGTTCGCGTTGGTTTCATGCCGAGAAGGAACTGTGTCAGCCGGATATTCCACTGCTGAACACAGCCTCCCAATTATGGGGTGGTTAGCCATAGTCCCGTCCCGTGGGTTGCCGGGCTAGATTATCACCCCCCTATCTCTATCAGTGGGTGTCGTAGGAGGAGGAAATTTCTTTGTCCGTAAATGAGATAAATAATGGAATTTGCATTATGATGCGGTATTAAAATAATCGAATTGTTAAATGAGTTTACAATTTGTTTTCTTGTCTAACTCCTTTCAAGTATATATTTTATTTAGTAGTTTTCCCAGTCGATTTTCAATTATTTCCAACAACGGTTACTTTAAGATTTATTAACAAAAAAAAATTATATAAAAACATTACAATTTGTTTGCGACTAATATACTTACCTAATTTAAAATACGGTCTCAGCGGATGTAAATAAGGTCTTAATAGATTAATCAAGAAAATCACGAAAAATTAAAGATGTTGCCATTGTTGCCCCCTCAAAATTAAATCCGTATGTATCGGCTGAACGATTGCCATGTCCAATCGTTTAGCATGTTTTAGTTACAGCCGGTGCGATAGTTCAGAATTAACAAGTAGGTACTGTTGACATTTTCATTTTTAATGTCGACGTTTGGTTTTTCTTCCTACTTTACGATTTTCATGTCTCAATGCCAAAGGTGTAATTGATAGCGCAAATTTTCTAGTGGAATTTTGTTTATCGTCATGTTACATCACGCTTTACTGAACCAATAAAATGGATTATTGGGTAATGTACATACCATGATGTTATGTATATATATTCGTATATATAACGGTACTCTTGGACTCCTATTTCAAAGTTACAACTAGGTACGTACTACACTCCCCGTATTATAAACTAGCGTCCCGCCCAGCCTTCGTACGGGAGTTAACAAAATTTACAAAAGAAAAACATATATTTTGATAAAAGCATTTGGACTCATAGGCAGTCCAAATGCTCTAGCCGACTATCAGTTGGCAGCGTGCCCAGCATGCTGGCAATTTGGACTGCCTATGAGTCCAAATGCTTTTATTGTAGTAGCTGTAGTGTTGTATATAGTTTGTAGTACATGGTTAATAAAGGCATACCGCCGGTAAAATAATATATTTTGATAATATTCTGTAGCCTATGTTCATCAGGGATTATGAAGGATTCTAATGGTGAAAGAACTTTTCAAAACGGTTCAGTAGTTTTTGCGTTTATTCGTTTCATACAAAAATACAAATCTTTCCTCTTTATAATTTTAGTTTAGATATATTGGTAAATTGTAAAACTTTATTCAAATGTCAAAAACTCTAACTGTTTACATTTGCGTATTCTTGTAAGTTGTCTTTTAACTTATAAGAATACGCAAAATTAAATAGTTAGTTTTTTGAGTCTAGGTAGATACTTATGTTCTGGAAACTTTAGAAGTAGCTATGTTACAAAAGGCTGTACCTAATAAGGAATATAATATGTATTAATTCTTTTTTATGGGTAAAGATAAAACTCGAAGGCTTGTAAACTATAATTTTAGTATCAGAGTATAATCCTTTGCCATTCTAAACCACCTCGCATAAACGGTCCTACATTATGCAGGGATGTATATATAGCACCCGGTACATAGTGCCTAAGGTAAAAAATAATTAAATCACAATTCCATGTCGAGTATCGAAATTGAAAACCTATAATATAAAAACCAATTTGAAGGACAGCAAATACAACTTTTTCCTAAGATAATGAATAGATTCAGGCGTCACTTTGCGGAAATCCATATTTAATAATAACAAATATTTTTAAACATAAATCTGAATCTAATCTTTGAAAAACATTAAATTAATATTTTAATAAAACACTTAAAAAGTATAAAAAATATGTCTAGTGTCATTTCCGCCCCATTTACCTGTTAAGCCGACGTGACGTCACAAACGCCACGAAGCCAAACCGGAAGAATTTTCGACGGGTTTCGATTCTACACGAAGCATCCTCAGGAGGTCTTAACTCAACGAGTGGACAATCGAGAAATCAAAATTTCTAATAACAGGTAAATTGGGCGGAATTGTCACTATAGATACTTTTTATATTTTTTAAGTGTTTTATTAAAATATTAACTTAATGTTTTCTTAAATTATTTTAAAAATATTTGTTATTATTACAATATTTTCTCCAAAATTATATAGGACTTTTTACATATACACAGCATAAAGTAAAAAAATCACACAAACATGAGCACGACAATCGTGACCTCATAATCCAAGACTTAAATCTGATTTAATCGGCAGTCCTGTGCTTATAGTAAGAGCTTTAAAGGCACGGCACTGTTCGAGCAAGTAGATCTATATTGTTCTTTGCTTTGCTTAACTGAACTTCTAACGTTTGTCATAAAATATTGTCTAGCATATTTGTTTTAATATCGATGTTATGCTAGGAACAGGTAAACTAATGGATGATCGTCATCTTTTCATAGGTATACCTACTAACTTCTCTAAGATGTAGGTAAGAGGTAAACATTGCCTGTTGAGGCTGAGGGCTGAGGCCTCTTTGAGCTGTAGCTACGTTCGTAAGGATGTCCTAAGTACTAGTCTGGAGTAATACACTTAATATTTTATTTAAAAAATAAAATTTCTTTAAGAGTTATAAGATACCTAATCGATTAACTTTAAGGCAGTAGTTAGGTAGATACATAAATAGTACATTCATGAACAAAAGCTTTGCTTATATTTTAGTTCACACTTTAAAATCGCCATTAATAATCCTACCCACGCACTGACTTTACACAAAAACTTTTTTTTTCCGCTTTAGCGGGGTATGGTCTCGCACGTCTTGTGCATTTGCCAGTGTCATGTTTTATACAAAAACTTATTTTTATCTACATCATTAGGTATGTAGTAATAATAGATTAAAATAGTAATAGAACTGTGAACAACTGATGGATAAGTTTTCCTAACTGTGGAATTATTAGAATTTTGAAATAGCTACCGCAATTTATTTAAGTACGGTAGAGTTCTAACCATTAACTCTCTAGACTTGGGGTATTTCCAACTGTGATGATTAGACCGCCTTAGACCGCTATTAGATATAAAATAGCACGTAGATTTAATAGCAAATATAACGGAGAAAAGTATTTGAACAATATTGTAATTTCTATAAGACTTCACTACTTTAGTACTTCTTACGAGCCTTCTAATACTAGGGAATTTCTATTTTTTGTGCGAGTTAAATTCCTCTTAGGTACAGTGGTACATAGTATTAGTACAATTCAAAATCTTTGATAATATGTATGTCTTAGCCACCTGGAGTAGAGCAGTCAGTACAAATGGAGACATTTCTCTGTGATCTAATGAAAACTGTCCCTCACGGATAGTGAAAACCCTATTTTTTATCAATGAACAATATCTACTACGGACTAGGGCATGTTATCTTATCGTGTCTTATCGTGTCCAAATTATCTATTGCGAAAAACAATTTAACTCAGTACCCATACAAATGCCACAACCTAACATCAAACATGAAGTAATTACCGATGTATACAAACAAAATAATTTATTTTTGAACAGGAACGCAAATTGGGTCGGCTATATATAATCTAATACATTATCAATAACCAACGAGTAAAATAGTTGTCTGAAGAAATGAAAAAAAATCTTAAAAGGAAATGTAAAAAATAATTTAAAAAAAATCTTATATATTGGTAAACTTTCAGCGTTACTGCTTAGTAGATGTTAATTTTGAGTGCCGCAGGACAGAACGAGAATATATCTAAATATGATAAACGCTCTTAGAATACACATTCTAACAGTTTTCTTCGAGTTTCTTGATTCCTTATTTCTGAGAATTACTTATTTTTCGAAGCAGCGATGGTTCAGTGGCATTGGCTATGGACTGACGCGCAGCAGGTCCGTGGTTTGAATCCCACCGCGGGCTTGAGCTTCACCGCATGGTGGAAGGGCATTTTGCGAATGTCCGCCTGGCTAGCGACCACCCTCAAGTAGAAAATCTGTCGCAAAGCACCTAACGGTGTGTTCCGGCAGCTGTCCTGGAGTGCCAGTACTTCTAGGTTAAGCCTGTTAACACCTTCGACCACATCATCACTGACCATCAGGTGAGATTGTGGTCAAAGACCTATCAGCGATAAAAAAATATATATACAGATCCTCGTTGAAACCTACTGATTTAAATATTTCGTAATATGTACGACAAGTATATTTCGAGATGCGACGTACCGAAATACTTTTTGCACATGAGATCTTCCGATGTCTATTTTACAGTAATGTAATTCTGTCCTTATTAATGTTAAGAAAAAGGTCTTCATTGTCATAAAATGGTACGAAGTGCTTAAAATTTCTTTTTTAAATGTTCGATTTGTAATATATTTGAATAATATGTGCACGAAAATTTAATTCAAACAAGTACAAATCCTTCAAAAGAGAAAATATAATAAAAAAATACTTACCAATCTTTAGATCGCCTTTGAGGATAAAAACTCTAAACTCCACTGCACTCACACTTTTTATTGTATATAATTTTTATGTAAATATATATACAACACAATAAAAAACGTAAAATATATTTGATAGAATAAAAAAAATAAAGTTTCGGTTTGATGTCGCCTGCACAGCCGGCTGCCGCGAGTTTTTGATGTCGTTTGATCAAACAAAGTTATGATTTTGAACTCGCCCGCGCCTGGCTATTGAAAGGGCGGCAAATCTGGGCTATCACGGCGACATCTACATTAGTTTGTTTACATAGGTTACAGCGACATCTTTAGGTGAGTAGATACATCAATGATTACTGTGAGTTTAGCCAAAGATTACTAACCTCTTAGTTTACCTACGTATGTAATATTTTTACCATACCTCAACTTAATTCTCTCAATCTCGAATATATTTTCAAATATAACTTATCCGTCTGTGTATTTAGATAGACCAAGAAACTTTTTCAAGGTATACTTTTATGTAATAAACTCCGCTTCGAGCTCAGCAATCAACTTCACTCAATCCTACTTTGTTTTTCATTACACAAAAGAAAAGAACTCTGTGATTTATAATATATTTCTATTTGAATTAAGAAGAACACGACCTACATTTTAATGTTATGTATAATCATTGTATATGTCACCGGATAATTGTACGATACGTTAGTTTATAAAAAATCTAGTGAGATTATAAACTGTCGATAGATTGTGAAGGAACATTAAAATTTACAATCTTCGTAAGATTTAAGCTTACATTTTCGTAAGATTATAAACTGACCATGTCCAGCTGGCAGTTTATAATCTAACTAACTATAACCCGTCAGATAACAAATAATTGCACCAATTACTGATCTGTCTGACAATATATCGCCCGCGAAATTGTGAATCGTCCTCTGATTGGTCGCCGCTATAGGTGTTCATTTCATAGAATTACGAACAAAAATAATAGTCAGACAAAAAAAAAACATTTTCATTTCGAGTTTGTACATTTATAAAACTTAGGGATTTAAAATAATGACCACCATGAAATGCTTTATACTCGTAGTTCTTTTACCAAAAGTTGTAATCGAACACCACATGTAGTAAATGATGACTATATTTCAGCGAGAGGTTAAATATCATTTAGTCTAGGGCAAAGTCATATTTAGGTGCGACGACGAGCGAAGCGTTGGGTTGCTTGTGACCACAACAACGCGCGAGCCGAGCGAACGTAGCGAGCGTGCTGGCGATGCGCCACAAGAATTTAATTTTAGTGATCATATACAAGTTTTGGTGATCATTTACTACTTTTGGGTTAACACTTATTTATTTGGAGTCATTTTGCTTAAATAGGATAGCGAGATGTTAAAACTTTGGTTATAAGTTTACAATAAAATGCGGGTTTAAATTTTATGATCATTTACTATTTTTGTCTGTTATATGTTACTACTGGTGGTTAGTTAAACATAAGCCAAAAAAATATATATTAAAAACCTGTACCTACGTATTTTACTTATGGCCACTGTAATACTTTCGTAGATCTATGGTAAATTGTTGTTGATCAAACATAATTACAATATGACGGCTGGACATGGTCCGTTTATAATCTTACGAAAATGTAAACGTTAGATTGTAAATTTTAGTTTCCATTCACAATCTATCGACAGTTTATAATCTAACTAGATTTATTATAAACTAACGGTTAGTACGATAAACCGGTGACATATATACATTCTACATTTTAAAACAATTAACCATGTTAGATGGTTCCGATGATATATGGTAGATGATCCTATTAAAATTGTGATTGTCTCCAGCTTCAGAAGTCAGTGATATCAATTCTGGAAGCTGGACAGACTATAAATTTGTCCATCTTTTAACCTTAATGTAATGTGGTTATAGGATTTAAACTTTGCGAAATAACAGGGAAGGGTTAGGTTAGGTACATGACTGAAATCCCCCCGAAGGGTTCCCGCCTTGTCGTGGCGGTGGGGCTTAGTAGCCGTGGCTTCGTCACCCACGGTGAAGCGAAGAGGAACCAGGGGCCGTGCTGGCTTGGGCAGTCGGCCGGCCCCAGAGGGGCCGCTCCACTGGGCTTTGCCTCTAAGTCCAGACTGGAGCGGCAACGGGTAGGCTGCGGTGCTGTATGGGCAGCACCGCATCTGAGGCGGGCTGTGGTGTTGTATGGGCGACACCACAGCTGACGGTGAGGGGCCACGGCGGGAGAGGAGTGCCGGTATCACGGTGCGCCGCTCTCCCTACCTTCCATGGCCACGGCGGGGCCGCCACCGTTGGATGGCGGACGCGGAGGGGCCGCAGGGGAGGAGGAGTGTTGGTATAGCGAGGCGCCGCTCTCCCTATCCTCTGCGGCCGAAGTAGCAGGCGACGGGGCTACTCATCTGACCCGTCGCAGGGGGACCTAGGGCGTCGGAAGCGGGGTCGTCTGACGCCCATTTGCGGGCTTGGTCCCCGGGTGGTAGCGACGTGCCATGTGTTCTGGTGCGTCGTGAGGGGTAGCACCCCAGGAGGGGTCCGGCAACGGACAACCGTGGCGGGTTCGTGGTTGAGTGCTAAAGCGACCCTGCGATCCCGCCGAGAAACGGTAGAGATGGAACACCGTGTGTTATTTAGTCGGTAGGGGTACTTGCTGCTGTGGGAGTAGTTGGTGTCGAGCCCGACATATCCCGGCCACCATCCCCGGGGTGGACGGGAATGCGTAAAGGCATTTATCACACGTTAAAAAAAAAAAAAAGGTACATGACTGAAATCCATTAAGATCAATGTTTCATACATTTATTTCTTACATAATAGTAAATACATAAAACTTGGGTTTTCTACCATAATATGTTCTAGCGTTTTACATGCCAACAAACATATTTTCATGGGTAATACATTAGTACATAATAAATTGACGTAAACAAAATATGTTCTTACAGTTATGTGTAAAATTACATATATATACAATCATAATTTTAAGATCAAATATAACCAGATGTTTCCAAAATCACGGACAATACAGACGTAAGATGTGGGATCGACAACAAGTATTTTTCTTCCACTTCAATATCAGCTATCAGAGCTCACACTATCATACTATCGTATCGGTATATTGTGTGCTACGTACTAGATTTCGCGCTCCGAACGCTGACACTGTTCGACTGAACTGTACTAATATCTATGCACCGAATTGTGGGCACGTACGGAGTGGCAGTAATAGTACGAGAATTTGAATCGGTGTGAACTTGGACGTATAAAATTATAAGTATGCAAAAATATTTTTTGTTAAAGTGAATAAATAGATAATAAGATCGCAATGCCACGCAATAATATGTTGCTCTATTTAATTGCCACGCCACGCTGCAAATATAGAATTAGGGATGATTTATATTAGACCGGGCCGTGTCCGGGCCGGGCCGTGGACGGGGCGGGCCCGGGGCGAAGCCCGTTCGTACGTTAGTAGGCGGGCCCGGACGGGACACGGATCAGGCACGGTCTAATATAAATTGCTTCATACAAAATGTATGTAGCGTTTCAAATCGGTGCCCCGTACGGGCCACGTGCACGGCACGCCCCGGGCACGGCCCGCTCTAATATAAATCTACCCTTAAAAAGCGATCTAGCACTGCGTGTTTAAATAGTTTGGTTAAACGACAGTTATCTCTGCAACAAATACCTGTCAGTACTTTACGCACTCGCCTCGCGCAGGCCCACGCTATCATCAAGTTGTGGCCCGTTTGTAAAAAGGTTCTCTAGTACGTAGTACATAATATGTAAATGCTTCATACACATCTCATTCTGCGCAAAGTACATCCACTCTAAACACGTTTCTCTCTCTACATCAGGATATTTTCTTTATTAAGCATTATTTCTCCTTTGACACCTGTCTAACCTGAAGCTAGATGATAGTGTGGTCGAAAATCTTACCAAACTAAACATAGAATATATCTATTATATGTTTGGTTTGGTAATATTTTCGACATCTCTTAATGAATTCTATTACTTTTCAACTTTGCCTACAGACGAGCGACTTTCAAGCTTGCCTTTATATATCCATTCTTTATCTACTTTATTCGTTTTTAGAAACACGGACTCCATCTTAACATTCGCATCATCACCCCTTTTACTCAGTGGCTAGAATATCTAGAATAATCAAACGAATTCGAAATCTGCTGTGGACTAGACCTTCACCGCGTAGTGATACGACATTTTGTAACTGTTCACCTGGCTCTCAGGTAGAAAATATGATGTCAAGCACCTAAAAGTGCGTTCCAGCAGCGGACCTTGGGAGACAGTTTCCATTATAAGATGAAGGTCTTTAAAAACTTACCAACGATGAGAAAGTTACAGTTAGCCCGAATATTGCTTAGGATAGAGTTATTGGTGACGAAAATATTTGATTTCCTGATATTTCGGTTCTGTTACAGGGACTACAGCAGCATTCGTAGTCATCGAAATTTCTGATGCTCTCCGCACAATCTACGCCACAAGCACCGCAATTATACAAACCGGTATTGGACAGAATATGGATGACGTCATCCACACCACGCGCATCGATCGCGGTGCATAAGATGACGTCATCCGCGCGCGATGGTGGAACCCGTACCTACAGCATTTTAATGAAATGCGGTTCGTTGGCGCGGATAGGTATAGAATTCTCTGTAGAATCTTCATGACATCCCGTTTCTAAGCACTATTCGTGAAGTTACCATAATAGACTAAAAAGCTATATAGATGAGATGATGGTCAAGGGCTAGCCTAACAACACTAAAATAATTCAATACATATGTTAATTTTTTGTCAAGTTCAGAATTCAAATCAGATCTATTTATTGCGATAGGTGTTACAAAGTTTCCTCTTTTGGCATTCGTGGATAAAACCATTATCCTCTGACCTGTCGCTATACATCCACACCTGCATTTGTCCCGTTCCTTGCGAATTATATTTGTCTTTCAAATCAATAGCATAAGAAAATAACATACTACTTTTATTATGAAGCCGCCTTTACACCTTGTTAGCTTTAAAAATATACTTTATATTATAAAATTTGATATCTTTAGTACCTACAACTAGGTACCTCTGTTCTCTAATTTAAATCGGATAACATCTGGGATAATACATGGTCATTTTATTGTTTCCGGTGATTTTGTATAAATAAGGAAATCACCAGTTTTGGTATAATATATATTTAATAAATAAAGTAAAGCTCTAGCTAGTCCATAATGTCTACAATTCATTTTGTTGTACAACAATAATTAAACTCGACACTAAAAAGTGATTGTATCAATATAGCCTAGAATAGGAGGATGTACTTCGTGACATCTCATAATGAAAATGCAATGAACAGCAAAATATAAATAAATTGTGCGATATAAACTCAATATGTGGTATGTTCACAGAGGTCAGCCAGGGACATCAATTAGTTTCTTTATCGATATTAGAAACGGTGTCCTTACAATAAATCCGAACTTGTTTCAGACAAATCTGCTGACCAGTAGACAATTTGCATGCGCACTCTTTTATAAACAACCTTAACTTAACCTTAAATAGTAAGTGACATGAAAGGCGTTAGAATCTTACTTTTGCGTCTAAGGTCTAACTCCACCAATCTAGGGGTTTAATTACTAATAACATTGTTTGTTTTTAGTTTATGGAACTACACCGCGACTTTCGACGGTACCTATTATTCGAAATATATAATTAGTGACAAAGCTCCATCATATTTTGTTTGTTGTAGGTAATACATTTATCCACGTATAGTTATACCAGAGTTTGGTGAAATTATTCCTTAATAACTATAAAACTAACTACTAAAATTCTTAACTCTACAAAAAGTTGAATGCGTTACACGTCCTCTGAGCGGTGTGTTTACAAGTGTTCTATCGACAATGACAACTTTACTAAACACCATCCTAAAAGAATTGTACTTAAGATCTTAAGATTAAGGCATTTATGTAGTTGTCACAAGACATGAAAAAATAAACTTACTTTCCAAAGATTTTCCTTGGCCCTAACAATTGTTCTATATACGAATTAGGCATCCAAATCGCACCGTGTCGGAGCAGCCTTTTCTACTTTTACTACGGGAGATTCTTTTTTAAGCTCTGAAACAAACAATACACTTATATTTACTCTGCAATACACTTATATTGGCTCTGTGTGTTGAAAACCTCGTAACTGATATATATTTATTTTTAACCTGTTGACTTCCAAGTTTCCGCCGTTTATCGAACTACTCAAAAATATCACGAGTATCGGCTGAGAAATTTCACTTGTAGAGGAGAAGATCCGGGCATCGCCATCATCCGGACAGACATACGAAAGCATTTTTACCCAAACTGAAACTAAGACGCTTTGCTCGAGCTTCGCGTTCGTTCGGTCAATTACTGCGCATTATGTTTAGCTATGTAGTGTGCTGTAAACTTCTTGACTTATGTACTGCAAATGAGGCTGCGATGGAGTTGTTTTACCGTTTAATATCTTTGAATTTAATTCATTAGAACCTCTATCGCGCTCGTACACTGTATACCGATGCTTCATTGAAGATGCAGTCTACAATGGTACACGCTTATCTAGTAAGATAACTTTTCACTTGTCACTTAGGCTCGTATTAAATGCTTCTAAACGTTGAGATGGTTCTTAAGATGCAGTTTTGACATTTAATTTGTGGATCATCTGTCAAGAACGAACAATGTCAACTTAGAGATGCATTTCTTAATACGAACATAACACTATTTGTGTGTATTGAATTGCTCTTAGCGTAGTGTGCTTAGTAATTTTTTATTGATTAACTAAGTTAAGCAACGTCCGCTGCGGTTATGACTTGGATAGAAGACCGCAAGTGGCATTACGACTGAGCACTTCCGTGCTGCGGAGGGCACGTTAAGCCATCGGTCCCGGCTCTTGTCTTAAGATACCAGTCTTTATAGCATGGTGGTAGAGCATTTTGCGTTTTTGCGAATGCCCCCGCATGTCCAGCTACAACTCTCAAGTAGAGAATCGGTTCTTGCGAGCCAGTAATTCTAGGTTAATCCTGAACAACACCTTCAACCACATCATCACATACCATCAGGTGAGATAGTGATCAGTCTAGCCTATAAATAGCTAGTAGTAAATAAAAAAAAGTATATAGCAAAATAAAAAAATCAGGCAATGAATTTCACTCTTTGGCCACAAATAAAAAAAAACAACGGAAAGATAAAAGAACAAGACCAAAAGAAGCATATAAGGGTAAAGTAAAAAATATTGATTTCAAACGAAATTAAGCTGCTAACCTGAATCTCCAACTAGGGTAGACTTCAGAGCGGCGGGATCCGCTGCAGGCAATTTTATTCCTTGCTTCAGCACCATTGTGCCATCCTGTAACCGGAAAGATTCAAATTTTGTTTAAAAGTAACAGAAGAAAAGTTTACTTAAGTATAATTGAAAGTAGATTTTAGATGATGAAAGATTAAATCGACTACCAATAAAAATAGTATGAAATAGAATATAAGAAATTTTTCAAAACGTAAAGTAAAATGTACAAGGACACAAACAAGAAGACGCGCGTCATCTCCCAACATGGCGCGTTCTAGTACAACGTTGTAACATGTTGTGCGTTACATGTTGCACCCCAATTGTTGCTTAATACATAGCGTAAACAACGCTAAACATGAGTAGCGTAGTTGCTTTTAAGCACTATTCCGAAGGACGATGCCGACTGGAACTGCAGGATGCACTTGCAGCGGTCTGTACGTGATTATACGTAAACAGAAGGTGGCGCTGCCGCGGCGCAGCGTTCCGATTTAATAGAAATATAATGCGATTAAAATAAGAATAGGATCGGCCTAGCGCCATGTTGAGACGTCAAAACTAGAACTTGGTACAGAGTGCAAAAAAAGAAATGACAAAACATGCATAAATTAATAAAGAAAATAAAAAACCCGACTGCAAATAATTTATTTTCGTTAAACGTTTTACCGATCAATTGAAATTAAAACTGCCAGTTAATATATTTATGGAATATTTTTTGAAAGCTAACCATTTTGATACCCAACACGATGGCTTTGGAAGGAAAAATATTTTTTTTCTCTCACTATTTGGCGTCTAAAATCCACCAGTTTGTTTTTTATTTTTGTATGTACATAGTGTCACTCAAGCTATCAAGATAAATCTAACGATATCTCGTACATTCAAATTCAAATTTTTCCTAGTGGTAGTGCCATGCTGAAGCTCTTCGGGTTACAGCTGCATGGGCCGGCACGACCGGGGAAGTACCACTCTCCCACATGATATCGACGTGAAGTAGTGGCTTGCCATTGCGTTTCGATCGATTTGTGGGGGACCCGAAGGCCCAATCCCCCCCCCCCCAAAGGAATATGGCAGCACAGTTTCAAGAGACAGTACTCCAGGAGGGTACCAGCTGCGAAAGCGCTGGAGAATCCCTCTCCGAGCATCCACCTCCAGGACCTGAACCTGGAGGTGGATGCTCGGGCTGCCCTGCGTATTCTGGAGGGGGCAAAACCGTGCTCAATCATATTTCTGCTGCTCGAGGCAAACGAAGCAGGCGGCTTAGGTCACCCCACACCACGTTAGCCGTGGACTTTTGCAACATAAGGGGTCTCCGTTCTAACCTGAACGATGTCCACTATCACCTGGAGACTGCTAAGCCGGCCTTGCTCTTTTTAACCGAAACACAGATATGCTCTCCGACAGACACCTCATTCCTCACATACCCAGGGTACAAATTGGAGCATTCCTTTTTGCCGCGGGCGGGGGTGTGTCTTTACGTCAGAGAGGATATCTGTGCTCGTCGTCTCAGTAGCCTTGAAGGACGGGGCCTATCTGACATTTGGTTGCGCGTAGACTGCGATGACCATCCGCGAATCTACGCGTGCCTTTATAGGTCTCATAGCAACGGTAATGCCGAAATTGATCATTTCATGGAGCACTTACAGATGGCTATAGATTCCGTGCTTGAGCAGATCCCCACCGCAGAGATCGTGATACTTGGCGATTTCAACGCCCACCATACCGAATGGCTTGGTTCGCGCACCACCGATCATGCGGGGAGATCTGTTCACGACTTCGCTTTGGCATATGATCTTACACAACTGGTCACCTCACCTACGCGTATCCCAGATGTGGATGACCATACACCTTCCCTGTTGGACCTTCTGCTGACCTCTCACCCGGACAACTACTCAGTATCCGTGAACGCTCCTCTCTGTTCGTCGGACCACTGCCTGATCCGGAGTTCAGTGCCGGTTACACGCCCAACTCGACCCCGTTTTGTAGGTTGTCGTCGCGTGTGGCACTATAGGTCTGCAGATTGGGACGGGATGCGGTCCTTTTTTGCATCCTACCCATGGGGGCAAGTCTGTTTCTTGCCGGATGATCCAGATGTCACTGCCGACTATGTTGCTGATGTAGTGCTTACGGGTATGGAACTCTTTATTCCATATTCTGCAGTGCCCATCGGTGGCAGGTCCCAGCCCTGGTTTGCTCGTACTTGTAAAATGGCCTCTAGCCAAAAACGAGAGCGTTACCAAGCTTGGGCCAACGCAGTGGCATCTAAGGATTTAAATACCAGCTATCTCAAAAAGGAATATAATTTTGCCTTCAGGTCCTTCAAAAGAGTAATCGCAAAAGCGAAGTCGGAGCATATCGGCAGAATTGCCTAGCGATTAGCCCGCCTTCCTTCGGGAACACGTGCGTTCTGGTCTCTCGCCAGGGCTGTCCAGGGGAATTTTTGTGAGTCATCTCTACCGCCCCTGCACAGAGAGAATGACACACTGGCCCACACCGCAAAGGAGAAAGCCGATCTTCTGGGCTCTCTCTTTGCGTCAAACTCGACTTTGGATGACCAGGGGAACTCACCACCGACTATACCACGGTGTGATACCTCGATGCCAGATATAAATTTCCGGCAAAGTGCTGTACGTAAAGCACTGTTCTCCTTGGACATTCATAAGTCGAGTGGGCCTGATGGCATCTCTCCGATAGTGCTGCGGACTTGTGCTCCAGAATTGACTCCGGTTCTAACGCGTCTTTTCCGGCTCTGCTACACATCAGGCGTTGTCCTAAAACATGGAAGACGGCATTGGTGCACCCGATCCCTAAAAATGGTGACCGCTCAGATCCGTCCAACTACCGCCCTATAGCCATTACGTCTTTGTTCTCCAAGATAATGGAATCCATTATCAACAACCAGCTCTTGCAGTATCTAGAGCAGCACCAGCTGATAAGCGATCGCCAGTACGGTTTTCGTCGCGGTCGCTCAGCTGGTGATCTTTTAGTATACCTTACGCATCGATGGGCGGAGGTGGTGGATTCCAAGGGTGAAGCGTTGGCGGCTAGTTTGGACATAGCGAAGGCCTTTGATCGGGTGTGGCATAAAGCGCTTCTTTCGAAGCTTCCTTCCTATGGGCTTTCCGAGAAATTGTGCAAGTGGATCTCCAGTTTTTTGGCAGATCGGAGCATCAAGGTCGTTGTCGACGGTGCATGCTCCGACTTGAAGCCAATTAATGCTGGCGTTCCGCAAGGCTGTGTGCTATCTCCGACTCTATTTCTCTTGCACATCAATGACATGCTGCAGCTCAGCGATATTCATTGTTATGCGGATGACAGTACCGGAGATGCCTCTTACACCGGCCGTGCTAAAATTTCTCGGGAAAACGTTGTGGAGAGTCGGAACAAACTTGTGTCTGAAGTCGAGACCATGTTGTCTAATGTTTCGAAGTGGGGCCGACTGAACTTAGTTCAATTTAACCCCAAGAAGACACAAGTTTGTGCGTTCACCGCTAAACTATCCCCCTTTGTCGTATCCCTCCGTTTTGAAGACACTCCCCTTGCCCCCTCAACTAGCATCGGAGTACTTGGCGTCGACATATCGAGCGTCGTTCAATTTCGCTGTCACTTGGAAGATAAGGCTAAATTAGCCTCGAAAAAGCTTGGTGTGCTTAGAAAAGCGAGGCGGTACTTCACGTCGGCCCATCGCCTGCAACTTTATAAGGCTCAGGTTCGGCCTCACATGGAGTACTGCTCTCATCTCTGGGCGGGAGCTCCCCAATACCAGCTTCTTCCATTTGACCGCATACAACGCAGAGCGACTCGAATCGTTGACGATCAAGTTCTCTCCGACCGGCTCGACCCTTTGGCACTACGTAGAGATGTTGGATCACTCTGCATCTTCTACCGCATCTATCACGGGGAGTGTTCTGAGGAACTGTTCGATTTACTACCTGCAGCTCAATTTCGCCATAGGACGTCCAAACAAAGCATGATGTTTCATCAATTTCATGTCGACGTCTGGAAGTCCACAACTTTGCGATTTTCACGGCATTTTCTACCTCGCACTGCCACAATGTGGAACCAGCTGCCAGGTGCAGTATTTCCGAACGGATACAACTTAGGGGCCTTCAAGAAGAGAGCATATTCCCTCCTCGCCGGCAACGCATCCTCGATACCTCTGGTGTTGCGGATGTTCGTGGGCGACGGTGATCACTTACCACCAGGTGAGCCGCCTGCTCGTTTGCCTTACTATCCCATAAAAAAATAAAAAAAAATCGGTTAAGCCGTTTAGAAGTTATGGTGAAATAAAGAAACTCATAAACATACATACATGAAACCTGTAAACTTAACATACGTTTATGTGGGCAGGCGTTTAAAAAAACAAGTAGTGACTGTAGGTACAGCAAACACAGAAATAATTTGAACTGATTTTATTTGTTAGCAATATTTTGTACTTAGGTATCTTAATTTGAATCGCTTAGCTCTTCGATGCCGCATGTCCTGATGGCCCACTAAGTCAGACTCATCGTTATCATTGTAACGGGTAACAAAAACAAATATAACAATCACCAAAAACATAGTCAACAAAAACAAATAAAACAGTAAAAAAAAATTAAACGGGAAGATTAATAAACATTCGGGAACGTGTCGCGTAGTAGTACACTGTTGGAGAAAAAAGACCCTAACGCCCGCGTGGTCACCAAACCAAAATGGCGTCTGTGCTGTCAACCTTAAAAATATGAATTTATTAAAATTAACAATTTCGGGTCACTCATTTTAAATTACGTATAAATATATGGCACGGCTCTATTTTTAAGTTTGTTCTGCTGATCGTACTTATTAGAGTGAATATGAGTGAAGTTAGCCGAGAGCCCGTCCTATTCTTATTTTAATCGCATTGTACATACTAACCAGCAGTGCCGCGCTACACTTGCAGCTGGCAGTGTCCTCTAGTATACTTACGTTGAGGAACATGATGCGGGTCAATATATGAGACGAATTACTTAGCATTCCATAGATTCACCGTGCGGGTGCCGGGTCCATAGCGTTACAGAGGAAGAGGCCAGAGGGGCCTGGGACTTGCAACCCAGGAGTAGGGTTAAGGGGTCCCATTACTATGTCATCAATGCATACAACCGTATTATTTGACGTGAATAGCCCGTAAAAATTAACACTAACGATCCAAATCGATTAAATCAGTATATTATATACAAAATTACCTTCATTTCGACAAGTCCTTTCTTAGCCATAGCTTCTACCTCTGCTTTCGTCATCACTATCTTTTGCACTTTTACCATTTTCTTGCCAATTTGCATCTCGCATACTTCACCGCCGGCCACTGTAAATTAGATGATAGATTCATAGATATACTCGTAGCAAAATTATGCTTTTATAGCGCTATTTTGAATCCAGAGTGGAGCGAAGAATATGTTATTGAGACGGAACAAGCTCGAGGCCCATCTGATGTTAAGCGGATTAACCTCTGCCTATAACAGATGCATATCGTCACAAGTCACGAATTGCACTGCGTGCGAACACACCGTTAGGTGCTTGGCGACAGATTTTCAACTTGAGGGTGGTCGCTAGCCAGGCGGGCATTCGCAAAATGTACTTCCACCGTGCGGTGAAGTTCAAGCTCGCGGCGGGATTCGAACCATGGACCTGCTGCGCTGCAGTCCATAGCCAATGCCACTGAGCTATCACTGCTTCAATAGTACAACAAGGGATTCCCAAAGAGAGTCATGAGCGCAGCGAGAGATTTAAAGTATGGCACACTTTACTTTTTATCACCCTCTGTGTAATACTAAGTATAGGAGTACGGAATATATACTCCAAAGTGCTTAAGACTTTTTTTAATAACTTATCGACTAATATTTAATATTTTTAATATTGTTATGTTTGCAATAACGCCTGCTAGGCGAATTACATTGCAAAATTACAAATTTACACGGGTTCGAATCCCGCAAATTTATATCTCTGAAATCTATCGACTAAACTTTGGCCACTATCTCAGACAATGTTCACTGATGACTATGTCGAAGATATTTTCAGGCTAGTTCACTAAAGCGAACTGGACTTCAAGTACAGCCTGGCGGAACATATACGTAGGTATATTAATGTTGACAGGATTTCTACCCGAGGCGAGGGAAGGATAAAAAAAATTATTACCTTTTATATAGCCAAGAAAACAAGCAGTACGAAAATAAAAACACACACATACGAGCCATGGCTATAACCTACATACCGCGAAAGTTAAGAAGATGTGTATATGACTATCGTTACATCAGAAATGTTTCTATTGCATTTTTTTCTATATGATATGCCAATACCCTACAAGATCTTAGGTATTCATATTAATTACATAGATTTCCAGGTTTTTACATAATCTTTATACTAACAAATAAAACTTATATTTGTTAGTACATATAACTATTACTTTCTTAATAATTTCTTATTATCTTTTCAGGCATCTAAGTATCGTTTGATACCTGAATAGGCAGACATAAATACAGCCACCGAGAACTTCAAGTAATAAATATGTAACAATATTGCTGCACAGTATAACACTATAAAACTTACATCTTGAATTAACTGGCAATGGAAGAGGCTTTACTCCAGGAGGCAGTGCTTTCATCGGTACCTGATAAAACCAAACAGATAGTCAATTTAATTGTAAACTATAGACATAAACTACGAGGGTGGGTCAAAAAGTTAGCTCGATTGAAAGTTTTTTGTATACCTAGGACTAATTTATGACTCAACTTCACTTTGAATGCAAAGGTTCGGCTTAAGCTCGTCGCTTTATCGCCAAGTCAGCAAACCCTGCTGGCTGCCCTACACAAGTGTGGCTACAGAACTTTAAACCACCGGCTCATAGAGCCAGAGTCTAATCTTGAATCTCGTCCAGACGTAAAGCCGGTTACTAACGATGAAGAAGTGAAGTCGGCGCCTCGTCAAATTATTTTTCTTCAATGGCTTAAACAAATTGTTTAACACATCGTAATAATGTATTATTAAGTTAAGGGAGAGTATATTAACAAATGTTTTTAGTTTAATTTTATTTTCTTTCCTTGGCATTCTGCGATCTATTTGACCGCCCTGCGTGATATAATTAATAGCAGCTTTGTTATGTATTTTGTGATTTGTTCGTCGTTTTAATGAGTAATATGTCGAGTCTCTTGAGATATGTCAGAGATATCTTTACTTGGCTTCTATCGTTTTTTAATTGTTATTTTATATGTTGCATGTTTATTATTTTCTCCAGTGGGGTATCCAGTGGGGGTGGGGTGCATCCCGTCATATTTTCCTGTGGCAGTCGGAGTAGGCGACAAAGGGGTAAATACCACAAAGGGGGCAGTAGCGCCTTCTGGAGAACTGCCATTTTCCATTCCGATCCCCAAGACGCTTGCCAAGTGTGGGGATTATAATAAAGCCCCTCTAATTGGGGAGGAATTTGTTCAGCGGTAGACGTCTTCCGACTGTTGTTGATGATGCACCTTTTTGGGTGAGAATACTCAACTGAGAACGTCTATGAAATAAATGAGCGGTTTTTGTTATTATTAATAAGACTGTTAATTATGCATATGGCAAGGTACACACCTTTTTCAAAGTTTGTCCTGACGGAGACATAATAACGCTGGGTTTCGGTTCCGACGACACCTTATTTGCCTCCTGCAAAAGAAACAATTATCTTGGAATTACATATTTTTTTTATATCGAGTGCTGAGCATTTACATTATATTTGGCAGAAAGCTATTTACAAAGAGGAATGAATATTTACCGGCGGAGTCTTGATTCCTTCAGCAATGGTTTCAGATTCAGTTTCTTTGGGAGCGACTTCCTTGGGCGGACTTATTCGTTGTTGGGGCGCGTCTGCATTAGGCGGTTCGGCATCCGTCTCCCCTTCCGAAGGCCCATCTTTCTTAATTTTGCTTGGCCTGTAAAATTAAGTACATTATATATATTACATTATAACAATATAGTTTTTAGCACAAGTACCTACGAATAAATGATAATAAATTATCTTGAATCTCATCCAGAATAGAATAATAGTAAATTATCATTTATTCATAGTTTAGACAAAAGGCAAAATAAGACCTACTTATTTTGACTTACACTTAAGGCGACACAATCATATATGTGTTTTTTAATGATTAATAATAGAAGTGTACTCGTAGGGCTTTCCGTACATACGTTTTCACTGTATCAATGATATTTTAGATAAAACTGGACTAATACAATTCAATTTTTTAACCGTACCAGTAATGCATTATTTATTTATCCACGAACGCTAAACAGTTTAGATTCGACCATTAATGCACAACTACACATTAACAGTGGGAGAAACACAAATTTTAATGAAACACTATCAAGCTCTCGCAACACTAACAACTCTCGAGTATTTTGTTCTTTAGTTACTTAATGTATAACAACGCGGTTACTACCGTCAGTAGACTGGCAATGCCACTATGACCGCTTACATGGGTTATAAATAAAGGCATAATATCTCCAGCTAGAATATTGTTTAGACTTACGGCATTTGTGAATCTAGAGATTTTATCAGTCAGTTCTACGCTAGCACAGCTGCAAAGAAGCCACTCACACAACAGTTTGAACCAGATCCTTGCGCGGTCGACCTCGCTTCCTCGGCGCAGTGGCCGGAGTGCCGGGCTTGGCGGGCGTTGCTGGCGTGATTGGCTTCACAATGGCCGTCGGCGTGGCTGGCTTGGCTGCAGGTGTCGACGCGATCGGCTTCACTGCAGTCGCTGACGTGACTGGCTTCACGGGAGTCTGCGCTGGCGCTTGTTTGACGCTGCTGCGGCGACCTCTCGCACGTGGTATCTGCTAACGTTATTATTAAGTACATAATGTTGAGTAGGCATAAATAAGGTAAGCGAGAAAAATATCGCTCGCTAAGAAAGCTAAGTAGCGATGCTATTGGTGTATTTTTTCCTGTTACAACGCGCATGTTCTTCGCATGTTTCTGTTGGATACGCAACCAAAGTGAAATAAATTGTGGTACAATCGAAGGATTTACTTAGAGGGCTGCAAACCCCCCCCCTAAGGCCGAAAACTATAAATCCCTGCCTTTATCAGTGTAAACACACACGGCAACAGACTTTCCGATATATTGAAATTTTTTAACAACCTAAAACAGAATTAACTCTACGTTCACTTCATAGATTTTAGCCTAAGCATCGTTCTTTATTCGAACTGGTGACGGGAAATGGTACTGGATACGGCTTTATATTGAATATGTCAGTGATAAAAACTCACCTCCGGGGTCTTTTCTTGTTCTATATACTCTTCCGAATCATCTTCCTCCGATTCATTGTCGTCAGAATTCATAGAGCTGCAAACATAAATTAAATACATAATGGAAATAAAGGTTCTCGAGTGGCTAAGCCAAACAAGGTTAAGAAGCGAACCGATTAAATAGGTTAAGCAATGTTCACTGCGAACATTACTTGGGTGGGTGTCAGCTGATAGCATTTACTACTGAGTGCTTCTGTGCTAAGGTTTCTGTCCCGGTTGTTGTTTTAGGATGACAGTATCTAGCGAAGACCGAAGCCTCCCTCAAATCTCCGCCTATTTGCATGGGTTTGAGGCAAAATATCTAGTACTAACCAAGACGTACACTTGCTGAAGCCAGGCGGGCATTCGCAAAATTCACTACCACCATGCTGTAACGACTGCCATCGTAAGACAACAACAGGGACCCACGACTTAACGTTGTCTCCGAAGCACGGAAGCGCTCGAATGTCACTAGCCATCCAACTCCTGACCGCAGCGGACGTTGCTTAACTTTAGCTGATCGATTAAGAACGACCAAGAAAACTGCGCTACGAGCGCTTCAAAAAAATCGGTAAAACTATATTAGTACCGAGCCGTATGTTCATTCACTAATATAAATATGGCATCTAGACGAATATAATATTCAGCTAGAGGACTAACAGAATATTATATTGATCCCAGTTGCAGTGGAATACAAGAACACAACACATAGCTCAAATTAAATCTATATAATATACCTGTCGCGTATCATTTTAGCGTAGTCCTTGAATTTGGAAGGCCTGGAAGATCTGCGCACTTGTTCTTCGACTACAGGGGCCGGCGTCTCACTTGCACCATTCTTTGCCAACTGCAATATACATTTGCAATGCGCGCTATATTAATATTATGAATAAATTGCACATTCTCTCTCACGGATCTCTGAGAGATTTTTAAGGTCTTCATAAAATTAAGATTATCATGCATATTTTCGAAAGTATAGACAGGTAATAGAAACCACTAGAAACTTATAACGGGAACACGAAAAAATTAAACAAATTGTAATAATAGGGTGTTTAAACGCTCATAGCTCAGAGCGTTCTTTTCCAGACGATTTATAGTTGAAGGACTTATTGCCTGTTCGTTTCCCAAGTTTTTATTTATCATATTTACTTTCATTGTAATAAAAAAATTACAACGTTAGAATAATCGGGTTTCATCAAGTAAACAAGGTAAAAGCTAATTGAAAAAATTTTCTTGTTTGTAGTTCAATTCCATTTGGAGGAATCAACAGGAAATGACCATTAAAGCAGCCGTAAGCTACGCTGATCGCCATCAGACCAGAGTGATGTAGTTTTTTGCCTCACTTGGGAGCTTGGAAAGGAAGAACCATGCCATAATCGATCGACAGCTTTGGCGATTTGAGCCAACGCTTGAGCGTGTCTGTCTGTCTACACCTTCATCCCAACGGTCCATAATGTACGCTAGATGATCACTATTGACCGTTTCGGCCAAAAGCCAGTCGTTACTAACACACACTTTGTTCTAGGTAGCGGATAAAATGGGTATATATGGTATGTTATGGTATATACTGGATATATAACTGTTACCAGTTATATACTGCGGATAACTGAGTGGTAGCGGATAAGTCAACACAGGGGACTCCCGTGCACATCTTTAAGTACCAACCTGACGTTAATCCAGTACCGCCAGGACACTTGCTATCTTTAAATCGAGCAACAACAGCACTCGGCGCACATTGCCTTATGCGCATATCAGGCATTGTGGTTTTGTTGGTGACTGCGCGCCACTATCGTCGAGTCGGGAGTTTGTCGCAAATAATTAGGGAGCAAGTCGGCTATTTCTTGCGGATGATAGAAAGCTAGTGGCCCATCTGGATACCTCAACGGAGAAAGCAGAGCTTGTACCATTTTGTTCAGTCGCCATTAGCTGAGGCTACCTTTGGGGTGTGATAGGTTCTGGCCAATACTAACAACTCGTTGAGCATTTGATTATGCCCTCTTGAAATTTCTGGTGACTTTGTTATAATATATAAGCTTGTTTTAGGGAGTCTAAATTAGGATCACGGAGTGCGCGAGCCCTGATCCAAGCGCGGTATACTGCCTGTTTGTGAGCTTCATCTGCACATACGCGACCGAACCAGGGTTTGTCTTGCCACCGCTGTTAGTATTAAGAAATGGTATGTAATATTCAATACGAAATCTGATCTCATCAGCGATGGCAGATGCGCTCTCCAATGCATGTATATCCTCAAAACAGCGGCAAATTATTTACGCATGTCACCCCATTCTGCTGACGAATAATGCCATAGCCATCGTTTAACTTCTACTTGTAGCGGAGTTACGATATGGGGCAATGTAGAACCACACAGTGGTTTGAATTGCCTAGAGGCGCTTGTACGGATATATACTTTCATAACTTTGGCAATCAAATCTTGATTTTTAAGAGCCTGTAGAGTAAATTGAAGCTAGTGATTTGCGATATCTCCAATCCATATTTCATAATAAATATAATTATCGTCATTATGTTTATCCCACGCCGAAGTAGTATCGGAAGAAAAATATATTATACATTCTGCTTTGCTTTGGATTCAAGTTTGTTACTGGCCGCCGAAATTCTAGGGAAAATAAGTTAATACCTGAGTATATTATTTTCTATCCGTACCGAAACAACTGCTGAGCAGAACGACTAAGTAGACAAATCATTATACGGTCTATCAGAGTCCAACAGAATATCAGCATTTTCAAACGATATAATTTTAACTGATCTAACTTTGAATTTACAACTTACGTGAAATCAAGACATCGTACCTTAGCAGTTTCTTTTTCCTTTCCATTCTTATCTTCTTTGACAACCTCCTTTTCCTTTTTCTTCTTGTCTTCTTTTGCAATCTCCTTTTCCTTTTCTTTATTGTCGTCTTTGACAATCTCCTTTTCTTTCTTCTCTTCTTTGACGACCTGCTTCTCCTTTTCTTTCTTATCTTCTTTGACAATCTCCTTCTCCTTTTCTTTCTTGTCTTCTTTGGCAATCTCCTTCTCTTTTTCTTTCTTGTCTTCTTTGACAATCTCCTTCTCGTTCATATCACTTTTATCATCTTTTATATCAAACTCTTTGATAGTGTTGTTATTACTTTTTAACTCTTTAGGATCTTTGGTGGGCTTGCGTTCCGACAGTCTCTTATCTGGTATTGCTTTTTCCAGAGCTAGTTTTGCAGCCATAGCTTCTTTTTTGTCTACGGGTCTGTGGAGAACACGAAATTATTGACACTCCGAAAGTTCCAAAAAGATGCCACCTAGTTCATCCATGGTATTTTTAGTTTTAGTAGCGGGTAATTGGTCACGATCCCTACCCTGTCATTGCTTTCTACTGTCAAATAACCTATTAATTCTTTGATCGAAAGTGAGCCGGTTTCAACATATAATTTTTAATCAATATTTTTTTGTAAATGGACAACTATATTTAATAGAATCAAACATTTTATTGTTTTCAGGTTGAAAACAAGGTTACAAATTATTGTGAACAGTACAATAACAGTAATCTGTAAACAGTTATGATATAGAGATCTATAACTACGCAAGTTTGAATGACTTATGTAAGATACTTTAACAATAAGCTGATTTTATACAAAAAAAAACACAGTCACTTAACCCGTAGATCTTTTTAAAAACAAATTCATACCTATACAAAACGATACCATATTTTTTAGTTATTGTCAAAGTAAAAAATTATGCGACATTAAACAAAAAGTAGGATATTTAAAAAAATGGGACATGGTTTTTAATTGAACGTGTGGATGGACATCGACGATAGATTAATTGGTCCACATTTTCTTTCTATAACCTTAATTCATATCATCACCAGTACCAGTATTCTAATCCATGGGTTGCCCTATTACAGAACTATGTAATTCCAGACCTAACCCTAACAGACAATTAAATAAAAACTCGTTGTCTAATAGCGTAGTAAAAAGCCATTTAAGAGACTGCGCCTTTGTATCCGAAATAGAGGCTCGCACTTTGGAAATCAATTATAACCCAATATGGCTTTTCTAAATTACCCTTATTTTTTGGTTCATTTCCCATAATTTGTTACTTTGTCATTAACTACAAAATATGTGTACCGAGTTGGATAGGTATGCAGCTATTTTTTAAACTATCTGCAGTTAAGTTAATATGTGTTTTTAAAAATAAATTCAGCTTTTTTGATAACGAAACTTACAAAAATCATCAAAATTAAGTTGTAGATCCCTGATTCAAAAATTTTTACTCACATCTTATTAAAATTCACAATTCTTTATAGCTTTGGCCGCAACATCTTAACAATGATTGTCTATTTATGCTTCTGTAAACAAACGTCAATTTACAAAATATTATGAATAAAAATTGTTTGTTCATTTATTTAAACATTACATACACCATTAGTTCAGTTCAGTTTATACCGAAGCGATGCTGTAGACAATAATATTATAAAGGTTTATATACAACAAAATATAGAATTAAACACAATAGATAACAATAATGAACTATTTTGCAATAATTTTTGTGACACTTCTGTGAATTTCATCAAGCTGCAATGAAACACATCAATATTGTTTGAAATCAAATTAATTAATTTTATAGTCCGAGATAATGGGGCGTACTTTTGTGTTTGGTTGGTGTTCGATATTGGAATCAATATTATATTTCGAAAATGTTTCACTTTCGCTTAAGGCATTAATTGATAGTAGATAGCATGTCCAATAACCCTGCCACGGGATCGTGACCAATAACCAGTACTCCTATACACAAAAGTTGCATCACTTTCAATAAATTCCGGTGAGCATTTGCATTGTATATAAATAATTAATGTAGTACAAATAAGTAAAGTATGATGGGTTAGAATAATAGATTACCTCATCTTTGGCGTCGAAGAATACAATTGCAGTCGCCTGTTCCTTAGAGATTCTACAGACCTGGATGGTTGTTTCGCTGATTCCACCCGCGTATTTGTCTGCAAAAGAGAAATCATAATAATTCAGTTACCCTAGTCCCAGTTAACATCCGCTACAAATTACTATACCATGAATTTTTTCTCCCTTATTTTTACTACCGCTCCTAGCGGAAACGTGATGTACTAATAAAAAGTGTGGAAGAAAACTTTAACATGATACGTTACAACATTACATATAATCGGTTACGTATGCAAAAAACGGCCAAGTACGAGCCGGACACACGCACTGAAGGTTCTGTACAAACTTGTAGGTATCTAAGTAAAAGTTATGTTACTTTTATGTGTTAGCAATTTTTCTTTTATCTGTGCTATAAGACGTTGCTTCGTACCAAATTTCAAGATTTCTGAGTTCACGGTTCCCTGTAGATTTTGATTCCCTTGCAAGTGTCGAAAATTTGCGGCAGAAACGGCCGATTGCGTTGGCTTAGAAGTTTGCTTTTTTCACAGCTGCAAGGGACAGTAGACCAGATTATTTGATATGAATTTCAACTTGATACCTCCGTGCGTTCCGGAGAAAAAGCTCTTGACAGACAGACGGACAGCAAAGTGATCCTATACAGGTAACGTGTTTTCCTTTTGAGGTACGGAACCCAAAAATAAATAAACTGATATGGAGTACAGTTAGTCAACAAAGCGAGGGTAACATAACTTTTAACTCATAAAGGTACGCATCTTACAACAGTATTGGTGCCAGTAGCCCACGTTTACACACGACGTCTTAGTGTTTTGAGTAAATGCTAATGGTACATACCATAAGCCAATAAAATGTAAAATATTACCGCTTGAGTAGGCAGTAGTAGTTACAACTACAATCAAGAAATATTGAAGGGCGTGCCTTTGATAGTGGAAAGGTCTGTACATCAGAACCTCTCGCTTAGGTTCGTATTAATAAATACAACTCAATGTTGAGAACGATCTTAAGATGCAGTTTGGACGTTTAATGTAGAGACTTTCATTTAGATTTTTTTATGCTTGGTAGGTTAGCCTTTAACCACTATCTCACCTGATGGTAAGTGATGATGAAGAAGATGAAGATGTTGTTCAGGCTAACCTAGAATTACTGGCTCTCAAGGACCGCTTCCGGAACACACCGTGATTTGCTTGGCGACAGATTTTCAACTTGAGGGTGCAAGCTAGCCAGGTTATTCACGAAATGCCCTACCACCATGCTATAACGACTGCCATCCTAAGGCGACAATAGGGATCGACCGGCTTAACGTGCCCTCCGAAGCACGGAACTCTCAGTAGTAATGTCACTCATCTAATCATAACCACGGCGGACGTTGCTTAACTTTGCTGATCGGTTAAGAACGGCTATGCAAACTTCGATACGAGCGCTTCGAAATATGTATATGTAAAATAAATATGATAATCTCATACCCTTTTTAGGTCCTGTAACTCTTTTTCTAGTAAGCGGAGAGACTTGTCGCTAGCCCCCAATGTGGTAGTGCTTTCCACTTTTGCCAATTTCTTTTCTGCAACTAAGGAGACATAATTTTTATTTATGTGTACAGCAAATTGATATTCACTGGCATAGATTTAGTAAATATTTTTTTCTTGCAGTTTCTACTAGTACTTTGTAATTGCGTGTGATATAAGTCATATATTATAATTAATATTTTGTTCGTATATTGATCATTAAAGAGAATGTGGTGTGAGGCTTTAAACATCTACCCACAATACCTTATTTGATATTTTATTAGTATAAATACGTAGATAATATATAGTATGAAATATTTTCGGACTAAATACATGATTTACCCATATAATGAAATGGTATCGTTTAAATGTCAATTTCAACCACATCCGGTAGTATTCAAAGGGTTTATTTCTTTTAGATGTTTATAACTGTACATTTCAAAGTTTTATGGCAAAATAATATGGGATACGCTTTTGAAAATAGCAAACCTTTAAGTTACTTACGATTGAAGATGTTCTCAGATTATTTTCATCCTGGTATCTTTATATATTTTTTAGTCTTAATGAAATTAGTTGAGAACCTCTTTATACGTGAGAAACTTTTATTATTAAGTTTTGTTTTTAATTTAAATTTTGAATTACATGTTAAAAGCTTAAGAAGGAATAAACCAGCTTATGAATCTGTTAATATATTTTATTTTCACTCGTTTCTAATGCAAAATTAAAGCTAAGGGCGAAGGGAATATGTAGTAGTTTTATAAGGACACTTTGGCATTCAATCTGACCATGAAACTAAAAAAAAACTAGTTTCCTGAAAATTAAAAAAACAATAAAATGTATAATTGAGCGCACACGAACATACCCCTGCACCCACACATGCACATACGCAAGCAATCATGCAAGTATAGATTAATTAATGCCCATAAATAGTACCTGTAACAGATCGAGCTTGTTGTTGCTGTCGAAGTGCGATCGCTTTACGTTTGATTTCGTCAGCTTTACGCAATATATTTGATTGCTGAAACAAATGATAAACGAGAATTTATGCTAGATAGTTCTAAAATTGTATATTAAAGTAAAACAAAGGATATAATTTAAAAAAAACAGTGCAGTACTTAACGAAGTTTTTTTGTTTTTGTTTTTGTGACGGACTAACCTCTGCCTAGAACAGATGCATTTCATCACAAGTGACTAATTGCACTGCGCCCGTCACCTTGACAGTGTTGTTATGTCTCATGTGCACGTAATTTCACTGGCACTCAAGGACTGCTGCCGGAACACACTGTTAGGTGCTTGGCGACAGATTTTCTACTTGAGGGTGGTCGCTAGCCAGGCGGGCATTCACAAAATGCCCTTCCACCATGCGGTGAAGCTCAAGCTCTGGGCGGGATTCGAACCATGGACCTGCTGCACGGCAGTCCATAGCCAATGCCACTGAACCATCACTGCTCCAAAAACTTGTAGGTATCTAAGTAAAAGTTATGTTACTTTATGTGCTAGCAATTTTTCTTTTATCTGTGCTATAAGACGTTGCTTCGTACCAAATTTCAAGATTCTGAGTCCACGGTTCCCTGTAAATTTTGATTCCCTTGCGAGTGTCGAAAATTTGCGGCATAAACGGCCGATTGCGTTGGCTTAGAAGTTTGATTTTTTCACAGCTCCAAGGGACAGTAGACCAGATTATTTGATATGAATTTCAACTTGATACCTCCGTGCGTTCCGGAGAAAAAGCTTGACGACAGATTTTCTGCTTGAGGGTGGTCGCTTGCCAGGCGGGCTATCGCAAAATGCCCTTCCACCATGCGATGAAGCTCAAGCCGGCGGTAGGGATCGAACCAGGGACCTGCGGCACGGCAGTCCATAGCTATTACCGCTCGGCCATCATTGCTTCAAAAGTACAGTACAGATCCCGGCTTCAGAATATAAGGACCGTCACATATTCTCCTCTATTATGTTAATGGCGACAAAGGAAAAATGCGTCTAATGGATTGCCACTAGTTCAAGCCTCTAGTATCTTAACGCTATTACTCGATAGCTAGCGGGTATATACTACTAAAAAGAGCACTATCAAGTAGAGATTGGCATCAGTCGTCGATGAGTAGTATCAAAATTATAATATCGTAGGTATATATTAGTAAAATTATATAAAGCTTTACATGACATAAGTATTTATTTGATAGTTTTGAGTAACTGACACAGGCCTGTTCACTTGCTCAAGTACGGGTTGAATACTGGCCTATAACTAATAAGATATAGTCCTAGTGGAAACTAAAGTCTGAACAAAAATTCAGATTAAGCGCTTTATTTTAGAAAAATAAAATGTATATATCTAGTGAACTTTTTCATCCTTACATGAATTCGCCCATGTTTCTCTATGATCTTGGTTTTCACATGCTGTGTTTCTTTAGAGGCGATTTCTGGAACTTTCGTGACTATCGCATTCTTATGGGCCAAAATCACCTGCCGTGAAGGGGTCGGCATTACTTCCATTTCCGAAGGGGGTGAGTCTTGGTTCGTCACGTCACTATCTGAAAATGTTATTGTATAAAGATAATATTACACACTGGAACCTTATTAAGAAACAATATTCGTAACGAGAAACAGCTTGAATCTCTCTTAGTTTCGTCTTCTTATTATGGTGTAGTACTACTTTAATTGAGAAAAGATAAGGTAACTACAAACGTGAACTATTTAAGTTAATATTTCGTTATTAATTTAATCGAAAAGAAAATAGCAAAACGATTATCTTCCAATAGCCACATGCACCTTTCAAAAAGGCTGCAATAAACGCCCAGTACTATGCTGCGTTTTAAACAAAAGAGCACGAAATCATTTTATAAAAAAAAGGAGGGCCAGTGAAACACATGAAACAATAATGACCATTACAAAATCACAAATATACGATAGGAAAAATTTAAGTCATGTGCGGGATTCGAACCCGCGTCCATCCATCCCTTTAGCCGGGGTATGCTCTATCCAATTGAGCTAACATGACTTTTTTTCCTATCGTATATTTGTGATTTTGTAATGTAATCCGCATAGCAGGCGTTATTGCAAACATAACAATATTCAAAATAATGACCATTACAACAAGATCAGACACTTCGTTAAAGTCTTACCTTCTGATGGAGTGTTATCTGTCTTGTCTTCTTCATATGTTTGATTAGGAACAGGTAGCTGTAAAAAAATAGGACCAAAGTAGGATTTAGACTTGACTTGTGTCCAAGTCGGTTAATTCTTAAATTTATCTTTATATTTAAGTATCGTCAAATGTTTGATAGCATATTATCCATACTGTATCAGCCGTATTGTCCACTACTGAACACAGCCTCTCATATTATGGGAGGTTTTGCCATAATCTCCACGATTGGCAGGCGTCATGGGGATCGCAGAGTGAGATATCAGTGCCTCAGTAAGCGCTGCTGCCTGCCTCTGGTGTGTTAGCCTTAGTCACCGCTTACGACACGCACTGGTAGAGATAGGGGGCGACATTCCAGCCCGGCATACTACGGCCATTATCCATACACTTTGTACTTATTATTGAATTTTCTCAAGTTAATAACAAAATGATATGTTATCAAAATCAGTAGACATCCATACCTACGAAAAATATTAACCAGATGGAACACCTGGCCCTTGGCAACAAGGTGCAAAGGAGGCCACAATAGGCTAACTTCTGCTAATTGACAATCATTGGATTTTCAAAAAGCACATACTGAAATTGTTTGCGAGTGTAACGCTCCTGTGTAAATAACACGCCTACTACAGTGCCCCTTGTGCGCGAAAACCTGCATTCGAGTTTAATAATGCATTGAGCTGAATTTAACTAAACCATTGACACGAATGAATAAATAAGCATATAAATTAATAGATAAACTCCTCTAATATAAAAATAGAAAATAAAAAAACTGATTATACGACTCCATTTTCTATTCATTCGTGTTTGGTTAATGGTTTAGTTAAATTTAGCTCAATGCATTATTAAACTCAAATGCAGGTTTTCGGGCACAGGGGGCAAAGAGCTGCTAATCTCGTTGGAGAAGGAAATTAATAAATTTTAATCTCTATTTCTTCTGTAATCCCTTATGTTCAAGTTTCTTTACTCACCATGTATTCACCTGAATTCTTGATTTCGACCACCATGTGGTCATCTTCCTCTTTTACTGAAAATTCAAAGAGTAGGCATGTTTATTCAACATAAACGTGAATTGAAAACATTGAAAGCATTCCAGACCAGTGTAGCCTGGTCAAGTGTTCATATCAACGTATCAACGGTTCATATACTGTAATGTACAGGGGCAAATGAAAATAAAATAAAAAAATAAACTATAGCTGCTCGTTTTTCACTAGTAGTTACATATCAAGACAATTGAACTCTAATATTGGTCTGTTTTCGAGAAACTATCTCAAACTCTTATATAATAATTATAATATATAATAATTTATATGTTACATTTATTGTGGGAACCGAACTCTCTGAGTTACTTAACTACTGTCTTCTGTAAAATACAACCTGGGAGTTTTCAAATCCAAACTAAAAAGATCCTTTCTGAGCTATGTTTTACTTAACAGTGCTTCACCGCACACCCACACACCACCACACCTTTGGTTGATATGAGATAAGCAGTGCTCCAATGTGAATAATTAGTGTGCAGGTACGGCAATAGTTGCTCAACAATTATAATAGATTTCAGTTTAAAAGTTCTCATGAATATGAGACCTTTTAATTCAATGAGCGGCTTCACACGTATTTATCGAGATTGTAGACTTAGGTTCCTTCATCGGATGAGATGATGCGTCTATGATGCGGGGATAATTCCGCGCAACTGCTCGTTCTGTAATGCGCGATAGTACGAACGTGTGACTTGTGAGTTCAAACTCAAATCGACTATAATCATTTAGCATTAAATCAGTAAGAACCTCAATATTATATTGTCTTACCCTATTATTATAATAACGGACAGATTTTGGTTATTTCTTTACCAAACGCGTAAAGTCCCATCTCCTGTGAATGTTTTTCTCGAAACACTGCACTGTACAAAAACACGAAACTTTCGTCTATGGTCGAAACAACTTTATTTCATGCTTTCCGTGCTAGTGCTAATGCACATTTACCTTATGCGCGGATAGAGGGGGGCGGGGTGGCATTTGACCCATTGAATATTATAATATTTGTTTAAGTTTCGAAAAACACGTCGAAGGAGGCGCGCCTTAACTGACCCATCCTATGTTAGGTTGTACCCCTGTGGATAACATGCAAACGCTCTAAAACATATAGCGCTATACCTCACTCAGTCACTCAAAGTCACACCATATATACTTCTCAAAGCTCTCAACTCATCTGAAATTATTTGACATTTATCCAATTTCTGCCATACCCAACTTTCACTATGTCGGCAATAACACAATTATGGTACCACCAACTTAACTGTGCAGTTTTCGAGGGCGCTACTGGTCAAGGAAATCAACTACAAACTGTCACAATTTGAAGGAATGTTGTAGTTCTTTTTTTTGCCGCCTGAACAGATAAGTTGGTGGGACCGTACAATAATACTACCCTTATGTTTTACCTGATATGTCCCTGTAAACGTATATATATAGGTACACCTGTTTTATAAACATTGCGAAAGTCTAGCATCAATTTAAACATAGACTAAAGAAATATATGACAGTTAACACTAAACGTACCTTTGATCGAATTGTCATCGTCTTCTTCTTCTGCATCAACATCCATTGATGACTCATCAGGTTCAGTTTCCTGCAAATGTTCCCCAAAATTGTAAGATGATATCATGTTAAGACATCCAGTTTCGTGTAGTATAAACAATATACAGTACCAGTAATACGTGACTTTATTAGAGTAGGCTATATAATATATCTTGGTTCGAGAATCCGCAACAACTTGTTGTACTGGCATCTGCCTGGGATTATGCTTGTTCTTTAGTTTCCTTATATACAGTCTTTACAAACGGGCAGTTTACTGTTTCGTAATTTAACTTAAAAGTATTCAGAACACCGAATGGTACACCAAGTATTGTTATCGTTTTTTCCAATATTTTTATTGTTTATACACTTATTTACCAAGTTATTATGGCTTAAAATCATATTAAAATTATTTGTTTATGTTTAACTTGGCGTTAGACCGCTTGGCGACGTTTTTAGAAAAAAATGTGAAATTCACTTTTTGTCACAATAACATAATAAAAATTAAAAAAAAAACGATTTCTGCATACAAATTGGGCATACACTAATAATTCGTCGTATACATAGTACTTTGTTTGTTCACATACCTGGTCATTTGCTAGGAGCTCGTCGTCATGCGAGTGCGCTATATGATTCTCAAGTTTTTCTTTTGACGTAAATATCAGCTCGCAGAAGTCGCACATATGCTCCGCACCTGCAAATGTGAATACAATTGTACAGTATGCCCATTGGAATCAATTTCACGATCGCAATAGTAAAAAGATAACCATTTATACTCAAGCGAAAAAAATGTACTATTTGGAACAGATGGGCCTGTTTTTGAAATTATAAAATATAGAATGTTGGTTTCGACACTAATGTACGGTAGTGAAAGTTGGGTACGGCAGAGAAAGCATGAAAGTAGAATAAATGCAGTGGAGATGAGAGCATTAAGAAGCATGATTGTAGTCGAACGGAGTGACAGGATAAGGAATAGAATAAGAGAACGATGTGGTGTGAATGAGGATGTAGTGACAAAAATCGAGAAATGTATGTTAAGATGGTTTGGACATGTACAAATAATGAATGAAATGAGACTCGACTAAACAGGTATACAAGGGACAAATGAATCAAACTGTTGTAAGGGGAAGATCGATTTTTTGTGAATTCGTCATTTCATGACATGAAGTGTGCATAATGGCATAATACTTCATGTCGACAAAATACATGTCAATTAACTGTCTGTCGATAAAACGCATAGTCCCGATAAAGGGTTAAATTGAACATCACGATCAGAAAGGTATTCCGACGATGTTTCGCATTTTCGGTGACAGCGTGACAGACAAATCGCGAAATGACGAATCCCGATACAGGCATACTGCGTAATAGACAAACTCGTAATATGACGAAATGCGACTTGGACTAATTGCGTAATAGTCAAACACCGATAGAAACGAATTCTTATATCCTTCTATTTGTATGTGTTTACTAATAAAATGAGATTATCAGCAAAAATTATATTGTTATAAAATTAAGATACTTTTTAAGTTTCGTCCATCTGTAATATGTCAAGGAAAATAAACGCTATATAATATTATTTATCTATCCGTCGCTGTCAAGTTTGTAACTTACCATTGACATGAGATTTAATATGTGTCGTGACGGTGTCTACATCCTCAAACTTCTCCTGGCACAGCGGGCAGGTCAAGTTGGTGGTGGCGTGCAAAGCGGAATGGTACATGAGGTCATCCTGAGTCGAGAAAGTCTCTTCACATTCGTCACAGCGGTACGCGTCTGATTCGTTGTAAGGACCCGGCGTGCGGGTCGTCTCACTATGTTTCAGACGCAGATGTCTGTAAAGAAATTATCTTCAGTCAAAGAATAGCTAAATTTTGTTGTAGTTATTCGCATAAAATGTTGGTACAAAGGATAGAACAATGATTTTGCAAAGTTTGCCTGGTACATTTTTCTAAACTGTGGCATGCAAACATTAATTTCCATTAATCACAACTAGCTTTACGGCCGCGGCTCCGCCCGCACGTATGACTGTTATCGCGCAATACCATTAACCTCTTTTTGTGCAGTTGGATAAAAACTATCCTATGTCCTTCCCCGGGTCTCAAACTATTCCCATACAAAATTTCAACAAAATCGGTCCAGTAGTTTTTAAGTTTATTTGTTGCCTACAACAAATAAGATCTTTTCTCTTAGGTACAATTCCAACTTACCGCGTGTAATGATGCGACTTAGTGAAACTTTTGTCACAATGTTTGCAAGGATACGGCCTCTCGCCCGCGTGCTGGCGAACATGCCGCGTCAACTTCATAACTGACGCAAATTCTGAGAAAAGGCATATATTGAACTTTACATGTGTTGCTAGAAAGGTTATTTTTACTTGGCACGAACTCCGACATATAACTAGATCAGCAAGAGTACCTGTCGATACATTTGATAGCAGCAAATAGGCTTCGTGTCTACGAGAAATGTGCGAGGATGATGAGCGGTGTAAGAGAAAAAAAAAACACCAATAAAATCGCTTGATTTTCCTAAGCTCACTAAGCGCAGCGTTCTTATTGGTCGGTTTTTATCTCTTACAGTGCTCAGTCTTCGCACGTCAAAGATAATTTGTAAAATACACTTCTATAGGCATTCAGGAAAGTGAATCCAAAACGATAGATAGTATTTAATTTTTTTTGTCTGTCTGGATATCGGTTTGCTCGCAAATTACGGAGTTAGTACGCCATTGAGTTTACTGTATAATTAATTTCATATGATTTAATTAGGGTATATTTAATTATATAAAATTAAATATTTAAGCGTACTGTATAATCCTGGGAATGTTATTTATGTTAGTTTAGGCAATATTAATCCAAATAGACGATAATTAAAATTTAATTATTACTAGTTCACGTGATAGGAAATAACAAGAGAACCAAAGTCTTCGTCTTCCTGGCCTTATCACATGTGAAAGGCAGAGGTCGAGATAGAAACAAAGGAAATATATAGAATCTAATATGAAGTGTAGAAATATATCTCACTTAGCAAAATCCACGCGCTCGTAAACTAAGAAAGTAAATTAAAAGCCACGCCTGTCAACAGGCCGGCCTATCTCGGAGAACTTTATTTCGTATAGTTTTGATGATACTTTCATAGTGTTTGACCTTCACAACATAAAATACTAAGATTTGACATGGGCAGTAATCATTGGGTAAAACTAACAAAATGATCCTATAGCCTTTCCTATTGTATTTTCCAGGTGGTCTCTTTAGCAAAAGTCCGCCTTGGTGGGTACTACCGTATTGCCAAATATTCTGCCTCGAAGGTGAAGTCCGCAAGTACTACTGTGTTTAAGTGGACGCTATAGCAAATTACTGGGCAAACGAGACATAAGAACTAACGTCTCAGACTGACGAGCGCAATGTGAAGCAGAACGAGAAAGATGACACTGCAACCGTAATGGACAAGGGTGATGGCCCCATCAGGCAGGTGACTATAATAATAAAAAAACTTCAAACAGAAGAATCAAGATGCCAACTACGAATTATGATATCGTTGAACATATTACGTATCGATATTTAAAGTTTTTCTTTAGAATCAATGATTAATCTAATGTTAATGTTGGAACTTAGGACTTCGCGATGGTAGAGTCTAAAATGGTCTGAATATTTGTTGCTATCAAACGTGGGCCGATCTAATGCTTCGACTACAATATGGTGTATTCTTGCTAATAGTAGTAGTAAATCGGAATCAGCCATATTACTAGTACTCAACAAGCTAAGAACCAATTCTGACAACCGAAATCAAATTAATTCAAAGTTCTACCGAATGCAGACTTTGAATCGATAGACCAACAATGCTGCATTTAGAGACAACTGTGTAAAGGCAGTATTGTTGTTCATCTCGTCTTTCTTATTCTTGACCGATTGTTAAATTATTTCATACTTGTTTCTCAGCATATTGCTAAATACTATCTAGATATACAATGTTTCAATCACGTTTGTTCATAGCTCATACAAATTTTATTAATATTTGAATTAAAATGAAGGTATGGGGGTCGTAGGTATCTTCGTTACAGACTCACGCTCGGGACAATATTGACAGCTGAAAGCTGATTTCTTGTTGTGAACCGTTGCTATGTGCCTCTGCAGAAGGGACTTTTCATGGAATCTGGAAAACAATAAAATTATTAATATATATGATTCAGTTATTCACCACAAACAAAGTAAAATTCAAAAAATCCAATTTCTGTTTTCGCTAAAATCCAAATAAATAATACACAAATATTACCTAAAATTTTAATTAAGTTATTTAACTGCGGGTATTTTTAAGTAGATTAGACTGTCAAACTTTCTTATTTTACTTAATTTAACTTTGTGGTGATTAACAGAATTATATGTCTACTGAATATGCCACCCGAAAATTGCCTACCTTTATATCGGGTTGATATGAAGTCTTTCTTTATTCGATTTTCGCGATATCGAAATCGAATCCTAAGCAATCTATTGGGAATGTGGAGCAAACTGATTATTACTGTAACTGGCCATTTATAATAAAGAAAATCACGCAAATGTCAAAAAAGCAAGTTACCGACATCGAAAAATAAACTAGTATAAAAAAAACACAATCACTGTAACGACGTTATACTTATCATATATATTGAAATGTGTGAGCCACCTGAGCTGCGGAAAGAATAAAAACTCTTAGCCTATTCTCACAGTATGGCATGCGGTTGATATGGGAAGCACTTACTTTTTGTGACAAATGTGGCATACGAACGGTCGGACTTTGTGATTATGTATTTGCTGGTGCGCCTCCAACTCCTCAACGGAAAGGTACGTTGCTGGGCAGTGAACGCAAACTTGCTGAGGCAAATCGTAGTGCATATCCTGTAACATCAAATTTTGAGGATTACGATTTATCAACGAGGTAAATCGTAATTAACAGTCTTAGATATTATATATATATATATATAAAAGTCGCTTCTCCCTGTCTGTCCGTATATAAGCTTAGATCTTTAAAACTACGCAACGGATTTTGATGAGTTTTTTTAACAGATAGAGTGATTCAAGAGGAAGGTTTATATGTGTATGTCGAAGGGTACTCTTTAATTTAAGTTTTTAGGTCCAGAATCAAACATGATACCGTTTTATCTCCTCATTATCTATGCTTGTATCGTGACATATTTCCAATAAGATAATTAACTTGAGTTATGAGCCCCAAACATTTATTTGAAGCAATGATGGCCGAGCGGTAATGGCTATGGACTGCCGTGCCGCAGTACCCTGGTTCGATCCCCACCGCCGGCTTGAGCTTCATCGCATGGTGGAAGGGCATTTTGCAATTGTCCGCCTGGCTAGCTACCACCCTCAAGTAGAAAATCTGTCGCCAAGCACCTAACGGTGTGTTCCGGCAGCAGTCCTTGAGAGCCAGTGAAATTACAGGCACTTAACAACTATGTCTCAAAGTGACGGGCGCAGTGCAATTCCTGACTTGTGATGAAAGGCATCTGTTATAGGCAGAGGTAAATCCGCTTAACATCAGGTGGGCCTCGAACTTGTTCCGTCACAATATCATAAAAAAAATATATATACATTTTTCCAGATTCATAACATTTATTAAATTATAATTTAAAAAAATCCGTGATGATACTAGTCTAGGAAATGAAGAGATCAATCGATATCAAGCTATTTTCTGGACCTAAAACCACATATAAAGAAGTAATCGTCCTTGGACGTTTGTATGGAGAAGTGACCGGCCAGTTCAACCTTAAGATTACAACATGGGTCATCTTAAGACCTTGACGCCATTTTTGGTAGTGGGTACACAATCAAAGAGTCTTGGTACTCGTTGATAATTGGTTCAGAGTCATTAGTAGATTGGCGTAAGGATATAAACTGAAGCCACAACTGTTTACAATATTATATTTCTGTGCTGCTGACTATGTTGTCAGAAAAACATATTATATCGGCTTCACATTGAGGTAGAATTGTTACCTTTTCATGACGTTTCAGCAGTATAAGGCGCTTGAATTTTTTTCCACAAGCAACGCACTGGAACGGCATATCAGGAGAGTGCGTCACTTGATGCATCATCAGATCATATTTGGAGAAGAATTTCCTAAAAAAATACCGAAATTTGTTAGTAATTCCACGGATAATGATCGTGATTTTTATTTAAAATTAGCTTTCGATATTTCAACGCTGTTGCAAGCGCCATGACCTCGGGACGAATAAATGCGGGTGGATGAAAAACTAACGATAAAGAGCCGACATTTCCGTCTACCCTCTTTCTTAGTTTCTTGCTGCGCACACTATTGAAAAAATCACAGACTTTATCCCGTAAGTAAAATAACTAATAATATAACAAACATACGGAAACAAAAAAAATATCACAGACTTTATCTCGTAAGTGAAATAATTAATAATTTAAAAAACATACAAAAACTGAGAAATCACAGACTTTATCACGTGAAATAACTGGTAATATAAATAGTCGTGATAGTTTGAATAAAGTATTTACCAAATTTTAATTTGTAAACTTATTTTTATTAACTACATAGTCACTAATTCGAATACCGGGTGGAACAAGTAGATGGTAGATAGGTCTTGTCCCATATCATGTAGGGATTAAATTTCTGGTTTGTTGCTTATCTCTCCCCTCTATTCTTCATATAGATACACGCGAGATGGTGACATTTGAATTTGGTATTATTATAAGAATTTATCGCTTTCCTTGAAAGAGAACTCTCTCTCTCTTCTCTGTTAAATTTTTTTGCTGTTTCCTTGTAGCTTCTAGTTTAATAGAATAATGTCAAACTTATCTCTACAGTTTCGTCTCACCGCTACGCAGCCGCCTAAGCCTAAGCCTGTCAGTAAAAGGCTTCACATTATACACTAAATTGGTAAGTGATGATGCGGTTGAATACATTGTTCAGACTAAGCCCAGAATGGGAACTGGCTCTCAAAGGCAGCTGCCAAAACACTGTAGTAGGTACTTGGCGACAGATTTTCTACTTAAAGGTGATAGATAGCCTGTGTGAGCATTCGCAAGGTAACCCTAACACAATGTGGTAAAGTCCAAGACCGCGGCAAGATTTGAATTTCAAAACATGAACCCCTGCACAGCAATTCATAGCCATTGGAGCATCATTGTTTTACTATTTAGCATCCTGCTTTTATTATTATACTTTCAAAACAAGTGTAAGTGTTTCTTCCAATCGGAACGGTTTAACAAATTTTGATAAAATTTCCTACTATAGGATCTATATGTATAAATGATACATATTCCAGTACCATAATAATCTATGGTACCTACCAACGTAGATTATTATTCTACCCGTTTTACAAGTATTTTCCGAAGAAAGGTTTTTATATATTAATCCACGCGGACATAACAGACGACACGCGGGCAAAACCGCACGCATAAGCAGAAATAAAAAAAAGTAATAATCAATATACATTTACCTTTTAACAGAGCCGGTTATTGAGAGTTCGCTTTATCAAAATCTTGTGAAGACCTCCAGCAACTTGCAATGGGTAGGTAAGTCCACTCGCACTGGATTTACTCCAGCGTTATCAGCTTCTTCCGAATCTGTTGTACAACTTGTGCAAAGGAAGAAGCTAGTATTAAGGTATACAGATATCTTACCCGCCACATTCTTCACACGTCTCGCTCCTGTCTCGATGTTTCTGTGCCTGATGCAACACCAGCAATTGTTTCAGTGGGTAAGTGCATTCGCACTGGTCGCATGCCCAACATCCCGGTTCCACGGGTTTCTCTTCGGCGTTATCGGCTTCTTCCGAATCTGCGGTGTTACTTGTTAGTGCTGAAATCGCTTAAACTAGGTTAGTGATGACTGTGAAACTACATAACTGACTGCTCTATTTTTTTCTTACATCTGTCTTTTTACAATATAATTATATTAGAGTTTTTGATGCAGCTAACTTGTGGGGTTTTCTCATCTACCGGATAATTATTGATAGGTATAACCCGCATTAACAAAGAAACGGATCGAATCGAAGATGGCACTAAACCTCTCACTCGCACACTATTGCTCCTAGAGAGTGGGCGAATTAGAGGTTTAGTGACGTCATTTTCAATTTAATTCGTTTCTTTATGTCCACTTAGAATGCCAAAATAATTTTCCTGTAATTTCCCTGACTATTTCACCACGTTGGTTGTTTATTAATAAAGAACAAATTACATCTATAATCAAACTTTTTTAAATTAGTTTTATTAATATTGCAGGAACTGTAGTCTAATACTGAAGAAATAATAAACTTTATTTATTAATAAATAACGCTCCAATAGCCTGTTTAGCACGAAATATATCCCTCATATTATCATTAGGAATTAAAAGACTGCTATTTTAACAATCACTGGAAAAATCGTTTTTTCCCTGACTTTCTAGGTGACCTATCGATTTCACTGACTTTTCCTGACCACCTCCTAAGAGGACACCTGTTATTCAAGTAAATATTTTGTATAAGATACTCTCTTACTTTAGGCGAAGAGAAATTTGTGCGTGAGTTTGTGAGCATTCACCTTTGTAATGGCTGAACGGATTTTGATGCAATTTGGTATACAAAACACACGTATGTTTTAACACATAAGGTTATTTATATACGGATTAAAACAGTAGGATATGAAGAAACGCTATATACCCAAATTCAGAGCGAACGAAACCTAGTTATAAAATAAAACATTTTAACATGCAATAAATTTGCTAACATCAATGGATTTGCATGTAGATAAAGTATATGTACCACTAAAGTTTTGATTATGTCAATCGTCATTCACAAGCAAACCATTGTCGATATCGATATGGGCATAGGACTATGGCTTCAAATAGACAATTCAAAGGGGAACTATGCACACTCTAATAGATGGAATATTCTCAAGAGGAATATACAGGGTTATTGGTTAATCAACCTATTTCTGCTAGGAGGTTGTAGGGGATGTTATCACCGATGAATTAGAACTTTATTTCCCTGAGCAAAGGTTGACCATTTCTGAGGAAAAAAGAATTCAGTTGCTTTTTCAATTTATCAAGGTCAAAAAAACGAAAGGAGTTTAAAAAAAATTAGAAATGTATGTTCAAATTAGGAAATAACAGACGGATACATCATAAATTTTAATAATTTTAATTAATGAGTCTCAAAAGAATAATCATCTTTTTTAAATGCCAATACTTTTGGCGTCAAAACATCTACGAAGCTTATTTATCTACTTTTAGTTTTCGAACAAGATATTAAAAGTCAAAATTGGTAACAAGAGTACAGAAAACTCAATATTGTCTAATTGCATCATCATAGGTCTATTAACCAATAATACTGTATATGTAGGTAATATCTACTTTAATGTCACTCAACTATCAACCCAGCTAAATTCAAGATAGCAAAGAACATATTATGTGATATATTTTAGTATACTTACTTGTATCAACAAAATCTATTTAATAGAACTCATACACTGACTCACAAACAACGCCCGACTCAAACCAATGATAAGACTGGTCTGATATTTTGGACAGCAGTTGCTCTAAGAATGCCTGCTTGCAGGCAGAATACAATTGTCGATACGAATATAAGATCTTATAATAATTGTGGACTTATTGTATTTTGCAAATAAATGATTGATTGAATGATTTATCCCCGATACGAGGGTTAAATAATGGATGAAAGTTTGTTATTTTTTAAGTTAGAAATATGGAAACTGGTACACAATTCATGCTTGCGAATCTCAAAATTTTGTATGTATAATAATGGAAAAATGAACGAGGTATAGGACTTTGATTTCTGAATACCTTTACCGTACCTACATATTGGATATGCTTTAAGGGACTATTCCGAGCAACGCTACCAATTGCAACTGCAAAATCCGCGCGCCTGCTCAGTTCGACCGCAACTGCACTTGTCACTGCCGCGACGTACTGGAGTTATTTCATAGAAATACATACAAACCAGAAATGCCGGTGCGGTCGACTGTATGCGGCCGCGGCACTGAAGCCTGCAATTGCAGTTGGTAGTGTCATTTGGAATAGAACCTTAATTCTAAATCATGTCATCCTACAAGTCTTAAAGCAAACCACTTTTTAACTACAACCAAATTAAATTACTACAACCACATACTGACCTTACCACGCTCCAGTCCACAAAATCTCTATATAAAACCAATATAATTCATTTTGTTGCCATAAACATATACCAGCTTGTCTCAAACTGTGAGAGACCTAGCTTTTGACTATTGATGATGGCAACAAAACGAAGCAATGTTACACCATACTAAAAACATGCTGTATAAAATAAGGGAATACATAATGCAACATAAATACTGTAAAGCTATGAACACACGCTAATTGAAAAAACCTTAACTTTGTATGCACAACATAATAAACAAACATAAAAGAAATGGGAACGCATCACCATACTTTCAGGATTAGGTCGGCGGCTTCTCTTGGATCCAGTATTTTCTGGTTTGTCGTGTACACTTGTGATTACTTTGATGCTCTTGGTCTGGTCAGTTCCATCAATCTGTTGGACATTTTAATAATAACATCAACTAACAAAGTTTTGGCAAGCCTACCGTGTGATCTTGTAAAACAATCTTATTTTGATGGAACACCTACAATGTCCACCTGATGTTAAGAAGAAACTTTTGCCTATAACAGACGCATTTCGTCACGAACTACACTGCGCCATACACATAACGACATATTATAGTTGTTGTCTCATGTGCCTGTAATTTCATAATTGATAACTGGCTCTCAAGCCCTGCTGCCAGTAGTTAGATGCTTCGCGATAGATTTACGGTTACGGCTTTCTTGACGGTGGATCCAATATGTTATCAATTATCAAATCTGTCTTAACCACGCTTGGCAACTAGCTTCAAATTTTGAAGGTGATACCTAACAAGGTGAGCATTCACAATATGTCCTATCACCATAGTTTACACAAAACTATTCTCTATCTTTTATAAAGAAATTTGGTTTTTAAAACCTTTATGATAGAGAGACAAATTACTTAGCATTCCATGGATTCACCATGCGCTGCAACACTATGCGTGCACCCGTACCGTTGCCGAGGAAGAGGCCAGAGGCCTGGGGGTTGAAATAATTTTATAATTAATCTACGTATCTCAGAACTGAGGGCACATACAATAAATAGTTAACAAGACTGTGATGACAAACATAAGGTTAGAACACACTGATCAATCTGGCACCGTATTGAAATTGACTCAAGTCGTTCTGTATTCTTTGCATGGAAATCTATATCAGAGTGCACAATAATCAACACCATGAAGCATTCGTAGAAAAGTTTGCTTAGCTGTTATTAACCGATCAGCAAAGTTAAGCAACGTCTGCCGCGGTCATGAGTTGGATGGGTGTCACCGCTAGTGACATTACTACTGAGCGCTACAGTAGGCACATTAAGCCACTTCCGGTTGTTGTCTTATGATGGCAATCGTTATAGCATGGTGGTAGGGCATTTTGTGAATGCCTGCCTGGCTAGTTACCACCCCCAAGAAAGTCAGTTCCCAAGCACCTTGTAATTCTAGGTTTGCCTGAACAACACCCACTTCATCTTAACTTGGGATAAGCTGGGCAGTAGTTGTGAAATTGAGGCAAGGCAGCAACATTGATATGATATCAATGCAATCTGTTATGTTATATATATGTATATATAACATAGGCAAATATAAAGATTACTCAAAGGCATTCGACAGCCTCAGGCACCAATACATATGGCAGAGCCTTGAACAACAAGGGGTCCAGAGCAACTATATAGAAATACTTAAGAGTATAATACAAATCTAGCAAGGCCAGTATTAAACTAGAATCAACAGGAGAATCATTTCCTATTAAAAGGGGCGTACGCCAAGGCGATCCTCTCTCCCCTACGCTATTTAACGCTGTACTCGAGCACATCTTCAGAAAGCTAAGCTGGGACCAATTAGGTCTGAACATTAATGGAGCTCGCCTAAACCACCTTAGATTTGCCGATGATCTGGTGCTTCTTGCAGAGAATCCAGCAACAATATAACAAATGATGCAGAGCCTAGCAAATATAAGTAGAGAAGTTGGTCTGGAAATTAATGACAGCAAAACGAAACTGATGACAAACTCAAGGGAAATAGAGGTTATGGTAGATGACAACAAGATTGAATATGTCAAAGAATATATTTACTTAGGACAGATAATATCCCCTTCAGATGAAATGACAAAGGAAATAAACAGGAGAATTGCCCAAGGATGGAGAAAATACTGGTCAATGAAGGAAATAGTGAAAAGTAAGGTTCTAGGCAATCATATAAAAAATAAAACTTTCGAGACCTGTATTCTACCAGTTCTTACTTATGGCTGTGAAACTTGGTCAATAACACTTAACCACAGGGAAAGGCTGACAAAATGCCAATGTGCCATGGAAAGAAGCATGCTAGGGATCAAAATCAAAGACAGAGTCAGGAACATAGACATAAGAATAAGAACAAAACTGACAGACATTCTCACCCGGATAGACGTCCATAAATGGAGATGGGCTGGACATATGTTATGTCACCCCATTAACAAATGGAGCAAGCAAATCACCCTCTGGCAACCCAGAGATGGCAAAAGAGGTAGGGGTCGTCAAGTCAGGAGATGGGAAGATGACTTGAAACAGACAGCGGGACCATTCTGGTTGAGAGTAGCAAGGGACAGGACCCATTGGAAGGAATTGGAGGAGGCCTATGTCAGAAGGCACACCGAACTTAGGGACATCTTGTAACCCTATGTTTAGGAATAAAAGGCTATTATTATTATTATCAAGGCAATCTGTCTGTCTAATTTGCCCACAAATCTTATATCAAGATCAGATGATTAAAAAGTCTCAATCTTGATTAACAGTTTTTAGTAAAAGAAGAATGATTATGTTCTATTCAGGTGGTTGGTCTCTTTAGCAAGAGACTGTCTTGGTAACATCCCAATTTTGGTAATATGCTTTGAAGCAGTGTTGCGCTTCATTAATATATTTATTTTTAAATATTATTACAAGCACTATTGCTTGCTATGCATTTTTGCACATTTTTGTTAACACTCACAAATTATTAGAGCAACATTTTTGTTCCGTCACCAATGATAGTTATAACATAACAAAATTAGAACACAAGATTCGGTTCTGTCATGGCATGTTCTGGTAGGCGAGTGGTTTAGGCAACACAGTTTCCGTTCCCGGCCATGACAAAAACTTTGTGTTCTAATAATTTGTAAACTATTGTATTCAGGCGAGAATGGTACCGTTGTAGGTGACATTTCTAGGGGAAGGAGGTATAAGAACGAAGGTCTGCGAGTGACAAGCACAGTGCATTGTCAAGCAGACCGAGAATGGTGACACTGCCACTGTGATGGACAGCTGTGACGCTTACCATCAGCGGGCGACTTGTCAGTCTTATTATGACTAAAACATAAAAATCATCACTTTCTTTGTTGATAGTGTTAAACCTACCTTGACATTATAAACATTATCATCATCCCCTTCTTCACTGTCAGAAACTTCTTCAGTCATCACTTTGACAGTAGCACCTCCTTGTACTACAGTCTTTACTACATTGACTTCAGCAGATTTAAAATGTGCTTTGTATACCTAAAACACAAAACACTAATAAGAAAAGCAAAATATATTTTTTCAATGCAAAATTGTTTACCTATGTTTACAATAAATATATACTATATTATGTGACATTATTCCTCATATTATTATGTAAATTGCTAGGTCTCAGGATAGATTTCTGGGTATGGTAGTGTTATTTGGGTTTCTCTATCAAGTAAATTTCCAGTAGATAGCACTCTTGATTATAGAACTGTGCCTGGTTGATCCAGCAAAAAGTTCATTCCGCATTAAATGAGACCTATAAACATAACTGGCAAAATGCATTTTATAATCGGAGTGGTAACAGTTATTTGGTGGACTGCCAAATCTGTTTACCAATTTGTTGACAGGTATTTGAAGCATTGCTGGCCCAGTGGCACAGACTGTGGACTGATGTGCAGGGGATTGAAGGAGCTTACAACACTTGGTAACAGAGCATATCTGCGCCTCTCCACCAGGTATAGAGCATGAGTATGTATTTTTTTCTTATTTCCATCAAATGATAGATGGTTATTTTAAATCCAAATTAGAATCATATGTCAAGCTGGCCTAGCAGTCAGAGCATACTCCGGCTGTAGATGGAGCAAGTCTGAATTCCGCACATGACTATAATTTTTCCTCATGTTGATAAAACCAGAGTTTCAGAACTGGTTCCATACATGTGTCAATAGTTATTGTAAAAGTAAATAAAAAGCATCAATCGGAACCAGTTCCATACAAGTAAATTAAAAACCTCGTAACCAGTTCTGAAACCATAGTCCAAGGGAGACTTGCAATGTCAATGATCAGAAAAAGCTACTAGTAGTAGGTACCTGCATGACTGGTGGGCACAATACAACCCTAACCCATGTGCCAGAACAGAAGAGAAAAGAGTTACACAATAGAAAGAGAGGCGCCTCATAGATGAATAAAAACTATGAGTATGGAGAGTTGTACTAGCTGAATTGCTCTTAATTTTGTCATAGCAGAGTTGTTTATAAATCTAAATGTCTTTGCGGAGAGATCTTTCAGGTCTTTTTTTTTAATTCTGTGCCTTCACAACTTTTAGAGTCAATGTGTAAGCTTCTGCGCAAAACTTCCAGATGCAAGTCAATGCAGAGCAAAATCAAATCCTACTGTTGATAATAAGATGTAGCACTACAATGGTTACTGCTGCAGGTCTGACACTACACTTTCTCCCATAAATTTGGTATAATTTATATGAAAAATTGTTTGCTTACTTTGTTTAGTTGAGTTGGCCATGACATTGGATTCAACGGTGTTCCCATTTGTATGTACTGTAGAATTGCTTCATCTGCTTGTCGACAAAGTTGTTTAAATGCATAGCTTAGTTCCATAAATAGTTTACAGCGCTGGCAGATATATTGCGGCATATTGTCGGAAGGGAATATCTGTAAATAAGAAATGAATTGAAATAAATTCAACAGAATAATATGTATAGCTTTATATAGATAATTTACTCACACCAGGTGGCGCTTCAACTAGATTACTTTTGTCTTACATTTGATTTATTTTCAATAACTATAACTTGTTGGTGCGGTGAATTATGAGTGTCCATAATACGTACAAAATCCAGGAATCTAGTTTTTTATTCTACGATGAATTGATGCAAAGTAAGCATAAATGTAAGAAGCAACAGCGTTATCCTTTCTTTTTACAAGGTATCAAGAAGCATCTATGGAGGCAGATAGTATTTAGATGAAACTGTTCAAACATACCTCTATTGCGATACATGATAGAATTTTTAGTGCAAAAGGCACTGAGTTTTTTGGCGCTCGGACCTTGTCGTACAATGGCATGAGCGTATCCTCTGTTGAGAGACAAAATCGACACACCTTTAAAGTGCCCAAAGTCGCTTTTCTTGTCTCCATTTCGACAAGTCTTATTTATCACTAAGCACAATTTATTTTGTATTATTCACTCCATAACCTCATAAAAAGAAATTGTACCCAACGATTACCAAAACACTAGCGCCACTTTTTTAACTGACGCGAACGGCGACGGACGACATTCATTGACAGACAGAACTCAAAAGCACCTACAACTAGCGCTCCAAGCGGTGAGTAGCGCAGAAAGTTGCTAAGACACCGCCATCTACATTGAGAGCTGTTAAGTAAAGACTTCTATAATCTTTGGATTTCAACCCTTGATATACAGATGAGGGGAATGATTACTCGAAAGGTGTTGGGTTTGTGTTGTTGAGCAAGAGCTTGTCATAAAACCGGATCCAGAACCCAGTGCCGTGATGGCAGATCATAGACGGTTCCTGGCTGGCCACCCGGCAATCCCGGCACAGATAGTGACCGAAACTATCATGTCCCATCAGTAACTGGCTCGGGTAGTAGGTCAGTGCTCCATGTTTGCGCCGTAACCACTGCGTTAGTATGGGCTTGAAGGCGAAATCCCTATGTAATCACAGTTTTGTAAGGAAACTAATAGTCTAGGATGAATAATTTCCAAGATAAAGGCCTTTATCGATTGACAGCTGTCATCTAAAATGTAGATCTGATGAGACTAGACTTTTGTAAGGCAACTAGTGGTCTAGGTTTAATAGTGTCCGACAGTATGTAAACCCTTTTAAGATTGACACCTAAGTATCACAATACGCCCTATTTGCAAGTGTTACTTTGACTCTGACACATACGCAAATTTATTACAATATACTATCTAAGTATAAAATCAAAATCGAGAAATCAAATTTCGCTTTGACATTTGTCATATTTAAGGTCTATTATCAAGTATTTTGTATAGAGAAGCGAAGATATCGAATGTGTGTCAATCTCACATGATCTTATACGACTATTAGGTGCCTACCCACGCGAGTGAATCTGCAGATAACAGATAGTATTCTTAGGTCCACTTGCGCCAACGACGAAACGCGAGTTGAACTTGAATTAAGTGTTATTTTTCATACATAAACCACGTTAACCCGACTTTAACGTTGGCAATAAGCACTTAAAGTCACAGTTGTGACATTTTCGAGCGGGTGGTGTAAAAAGCAACCCCCTTATGTTAAACATCTTATCTTAAATCTTATGTTAAACCTTTGCTTTGCGCAGTAGGTATAATAAGTACAATATAGTGTACACTAATTGCTACGATTAAGTATACCCAGTTTGTAATTTTGTTATATATTCAGTTATTTATTCATATATAAAGTAACATTGTATTTGAATTCTATATATATAAGAATCAAAGTCCTGACTCACTGACTGACAGAAAACGCAATGTATCGCAATAGAGGTATGTTTTTTAACTTACCTACAGTTCTAAATAAATGTATTAGGATAAATAATTTAAAACCAAAAAATATTGGGCTCTACTTTTTTATGACAGTGATGACTAATTCATGATAAGGGGTGATATTGGGGATGAAACTTTGTATGGAAAAGTAATTATTTTTGAAGTGATAATGTTGAAATTGGTATTTAAATAGACTGTTTGAAACAAAAACATGTCACAATAATATTTTTTGCTAGGGTTGAATAGAAGGAGTGAAAATGAGTAGGAAAGTTTGCCACCTGAACCTAAACCGCTGGCGCTCGGCCTGTTCGTCCATCTGTCATATTGATGTATATTTCAAAACGTATTTTTTTATTTATTTACGTTTTTTTTTTTCTTTATTTTACTGTGACGTAGCCAGCCCGAGGCACACCTGATGTTAAGTGGACTAACCTCTGCCTATATAACAGATTTATTTCGTCGAATTGCACTGTGCCCGTCACACTGAGACTTACAGTTGTCAGGTGTCATGTTTCTGTAATTTACTAGCTCTCAAGGACTGCTGTCAGAACACACTGTTAGGTGCTTGGCGACAGATTTTTATACTTGAGGGTGGGCGGTAGCCAGGCGGGCATGTGCAAAATGCCTTTCCACCATGCGGTGCCGTTCGGTAATAGGCAGACAGTTGAAAATAAAATAATTAGTACCTAATATTTAATAAAAAAATAACATAAAAACTAAGTTATTAATAAAACTTTCTTATACTAATTAATAATATTATTGTATCCTAGGGCAAATATATAATTATGTTTTCGAAGTGTAGCAGACTGGAAACTTTATGGAAAATTTGGTACTGAAGTTCGAACTATAAACCGATTACGATTTACGGGACCAATTTTAATAAGATTAAAAATAATTCAAAAGTAACCTATTTATGTATGACACGATTTACACGGCTTCCAAAATCTGGTTACGGTTCCTGAGGGATAGTACACGCGGGCGAAGCCGTGGGTAACAGCTAGTTAATTTTAAGTCCTTAAATAACATATACCCTAAGATTACATTTAAAATTGATAACATTTTATTATTTATGTATCGATAAAAATATATTACATATACATTTTGTGACTGACACTGGTAGGCACCTAAATTTATGTGAAATAATCGTTAATATAAAAATAATTATTTTCCAAAAGAAATCCTTTAAGCTTTCGTTTAAGTATATTTGTTCTGTAGACTTTTTCCTTGTAGTATTGAGGCAATTCAGTAAATATTTTTACTGCCTGGTGTTTTGGTGCGTGTGCTTATATATTATATAGGTACCTATTAAGTTTTGGAGTGATTTTTATTATAAGATCTTTCCTTCTCGTGCTTTCCCTCTCCCATTTCTCGTACTCGTTTTCAAAATCTTTCATATATTTAACTAAGTAATTCATAAGGATCAATATGTAAAGGCTTGGAACTGTCAAAATGCCTAATTCTCTAAAATTGTTTCTACAGGAATCCCTTTAGAAGGTTCGTTTATTGTGATAAACGAACCTTCATCCGAATCTAAATACGGAGTATTATTATGTGTTATTTGGTCCGAATACTTCTTTTTTGGATAGTAATTTTTTTTATTATGTGTGCGGAACTATTACCCCAAAATAATATACAATATCTTAACCTTGTATTCTATCAATGCGAAGTAAACCATTTTCAACTGATTAATGCTAAGTACATCACGCAAGTTTCTTAGAGTATTACAAGATGAACTGATTGAACTCACAATGGCACATGATTTTGATTAAATAAATAATATGCACATGATTCTGGTTTCCAGGACAACATAGAATCTATATGAACACCTCAAAATTGAGCCGAGTTCACTAAAGTGATTTGTTCATCATTCAAGGAAACTTTTAAGTCGTCACAACCTCGGGTAGTCGTTTTGAATAATATAATATATATTTTTTTGACATTGATAACTAATTTATTTGCCATAAACCAGGATTCAAAGCAAGAAAGAACCTTATTGACCTTTTATTAAGATAATATGTCATTAGCACTTATGTATGATAGAATTAGTATCGTCAGCAAAAACGATCAATTCAGTATCAGCAATTTGATTTTTGATAAAACTGATCAAATCATTTGTAAAAAAAATAGGACTAAGTATCGAACCTTGTGGAACTCCTGTGGTTTTGTCAACAAAGTTAGAATTGTACTGCTTAAGATGGTTACCTTCACAATGTTTGATTTATATGAACATTTATATATAAGAGATACGTATTTTGTATGGGATCCCATGGTGAATAACTATCTCCCTCTATCAAAACGCGTATAAGTTTATTACGTATTTATAGGTAACAACATATTTCAAAATGTACATACCTAAGTGATCCAGCTGCTATGTTTTCAATCCCATACGTTAATTTTAAGAATGTCGGTGGGTTTCTTGGACCTAAACAAAAAAACGAGTTGATCGATGCATTGATGGTGTACAACCTACTACACACATATGGCACATCTACAAATGATCAGGCCCTACATGTCACAGAGGAATGTAGAGCTAGTACTTATTCAATAAGAAAAATCCAATCGCCTTACAGAAATCAGGGATATTTTAGGTAGGTGCTTACGACAGATAAGGCAAGATAACACGACTTATTGTTGCTTGGTAGTTGTGCAGTATCAGTAATTTTATTATCAAATTATCACGTTTTCGTGACAAGAGATCGTTCAAGGGTAGAATTAAAAATGATTGTGATAGTTTTCATATAATGTTATTGTTTTAAACATCATGCCGTGGACACCGTTTGGAGACAGTGAAAACAAAACACGGAGTGACAGGGTTGGCTCGGTGGATGTGGATACTGGTAGTGAGTCTAGTAGTGGAGTATATATGAGAAACAAAGCAGGATCTTCAGCAAATCTGTGAGCATTATTCTTTTATTTTTAATTATATCTCGCTGTAAAGGCGTGAACTGTACCTTCATGCCATGTTTATACTAGATTATGTATGAGTACAATATATGCGTATGATAGCCAACAAAAGTATATAAAAGGGGCAGAAAAATATTAATCGCCAATATGCACTGGACGGCAGTTCTTGGCCTAGCGCAAGTTTGGTGATTAAATAATTCATTTATTTATGTAAATTGTAACTTACTACTAACTAATATTATTACTATTTAACTCACATAGCAATAAGTATTAAGTGTTACTTACACGATGGACTTTATTTTACTCTGAACTATCTCATTCTTACTTTGGGTTTGAAAACTCCCGGTTTGTATTTTCCAGAAGACAGTAGTTAAGTAACTCAGAGGGTTCCTTCGCGGTTCGCACAATAAATGTTGAAGGAAAGTACTTTGTGCGTTTATTTGGAATTTCTATTATAAAATGACATGTTTTTGCCGAGGTTCCACTTGTATGGCGGTAGAACGAAAATATATAAGATTGTACACTCCAAAATGTATCCGGCAAAAGATACATGGTTAAAAAATCTGATTGTGGCTAACGTTCCAGATTTTAGAATTTTATCTTAGCAAGCTGGCAAATCTAAATAAGGATGCCGAGCTGCTCGTGGAGTGCCGAGCTGCCCATGGGGTGCTAGATTGCCCGTAGGGTGCCAGGCTGCCCGTGGGGTGCCGGGATGCCCATGGAATGCCAGAATGCCCGTGGGGTGCCGGGCTGCCCTTGGGGTGCCGTGGGGTTCCGCGCTCACTCGTCACTATTCTAACAAAAAAGAATAATTGAATTCGGACTACGCGTTCATAAATTATAACTAAGTAACATTTTGACTTTCATCCCCTTTCCTTATGGTAAAAGCATATAGTTGTAAGTGTCTATTCGGTGGTTATGGCTGCAGAGAGATGAACCTCCGGACGATTCCGGGACTTCGTTATTCGACTGTCGGGACAATTATTATTATTATGTTTATTATCGTATGTTCTCGGTATTAGCACAAATTTATATTCTTCGAACAGGCTATAATTGAACCTGGAACCTGAAGCTCCTGGCAGGATGAACAATTTAAAATGTGCCAGGATTGACATATTATAGACGGTCTATTTTTATGAGAAATACTGATATGTATCTACATACAGATGATGCGATAGTTGTCTAAGCATCAGGCGCCGCTACAGAAGGCCAATTAGTGAAATCTATTGGTTATGGTCAATTGTGAAACTGTCAAAGAAAAATATTTATTCGTAAAGAAAAGCAATGATTCATAGCACCAAATGTGCCCAGTGTCATAATAAAAAAGATTAACACTCTACTATTATATATATATTATATACTAGCGGCCCGCTCCGGCTTCGCACGGGTATAAAATATATAGCCCATGTCATTCACTGAAAAAATGATTCAAATCGATCCAGTAGTTTTGATTTATTCATTACTGCCTGTGGCCCGCACGCGTTAAATTTAGAGTAAAACAATTCTTCTTTCCCTAAACCATGAAGATTTCCTGCTATTTTTGGAATACCTAAATTCATACACTACATTTTTTACTTATATTTTTTTTACATTTTTACACTACTACACGCTCCCGCCGGCGCCGCCCGGGCCGGCCGGAACCGCCGCAAACGCTACGTCCCGCAATTTTTAAATCTGTAATATCTTCTAAAATATTCATTTAAATCAGATGCTGTAAAGGGCCATATAGGTCATAATATATTTAAAGTATTTGATTAGATAAGGATTAATGCTGTATTGGTTAAATCGCTTCGAAAATTAGCCATTAAGTATTTGTCGTAAAAAGTAAATGACATAAAAAAAATATTTATTTATTCAAAAACACTTACATCTACCATTACAGGTTATACCTAATGCGATAGTGTAGTTAGTAGGAAGTAACTAATAATTAATTTACGTAAATATCTTAAACAATCTTAGTGCTAACATCTACTGGTTAACATTACAGTACTAACAATTACTTAAAACAGTGTTATAATTTAACAATGTAACATAAAACATATAGACATATCTTCGAAAATTCACTCATAGAGCAACAAAATAAGTCTGTCTCTTCCGCTATAATATTGAGAGTGCGGAGTGCGCGCGTCAGAGGCGCTTTGTTGAGGAGATTTGTCCGCGCACGCGGCACTACCTACTACCAGGTGTGGTCGTCGCCGCCTCCATACATATCTGTCTGGCACACATGGGGATATTAGCGCTAAAATATCCATATTGTGTATTTTGCCCCTAAATACCTTAAATAGATACGACACGAGTGCTAGTTCTCTCCTGACCCGTAGTTGGTTATATCCAACCATGCCCAATATAAAAAGAGTTGGGTACATCAATGGATAAAAAGGATATACCCCATAGTGTCTCATATATAGAAACCTAATGAATTTATTATGAATTTTTTCTAGCATTAGTACATATTTTTCTTCATGAGGGGACCAAATTACTGCATTATACTCTAGCTGATTAAGCACTAGGGCATTATACAATGCTGTGATCGCTTTAATGTTTGTAAAACCTTTCGCCATTCGAAGAATGAAACCTAAATTCCTAAAAGATTTTTTACAAATTTTGACAATATGTCCTCGGAATGTCAGTTCATTGTTAAAAGTCACTCCCAAGTCCTTGACTTCTGTGACTCTGACCATCGGTTTTCCATCTATGCTATATGAATGCAGTGTTGGGCTATGTGACCGAGTGAAAGTAATGGTAAGACACTTAGAAGCATTAAATTGCATTAAGTTTTCTTTAATTTTTTATTTGAAAATATTGTGGGATACCCATAAGAGATAGACATATACCATAGCGGAGTTATCTGTAGACCTTTTCAATGTGTACAATAATTAGTACATTATTTAGATAAATCTCTTAGGGTTCAGCCTGCGTTTGCAATGTAAGCGGAAAAAATGTAATTATTTACGACATCACATTGGAAACCTCACAAATAACAGTATTTTACTACTATTTAATGGATGTTATTACACATTTAAACCTTCCTCGTGAATCACTCTATCTATTAAAAAAACCGCATCAAAATCCGTTGCGTAGTTTAAAATATTAGGTCCTTACATATGAAATTGGCGTTTTGTATGGGAGGAACAAAAAGTCGAATATTTTTTAATATAATATATTTAATTAATCAAAGTATGAACCATTATTTTCTATGCACTTTTGCCATCTCATAGGTAGTTCATTGATCCCTTTACTAAAAAAACCAGTCGGACGGGAATCAATAAAATCTTTGAAGGCGATTTGGACTGCCCCATCGGAGTTGAATTTTTTCCCTTGCAAGAAGTTATCCAAATTTCGAAAAAAATGGTAATCTGTTGGAGCAAGGTCCGGGGAGTACGGAGGATGTCTTAGACTTTCCAATTGAAGCTCTTCTAATTTAGTAGCCGTCTGTAGCGCAGTGTGTGGTCTAGCGTTGTCGTGAAGCAGCAGTGGCGTGGAGCGATTGACCAGCCTAGGTTGTTTAGCCGCTAGCTTTTCCATCATGGTTTGCAATTCCTGACAATAGACATCAGCCGTAATAGTCTGGCCAGATTTGAAAAAACTGTAATGAACAATACCGGCACTAGTCCACCAAACGCTTACAAGTAACTTTTTTGGGGTTAATTTTCGCTTGGGGCAGGATTTGGCTGGCTGGCCAGGATCTAACCATTGCGCTGAGCGCTTCCGATTATCGTAAAGAACCCATTGTTCATCACAGGTAATGATTCGGTTTAAAATAACTTCATTATTGTGCCGGTTTAGTAATGTAACGCAGCAGTCGACGCGCGTTTGCCGGTTTGTTTCAGTCAATTCGTGAGGTACCCACCTTTCAAGATTCTTAATCTTCCCAATTTGCTTCAAGTGAATTAAAACAGTTTTATCACTAACATTGCAGCCTGCAGCTAACTCGGACGTGGTTTGCGATGGATCCGCTTCCACAATAGCCTTCAACTCTTCATTATCAACTTGAGTCTCAGGCCGTCCACGGGGCTTGTTCTGCAGGTCGAAATTTCCAGAACGAAAACGTTGGAACCAAAAACGAACTGTGTTTTCTTTTGCAACACGACCGCCATACACATCATTCACCCTTCGAGTTGTTTCCGCAGCACTAGTGCCACGGCGGAACTCGTACTCGTAAGTAATGCGATATTTAAGGTTTTCCATTTTGTAAAATGAGTGACGCAAACAGAAAAAAAACAAATGAATGACGATCATCGAAGCACAAATACATGAGTCTATAGCTGTACAAATTTGAATTTGGAATTCCTTACCAAAGAGGAGAAATTCGTGATTAAAGTGGCCAGTACGAAAAACGCCAATTTCATATGTAAGGACCTAATATTTAAGCATACATAGAGATATAGGGACAGAGAAAGCGACTTTGTTTTATACTATGTAGTGAGTAGTGATAATGATATTTTATATATTATGGAGTAATACCCCCGTGTAAACACGTATTCGCTGCATCGCCACAGATAAATCACAAAGTTATGTTCAAAATGTTCTAAATGGTAGTAAAAGTCACAATGTTTTATTTCTTATTTAAATATTATATATATTTTTATTTATAGCTGTTTCTGTTTTTTATTGTTTTGTTATTTAATGTCATGCACGTTCGTGATGTTGGTGGAGTGCCGTTTGAAAACCAGCGCTTAGGTTCAGTTTTGAACCTGGCACATGCTGAGACGGGACTCGTTCCTAGCATCGCGCAACATTGCAATTGCTGTTGCAACCTATATGTATTTAATTGTGCTTCAGTAGAAGCTATTGTAGTGTTGTATAATGCTGGAATAAATTTCATTTCATTACAACAGAATTAAGGACTCTTACTACTTTAATAAAAAGTACTAATTAGGTAATGTTTAATTGTAGATGGCGCCCCAGTTCTTTGGCAAATCTCGTGAGTCCTATTCGGAAGAGCAGAGGAAGTGCCGTTTTCGTTTCCAGCCCAACCAGTGACGTGAACAGAGATGATGCAAAAAATCAGGACACTGCTCTTGTTTTGAGTAGAACTGAAATGGTCAGTAATATTAATATGGTAAACTAAGTCAAAATAAATAGTTGAGTTCCACCCCTGTTATTAACATATTTCTACTTTTTAAAGTCGTCGGCAAAATATGAAATAAAAATTAGTTTGAAAGCTTCTACCACAACATCACTAAAATATTATTGTAATACAAAAATATCTTAATTGAAATTCAAGGCGGCCATGGCCATCACAAGCAAAAATATGGAAGTTATAGGTATCCCAGAAATCGAAATACGCAAAATTGTTATAATATAAACCGTTTTTGTCAATCGTGCTAGAAGAATATAGAACAAGTATTGTGATATATCTCGGATAATTAAATAATTTTATTTATTTATTGAAAATTGTAATAAAAGTGTCGAGTGACAAATGTGTTGTAATCAGTAGCCAGACATTTTTGAAATTGTTCGTATAAATTCTGTTTAGGTTTTAGTCCGAACGACGCTGCATGCCTCTGTGACAGTGTTGCCAGATCCGTGAGTAGGTAAAAATTATTAGAGAATTACTGCAAAATATCGTGTTTTTATCGCAAATTCAATACTGAATTACACGACTAAAATGTAGGGTGTGAAACTCTAACAGATAACGGCAAATTTTTTAAGTGAATCCTATTATTTTATACTTATCATATTAGGCCATTTTAGTGTTTCATAATTTGAGAGTGTATAAGCATAATTCATAGAGGGTTGGGCATATAGGCTTTGACGGGCTGTAGTTTTACCTGATAAATACATTCCTGCGTTGTTAGTATGTTCAATCGTTGCTCGGTTTGGTGTAAAATCAATAAATCAGGTCTATGCGCTTCTATTGCCACATCTTCTTACAGCCTGATCAGCTTATACTCGTACTATGCAAGTAACAGTAGGTAGTTGTTTTATAACGGTTTCGTCTTTTTGTTTTAACGGAATTTATTTAAGAATAAATCGTCACTCATTTTGCAATCGATTACATGGATCAGAATTCGTTACAAAATTATCGTATAAATGATAAAAATATCGTAGATATTTGATGAAATATCGTGCGATACGTCATTATTATTTTTATCGCATGACACTCAAATATATCGTGGATCTAGGATAATTATCGCATGTCTGGCAACACTGCTCTGTGACGCTACTGTACCGCGCGCATGCGCTGTGCGCCCGCAACTGCAGTTTGCAGCAGCCGCGGCGCTCGGAAGTTATTTCATAGAAATACATATACACCAGTAGCACATGAATAAAGAAAGGAACAGGGGGCCAACTCTCACCTCTTAGTAGTTTTGAAGCGCTCATAGCGAAGTTTGCTTAGCCGTTCTTAACCGATCAGCAAAGTTAAGTTACGTCCACCGCGGTCATGAGTTGCATGGGTGACCGCTATAGTAGCATTACTACTGAGCGCTTCCGTGCTTCGGAAGGCTCGTTAAGCCGTCGGTCCCGGTTGTTGTCTTAGGATGGCAGTCGTTATAGCATGGTGGTACTGCGAATGCCCGCCAGGCTAGCAACCACCCTCAAGTAGAAAATCGGCCATCAAGCATCTAACGGTGTGTTCCGGCAGCTGTCCTTGAGAGCCAGTAATTCTAGGTTACCCTGAACAACATCTGCGAACACATCATCACTTACCATCCTATATAAATAGTGATCAAAGGCGCACTATAAAAAAAGGTAACGACTTAATCTTCCTGCTAAAGTTTACACTTCCACGTCAATAAAGCAAGCTTGTTAACGGTACTGGAAATGCTCTTCGTTTTGATGACGTTACAATGAATTCACTGTATTCGCGTACTCTGACGTGACATTTGATACGAAGTATTACTGTTCCAACAACAAATCCATGATATTTATCTATCTTAAAAAAAGTTACTTTCTATGAGCGGATTTAAACATGATGTGGATTATTTTACAGTAAACATGGATTTAATATTTTTACTGTAAATTATATAATGCAACAAAAATATTTGATAGATTTGAGTAGGTACACCGTAACATGGATGCCGAACGAATATGAAATTTTTGAGTTTTATGGCTGACAATACTTCATTTTTTTTATTGTTGTACGTAAGCCTTTGACTGCAATCTCACCTGATGGTAAGTGATGATACGGTAGACGGTGTTAACAGGCTTAACCTATATTTACTGGCTCTCAAGTACAGCTACCGGAACGCACCGTTAGATGCTTGGCGACAGATTTTCCACTTGAATTGGCTTGAGTGGCCAACGCCACTGAGCCATCACTGCTTCAAAAATGACTTTTGTTTTTGTGAGGTATTGACTTGATTCTTAGCAAAACACATAATAATGAAATATCAAATTGTTGGAATTATAAATATGTTGAAATTTCTAATGTTGGAAATATCTAATCAAGAACTCCATGAAATAAAATTGTACTTCTACAACCGCTAGGGTAGGGTAAATTACTAAACTACCATTAATAAATACATTAGTAAGTACTTGTCTCATATATAAATTGTATAAGAACAATAACAAGAAGAAGAATATTGATTTTCTTCTGCGACTGAAAGAAAGGGTGAAAGAATAAGTTGTATAGAGCCAAAGCGATTGTTCTACCGAAATAAGACAGACCGTAGATAAGTGGCGTAGGCAATGACGGCACGCGTTGTCAATGCCGTAAATAAGTCCTACGGAACCATAACATAGTTAAACAGACTCATTTCATTTTCAGAGTGAAAAATTAGACACACCCGTTAAAAAGCTTAGAGGTGGTGTTAACATTGTTGTGAGCATAGTTTTGGTAGAAGCAAATGGTCTTCCCAATTCCCCGACTGACGGCTTTTCCCATGGAGTATACTGCAAGTTACAGTAAGTGGTACAAACTGTGTTATTAATTATGTTTTACCTTTCAACTCACAAAGGGACGCCCTCCACAAATTTAGAGTGTATTTGCGACCACTACTGCCTAGCCAAGCGATCTTATTTTATTGTTTTACTGTATGCGCCATAAGCATTTACACCTTCACTATGACGTCGTGATCGTGACGAGGCCTACGCGTACAAAATGCGTTTCAATAGTTTTCTCCCTTCGTGAGTGAAAAGGTCTCTAGTTACGTAAGGTGTACGCACGCTCTGTTTTAAAGAGTTTGCTACCTTAGCGAGAATCGAAGGTGGCAATTTTCTTTTGTACTATTTTAGGGCATTTTACTAACGCTCTCCTTGCTATGTACCTCCTCCAAGAACAAAATAATTACCTAGTCAAGCATCTAACAGTATATTCCATTATCTTATTGCTGGTAACGGTACCTTTCATCACTATCTCACCTATTTGTAAGTGATGATTTGGTAGAAGTTGCTCAGGCTAACTCTAGAGTGGGAACTTGCTCTGAATGAAAGCTGCTGAAAAATACCGTTGATACTTGGTGATAGATTTTTTAGCTAAGGGTTACAAATATACTCGTAGGTATATATACTCTATTTTTTCTAAGTGTTTTAACCGGAAGAGCATTTTCATTTCTTCGGCGTATCTATTGTTAGGTACCTACTTAGTATATAATAGTCTGAATTATTCAACAATTATTATTTTTAAATAGATTGGGAGCACAAACATTCAAGTCAAAGACTGTTCAAAACTTGCTCCACCCGAAATGGAAGGAACGGTTTCAACTCAATCTCTTTAAGGAACATCTACTGAAGGTTTCTCTTTGGGATAAAGGAAAACAGAAAAACTTTATGGGCAGGTTCGTACACTTATGTAAGTATGTATAAAAAACTTATGCTAAGCTTTTGCTATATCAACTCATGGAATTAAGTTAACACTACGTTGCATAACAGTAACACTTGCGACGCTAGGTAGGAGTCGTACCTTTTTCGCAGGGGGCGATTCTACTATAGTTGATTGCAAATCCTTATTTAACTATAGTTAGTTAAATAAGGATTTGTAATCAACTATAGTTAAATAATACTAACTATAGTTAAATAAGGATTTGCAATCAACTATAGTTAAATAATACTTACTATAGTTAAATAAGGATTTGCAATCAACTATAGTTACATAATACTAAATATAGTTAAATAAGGATTTGCAATCAACTATAGTTACATAATACTAACTATAGTTAAATAAGGATTTGCAATCAACTATAGTTAAATAATACTAACTATAGTTAAATAAGGATTTGCAATCAACTATAGTTACATAATACTAACTATAGTTAAATAAGGATTTGCAATCAACTATAGTAGAATCGCCCACTGCGAAAAAGTTCTCATGTCCGTGTCCTACGGTACGACTCCTATCTAGCGTCGCAAGTGTTCGCACTCTCGCTGTTTCTGGCTGGAACGGGAATTTGACCTTTATATTTTTCTTATATTAGGTAGGTACTATGTATTTCTTCCACAATAACTGTGTAATAATTTTCAGTTCTATACTAGATTTATCCCAGTTGGAACAGGAGAGAACTCACGAGATCTGGAAGCAGCTGGACAATGGTTACGGAGCCGTTCATCTATCGGTTACCATTTGCGATATAAGCAAGAGGTCAAAATTGCACGACGAAGAAACACAAGAATTAAAAAGATCTGGTCTGGATGATAAGCATGTGCGTGATTTATTTATTCTGAAGCCACTTTCTGAAATACCTGTAGGTAACAGGAATTTAGTGAGCGTAAACGCCAAATCTTAAACTATTAGACAGAGGGTAAAATAATCATAACAGTCGTCTTGCACTGTATTATTACATTATAGAAAATATATTTCACTAAATATATTCATTAGAGTAAAGGAAAGGGCGATCATATAAAGTAATGTAGTTCTAAACTAAGATAACAGGTTGGTACACGACTGAGATGTTTATTCGGCGTCATTGGTCAATTGGTTATCATCCGGATGGCTTGCATTTCGGATTGTACCACCAAATAATGCAAAATGCTAATTTCACCGAGATATTTGTCATATTATTATATTATTTCAAGCAATTTCGTTTTCATTCTAACCTAAGTCTGGAATCTTAACAGTTCTTTTTTTATTTATAGGTATTATTTAACCGCTTCACAGACTGGAAACTAGTCGGTCGCTTACATGTAAGAGTAATATCTGGCAAAGGTTTCAGCGGGAAGCCGAACGCATATTGTTTTCTGGAAGTAGACAATGAAAGAGTCAGAACTCATAGTGCTAGAAGCAGCGCAGAGCCTACCTGGAATAAGAACTTTGTATTGTAAGTTACAGTTGATCTTGGCTAGTCTGAACTTCTTTGCAAAATCAGCGCAACGCATGTTTTAACAACAGAATTTAAAAACATCGATTGTCAATTTGGTGCAAAGTTTCCTAAGCACACAGTGCAACGCCACACATTACTGGTAGCCAAGACCAGACACCCATATTTTTTTCTTAAATTAGAAATGATTTCGATGCTTATCCCTTAATAGCATATATATATATACACAAGCTGGCTAATACATTAACCATTTTAGTTCTCGATCATTCTCATAGCCACTCGGTGGACAGGAATTGTAATAAAATAATAATGTTGTAATAAAAGCAAGGATTAAAAAAACTTAAAGAAGCCGCTCTTAGGAATCACGAGATAAACGCTATGCTCGGCGGCCAGAGATCGTGGCAGTTGGTAGTCTCCTTCTGCCAAGCGGTGATGGTGCAGAAGGAGGCCATGGAGCGGATTGGTGAAAAGTAGTTGCTTAGAGACCTCTATTTTCAAGCATATTTTAAGGATATAAAATCGTGATGCTATGTTATACTCGTATGTATCCACCCTTCTGGGGTTAAACTCAATACCCCCCCAGGTATTGAGGTTTTCTGAGACAGTTATTTTTGTTGGTAGTCCGGACTCTGGCTCTGTTCAGGGTAGATGGCATTGGGCTCCGTGTTACATGGGAACAAATCAGATCTGGTGAAAAGTGGTTGTAGACCTCTGTTTTCGAGCATCTTTCTACAGCATAAAGGCGAGATGCTATGTTATACTCGCATTTATAATAAATAATTTACAATTTTGCACCATATCGATTCCTTCCCCTTTGCATACGGGGCAAAACGTTTTAGTTATCCCTTAGAGTTTGAGCTATTCCAGACCTTAAATATTCCTTATACTATCTTTGTTCTAGTAATGTGTATGACGTCACTTCGACTCTAGATCTCAAAGTTTACGACAGCTCTATAATGACTTCTCTGCACAACGAATCTCTGGGTAGAGTGTCTATACCATTGCTGAGAATAAACAATGGAGAGATGAAATGGTACGCACTGAAGGATAAGACTAAAAGGAATAGTGCCAAAGGAAACTGCCCCAGGGTGCTTTTGGAAATGTCTTTCTTCTGGAATCCAGTGAGTAGCAATTATTTTTGTACCTAAACATTTTGGGCTTCTGATTGTTTTTTTGGATATTAAATTATTTTAGATGATTTAGTTTATTTGTTAGTTTTCATGTGCCATGCATTTATTTATTTTTGCAATAAAATCGATGATTTCATAAGTTTCTTGTTCAATAAAATGTTCTAAAATCAGGTGCACTTCATAGTTCGGTTACGAAACATTTTCAAAAGTAATCAAATTATACTCTCATAAGCGGTGATCTGATGCTGTCAAAATACATAAGATCAAAAATCATCAAAATACATAAGATATTTATATGTAATATAAAATAATATTATATTTTACGTACTTATCAAATGTTTACTTTGTATTTTAGATAAAGGCATCTCTTAGAGTGTTCCAACCTAAGGAACTGAAATACATAAAGAAACCGGAAAAGTTTGACATAGCTCTAGTTTACAAGAATTTGGAATTTGTACGAGACACCTTTGTTTTTCTTCATAGCATCAATGAAAGCTACAAGTAAGTACATTATAGAAAGAAAAAACAGATACAGAGCGAGTAAGATGGAAGGACATTAAAGGAGTAAATAATAATGATATGTAATTTAATATTTTTAACTATTTATGTATGTATTAGTTTTCGAGTGTAACCGTTTTGAAATAAGCTTTATTGCCCTCGCTCGGGAATCACACCGTAAACCGGGATAAAAGTAATATATGTTCTAATCTACTAAGACTTCGAAGTTTAATTAAAATACAATTTAGAGTGACTGCAAGGAAACAGACACATAGACATTAGCCTTTATAATATGCACTGCATTGATAATGATTGAAAGGGATGATGATGAAGATAATAAAAAGTATTCTATGAGTTAAACCAGGGCTTAAATGGTCTACATTCCAAGTTTCATCCAAATTGGTTCTCCTCTTCACATCGTTACATCCTTACTCACTTACAAACTTCCCTATGTAGAGTGATATGATATGCACATTGATTTGCTCTTGTCTCAAGATTACCTACTTGTGCCAGGATTAAATACTAGCACTATATCATACGGTACTATATACCGTACGATATGATAGGCACGATTTGTGAAAGCATATTAGGAATATCTTATATCTAGTTAGGTACATAGGTATATGGAATTGAAACAAACATAAAATTAAGCAATCATCATAAGAAATATATCGTGGAACACATAAATGTTACATTAGAAATTTGATCAAAACCGAAATAAAGTTGATTACTTTTAAATGTTACAGAATAAATGATACATACTACATTTTTGAAGGCTTTCATACGAAGTATCACGTATGTTTATAAATAAATTATGAAATCTTAAATTTCATTTACTCCTAAAAATAAGTTTTGAAATCTAAAGCTGACAATATTATCGCTAGATTAATGGAATATGCCGAGCCTAATCAGTGTAAGTTATGATATATACCTATGGTGATTTCCTAACAAGTTGTTATTGTTGGTTAGAACGTTGTTGAAATCTAATCTTTAGAAAAAAATAAGACCTTGATCCCATTTCAACACACATAATTTAGATTTATAAAACTGTTAGCCTGTTGTAATAAGATCAATTTAAATTAAAACATTTGAGAGATTTAATTGTTTATAACAAGCGACTTAAAATCAGTGTAAAATTTAATTCGCTCGTATGCACAATATTATGAAGATAAAACTTTATCCCAGAAGAGATTTCTCTGATTATCACACATTCTGCAAAACAATAATAAGCAAGACTATTGACATTCAGTATTGAATGCGATATTTATTATACAATAAAAATCTTTATGGAGTTGATAAAAAACATGGAAGAGTAGATAAGTGTTGAGGCATGTGCATGGCATTATTTATTAATTCAGATTGGATGTTGTTTGTCGCTGCGACAATACAACTCCATCACGCTTTGGACTACCCACTATAAACCTGGAGGACGTAATCCATGAAGGCACTTCACCAGAGACGGGCGCAGAAGGCGTGAAGCTCCTTCTGCCTGCGTCTTCTACGACTGTCAAAAATGCACCCGTTGTCGTTCATAGAATATTTACCTTATTTGGGGTTGTAACTCCTCTTAAACTTTTCATAGTGGTAGGGCATTAAGAGGTCCACATTGAAAGTAACCACCCTGTAGTTAGAGTGTGCCGTTTATTAGCACTATTTTTGACGCAGTCAAAGTCAAAATAATTAACAACAATCAAAATAAGTAACAACGCTTGTAGGTCGATTATCTAACCCCGTGGGGTGCTGGGCTAGAATGTCACCCCACTCTCTACCCGTGGGTGTCGTAAGAGGCGACAAAAGGTAACACACCAGAAGGTGGGCAGCAGCACTTTCTGAGGAACTGATATCTCACACTGCGATCCCCAAGCCACCTGCCAAACGTGGGGGTTATTGCTTTTTGGGGAAGGCGGCGTTCAGCAGTGGACTATCCAGCTGATACAGGTCAATTACAGATTTTAAAATATTCTATATTCCACTGCCACGTTCAGCCAATAAGAGTTATAGAGCCATTGCGAGAAGGACGGACAAGAAACGTTTTAAGAAATGTGTTACAATAGTAGATTTTGATACATGTTAGGAAAATTATAGAAAATAGCGTAAGTTTTTTTTTTGCACGCGGCAAATGTATGATGGTTCATTACATATAAACCTCTTTGATGTCACAAATCTGTATTACCCGGTTAAATTGAAAATGCTCTGTTTACTCGCATATAATTTGCAGTTAGGTACTAACTTAACTTTGTAGAGATAAATTACACGATTAAATTAAAAATGCTCTGTTTACTCGCATATAATTTGCAGTTAGGTACTAACTTAACTTTGTAGGGATAATTCTATTACGCACTAGTGTATAATATTATTATGCACGAGGGTGTTATAATTCGGTTTATGGCCCTAAAAACGATATAATAAAGCTCACTGTACGAGTAAGGGTGTTGAAAAAACTGTTATTGTTTTTCTAATACCTATTTAAATATGAGTTTTAATATGTTTGAAATAACGCCTGCTAGGCGGATTACATCACAAAATTACAAATTTACGAGAGAACAAATTAAAGTCGTGTGCTGCCAGAACGCTAAGCACGCTGCCTACTGGTAGTAGGATTTGGACTGTGTGCGTGCAACGGTCTTTAGGTTGCCTAAATGCTTCCGTTGCAGTAGCTGTAGTGTTGTTATATAGTACTGAAAAGTATGAAATAACTTGTGGAAGTCGGTACCATGCTGCTGGCTTAAAACACCGACCTCACATTAGCATGGTTCCACCAAAGGGTAAAAACGGGACCCTATTACTGAGACTTCGCTGTCCGTCCGTCCGTCCGTCTGTCACCAGGCTTTATCTCAAGAACAATGATAGCTATGATCACAGATGATGTATTTCTATTGCCACTACTCGTATAACAACAAATACTAAAAAGGGTCTGGATATTATACGTCATGGTATAAGTCGTTTCAACATGTTTTTTTAAATCTGCCGTATTATAACTACTGAGAAAGTCAAGTGTGTGATAATATTGGTTATATAGTAAATTGTTTTTATTTTGCAGACGTCTGTTTGAATGGGATAACCAAGAGTTATCATTTGCAGCATTGTGGTGTTGGTTGATATTTTGGTACTATTTCAAAGTATGGACTGCTCCGCTCCTACTATTGACACCATTCTTTTACTTTTGGATTTGTAATAGACATCAATGTAAGTATTAACAATAATTTATTTATTATTAGTATATTAATATTTTATACCTAGTCGCCTTTAAATTTTACTTAGTAATACAGTCATGTAAACAGGTAGTCGATAGTCGTTCCCATACAATTGTAATTTTAAGTTCCGATAATACTCTTAGAAACAATTGCAAACACTGCAGCAGATTATAAGTACATATAAAAACTTTTATACAGATACATACATATACAAACTTTTTACCATATAGATATATATTTCTATGTCTATATAAAAAAGAGTTGGTTATTTGTACGCAGGGACTAAAGTAGCTCTTTAATCCCTCGGGATTCAAAGTGATGCCAGTTCGGAATATGGATATTGTTGGTGGTAAATTTAACAATTACCAAACATACTTATTACGAACATTGTATGAAATAAGTCTGCGCGTGGTATATAAGTCCAAATTATATATAAAGTTTGTGAAAAAGTAAAAAACACGCGAAATGCAATCCGCCTTCAACTGTTTAATCAAATATGAATTTATGATTCTAAAAATATATAGTGCATCTTTCTGAAATAGTGATAATGAAAGTAAGTATATATACTAACTGAAGATAACATTGTACTTACCGTGAACTTTATTTCAAAGTTCAAGAAATTTGACTTTTGGAAAAATGTAAGAAAAGCAAATACGTTTACTTTGAAAGTTTGTCTCCGTAAATGGGAAAACATATAAGAATGTTAACCAGTAATATTTGCTTACGCAGATCTTCGGAGTAATGTACAATTTTACTGTTTTTAAATAAACTAATGGACAATATTAATATTATAAGATTGCGTCATCTTTTACAAGCATAAAAACTATTGCAAAATTGGTCTTGTTTGTAGTACAACGTAAGTTGTAGTATAGATGTCGCTCCATCCCCAATACGATGGTTAAAGAACGATAGAAAAAAATTGAGTTATGACGTGTCATGTTAGCTCAATTGGTTAGAGCATGCCCCGGCTAAAATGGGTGGATGGACGCGGGTTCGAATCCCGCACATGACTTAAATTTATACTATAGTATATTTGTAATTATGTAAACTAATGGATTCGCAAACTATTTATATTAGAGCGTGCCGTGCCCGGGGCGTGCCGTGCACGTGGCCCGTACGGGGCACGGATTTGAAACGTTACATACATTTTGTATGAATCAATTTATATTAGACCGTGCCTGATCCGTGTCCCGTCTGGGCCCGCCTACTAACGTACGGACGGGCTTCGCCCCGGGCCCGCCCCGTCCACGGCCCGGCCCGGACACGGCCCGGTCTAATATAAATCATCCCTAAATCACCATGGGTCAACCCTTAGCAAATGCTATAGACGAGAGGCGGGCATTCGCGAAATGTCCTATCAATATTCTCGGAATGTTCAAGCCCACGCCACATATTGCCTACCCGTGGCGGGATTCATGCTATAGAAATCCTACACAGCAACTAATACCCCTGAGCCATAATTTTAAATGTTATTTATTCTTCATAATTAAAACTTCAGCAGTCGAGAGATCTTTCATGAGAAACTACGGCATCGTCCATACACTAGACCATGACGCAAAAGGGACCGATAAATTAAAAACTGACAAAAGCTTGACGAACAGGATACAAGAAATGCCAGAGATGACTTTGACGATCACTAACAGTGTTAATTATATAGCTTCGTTGTCTGAAAAGTTATACAAGTAAGTAAAAATAGATCATCAACTTTAACCATATATAGGTACCTCACAGTTCAGTTTATCTTTCATGCTGTATACTCGTACCTCCTGTATAGGTATTGGATAACTTTTGCCTGTAAATACTGATGGAATCTATGCTGATGGTCTGTTGTGCCATGATCCAAGAAAACAGGATATTATTGTAACATGTATTGTACCATAATACTTTTTGAAATATTGTCACTTACCAAATTTGACATAATTTTAAATGGCGTTCAGTTTTGGTGCTTGGAGAGGAGCAAGAATACTTTTTGTAAGTTTTTATTTAGATTTTTCGATTATTTGTGAAAGTTGTTCGAGACGGTTAAATATTTTATAGACGTAATTTTCAGTTAAACATACGCTACACAGACAGCTAGATCTAAATAGATTTTATTATAAATTATATTTTTTTACTGTACTTGCTTAGGGGAAACTATTGGTGGACATTCATTGGGTAGATTTGATCCCCTCGGATTTAGTATCCCCTATCAATACGTTATCATCGAAAAATATAGACGATACCAGTGATACAATCACCACCTGTTCGGATTTAGTATGTTGTAGTTTACTATCGCAAAATAATTTTGTTCATAGATTTGTATAGGACAAATAATAAATGAATCACAAGCAAGATAATATCAAAATCGTCAAGAGAATAAACAACATACCTATTAACATGTTTCAAGTAGCTCATTGAAGCTGTCATTTGTTAGTAGGGCAGTTTGCGAATTAAGGAAATCTGTCGCCAAGCACGCAACGGTGTGTTCAGGCAGCTGTCCTTGAGAGCCAGTAATTCAAGGTTAGCCTCAACAATATTTTCGATTACGCCATCATATGAGATAGACTAGCCTAACATCTATATAAAGATAAAATATTAGAGCAGTCGCCAAATATCAAATTATGAAGAAATTGCTTGTTTCAATGTTGTAATCATTCTCAAAAAGAACTTACCATCGAGTTCCTGAAATCCTGTAGGAAGCTTAATATCAAGTATATGAATAGGTAAACATTAATATTTTATAAATAAAAACATTACTTTGCACTCTTGAAATTCCCATTGAGTCGTGTTATCCCTATTTTGAAGAAGAGAAAAGTAAGACGTACTTTATAATTTATACAATTTCTCGTGCAGACGCAAGCGACGGTACCTCGTGTCCCCTACATATGGGAGAGATCATCCCCCCAGAAGAAGTCCATATCCTCCCATAGAGAGAGGATCAAATCTCCCATAAATAGGGGACACTTGATACCATTCCCTACCATACTTTTTATAGAATATTTATCTCATTTATAGATTGAGGTTAATCGTTTGTAAAGCAAATTGCTTGCAATAAAAAATCACGTTTTCTAATATAGACACGTTTAAAATACCATTAAAAATGATGATGGTTCACTCAACAAACAAAAGGGGATCATGTGTTCCCAGTCTCTCCTCTAGTATTTTATCCCTAAGGTATTTAAATTATACATTTTTGTTTCAGTTTGGCAAGCTTTAAAGTTCCTTTCCTGAGCTATCTCACAATGGTTCTGTTAGTTGTGGCATCGATATGTTTATATTTGATACCATTCAACTACATAATGATGATTCTAGGTTAGTACAACTTACCTAGTTTCTTCTAAGTTGGTAGTCATTAATGATAGTTAAAAACTAAAAATTATAAATAACTCGTGGAAGTTGAAAATGTGAGCTTTCCAAAAAGCAAAAAATATTGAAAATAAAATAAACGATTTCGACTTTTAACACTGAAAAGTGTGAAATACCTTGTAGAATGATGTATCTGATACCTTACCGATTCAAACAGTTTGAAGATCACGTTTTCATAGTCCAACTTTCACCAGTTCATTCATACTTTTCAGTACTGTAGTAGGTTAGTTTTATTCACTTTATTTATGATAAATTCTGCTTACATTGACTCGCCCACACTATTATTCACCATCGGCAATAAATGCTATTATAAATATCATCCAAGTTAAAGCCCGCCTGGCTAGCGACCACCCTCAACTAGAAAATCTGTCGCCAAGCACCTAACGGTGTGTTCCGGCAGCTGTCCTTGAGAGCCAGTGAAATTACAGGTACATGAGACTTAACAACTTTGTCTCAAAGGGACGGCCGCAGTGTAATTCATCGTTGACGAAATGCATCTGTTATAGGCAGAGGTTAATCCACTTAACATCAGGTGGGCCTCGGGCTTGTTCCGTCACAATGCCATAAAACATAAAAATTAGCTAATTCCTACTTGTGTCACTTAACTGTGTGTAAATTAAAAACGACTTGGTCGAAGTAGATGATTTTTAAATGGGACTAATGTGGAGGTATATAAAAGAAGATGGTATTGCAATACGTTATAGATGGTATTGCGTAAGACAATACCTAGATATACGCGTAGACTTGATACGCGAGAAAATTACTTTTTTTGGAAATCGGTAAAACGACTTCAAATTTTCTGTAAAATTAAGTCAGTACAATACAGATAGAAAATAAAAAAAACTGGCGTCGGAAGGAGTCAGCGCACTCAATTTTTTTAGGTAATTCACTAAACATTTGTGTCATAAAAAAAATGGAAGGAGTTTTTCATGCATTTGGCTATTTTTTATTAGGGTTCCATACCCAAAGGGTAAAACGGGACCCTATTACTGAGTCTTCGCTGTCCGTCCGTCCGGCCGTCCGTCTGTCACCACGCTGTATCTCAAGAACGGTGATAGCTAGACAGTTGAAATTTTCACAGATGATGTATTTATTTCTATTGCCGCTATAACAACAAATACTAAACCTAAATATTTAAGGGGGACTCCCATACAACAAACTAATAACGGTGACAGGTAGACGTTTTAACTATTCACAGAATATTTAGTTACGAAACCGTTCGTGCGCGAGTCCCGCACCGCACTTGGCCGGATTTTTTTATATACCATTTTACTATAGTCACGTTATATTTGACACATACCGGAAAGCCGTGCGTCCTACGGTTACCCACGCATATTATATTTTTTTACATTTAAAAAAAAACAAAACTGTCAAAAAAATATGTTAGTCCCCATGCAAAAAATACCCATAATTATTACCTTTATATTTTAATAAAAAATTGTCAAAGATATATTATGTGAAAATACCAAGGAGGCGGACGGACTATACGGCACGAAGCGTAAGCTTAATAATTAGAGTCCTTCGTAGTTTTCTGATATAGAACCCTAAAAATCAGCTTCATCATATATTTAAGTTGTTAGTATAGGGCCTGTTTCAGATTGTTCGAGTAAGTTCCACATAAAATAACTGAATGATAAAAATGACAGTTAACATGCAGCGCGTTTCAAGCTTTAACCGATGGATAGGCTAAATCGATGACTGTGCAACGCAAAGATAGTGTTTTATTTATTAAATATGTTCTGGGTAGTATAACCGGAACTTATTCGAACATTCTGAAACAGGCCCTTAGACAATAATGAATTCGTAAATTTACGTTAAAGTAAATTGAAACATATTTCAAATGTTTGTAAAATAGTACCCGCCTTGCTCTTATGTAGGTGCGTACCTTTTTTATTTAATATGGATCTAATAAGTATAAGTAGAAGATTCCACTGAATAGATGATTATACTCGTAGATTTGACTAAAATACATTGTTGCGGTGAATACTTACGTAAATTAGCGTTATTTTTTTGTTTTGTACTTGATAACTTGCTTCGCGATATTCGATATATATTCTACAAGGAAGGTTCTAATACTGCATGTGCTTACATTTGTTAAGGTGTAAAGGTCATTTTTATTTTATATATTTATATTATAACGTCATTACGTTTATGTAAGTCCTTCAACCTATATATGACGAAAAACTAACCAAATTCCAAAAAAAAGACAGCAACAAATTCTAAAAACACTGTCATATAAAAAAAACATTTAATCTTCGGGCACAGAGACGCGGTCCTTAACTGTGGCTTGTATTTAGAGAACAATGCTCAAAGTTTCTTTGCGCGATAAAATACGGAACGAAGACATTCGCGGAAGAACCAAAGTCACCGATATAGAATTAAGAATTTGCAAGTTGATGCGGCAATGGGCAGGCCTGAGGGCACGTTGCTCATCGAACTGATAACTGATGGGGAAAAAAGGTTCTCGCGTAGCTACCTTAATATCCGGTTTATTATAACGTAGACTTGGTAGGCCCCCCACCTAGTGGTAGTAATATACCTGTAAGATTTGACTCTCTGCCTGTATCTTAAAAGTCGTGGGTAGCCCATGATTACATTACAAGCTGCTACTAGCCGTTCTTTGTGCCGTTCTATAGAGGACGCCTTTGTTTAACAGTGGATGTCTCCTAGCTGGTGATGATGACTATGATGAATATTTCATATGTTTTCAGGTTTATACAAGTTTACCCGGAAGTATTTGAGGCCTGATAGACTACTAAATAATGACTTAGAAGATTTCCTCTCGAGGATACCTGATACTGAAGTATTGGTAAGATTCATCTTTTCAATAAGGGTTCCAGTACCGCCACAAATTTGAGCTAATAAGAATTTTTAATGTGTTCGGGCAGCTGTACTTGACAGCTAATCATTCTAGGTCAGCCTGAGTAACATCTTAGACCACATCATTACTTGCCATCAGGTCAGGTGGTAGGCAAGTTTATCAGCTTCAAACTATACACACTAATGTAGCCCCTTTCATTGCCAATCAGGTTAATTTTATCTAAGTACTTTGAATGTGACGCTTTGTGGCTGCGACAGTCTCATACAATAGCGCGGCCCTGCAAAATATTTATCATCGTGTTTTTTTCAGATTGACTGGAAGGAATTGAACGTCCCTGAACCAAAACCAGCCAACGGAATTAATATTGGTAGCAATTCTTACACTCTAAAAGGTTCTTTTATGTATTAGATGCAAAAATGCATGTTTTGACACCTTGAATTTAATTTAGCAAATCAGTGACATGTTTACTATATATGCCTTTATTTTGTAGATTTATTTTTATGGCCTTTGATGGTGCCAATGTTAAGAAATGTTATCATAAAATGTCACATATACCTATATGTTTATATAAAATCATTCTAACAGAGTTAACTGAGCGAACCATTTTTTTCAATATGATTAAGTTACTGTACAAGCACGAGACAACTGGTATTAAGCGTCACCTCTGTCTAATACAGATTGGTTTCTTCACATGTATTACATTTGTACAGAATTAAGCTACCGTCCAGAACTTGTCTCATCTCCAGAGACGAATAGTTGCGGGTTCGAATTTAGGTCGTGATTTAAATTTTTATTTCCATCGTAATATTGTAAACATTTCATATTGAATAAATATTTTAACACTTATATTAATTTGAAAATATGACAATAACTATACCTAATGTTATTAATTTTACAGTAATCCTAAGGATGTCATAATTAATGAAAAAGGCTTTTGTTTGTATAAAAACATATTTAATTTAATAACTTATGACTAACACTGTAACTACAACTATAAATCACAATTTGTAATAAGTCTTACATATTTTGTAAATATTACCTTAGCCCTCTAAATTTGTACCTACTGAGATTACAATGTAAGGCATTAATTAACCTAACCTATGATAATTACAAAATAAAATGATTAGCATGTTTCCCAAATCTTTTTTCGTTTTCAGAGAGAAAGAATAGTCTGTGTTTGTACTGTGGACTTATTAGGTTATTATTTTTAATATGCTTTTTATTTTTTACGAAAATACAATGAGAGGAAAAATTATGGTCATCTGCGGGATTAGAACCCGCGCCATCCACCCCTATAGCTGGGGTATGCTCTGACCGCTAAACTAACATGACATATAACTCATAACTCTAATTACTCGTTCTTTATCATCGTGTGGGGATGGAGCGACACCTTTACTTTCGTTGTGCTACAAACAAGATACATTTTTGCAATTAGATTTAAACTTGTTAAAGATGACGCATCCCTATAATTTTAATCTTTGTATTTTTATATGTACGCTATAGGGGTGAATGGTGCAGGTTCGAATCGCAGATGACTATAATTTTTCCTCGATGTAATTTTGTAATGATATTTAGTTAATTTATAAAGTGTAATTTGATAGAGATTGTGATTACCAAACTGAGGCAGTGAATATTCACTGTGTGATTCGACCTGATAAATAATTGGAAACATACCTAAGTAATGTGTTCTTAATGTCTCTTGAAAGAACGAGTATAACAAAGTACTCAAAGTACAGTATTATGAAATTATAAACAATATCACGATTTTGAGCAAAGAGATTGAATTCATACATTGTACGCTTTTGTTCAAGATTCTCAAAAAGTTGAGAAAATGAACATACAATTTGAAACTTAACAAAATTAGTCGTAAGTTTCACGAACTGTATATTTATAAACCAAAATTCTAAATATAACCTGATCATAGGACACAAAAACTCTTAAATCTAACAAAATGCGTATTGTCACCCAACAAAAATTAACGATATTCTGCTTTTCTTTCCATTTTTATTAATTTAATCTCGGGAAATTGTTAACATTTATTTTTGATGGTGTACTTATGACTCTGTGTAATATATAAACAAACAAAATATGTGAATTAAAGTACTTAAGTTTTGTATTTTTGTACAAAATAAATACTGATTTTAATATAACAAAATGTGTTTTTTTTCTTACATGTGCAATAAATAAAATATTATACTGCTGGCAATACATAAGTAGGTATATATGAATTAAATAAAGTAAGAGTTACATTGGAGCTGAGTATGTATGGCACATTTTGTAGAGTACCTACCTATCTAAACTACCTACCGTATAATAATTGGCACTATTAGTGACAAACGTTTATAGACCGCACAGTACATACCAATGTATGTGTGATAATAGTAGATTATGATACAAGTGAGCTAAGTTGCTCTTTATACACGATGCTGTGTGTTGCAGTCCGAGCCGTTGGCGAGGCCGTAAATCAGCCGAGTGTATAATGAGCAAGTTGCTCACGAGTTTCATACACACTTTTTCAACATCGTTGCGAGGAAAAATTTTTTTATTTTTTTGCAATAAAAAAATTATGATGGTTTTATTACAAATAAACCTCTTTGATGTTACAAATCTGTACTACCCGGTTCAATTGAAAATGCTCTGTTTACTCGCATATAATTTGCAGTTAGGTACCAACTTAACTTTGTAGGGATAATTCTATTACGCACTAGTGTATAATATTATTATGTACGAGGGTTTTATAGTTCGGCTTATGGCCCTAAGAACGATATAATAAAGCTCACTTTACGAGCAAGGGTGTTGAAAAAGTATTGACCGCATAGACCATACCAATGTATTTGTGCCAAAGGACGTACATTACATAATGTAGTTAAAAGCAACACGATAGCAAACGTAACATAAATGTTACGTTAGGCACTATACATTTATACTCGCTAAAGCATTTAGCTCAGTAAATGTAGACACAATAAATAATATGCTATCGAAGCTATAATTTAATACATCCATTTAGTACAGCACACCCTTTGGCGACATGTTATTCTTTCACTATTATACATTTCATGTGAGGTCCGAGTCTTCATTCTACCGTCTTCTTTGAGATCCAGATCTACTTACGTTGGGCTCCGGGACTGTCAGCTCTCGCCATTGTTTCTGAAAATTGTTAATGTATAATGTGATTTTTCTATCCTTAAAACACATGCTTAGGAGTTTATTTATTCAGGCTGTATTTTTTTTTATTCCCCCTTAGCTTCTTCTTTTAGTGAGCGGGCCGTTGTCGTTAAATCCTGAACTCTGATAGCTTAGCTGATGTACTTCCATTATGACGTAGGCGTGGTGACACCTGAGCCATTACTATATGGTAAACTATATAATAATTGGCAGGAATGAGTTTCTCTTTTTCTCACTGGTAAAGATGACAAGATGTATGTTTCACATTTAGAAATATTTTTTTAAGGTCTCTTGCCTGTAAATCCCTCACTGTGATCAGCCTTTTAAAATTTAAAGTCAGAACTCAAAGTTTAACAAAATTCTTATTAGACTGCTTCGATATGTTGGTCGAGAAGCGTTGTAAAAATTTAGAATCCTGATATCCTCAGTTCGATTCCCAGGTGGTGAATTAATTGGAATTTCCGGCCAAAATAATGTTCACACTACCCGGCTCCGAATAATTATTCGTAGCCGGGTAGTATTTTTTATATTATTATAACGGAACAAGCAAGAGGCCCGCCTCATGTTAAGTTACCGCTTGCCTATAATTAATCTATCATTTCGCCACAAGAGACGAACTGCATTGCGCTCACCCTGAGACATACACTTGTTAAGCGTCATGCACCTGTATACACCGGCATCCATACCTTTCAAACTTCTAAACCTACCGTTTGGCGATAGAAAAATGGTGGCAATACTTCCTTGGATGAACTCGTTCACAGATAGCTCTACTGCTACTAAAGAGACTGTGCCTAATACATACCAAAACTCTCTCCCCCTTTTACATAATATTATATGAGACCAACTATAAACACGTGGTCAAATATGGGTGTGTAGACACTCTGAGCCGGTCTTTCAATCATCAGATTAGACTGATAAAAAGTAACCCGACCAAATATAAAACCTTTGAAATTTTAAACTACCAATATTTGTTGTTTTAATGTTGGTTGTGATTACATTTATTACTCAATGTTGTCTTAGGTTTTCGCGATTATTACACATACTAATTAAAGAACTTTAAACGGCACCCCGTGACCACGATCACTGCAAAGTGTTTGAAACGTCGGGACAAAAATAATGACAAATATACGCGATTTAAATCGTTTAAATTGTTTAATTACTACATTTATTATTCTCTTACGGTGGAAAAGCTGAGACTATATATAAGGCTTGATATTTATGTGTACAAAATTCTCGAATGGAAGAAGGAGGAAGAAAGAAAGAAATCACTTAAATAATCTAAAGAATCTTACCAAAATCTCATCGTCAGGAACTCTAGAGATGAAGTCTAAAATATCGTTGTTTGGTACTCTGTCAGGATTCAAAACTTTGCGCGTAAACTTGTAAATACCTGAGAAGGAAAAAAAGTCTTAGTTACTTATAACAAATATTTTAAATATATATTAGAACACATTATTATTTTAGAAAAACACTATACTGTATCAGCCGGATTGTCCACTGCTGAACACGGGCTCCCACAATTATTATTAAGTAACTGGTTAGGACTCGCGTAATATTTACCGGATATTGATCCGACGAGTTTCGAACTTATTTGAAGTTCTTCGTATATCAAATCGTATATATATAGGCGAGACTCGACGCAATGTTTCCACCGCAGAGTGACTGAGTATACCAGGAGTATCAAGAACTTAGAAACCGTGAGGTCGGCAGTAGCAGAGCATTCCCAAATTCCAGGCGCACACTATATACATATCCACTTTGATAAGGCGGCCGTACTAGCGCGAGAGAAGTTTTTCGTAAATATTACGTGAGTCCTATATAGCCGGTTACTAAATAACAATTATTTACAAAACTCACGAAAGGTTTTTAACTCGATTGAGTTAAAAACCTCCATTTAGGGGGGGGGGGGTTTGCGGCAGACGTCTTGGGGATCGCAGTTTAAGATATCAGTTCCTCAGTGGGCGCTGCTGCCCACCTTCCAGTATTCTACCTTTAGTCACCTCTTACAACACCCACAGGTATAAATAGGGGGGATGACATTCTAACACTGCACCCCACGTATATACTACCCGTATATAAAAATATATCTAGTGACTTATGTGCCCTCCTCCACACGGCAGCGCTCATTAGTAATGCCACTAGCGGTCACCCATCCAGTTGTAGTAGCTGTAGTGTTGTATTTTGTATATAGTATATTGTTAATAAAGGCATATGAAAACTTGATATTTAAAATATGACGAAATGACGTTTGTATGGAAAGCGCTACGTGAGAGCGGACTGCATCGGTAATAGGTCACTTTCTCCTCCAGGTGAAAAATGTACGTGTTTTTCATGATATTTTAGTATACAATGAAAAATATAATATTCAACACACTTGAAATAACTTGTTGAAGTCGGTACCATGATGGTTCAAAGTACCTATTATCACAATATTATGCACATGGTACCGACTTCAGCAAGTTATTTCACACATGTGATTGTTGTAGACAGTTCCTTTTATTTGCAAAAAAAAAATATTTCGCCATTTTTAGTGACCTTTGCTACTTATAGGATCGGTTGTTATTCACTGTCAATGTCTATATCATCAAGACAGGAAAATACTTTTCAGTTATTGGAATGTAACTTAAAAACGGCTTGACCGATTTTAATGAAATTTAAATGGGCTCAGCTTTCAAATAAAAAAAGAATCATACAAATCGGTCACCCAGTCAAAAGTTCTGAAGTAACAAAAATAAAATGAAAACAGACTAATTGAGTACCTCCTCCTTTTTTTAAGTCGGTGAAAATATGACGAAATGACGTTTGTATGGAAAGCGCAAGTTCTACGTGAGAGCAGACTGCATCGGTATAGCTGTCACTTTCTACTCCCGGTGAAATATGTAGGTAGCTAATATTGTTTTTCATGATATTTTAGTGGGAGTATAGCCTCAAAAGTCAAAGGCAAAATCATTCAATTTAGGCGTCTACGACGCTCTTATGAAGGTCAATTACAAATTTTAGTATTGAAATATTTTACATTGTACCTACTGCCAAGTTCATAAAAAAAATATGTATAGAGACACTGCGAGAAGAAAAGGCGAGAAACTCGGGGCCATTCTTTTAAACGTCTATTAACAATATTTTAAAATTTTAATATTGCAATAACGCCTGCTATGCGGATTACATTACAAAATTAGAAATATACGACAGGAAAAAATTAAGTCATGTGCAGGATTCGAACCCGCGTCCATCCACCCGTTTCGCTTGGGTATGCTCTAACCAATTGAGCTAACATGACAATGAGTCATAACTATATTTTTTCCTATCGTTCTTTAAACATCGTATTGGGATGGAGTGACATCTATAGTACCACTTACGTTTTACTACAAACAAGATCAATTTTGCAATTGGTTTTATACTTGTAAATGATGACGCAACCTAATAATTTTAATATTGTTATGTTTGCAATAACGTAATTAAATGCGGATTTAATTACAAAAATATTTTTCCTCTCGTATATTTCTAATTTTGTAATATTTTACAAATAAATAATACTTTTAACAATGTGTTACATGCTTACTATATAATAAAGTTATTACAATATGCGACAGGCGATAGCTTGGCAGAGGCAGAATAGTCCAGGCATTTTTATCATTTAAGAATCACTCAAACTGTGTAGTAGGATATCTTAATCAATATGTTTTTCACGTGCAACTTGAATTTCCCTTCTGTGAGCGTTGTAAATTATAAAACCGTACACAATTAGGTACCTACTTATTACCGCCCATTGTACATCCTCTAGCTTATGTCTCTCTGTAACATAATTATATTGTAAAATTGGTGTTCAATAAAGAGTATTTGTATTGTATTGTATTGTACTTAAGAAGGACCTTTTACTGTCTTTGCTAATCTAAAACCTGGCACTGCGATTTTTATCTATTCCTAGTGTAGCCTGATATTTTATTGGGACTATAGCCCCTAAACGCTGTATTAAAATGTAAAGAACGTAGTAGGTGACCTTACCAAATGCCATGAATAAATAGTTGACAGGTATCAGGTACAGCGCCGCAGTCAGTGCCACCATTGCCGCCATCGCCAAGTAACTGAGGTACGGCACGGCGAACATCGCCAAACTGAAAGAAAGAACATGAAGTATTTACATGTCATATTCTGACTCGTAGATCAATTTCGCTTTGGAATCGGGGTTTGATTGAACAGTTATTTTTGTAAGTTTTTAGTAGACTTGGACAACTGTTATTGTGACGGAACAAGCTCAAGGCCCACCTGATGTTAAGCGGACTAACCTCTGCCTATAACAAATGCATTTCATCACATGTCACGAATTGCACTGTGCCCGTCGCTTTCAGACATAGTTCGCATGTAATTTCACTGGCTCTCAAGGAAAGCTGCCGAAACACACCGTTAGGTGCTTGGTGACAGATTTTCTACTTGAGGGTGGTACTAGCCAGGTGGGCATTCGCAAAATGCCCTTCCACCATGTAGAGTCCAATTTCCAAATTTTAGGCTTCTGGAAATTTATCTAAGAAATGGCAACAGGTTCGCCTCCCACATCGTGGTATCAAAACATTTGTGAAGAAACGTAGGTGTTAAGCCTACTCTTTCCGGGATAAAATTATGTTATACATATTTTTATAGTTCCGTATTAGGAAACGAGACCCTATTACTAAGTCTCGGATGTCCGTCTGTCCGTCCAACCTTTAAAGGGCTCCTCGTAACAGTTAAAGTTAGCTGGTTGAAAGTTTCGCAGCATTTGTGTTAGTATAGCGAATTGCCTAAAAAATTATAATAACAAAAAGGTGATCCTCATGCAAGAAAAAAACGTCTTATTTGGTATGGTTATAGTCCAATGTGTAGCTTACAAGAAACTGAATAAACTTACTAAGAACTGACCATGTGCAAGTCGAATTCCTACTAAAAAACTTTATCTGTATGAAAAAAAATAACGATGTTTTGGTACATTTTGCGTTTGTACGGAACACTCGGTGTACGAGTCCAACGCACACTCAGCCACACGGGAGCACGGAAGCGCTCAGTAGTAATGCCACTAGCGGTCACCCATCCAACCGCGGCGGACGTTGCTTAACTTTGCTTATATAACAGATAAAATAACTTACTTTTTTACCCTATCTATGAGAGAGCAGATATAATCGATGCCATTTTTGATAGTGAACGTCAGATCTTGGAGTCCATTCAGTCTTGTTTTCAGCGTTTTTTCGTCCTGTAAAAAATCTTAATATAAGTATGTAGTTATTGTTACATATTTTTTTGTTACGATATATTTTTTATTGTTTGTGAAACATAATGAAAATATTATACAAGTAGGTATCAACTCTTGTGTAGTGGGTGGAGGAGGAAACTTGAATTCCCCGTCCACCCACCAGTGGGAAAGTCCACTACACAGGGCACCGCCCTTTAATTTCAGTATTTTTATCGTCGGGAAAACCAGAGACGTCAGATTCACATTCAGAGACAGACGACAGACCCTATATATAACGATAACTTACATTGCTCCATTAACTGTCATGTTTTATTTTATGTATGATTGTATATTTAGGGTTTTATGACAACATTTCAGAATTTTGCATTTTGCAGGACAACTTGTGCACTTTTGCATGATAACTATGGTGTTCTTCGTCTTCATCAGCTACTGTTCCCCACAACAATACAACATCCAGTAGCTCCACCCATCCTGTAGCTACACCCATACGCTGCTTTATCTTACGAACCACATTTGCAGTAAAGCTAAGCTAAAAGCTTCCAGATAGATAATTTGTATGAGGATAGATAATATGTTGCGGAGCTACTTTATCAATTGCTAAATACTTTATTTATTTTGAACAAGCAAAATATTTGTTGCTGTATAGTTAAGATTTCCCCGTGGGGTGCCGGGCTAAAATTGCACCTCCCCATATCATCATACTGGAATAATTATACTGGAAGGTGGGCAGCAGCGCTTTCTAAAGAAACTATCTTACACTGCGATCCCCAAGCCGCCTGCCAAGCGTGGGGATTATGGCAAATACCCCCTTAATAGGGGAGGCTGTGTTCAGCAGTGGACGATCCGACTGATACAGTACAGTACAGTTAAGATTAGAGAAATAAATTATAAGCGATTAGCTTTTTCGAAACTATAGAAAATTGTTACTAACGGTGAACCACTTAGAGATAATACTTTACACATTATTAATTTATGACAATTTGTTATCTTTTCTATCATCTTTATAAATCAGTTAGTAATAACTGCAATATAATATTGCAATGATCATGGAGCATAGCAGTATGGAGCAAGGTAAATGTTGTTATACGATAGAAAAAAAGTGGTCCCAATATTGATCCTAGTGGAACTCAAATTATTACTAAATACCAGGAAGATGAAATGTTATTTTTAGGCAAAGGTTAGGTTTGGATGTTGAAGTAGCAGTAAAACTATTTGTGCGAGTCCGGGGAAGTACTACTACAATACCTATTTCTACCGCCAAGCAGGAAGTTTCGAATAAATGTGTTCAGGTTCGAAGGGTTTGAGATACGGTGAAATTACAGGCACGTGAGACTTAGGAACTTGTGATGTCTAACAATGTCTCATGGTGATAGGCGCCAAACTGCATCTGTTATAGGCAGACGTTACCGTTTGACAGCAGGTGGGCCTCGTGCTTGTGCCATCACGATAGCATAAAAAGCATTTCTTCATTCCAGTCTTCTGTATTCCATGAATCCCTAAGCGTGAACGTTTGCAAACGAGTGTACGGTGCTTGACACAATCATGTCAAAGATCAAAAGTAGATACGAAATACTGTGCTATAGTACCAGCCAACAATAAGCTCAATTGCCATGCACACATACGACTTTGGTAGCAGTTAAAGTTCATTGTTTTGTTTGCCTTAAAAGTTTTAGAATGTTGTTATATTATATCTAAAGCAAAAGTCACTATTATGCAGGGAACATTGTCTTTGAAGAGAGCTTCTGCTACATTGGGGAAAGAGCCTATAGACTTGTCAACTACGGTTAGTACACCTTCTTTTTGTGAAATTTATTATGCATTATCTACAATTGACAATACTCGTACAATGTAATCCTGCTTACCTTATGTAGATCCACATCCTCTTCAATGTCTTCTTCTTCTGATAAGTTTGTTGTCGCAGGAATTAATATGTTTAAATCTGTCAAAAATATTTTGTGAGTTTAAAGGTCTGATTTTAAGTAGACTGAGGATATAATGCACTTGGAAATATCTAGGATTCAAGTAGTAGATAGACTCCAGAAGAAGTTAATTTAACTTCTAGGTTAGCCTGAACAACATCTTCGACCACATCATCACTTACCATCAGCTGAGATAGTGGTCAAAGGCTAACCTATCAGGCATAAAAAAAAAAGATTTTGAACATGAAGCAAAATTTGTAATCGATAGCGGTGCTTACTGTTGCTCTGACTCGAGATCCAGTAGTAAATGAACGGCACTAAAAGCAGTAAGGGCGTCATCCACATTCTGAAGAAGAACCAGAAAGTCAACCAGGCGAATAGTGCTAATGCTGATACTTCTCTGTTGTCCCATTCGAAAAGGTATCTGTAAATAAAATTTAATGTTCATTAACAGGCTATTTTACATTTATAAAACAATGTACCTAAGCACCGTAGTTAACCATACAACGGATGGTACTCAAAAGATTTCATAAAAGGATTGTATTGTTTCGTAGTCGTATCATATGACTACAATAATGTTAAGCTACACCAATGTTATAGATATACCTCCGTCCATATCTATTCATAAATATCCCTTTGTATAGGGTTGTCTGGAAGAGATCGCACTCAGCGATAAGACCGCCCATTGTCACACCTGTGAAAATGGGTTACTGGACTGTGTTACTCTTAGTTATTATTTTAAGTTATACATTTGTAAATTTTAATGTGTCAATAAAGTGTTATCTATCTATCTACAATGTTTTTGTTTTCAATATTATGTGCAACGTTTTAGGTGAATTATCTACTTTCATTCCGCATTTTTGTGATAATTTTAAGTAGGTAATCATATTAATCATCATCACGCATTTCATATAAAATCTATAAAACATTTGCTTACCCAAATTCCTGCTCTTTATGATGACATGACCATTTAAGTACTCTAAATAGGTTTAGAAGCAATGATGGCCTAGCGGTAATCAAGTCCAAGTCAAAGTGGTTCGATCCCCACCTTCACCGTTTGAGCTTCGCCGTATGGTGAAAGGGCATATTGCGAATGCTCGCCTGGCTAGCTACCACCCTTTAGTAGAAAATTGTAGCAGTTCTTGAGAGCCAGAAAAATTACAGCACGTGAGACTAACAACTGTATGTCTCAGTGTGCCGGGCGGACTGCAATTCGTCACATGACGAAATGCATCTGTTATAGGCAGAGATTAATCAGCTTAACATAAGGTGGGCCTCGAGTTTGTTCCGTCACAATAGCATAAAAAAGTACTTTATCAACAAGAATGAGTTATAAACATTCACATATATTATATTAATTATGTAAACATGTCATTACCTACTTACTGAAATCTTTAAATGTAGGTATGTATTAGTAAAACACCGTAACAAGTACCTACCTAACATTAAACAATATGCAGTGAATAGTTGGTCATCGCTTACATTACAGTTAATTATAAGAGAAAATAATTATATGTATGTACATATATAATAGAGTAACACATTCATCTGTACTTTTATACAAAAACAACAATAGATACATTGTTACAACAATTTAACAATCCTAACATTATTATCATAATCTTGTGTAAATGGAACACGCCGTTATATAAATACTTATTGAATTAATAAAGAAACGCTTTGTGGTCTGCTATTGTAGTTTATTTAATTAAATAATTCTGAATATGTGAAATTTTTGTGTGGATTTAAACGTCGAATGTGAATCAGGCTTAAGGAAAGTATTATTATTTATTATATGTCCTATGCTTAGGGAAGTTGTGGAAACGAACGTTGTGGTGAAGGGCCTTAATAAGAGTTTTCAATACAAGTAATTAATTTTTTAATGTACCTACAGAGAAACGGAGACGCTTAATATGTTGAGTATGAGTTTTACAACTAATTGGAAAAAAAATATGACAAATGGATGGAAAAACATGTAACTAAAACAGTGTTGAGTATGTTCTTGGACGGATATGGAGGCATATGAAGGCCGAAATACATGACTATACTGCGTGGGAAGATTTCTCATTTATACAATAGAATGAAGAAAAGATATATGTACCAATCTATTGAGAAATTTATTACTTATAACATTTTTTGTACATAATTTTTAGGGTTCCGTAGAAAACGACCCTTTTACTCAGTTTTGGCTGTGCGTCCATGCTTCCGTCCTTTTGACCTAAAAAGTGTTGTATCTTTGGAACGGTAATAGGTAGCTGGTAGAAATTTCCCAATATATGTGTAGTATAGAAGATTGTCTAACAAATACTAATAATAACAAAATGATTAAAATAAAAAGGGGTCCCGAATAGAAGAAACGTGTAATTTAAACCTTTTTTAGGTTTCTATTGTAAAACAATAAACATACAAGCGTCCAACTTGGTTATAGTCCTGTATACATATAACGTTCAACAAAACATCGTATACATACATCGTCCAAGCGCGGGATAGATTTCGATAAGAACACGAACATAATTTAAAAAAGATATGAAATTATGGTGTGTTGGAACGAAACTTTTGGGGTGTGAATTAAACACGCGCTTGGCAGGTTTTTTTAATAATAAGATATACCTATCAATAATTTAAACAGTTTAATATACTATATTTGAGGCGTTAGGTGATGCGACGCGTAATCAAAATGTTGGCACCAATTTGACTCAACGAATAAGCATTGCAATACAAAGGGGCAATGCTGCGGCAGTGGGCTGGAGCATTTGGACTACCTGTGAGTCTGCAATGACCTATATAGGTTGTCGAAATGCTTTTATTGTAGTAGCTGTAGAGTTGAATATAGTTCGTAGTATTTTGTTATTAAAAGGCATACCGTCGGTAAAAAAAGAGGCATAATAAAAAAAAATTATATACTTGTTGATTATACAGCGATTGCAACCGCCGATTTTATATTTCGTACAAAACATCGACACATTCCTTGCTTCTAAGGGCACGTAAAGCCGTCCCGGATGCCGTCATTCAGGATGGCAGACGTTATAGCATGGTGGTGGGTTATTTTGTGAATGCCCGCCTGGCTACCAACCAAAACCTAAATTAGACAAACTGTCACTAATCACCTAATGGTGTGATCCGATGACTGTCCTTGAATGCCAGAAATTCTAGTTTCGCTAAACTAGCTCTTCGAGCGCAATCGCCTGTACGATCTCTTTGACCGCAACATCACTTATCAGTAGGTGAGATAGTAGTGAAAGGCTATTCTATCAGATATAAAAACAAACGGCATATCCTTTACATATAAATATTCATTCAAGATTCAAATACATATATCATATCATTTTAAATTTTAATATATATACTCCAGCCAGAATTCGGGCCGAAACTTCCCAGGCTACCAACGATTGTCTGGTAACTAGTTAACTACTTATACATTCCGATTTCCGAGTTGGTACAGAACTTTCAGTCTACGAGTCTATCTAGCACTTCGCCGGTTTTCCTAAAGATCACTTGTTTAGTATTGTAATTATTAAAAAACGAAACCAGTTAAACATTGTCAACGCACGAAACGATAGCAGACCGTTTGTTTACACTACATAATTGATTCCTTATGTGTACGACGAATTCTTATGTCAACAATAAAAAAAACCGGTCCTAATTAATGCTCATTTACAAAACTCGTAATAATCTCACATATAAAACCGGAACAGTCAGCCGGATGCCAAGAGTCGCCGAATTTGGACTTCCATATATCAACTCGAGGTTAGAAGATTGACATAATGTTAAGAGTAGAGTTCACGGAGCGCAAAACAAACGTAGTTTCGTCATATTTTAAATACCAAGTGTTCAAACTTGTTGAAATTTTGCGTGCATATTGCTTAGCCTTATAATCCTTATATCCAGTTTTTCGATTTATTATTTATTTTATCCTTAAATGTCAAAAATACAATTCCCATACAAAACGAATTTACGAATTATTTTTGAAAATACTTAATTTTATGGAAATCTGGCAAACCGCATAGATATTAGGCTCAAGGACATACATGCAAAGTTTCACTGAGTTTGAACACTTAGTATTTAAAATATGACTAAACTACATTTGTATACAAAGGGCTCTGTGAACTGTACTCTTAATATTACAAAATTACAAATATACGATAGGAAAAATTTAAGTCATGTGCGGGATTCGAACCCGCGTCCATCCGCCCCTTTAGCCGGGGCATGCTCTAACCAATTGAGCTAACATGACATGTACTCTTAATACTTGCAAGTATGGCTACTATAACTAGGATACCGTTAACGTATGTACACGCCTGTTATGTCTCTGAAGGAGTAATTGAATGCGTCTAAACATCCAGATTTCAAGTAGATATGTTTTTAGTGCCAAGTAGGCAACTGTATTGCTATAAACCGGGCGAAATTCCGGACTTAGGGCTGCTTACGTTTATTTTTTGTTAGGATTGACACTGGACATAGCTTCAGTATACATCCAGACGTCTTACTCATAAGAAATACGAAAATAACAACATTGAAAATTTGTTCGTAAAAGATTAGCTTTAAGCAACGCTACAGTTACTACCATGAAAGTATTAAGGCAATTTACAGGTCATTGAAATTGCCCCGCTATATATTTCCATATTTTCCATCTAGTTAGCCATTGGGCCATAGGAAGGCTGATTTTAATAAAACTGAAGCCAAAGCATATATAACTCTTTCTCTCACGACGTGGATAGAAAAAAATTACAAAAAATTACAAACATAGTAAATATAGGTAAATGATCATATGAGTTTTGATTTCTGTAAATTAGAAAATGTGGCTGCGTAAAAATGAGGGACGAAAATTTTGATATAAAATAAACCTGAGCGAAGAAAGAAAATATAGTATTCTGTATTGTACCGTGATATAACATACTCTTGTATTTTTTTGTATTTGTAAAAAAAAACTCTAATAAAACATATAATTTCAACTGGCTACCAACTACAGTTTAAAATATAATATAAATAAGAAATGAAACAAATAAAAATAAATTTAGAATAAAACTTAAGGATTTACTGACAAAAAAATGTTATTACACTATCAATGAATATATTGAAGATGAAAACGTGACGAACTCCCGATTCTGATCTATCTTACCCCTATAGTCTTAATCTTAATACTTTGACCATAATTTAAGAAACTATTACAATATGAAAATATTTTTAATTTATTTAAATTACTTTTTGACATAATTAAGAAATGTATTATATGACAAATCAAATTACTCTCATTATATTAACAATTATTATTGTATAGCCTCATTATGATATATTTGCTACACCCTAACAGGGTATGTACATGTTTGTTATGTATGTACATGCTGCAATAATAAATAAATATATAGCTCTATATATATCGGACGGACGAATGGATCGACGGACGGCGCGAATTGTTCCATTTCCTCGTACTGTACCCTAGAAAAGAGGTGTTTGTGTGATGTCATAACCCGAGAACGTTGTAGAGAAATTATGATCTGCTTTTCGTTATTAAATAATATAAGACTTACTTGAAATGTTCGTTCCCAAGACACACAGCATGGAAAATGTCTTTGATGAATTTTAAATTGTTGTAAATCAATGGAATACTGAACGTGTTCGGCGTCTTCTCTGTATATTTCTCTTCTTTTGGACTTAAAACGCGAAAGGAGGCTTTCACCTGAAACAAAAAATAGGCATTAGTGTATGATGAAAAACTAGCCTTTTTACCGGTCTTCAAAAAAAGGAGGAGTTTCTCGTTCAACTCTAAACCTAATAAAATTGCGCGAAAAAGGAAAACATTCTGCATGCCAGCCAGCTGAGTAGAAGCTCAATTTGACGAGTAATATGTTACCAACAAGTGTTGCCAAGGAGGTTTGGAGGAGTCAGATAGGCTGCCTGTCACTAAACGTAAACCTAAACTTTGAAAAATATTATATTATTTTTATAATTCTCTTTGAATATCTTCTTCCTACAATATAATGAAAATGCAATCGTGTTCTTGAAACTTTTTTTTCATAAATATATCCGTGTGTTGTTAAAAAAAACATATCGAAGTCTACAATTATAATGACGTAAGTGAAAACGAGAGAATCTATTTTCCGTCTACCAAAAAAGACTGTTCTCATTTGCATATTTAGTTTTTTATTTATTTTATATCTCCGCAATTTATGGACCGATTTGGATGATGGTTACTGTGTTTGATAAGAGAAATATACAGTCGGTCTTACAAAATAAAAAAATGCATTAACATCGTCATAATTAAATTAAGAAGCACTTGTTTTCATGTCAATGATTTATCAGATTGTATCTTTTGACATATACAAAATTAATCTTTAGTCTCTGCTTTTGGTTTAGCATTTAGGTGCACTTCCGTCACTGTAGTGCTTATTTAGTGAATAAATATAAATATTACTTACGAGATTTGTACCGTGGCGATTTTTATTTTAGAGCTCCCGATATTTCGACGCAGTTGCATGCATCACGATCGCGGGGTGCGGTCACCCTGCTAATCGCCACAGTACAAACCCTAAGTAATAATAATATTTATGTACAAAACCGAAATAATTTAAAACGTGTTTGTTTATTTAATTTGTAGTATCGTCACATGAAGTAGAAGTTGGATGACGACATTCTGAATATTACTTAATGCAATAAAGCATCTAGATATCTGCAATGGCTGCAATAGTCGCTAAAAGCATAATTACTTCAGAACAAATGAATAGTTTATTTATATACAGTTTATTTTTACCTCAATGCGGGCTGAGGTTAATTAATCGTAATTTTATTGCACAATAAGTGACAATAATAGTAAATTTGTTTTACTTCTTTAACATTTACGATTTTTCGTGTCTTGTGTGTACAAGTAATTATAACGTAAATATTATTTGTCTGCCAAGAAAGTGATTCATCAGTACACAGTCAACTAAACGAGCAGGTTTCCCGCCAATGCAAACATGAGTTACCGACTGGTGGTAGCGGTACAAATGCAGATAGGTATTATCTAGGTACACAATTAACCTAAACGGCTGGGTAAGTCACTAATTTCCCTGCAATTAGATCGAAGGAGAGTCTATGAAATTCACAAACACCGAACGGTTTGCTCCGGGCAGCTGTTATTGAGAGCGCAAGTAATTCTAGGTTAGCCTGAAACATCTTCGACTGCATCATCCCTTTCCGTCAGGTGAGGTACTTAGTTGTCAAAAGTTAATTTAGCAGCTGTAAAAAATACTATATCTAAATTTGTCTTTGACTTCCTGTTGGGATTACTACAGCTTTAAGAAAAAACATGATTTAAGAAGACAATTTTAAAATCATTGAGCTTATAACATATATACCTAACTAACGTATTATAATATCTATAACAATATTCAGGATAACATATATTGAATACACTAGCGGCTCACCCTGGCATTGCACGGGTAATTAAAAAAAATATAAATTGATACACATAAAAAGTAGTTACTGTGACATAACTGTAATAGTTACGCATATGGTATTACGAACTTTTTTGTAGATATTGATGTCTTCTATAAAATTGTAGTACATTACTTTCCTCTATTGTCAAAAAAAATCCGCAGCGCGCTATAAAGGGTTTTTTTTGGTATTTTTTTCACACGTTGGGTTACATTATCGAAGTTTTCTTGATCCCTAAGTTTTTGAAAATATTCTATAGCCTATGCGATAGTGTAGGATTCTAATAGTGAAAGAAGTTTTAAAATCGGTCCAATAGTTTTTACTTTATTCGTTACATACTAAAATACAAATATTTCCTCTTTATAATATTAGTATAGATATAGATAGTATAGATACAGATACATAACTAAGCACGACGGCGATCTATCAACACTTTTGAGTTCTTTCAAGACTCACTCACCAATAACAAATGATGGAATATAGTCTTACCGGATTCCAAACAAGCGACATCTGCAAACATATCCTTGGGCAATTCCCTTTGGCACCGGACTTCTTTGATTTGTCTTTTAGTGCGTACCACCTTTTTTCATCATTCTCAACCCTGAGCAGAGGGATTGATATTCTGCCAAGAGTCTCGTGAATGAGGGATGCATCGTAAACTATGATGTCCAGTGTTGACGTGACATCATTTACGGGGCTGAAAATTTAAGATTATTTAGATATGGTTATTGATCTTTCAGATAGTACATATAGTATGTACGTATATATACATAATACTATAAAGAAAAACAGTTTTAATTCAAATCAGTTTACTAGTTCCCTCTTGGGATCGAGACCTCATGTCAGCATACATACTAAAAACGTAGAAGTATGTATGACAACTTATTGGTTTGTCCTTTTTTCATGCAGCAGCAAAGAGTCACACAGTTACTTACGACGTATACTTATGTTTCAGAAATAAGCTTTATACTTACAAGGTATAGCTCTTGTTCCAGATAGGATCCGAGGTACCAGGCATCACGTGCGTCTGCACCCTCGAGTTATCCAGCTCCAATACACAATACGCATCAGTACGAATCAGTGGGAAGGCAGACGCCGCATGAAGTCCTCGGGCCCCGTGCACCGTCACTGACAATTGACCCACTTGGTTCAAGTCTTTTAGCTGATACCATGACTGAAACAAACATATATTTCGAATAAATCCATTGAGCGTATGTATGCATGGTGATAGGGCATTTTGTCAATGCTCTGATCTGTCGGCAAATATCAATAGTGTGCTCCAGCAGGTGTTCTTCAAAATCATTACCGTCTAAACTAAGACAGTTTACCATCCTCGACCACTTCTGTTACCAACAGGCAAGCTGGTGGTCATCGAAATAAAAAATAAAAGTTTTCCTATTATTATAGACAACCTTGGCTAGCAAGATTTACGTAGATGATCTACGAGTTTACGTAGTTGTACATTTCAAAGGTTTTTGTTTTAAACATATTGTCTACTATTCATAAATTATAAGTTGAAGATGAAGAAATTTAAATAGGATCAACTTTGACTATATCCCATTCAAACACAAAAATAATTAAATCGAATGAGCCAGACAAGAGCTAGAAGTAAGAAGCACTCGAAAAAATGGTAATATTCTTCTTTTTTGGAAGTCATTCAAACTAATAACTATAAAATAGGTAATATTATATAAATACAAGTCCGCCTAATTTTCCTGCTAAGCCGGCGTGACGTCAAAAGCGCCACGAAGCCCACTCGGAATACAAGTGTTGTTTGACTACGTGGCGTTTCTGACGTAACATCTCTTTAGCAGGAAATAATTTGGTGGAACATAATTGGTAATAATTTTTTTTTTTTTATAATTGTTTTTTACGGATTTCCACTAAGTAAAGCCGGGATCTATTAATTATCTTAACTAAAGTCTAACTGCTGAGTCATCGCTCAATAGATGCAGTAATTTTTTGCTTTGGCTTACTTCAAATTCGGAGAAATTGCATAGCCATGATGAACGTCGCTTTTTATATCGGGTCATTGCACTCACGCAGCTGTAGCGGCGCGCGGTGTGGTACGAAATCGGTTTGTTGAATTATGAACCCTTTAGTGATTTTGAACACAGTTTTATTCTTAGTTCACACATCAAACAGATAGCCGATCATTCAAGCAAGGTTATTATTAATCCGTTAGCAATATTCAATTTATGTTACATAATTACAAATCCACGAGAGGAAAAATTTAAGTCATGTGCGGGTTTCGAACCCGCAGTTGATTAGAGCATACCCTGGCTAAAGGGGTGGATGGACGCGGGTTCGAATCCCGCACATGACTTAAATTTTTCCTGTCGTATATGTATTTGTAATTTTGTAATGTAATCCGCATAGCAGGCGTTATTGCAAACATAACGATATTAAAATTGAATTGACATTGCCTTGTTTGCGTTACGGGTGCCATTTCTCCCGTTTTCTATAAGTTCAATGGTTTTATCATTTTCATCTCATAATGACTACATTAGTATTTCAGTAAAATATTAAGCGTATAAAACTTACATTGCACCAGGTACTGTCACATGTAATAGATAGTAAGCCTAGTGTCATTATAACCCTGAGGACTTCTTGTATGAAAAGCCCGACTTGGTAATCGAACCCAAGCCTTCGTGCTTTGGACGTGTCAACCATGGTACGGCACTAACAATGAGGATATATTATTGTAGCATATTATAGAGATTTACTTATACCCACTTTATGTATACGAAAAGAATATACTTAGGTAAATACACAAAGCATAGTTAATAATAGCAAATATTTTAAGAAAACATTAAATTAATTATTTAATAAAACACTTAAAACATCTTTATAAAAATGATATATATCTAGTGACAATTCCGCTTAATTTCCTGTTAAGCCGACGTGACGTCACAAACGCCACGCAGCCAAACCGGAAGAGTATTCGACGCGTTTCGATTCTAAACGAAGCATCCTCAGGAGGTCTTGATTCTACGAGCGCATGATCGAAACATATGTCTTTAGGCAGAATTGTCACTATATATATATCATTTTTATAAAGATTTTTTAAGTGTTTTATTAAATAATTAATTTAATGTTTTCTTAAAATACTTTTAAAATATTTGTTATTATTAAAAATGGATTTCCGCAAAGTGACGCCTGAATCTATTTATTACAAAGCATAGTATGTACCCATAATGTTTTTTTCATTATACCATGCTTGATTGTTTTGTATGCCAGTATTTATAGAGATACACATATCTACCAGTAATAAAAAAGTATTGACGTATAGAATTTGGATAAATTATGCTTCTTCGAATCGTGAAATAGGCGGCTATGCCTACCTATAAAGTTTTTGTTTTACAAGATAATGTTAATGGAATTATTTAATATACTATATACTTATACAATTTTGTTTCACAAGATAGGCAATGTTAATTTGAGTTATATATTTTACTAGCGGCCCGCTCCGACTTCGCACGGGTATAAGATATATAGCGTATGTCATTCACGGAAAAAAGATTAAAATCTATCCAGTAGTTTTGATTTATTCATTACTGCCCGTGGCCCGCACGCGTTAAATTTAGAGTAAAACAATTCTTATTTCCCTAAACCATGAAGATTTCCTGCTATCTTTGGAATATCTAAATTCATACACTACATTTTTACTTATTTACTTTTACATTTTTACACTACTACACGCTCCCGCCGCCCCCGGGCCGGCCGGAACCGCCGCAAAAGCTACGTCCCGCAATTTTTAAATATGTAATATCTTCGAAAATATTCATATACATAATATGCTGTAAAGGGCCATATAGATCTATATTAAATCAACAATGAATTTAAAGTATTTAATTAGATAAGGATTAATGCTATATTGGTTAAAATTGCTTCGTAGTAAAAAGTAAATGACAAAAAAAAATATTGTGGGATATCCATAACAGATAGACATACACAATAGCAGAATTTTCTGTAGACCTTTTCGATATGTGTACAGTACTTAGTACATTATTTTGATAAATCTCGTAAGGTTCAGCCTACGTTTGCAAGCGGAAAATAAATGTTATTTACGACATCACATTAGAAACCTCAAAAAAAACAGTATTTTTCCACTATTTAATGGATGTTGTTATACATGTAAACCTTCCTCTTGAATGACTCTATTTATTAAAAAAAACCGCATCAAAATCCGTTGCGTAGTTTAAAAGATTTAAGGATACATAGGGATATAGGGACAGAGAAAGTGACTTTGTTTTATACTATGTTGTAGTGATATATTTTTTTATGTAAACTTAGATTTTCAATGATGTCTATTAACTAATGTATTAATTTACCTCGAACATGGCACTGTCAAATTAGGTGACGTCTCCTGATTGATTCTCAGTGTGTATGTGCACCTACTACATGCTTTTCTTCCTGTCTTTGTCATTTATTAAAACGTGTCATATATAATGGAATTGTAGCCTTGTACATTATATGCTTGTATTACATTTTCTCCACATTATATTGTCGTGATATTAGAGGGCACCCTATCTTCCTTGTTTATACAGGGTTATTGGTAAAATGCTAAGAACCTCTTAGGGATGACTTCTGCTAGTCGCTTTTTTGTTTTGAAATTTTGTTTCTTCTTTTTTTTAATTTTCTTTTGTGTTTTTGATATGTTTTTGTCTGAATATGCACGAGGACCACCTGATGTCAAAAGTCTTTTGTGCCTGTAATGCCTTTCATATTTTTTATTACTTTGCTCGATGTAAATATTCAAAACTCCATGCAAAGGGACCACGGCACGGTCCAGTGTTGCCGCGGCGGGCACTCTTGGCTCGTAGTAGGCAATAAAAAAAAAAAAAAAAAAACTAAACAAAAACAAATCATCTCAAAATATTTCTTAGGACTAGCAGAAGTCAAACCTAAGAGATTGTTAGCATTTCACCAATAACCCCGTATAGATCGATGGTATAGAAACATGTTTTAAGTAGGCCTTTGGTTTGGGGAGAAAATTGGTCGTATCGCGCTTTCTTTGGGTACTATCTACTTAATTAATCTAGAATAATAATTCAGACTGCTAATACTCTCTACCAAATTTAATCGATTTCAGTCATACATACGTCGGGATTTAATGTTTACAAAGGCAAGAACGTATTTCGTAAAAGGTTACTTGTCGTCTCCCACATCGTCTTTTGTTTTTTGCCTATATTATAGTAGACTTATGAATGTTGCTTCATTTTGTATCCGAACGATTGCTAAGCAACACAACCAGGAAACTTTATAAGGTTGTACTTTTAAATCTTTGATAAAATATTGGAGCTTTAGTAAGACAATATACTACGTATACACACATCAACGTCCATAACTACCATCGTTAAACAAGGCCACCATAATAATATGGAGGGGTTGACATGGCCACGCTTGGCAGGCGTCTTGAAGATCGCAGTGTAAGATCGCGGTTCAGATGGTGAGTTTCTGGTATTCTTACCTTCGTCGCGACATACGATTCCCAAAGCATGTTAAAAGTGAGTGCAATTCTAAACCGGTATCACGTGTGAAAATATTTATATAACAAGCTGCTTTATATAATTGACGAACCGCAAAAGGAGCAGTGATGGCTCAGTGGCATTTGCTATGGACAGCCACGCAGCAGGTCCATGGTTCGAATACCACCGCGGCGCGCGGGCTTGAGACCGCATGGTGGTAGGGCATTTTGCGAATGCCCTCCTGGCTAGCGACCACCCTCAAGTCGAAAACCTGTCACCAAGCACTTAGCGGTGTGTTCCAGCAGCCTTGAGAGCCAGTAATTCTAGGTTAAGCCTGTTAACACCTTCGACCACATCATCACTTACCATCAGGTGAGATTGTGGGCAAAGGCTTACCTATCAGCAAAAAAAAAAAGACTAAATATTTACTTTGCTCATAATTATTTAAATAACTTACACATAGATACTATGAATCGTTGTTTTCCCCAAGTAGATACGAGTAGGCATGATCGAATACTTATATATAACCGACGTCATAATCCAACATGGGTTTTTACCAGTTCTCATTACGTGAGAAATTATAATTGCATACCAAACGGAATATTCCGGCGGTGGTAATGAAAGAAACCGGATCACGATCGGTTTAGTGGTCTCGAGCTCAAGTTCATGTAAGAAAGGTAAGGTGAGTCACGCGTGCCTAAGGATGAACACAAAGGTAAGGCAAAATGTATCATAATTAAACGTACTTGTCTAGTGTTCAGAATACTGATAAGCCCTGGCTGATGGCCAGATGAAAACTTGGACTGCATATAGATCACGATCAGATAGCATCCATTTTCCTTGTTGTGCATTACAGGTACTTTTTTTTTTTTTATGTTATTGTGATGGAACAAGCGCGAGGCCCACCTGATGTTAAGCGGTATCCTCTGCCTATAACAGATGCATTTCATCACAAGTGACGAACTGCACTGCGCCCATCACCTTGAGACATACCTGTTAAGTCTCATTTTTGCCTGTTATTTCACTGGCTCTCAAGGACTGCTGCCGGAACATAGGTATATAGGTATATCCTTGGTGAAGATGTTTATTTTGCTTTTTATTTACAAGTAGGTAGACCTAGCTGATCCTTTCTCTTTCCTAGATTTCACCAAACATAGCTTGCATAAAAGACAGGTATACTAGTAGAACTCGTAATTAACATGTAGTAGGTAGCTAAATGTATCTCAAAAAGGCAAATTTTGAATCATTTCTTTAGAAACAGTGTAAGCCTTACAGATACGAAAAAAGTACACGATATTGTGGAGGATATGTTAAATACTATGCTTGATCCGAAAACAACATTCCATATTCATATATCTCGATTACAAAATCATGAATACAGTTTTTTGTATATATGGTAAATCTTATCAAAACAAATTTTATTTCTAATTATTATGTAGTAAAACAACAAAATAATTACCAAAAATTGGCACCGTCTTTAAACTCAAAAGTGTGAAGTAGCTTGTTGAAGTCGGTACCATGATGGTTCAAATGTACTTATTATCACAATATTTTGCGCATGGTACCGATTTCGACAAGTTATTTCACATAATATGTATTTAAGTGTTGCTGTCGGTGTAATTTTTTGGTAAAAAAAATGTTTCACCCTTTTTAGTGACCCTTGCTACTTATGGGATCGATTGATGTTCACTGTAATATGTGTAAATGCAATACTTTTCAGTTATTGGAGTGTTACTCACAAAAACGGCTAGACCGATTTTGATGAAATTTAAATGGGACTACACGGCAAGCATCAGTTTTCAAATAAAAAAGGAATCATCAAAATCGGTTCACCCAGTTCGAGGTAACAAACAAAAAAAAACATAGTGTCGAATTGAGTACCTACTCCTATTTTTGAAGTCGGTAGATAAAATAGTAGCAAAACGGAAAAAAACTGTGTCACTCAAAGTACTTGAAAGGTTTTTTCTATTATTAAAAAGCTCAATAAAGTATGTTATAATTTTTGAGTTAAAAAACTTACGTATGTTCAAGCTTTTAAATTATATTTATCTGCCTAGAATAAACAGTTCTTTTTTGTGTCAGATACTTATATTGATTAGGTAAGCAAGTTTCAATCAATTAAGTAGTTACCTATACATACTTTAATATACAAGTTTTTCATGTAATGACATCAGCAAACCGAAATATGAATACTTAATTGGTAATCAAATAAACACTCATATGAATAATTGGTACTTAATTACATTAACGCACGTTCACATATTGTTCTGCAATTATTGAATAATTTGTATACCTTTCGGTCATTTACAAGTTTACCGGAATAAGCAGCATATATTTTAATAGTTATATACTTGTTTAATTCCTGTATGTGATAATCGTAAAACTCTCATAAAATAATAAGCTTATTATTATTTTTCTAGCAAACAACGTCTTTGACCACATCATCACTTACCATCAGGCGAGAGAGTGATTGATGGCTTGCCTATCAGAAAAAAATAACATCATCTTTGTGATAATATATCTTATTACCTATGTAATGCGTACATAGTACTTAATACGCAGTTTGAAGCAGTGATGGTTCAATGGCATGGACTATGGACTGCCGCGCAGCAGGTCCATGGTTGGAATCCCGCCGCGGGCTTGAGCTTCAACGCAGGGTGGAAGGGCATTTTGCGAATGGTCGCCTGGCTAGTGAACACCCTCAAGTAGAAATTCTGTCGCCAAGCACCTTAACGGTGTGTTCCGACAGCTGTCCTTGAGAGCCAGTAAAATTACAGGCACATGAGACTTAACAACTATGTCTAAATAAATATCTTGAATCTCAAAGTGACGGGCGCAGTGCAATTCGTGACTTGTGATAAATGCATCTGTTATAGGCAGAGGTTAGTCCGCTTAATATCAGGTGGGCCTCGAGCTTGTTCCGTCTTAATAACATTAAATAAAATACAATAATCTGCGTAAAGGAGGAAAGGCTCCTATTGTAAATCAATAATATGCCTAATCTAAAAATAAACATAAAAAAAACTTGTCCTATTCATACACGTCGAAGTATGCATAAGTGTGTTCTTATGTCTTCTATAAATAAATAATAATTTTATAATCATAGCCAGTGTGATTGACTTTACAAGGTAAAATGTGAGTGTTCAACAATTGAATTCAATTATTGATCAAAGGTGGTGTTTATAACATTTTACATAACAACATCCTGCATATACTCGTACAATGTAAATATTCAAAATGAATATGAAGTTATCTGTAGTATTATAATATAATAATATATATAAGTATTGGTCTGTGTCTTTTTACCTACTGGTGAGTCAAGTAAAATATCACAGGTAAACTTTCAAATCTATTTTTGTAACCAACATAATATTGAAGTAGTAAAATGTATTTATTGTCAAGCAAGTGTCCAAGAACATGGCAGTAGGGTAGATTCTAGTATTTTTAAATATACCTACATAAAGGCATAACTGTAGGTATATCTAAGATGGGGTAGGAACTGGCCCACGTTTAGCCGATATGTTTTGACATGTAATAGAGGACGTACCTGTTTGCATTTTTATATACTCGTAAGTAGAGGAAATTACCTACATAAAGTCCTATAGAACCTATAGATATATCTAAGAAGTACAGGGTACAGGGTACAAGGTACGAACAGGTGCCTCACCCACGTTTAGCCGATATGTTTTGACATGTAGTAGGGGACGTACCTGTTTGGATTTTTATATAAGTAGATAAGGAAATTAGGGGCTCACAATACTTACCCTGTATTGTGGGCCCTACAAATATATAAATAAATGTTTTCATCTATCGTACCAGAGCTGGTTGTTTTAGTGATTTTAGCACTTACCAAATGCAAAATATATAAATATAACTTGATAAGTGAAATGCCGCGTTAAAAAGATCAGAATGTGGCAGCAGCGCTTATATTATTACATTACGATAGCCAAGACTCTTGCTTGCCTAGCGTGAGATTATGGCACAAACCGATCCCTAATAGTGGAGGTCTCATTCAACAGTGGATGTTATAGCTGTTGATTATGACTTCAAAAACGAATTCAAAGACCAGAACAAATAATAGATTAACAAAAAATGTAATGGTCTGACCGAATTAAAATTAATACAAAATAATATATAATCCTACGAATAAATATGAAAAGAAATGTAATTCAAGCTCAAAAACAACAGAACGCAAACTATACCGCAGCGGGCGTGGCTTAAAAAGTGTACCGCGCGGCCCTGTCAGTTCGCCGCTTGGGCTCAAGTCATGCGGTTGTACCGCGGAAATTTTCAACTGAATTTATCAATGTTCTTCGCCGTTATTTAATTCTGCAAAAATACCAAATTGTGAAATAAAATAGTTGAGAACCCATACGTATATAAAAAAATCAGGAATACTTTTTATAATCGAGTAAAAAACAACATTTTGGAAACCCATACTTACTACCCTGGATAGTTTTATGCAACATGAATTTTACATTAAATCAAAAATAACTTTGGAACATTGTTAGACTAAGAACATTTTATATGAAAACAATTCAAATTTTTTTGTATTCTTAATTTTTATGTCAAACATGAGCTAGAAATGTCATAAAAATACTTTGAAAAAAGATCCTCAACTCTAATTTAGTATTTGTGCTACTAATGACATAAATATATCCTGAAACTAGGGCTTAGGTCAACTGTCAAAGTGTCAATTGATGTCGTATTTTTCAGTATTGATTTCATTTTAGGGATACAAAGGACATAAAAAAAACTTGATATACTTAAGCAATAGGAAATTTTTAAAATTAATATTTAATTCTAAGTTATATCCAAATCAATATTAACTTGAATAAAAAAGTTTACTGGAAATCCATTTCTACTCTTTTAGCGCATTATATTTATACCGACTTTTAAATTATACAATATTATTTTCCACTCTACTGAAATAAATTGCATAAAAACCATAAGTCAATATTATTGAAAAAAGATGTATTAGAAAATGAATATGTAAACAAGCTAACATATTGTGGCATAACGCCATCCACGCGCCTCTAAAGCTGGGACCGCACTACAGAGGTGCGGCGCGACGTGGTATCTAAGCGACAATCACTACCTAATGCATTTACGGAGGTGCAAAGCAGTGCTGCAGCGAAGTACTTGGCAGCTACGCACGAACTTACAAAACGTATTTTGACGACATATACAACATACAGTATAGAATACTGAAAATTATTGTATCTCCTAAAATTAAAAATAAATACTCAGGTGAGCCACTGGTAATTTAAACACTTGTAATATTATTCCGGTTCATAAAAAAGTTCAATTAAATAAACTTCTCGAACAATACTTCCGAACAGAAATCCAATCTCCTATATGTCATTCTAAATTCATGAGAAGCATAAAAAGAGAAAACTTCTTGTACCTAGAGACAATAACGTATACGGCAAAATAACCTCTCAATTCCTTATTTCTCACCTCATTAATAATCTGTCGCGTACAATTAAAGATAAAATGACAGAAAAAAATACAAAATAATTTAAAAAAAAAAAAATTGTTGCCTCCTCTACAGCAATATAAAATGGAACATCCTTTTTAGCGCGTATTTTACTGTTTTGTTTAGTTTTATTATGTTTTTCGCTATCGCGTAATACATTATACCTAATTAAGATATAGTGTGATAATATTTATATACCTACTTTAATCTAGAATTCAATGTCTAGACAAACCTAACATAGGTATTATGACATTACTAACATAAAGCATAATACTTTTTATAAATTTTAGCATAATAAATAAAAAAAAAAGTAGCGCGTCTTTTTCGTAATTTTTTTTTCGCAATCCGGCGTAGCAGAACGGTTCTTCCAACTAATGGCAAAATTTCGAACAGTTCATCAAACATATTCTCGTTTGAAAAATACTGTTTTCCACGACTCTTTAGAGATAATAATTGAATTGACACAAATTTTAGAACGTAAAATAAGGTCTTATTAATTGTTGAAATGTGGATGGAACGTGAAATCACTGTATATGGGTGGAACGTGATGTGTACTACACCGCGTCTCTCCGGTGCCACAAGTAAGCACCTGCGGCAGTGGCGCGGCGGCGCGGCGCAGCTGTGACGCAGAGTTGCCTTCGGAGACATCTCTGTAGCGCTGCGCCGTCCCTCTACGTAGCCGCATCACTATAGTGCGGTTTACGTCATTAATAAATCCATACAAATTAATATTTCTCGAGCCGCGCCCCGCTTCGCTGCCACGCTGTGCCGCAGTAGTGCGGATTGGCTTTAAGCAATGACGGTGCTGACAACATCACCTTGACGCTACCAATCAGATGCGATCATTTCTGAGCACCTAATCAATTAACCAATGAAATTGAATTTGGAAAATTGTGCGTGTTTTGTTACTTGTGAACTTGATGAGTCCAAAATCAAAGCGGTCCCTGTATCAGAGTTATACTTCTTTACATTATTTATTCGTAGATATAATCCCTGATAATAACCGTACACGACAAACAGCTGATTAGGTAGGTACGTAAACTTGTAATTTGAATTGGATACAATTTTTTTTCATTTTTATTGTCTACGTTTTAGTTTTATGAACTTAATTAATCTGTGTCTAGGGTTTCAAAATATATGGTTTGAAGTTTGTCTGTTAGAAATGTATTGTTATAAAAATAATGTTGTAACTGGCACAAAGTGAAAAAAAAATTACATATATATGACGTCTTCGTAATGGAAAATTTATCTCATAATCCTATGAACTGGCCCCAGATATTGAATGTCAAACATACCTGTTTCTCGGTCTAGTAAACAACTTTTTGTGGTATAGATGTTAGTCAGGTTATGACTTATTTTCCAACCATTGGGGCATTTACAGTTAGTAATTAAATAATTTGTATCTCGTGTCGTCTGGCTCTTCTTTACCGGCGATAATTTGAATTCATATAATATAGGAACATGATGTTTATAAAATTACGTTCCTAATTTATTACCACTAAAAAGTAATATAGCACAAGCATGATTTATATACAGCGCCATCTTATAACACTTGAAAGTTTTAAGTGGTTTAGTTTGAACTACATCGTTTCTACTGATTTTTTGAGCGATACCATAGAACATATAATAATACTACGGCCATACTATTCTATCAAAGGTTAAAATATGCATCCTCCAACTTTTTCAGAGGGAGTTGTTAAATCTGACGAAGGGAAAATACCACGGCATAAGCAGTCGCGTCTTCTGTAGAACCGTCAACATATATACTGCTGTGGCCAAGAAGCCGCATTCCAAGCTAGGGATAATGGCAAATTCTAGAGGAGACCTGCGATCTACAGAGGACCCTCTGAACAATACCACAACAAGCAGTGACATAATTGATTTAGTATATGATATTTGCCATGTCCTGGCCGTAGTACCAAAACAGCACTTGGTTGATCCAGGGATTATAAATCTCCCAGTTTGAATGTGCGTCTCACGCTACTGAATCAATAAATTACGCCATAATTGCTGTACAGAGATGTCACTTACGAAATCTTCAGCAGGAGGAGGCACATGGACTCCAGTAGTGGTCGGCACGTTGTCCATTGTTAGACTTCTGGCTGTCCCACTGACGGTCACTAGCATATGTAGAGAGCCGTATCCACACTCCAGTTCTTGCCATACGTCAATGGTCTTCTCCTTTTCCAGTTGTGTGACGTCGATTATACACCTGAAAATTGCTTGAGTTTTTAAAAGTAGAATTTTGAAAGTCAGAATTTATCTAAGTTGAGAGCTAAAAAAAAAGAATGGATTGAGTGACGGACATAATGTATACAGTAACTGTACATCAGGCAGTTCAGTAGGTGAAAACGGTACATCTAGAGTATGTGTTAATTAATGGTTTGGTAGGTAGAAACATAAACCAAAATCTTAGTTGATCATCATACTATGTTTATATATATGTTTCCGGTTTTAGATAGCTTGGATATACCTAATACAAATACCAAAAACACAAGTGATTTGATAATTTTGATGGTCATTTAATTGAACATACGATTATTTTGATATTATGAATAAATTCAAGAGGTGGAGAGCACAAATAACGCATGATTCAAGAAACAAGATTCATCGCAAGGTCACTACCCTATATATAGGTAGGTGCTATGTAATATTAATGTTAGCATAGTTTTATAATCCATAATAGTGTGCATATGGCAAACATATTCAAATAAACCAGTCTTCTGGTTGTTTAAAACACATATGTTTGACTAATTTAAAACATTCAAATCTTATTTTTTTTAAATTGATAGGCAATCTTTTCACCACTATCTCACCTGATGGTAAGTGATGATGTTGTCGAAGGTTTTGTTTAGCCTGTACTCGTAATTACTGGCTCTCAAGGACAGCTACCGGAGCGCACCGTAAGGTGCTTGGCTACAGATTTTTCCCTTGATGGTGGTGGCTAGCCAGATTGGCAGTCACAAAATGCCTACCACCATGTTGAAATTGAGATAATTTAAGTTTATATATAATTAAAATATTGCCTCCGGGGCCTGTGGGGTACCAGGCTTGAATGGGACCCCTCCATATCATCCTGTGGGATTCGTAATAAGCGACGAAGGGAATAATATTTTTGAATGTGGGCAGTACTGCCTTCTGAAAAATAGCGATCACAAAAAGTACCTGTGCCATGCGTGGGGATTATGGCAAATCGTTTTTTTTATTCTATTGTGATGGAACAAGCACGAAGCCCACCAGGTATGACGCGGTAACCTCTGCATATAGAACAGATGCAGTTCGTCACAAATGGCGAACTGCCCTACGCCCATCAGCTTGAGACAAAGCTGTTAAGTCTCATATGCATTTGATTTCACATTTTGTACAAACCGGAACACAGTGATGTGAACATTACATTTCTGCTTGGTAGTAGAAATCGGTTTGGTAGCGGTACTTCCCCGGACGAACTCGCACAAAAAGTTCTACAGCTACAATACAACCTCCTTGATTGGGGTGGCCTGTATTCAACGGCAGGCGTTACGGCGTTTGATGTGATATGATTTGAAACATTGCTATCTATATATGTACCTATATCTTTGAACTGAAAATCAATATTTACATTTACACTAATAGACAGAAGTAATGACCGTATAGGATTAGAATATGCATCTTATAATTTTCCTGACAAGATACTACTCGATCGTTACCACCGAGATCATGCTACGTGAATATGTATTTTTTAGGGTTCGGTAGCCAAAGGGTAAAAACGGGACCCCATTACTAACTTCTTGACTTCGCTTTCCGTCCGTCCTACTGTCACCAAGCTGTATCTCAAGAACGGTGATAGCTAGACAGTTGAACATTTCACAGATGATGTATTTCTATTGCCGCTAGAACAACAAATACTAAAAATAAAATAAATATTTAAGGGGGGCTTCCATACAACAACATTGATTTTTTTTCACCGTTTCTTGCTCGATATTAATAACGGTGACAGGTAGACGTTTTAACCATTAACAGAATATTTAGTTTTATATTCTCTTTAAATATAATTAATTAAAATAAAATAAAATTAGTAATTAAGGGGGCTCCCATACAATAAACGAGGTTTGCACCATTTATTTGCTAAAATATTAATAATGAAAACGAGATAATGGTACGGAACCCTTCGTGCGCGAGTCCGACTCGCACTTGGCCGGTTTTTATTACTTATTGTTATCACAATGAAAACCCCAATTTTGTTGACGGACTATTTTCAAAACACAATGAGTACATCATCATGAGTAAGAACAATGAACAAAAGATCAAGTTGACATGTCACGACACTGACGTTTCAAAAGGTATTGTTTATTCGTAAATGCTATTTTAACAATAGAAGTATACAAAATCTTGACAACAAAATATACTGAGCTTATAATAAACAAACTGAAATGCTAATAAAGGTGACCGAGGTCTTACCATTGCAGATAATTACTAACACATGAGTGTTATTATATATTCTTTAGATAGTTAGGCATTACGATGGGGACCCTTCATACAATTTTGTTTGAAAAACCCTGATAGACTTAAAACGAACAATATAATCACCATAGAACGCAGGGCAAGAAATGCAGGCTAGCTCAATTAATTCCCGTTTTTGTTGCAAGTAGACAAAGAGCAACTGGTTCGTGAGTTTCGTGACCGATGGGCGTGAGATGCGAAGAACGAATTGCAAGTCACTCCAACTCATGTCCAATTTGATGTAATTACATCTAGAGCGGCTGACCCGTCTAACGCCCGGTCAAAAAATGCTGGCTGCCCCAACTTGTGAAGCAGTGATGGCTCAGTCGCATTAGCTATGGACTGCCACCCAGCAGGTCCATGGTTCGCATCCCGCCGCGGGCTTGAGCTTCGCCGCATGGTGGAAGGCCATTTTGCGAATGCCCACCTGGCTAGCGACCACTCTCAAGTAGAAAATCTGTCCCCAAGCACCTAACGGTGTGTTCCGGCAGCAGTCCTTGAGAGCCAGTGAAATTACAGGCACATGAGACTGTTATAGGCAGAGGTTAGTTCGCTTAACATCAGGTGGGCCTCGAGCTGGTTCCGTCACAATAATATATTAAAAAAAACTTGATCCCGTTGATTGAACAATGACTGAGAGAAATACAAAATGGCAGAGGCGTATTTATCACAGATATTATACAACAGCTAACCTGCTGCGAAGACGTCATTTTAAGCAGGTGGATTATGGTAGTCCAGATTCACGCTTGGAATCTCATGCCTCTCTTGTTAGGGAAGGCATTATGTTCAGTCAGCAGTGCATGTCCAGGTGGACCTGATAATAAATTATCACCTGGTCGCTCTGTACCAGATCCACCCTGCTAAAAGAGCTATTCAGATTTCTAGTACATTATAATATGTATTGTATAAATATGCGATCATCAATGTGTACCTAATTCGATGGTGCACTTCCTTGAGGTATACTTAGAATCGTAGTAGAAATCGGGATTAAATATTAAAGTTTTCGATGTATATGGCAACAAACACACACCAACTTTCATATTTACATTCCTAATATTAGTAGAAAATAATTTGTTAAAAGGTTATTTATGTTGTCATTTTATTAACTTATAATTAATTTTTTCTTCATCTAAAAACACATCAACCTTTTCATTAACAGTATTTTCTGGCGCGCTATTGTACCTACATACATATTTATCGTACGAAACAGTAATAGACTTGCTAACTAATAAAACTAACTAATAAAACTAACTAACTCAGGCTTACCTGATATTTAGCGGTAACCTCTGCCTATAACAGATGCATTTCGTCACAAGTGCCGAACTGCACTGCGCCCATCACGCTGAGACTTGTTTCCTTTATTTTTTTACTGGCCTTAAAGGACTGCTGCCGCCAGAACACACTGTCACATCTCTTTAGTGACATACAAGATTGGAAGCTAGCTGGCCCAGCATTCGCAAAATGCCCTTCCACCAGGTGGGGAAGCTGCAATGGGGATCGAAAAATAGACCTGCGGCACGGCAAGCTCGGCCATCATTGCTTCAAAACGTTTGAAATTGGAAATGTTCTGCTTATTTCGATAGGCAGCCTTATTTTTTTTTTATTCTATTAATGATATTTTGTGTCTGACGAATTTGTTTGAACTTTTTTTTTCCTGGTAAGGAAACCGTAGTTGCATATATTATGTTAATTAAACATACTACTAAGATTTAACAGGAAAACAATATTTGGGAGTTTACTACTAGCTAACAAATAAATAAGGTCTACGAACAAACAAATTGTAAGTTGTATGGAATTTTTTAAAGTCATGCAATTTTATCAAACTAAGTAGGTTGATGCAAAGTCCGTGTCCTAATTCAACCGATGCGATGCAAAGTAACAATTGAATTAGTTTAGCTTTATTCAAATTAAATCCGATTACAATTTTAAATACGAGTAAAAGTATCAGTCACACCGATTGTAGTGTGTTTATTTATTCAGATCTTATAACAGTCTCAAAACTTAAATGACAATGTTTCGACCCAGTAAAGCCTACTTTAATAATCAAAAATAGCTCATAGGTAATAATAACATTATGCATTTTTTAAGAGCTCGTAGCGAAGTTTGCTTAGGCGTTCTTAACCAGCTAAGTTAAGACGCTGTTAATAGCTGATATTACTATCAGACTGCGTAGGAGCATAGAGAAATAAAATTCATTTATCTATGGTAGGAGTGAAAGAGAGGTAGCGATGGTGAAATCGCGATTAGTTTGGGTAAAATCCGAAAGAAAGCTTAATAACACAAAACTATAACGTAAATCGTAAATTTAACTTTTCTTGTTCTTCTTGATTAAGTTTTGCTATTTTATTGTTATATTTTTATACACACATTATATTATACATGCATAAATAATTAAGATATGTATGTTAAAAGCGTAATTTAGAGTCAACTTTGCAATATTATTCTTTCTGACTTTTCTTGGCCTTAGGAAATATGATTAATACCTATTAACATACAATTTTCTTACTACTACAAACTAAATATATATTTTGCTAAAAATCTGTTCAAGTAAAGCTATTTATCACTTGTCAGCGTCGCAACGTCCGCCGCGGTCATGACTTGGATGAGTGACCGCTAGTGACATTACTACTGAGCGCTTCCGCGCTTCGGAAAGCACGGAAACGAATTCTAGGTTAGCCTGAACTGCATCTTTGACAGAATGTATCCGCACTTGTCCAAAAGTCAAAATCAATGGTCAAATGCAATAATCCGCACTTGGTAAATTTTTATTATTTGTTGTTACGCAGTAGGTATTGGGCTCTTGTCAGACCAAGTTTTGACGCTTATATGTACTTACTACCATTTTTACTAAGTATAGTGAAAAACAAATAAACGTTTTCTATAAGGGGACCTTTTGTTTGAAACTCTTTAGAGACTGACAGTCAAGGCTTAGTAATATGGTCCCATTTTCAAGTACGGAAAACTAAAAGGACCTTAGCGAGTTTTACACAAATCCGCTGCCTCTCCGAGTCTCCGCCCGAGGCGAACAAGGTTTAAATGAGAGCCCGTAAATCAGATCCACAAATTAGTATATACATTTTTGGATGTGACTATACTATTATTAATATAGAGATACCATCTTTGTTTGCCAAATCTGGTGAAAATAATACCAAAGTATGACTTAATCCGCTTGAATTACGATCCTTTAGGTAAGATTTACCTACAGGTCATCTAATATGATTAAATTGCTTATGTTTAGGTGAAGTCTATGTACCTCTATAGATGCACAACATATAGTAATAAAAATCCAAATGTGATACCAAATAAAATAACAAACATATACCTATCCACATTATGTTTATCCAAGTACGTAGCTAAGTGTACTTGGATTACTTGCTTAAGTACCATCGTGCTCTTCGTAATACATAATCTCCGGGCAAATATATTGACCTTGACTATTGAATATTGCCTATCAACTAATAATATTTATCTCAATTAAGATTGAAGCACCCATTGTAAAAAAAGCCAGGACCGATGCTCTTTAGAACTGTACCTACCTATCAGCCGGATTTACCACTGCTGAACACAGCCTCCCCCACTACAGGGGGGTTTGCAATAATCTCCATACTTGGCAGGTATCTTTGGGATCGCAGTATAAGATAGCAGTTCTTCAAAAGGCGCTGCTGGTCGCCTTCCGGTATTTTACCTTTAGTCGCCTCTTACGACACGCACATTTGCTATTGCTATCACCATTGCTGCCGCAATGGAGGGATGGCATTTAGCCCGGCACACCACGGGGCAGCTCTTTAGAACACCTTCTCATAAAACGCTTATATAAAAATGTTTCGTCGTTCTGTTTGACTGAAGTGTTTTCTGTTATATCTAGGGTATTTTAGAGTTAACTAAGGCTCTCCGAATAAAGTACCATTTATTATCTCCTTTCGCAACAAAATTGACTTCTTACGTCGTGGCTCTCCAGTTTTATAAAGATCTACTTTTCTACAAAATTACAAATTTACGAGAGAAAAAATTATAGTGCGGGATGCGAACCCGCGTTCATCCACCCCTATAGCCGGGGTATGCTCATTACTCCAATTTTTCCCCTCGTTTTTTATTTAACCATCGTATTGGGATGGAGCGACACCTATACCTTTTCTCTCGTAAATTTATAATGTAATGCGACGAGCAGGCGTTATTGCAAACATGACAATATTAAAAAGAACTACTATACCATGTTCTTAGGGAGGCATATTTTAAGAGGCTTATATCTCAAAAATCCCTAAATCAATTCAACTCATAAGTAGAAGGTATAAACGAAATTAAATAATTGTCTCGGACACCACCTTCCTGTTCATGAAAATCTATTCAAGTGCTCGTATTCTATATATTATATTTCATATTAAACCGTTCGGTTGAAACAAACATACATATTATTCAAATATTCAAATGTTATCGTTATCAGGTCCTCAATTTGCAACAGAGACCTCGATATCCTCGGTCAATAGTAGGTAAAAATATTTTTGTATTGATTGCTATTATACTATCTTCATCTTCAGGGTTTGCTTGTGTGATATCACGTACCTTCACGGCCTTGAAATCTGCTTAGTAAATCAGGTTAAAAAATATCTTAAGTATAATTCCTGGTCCTAACATTATACTATATTTCATTAAAATACGATGTTAAAATAGAAAAATTCAAACCATATTTTAATTTATTATTGTTTATAAAATTTTCATGTTATTTTATAACTTATTTGTAATGATTTTACTAATCGTGTGTCCATGTCACGGACAAATTTGTTCAAATAATTACTAGGGTGTGAGTATAATATTAGGAGGATGCTTATAAAGGAAAGGAAATATTTAGTTTTTTTTTATGTTATTGTGAAGGTACAAGCGCGAGTCCCACCTGATGTTAAGCGGTATCCTCTGCCTATAACAGATGCATTTCATCACAAGTGACGAACTGCACTGCCCCCATCACCTTGAGACATAGTCGTTAAGTCTCATTTTGCCTGTTATTTCACTGGATCTCAAGGACTGCTGCCGGAACACACCGTTAGGTGCTTGGCGACAGATTTTCTACTTGAGGGTGGTCGCTAGCCAGGCGGGCATTCGCAAAATGCACTTCCACCATGCGGTGAAGCTCAAGCTCTGGGCGGGATTCGAACCATGGTCCTGCTGATATGTGCACATGTATGGATAGGCGATTTAGGAACCACATTTTTTTTATTAAACTATCTAAGTGAAATCTTTATAAATTACAAATTAGGACAGAACCTCAACATACCTTTAAGTTGTTTATTTATGACATTAATTAATGGCTACCAAGGACCGTTACTTTTTATTTGAGCGTGGTATTAGCCTGTAGCTATTCACAAGATGCTCGCCTGGAGATAATATGTATATGATAAAGAAGCATAAAAAAATGGGTATTCCATATGTTTTTATACTTCTGAGCTAAAATCGTGATGGACGACGCCAAGACAAGTGCACTAACCAGTTTCATTTTTAGAGTTCAATCTCGAACGTCATCATTGCCACATGCTTTAGTGTTTTTGGCCTTTTGGCCTGCATTGAGAATGTAAGTGACGTCTTTCTCTGGGCATTTCCTGGTATGAATGATTAAACTTGGTGTTGCATTCAGTCAATGACTTTGACGGGTGAATAATGATTAAAAGTGGATAAAGAGTTGAATACAAGGTGAGTAGTTTTTAACCCATCATATTTTAAGTAGTTCTGAAGCAATGATGGCCGAGCGGTAATAGCTGTGTACTGCCGCGCCGCAGTACCCTGGTTCGATCCCCACCGCCGGCTTGAGCTTCACCGCACGGTGGAGAGACATTTTGCGATTGCCCGCCTGGCTAGCTACCACCCTCAACTAAAAAATCTGTCGCCAAACACCTAATGGTGTGTTCTGGCAGCAGTCCTTGAGAGCCAGTGAAATTACAGCACATGAGACTTAACTACATATGTCTCAAAGTGAAGGGCGCAGTGCAACTCGTGACTTGAGATTTTCTAGGCAGAGGCTAGTCCGCTTAAGATCAGGAGCTTGTACCGTCACAATAACATAAATTTTATTTTTCGAAGGAGCTCAAAAAAGAAATTCCACCCAAGGAGTATCTCAAAATTGATTAACAATCTTTGAAACAGTAATTGAAAGAACAATGGAGTAATTAAATGGAAGTACTACGGGAAATGTATAACAGAACTGTATTGTAACGAATTTAGGCAGTAAACAAGTTTTTATTGAAAAGCAGGAAGCGCGCCTCGTTGATTGATAGTTTCGTAGGTATGATAAAGCAAGAGAATACAGCCTGTTTTTAAATCGAATGACCTTTATAACAACGGATGGCACTCCGCAAAAGGTTGGTCCTTTGTGGAATTTAACAATACAAATTACCATATTTTTTTTAATGTAATTAATTGTAGGTGCCCGTGGATGCAGGGCTTAGAATGTAACCCCCCATGCTACCTGTGGGTGTCGTAAGAGGCGAACTAAACGTAAAATACCTAAAGGTGGGCAGCAGCGCCTTCTGAGGAACTGATAGTTTAAACTGCCATCCCCAAGACGCCTGCCAAGCGTGGATATTAGGGCAAACCAGACAGGCTGTGTTCACAAGTGGACAATCCGACTGATACAGTACAGCATAAAGTGGTAAACTCGTTCTAATTGACACTGCACTGATCACTCCGAGGCGTTAGTTCTTATGTTGGTTGTTCGTTATGTCTTGTTTCGAGGTTATTTCACTTTCTGCAGTGCCCTTTACCTAAGCACACTACTGCTTTGAAGCAGATAATCTAACAATGCGTTGGTACCCACCACAACGAACTATTGTTGAAGAAACCTACGAAAATCATTTCCCTATCACACTCATGAGGGGTCGTTACAATATATTTTCTCTAACAACACAAAAACATAATATAAATATGATTTCGATAACATATAGGACAAAACAATGTAACAATTAAAAATAAATTAGCTTTGGTTTCATAGCCGGCCACCTGTACATATATATTTTTTTTACATACATTTCACAAATTAAAATATATGTAAACCCATAAGTTTAACAGCATTAAACAACCCACTATTGTGCTGTGTAATCACTTTGTTTTTTCATTATTGTCAAGTCTCATCTATTGTCTTCCTATGATGTCTGACAATGTCGTATCGAGCTGGCAGGGCTGTCTTACCCATTTCTCGCATCCAATCGGTCTTCAACTATGATTGTCACTTAGTAAACCTTAACTACCAAATATAATATGGTCAAACTTACCGTCCCATAAAATTCTTCTGTTTCCCTTTATGCCACACTGTGACTTCCAAAGTGCTGTCTTCGTAAAGATAGAAGTTGAATCTCTCGCACCACGTCGGTTTTGATTTTGATACTTGTTTCGATTTGTGTGATTCGTTGCCAAGTCTGTAAAGAAGTCAAAATTAGAATATAACGATGTAAATAGAAAACCAATGCTTTTTCTGCTAGCATGGTTTTAACGAGAAGGGTGATAGTTCCTGTTCCAAACCTTACAATACTTAAAGTCAGTGTAAGCACTTCTTGAGATAAGTCTTACCCAACTTAAGTGCTTACTCTGAGTTCTAACCCTATTATGAGTTCTTGGTAAAATGCTAAAAACCTCTTATGGTTGACTTCTGCTAGTCGTAACAAACATCTTAAGAAAAAAAAATTGTATTGAAAAAAAAAATTGTAATATTTTTAAATTTTCTTCTTTGTTTTTTTTTATATGTTTTTGACTGAATATGCACAAGGACCTGATGTGAAATGTCTCTTGTGCCTGTAAAGTAGTGTTTCAGCCCTAAGAGGTTGTTAGCATTTTACCAATAACCCTGTATATTGTTTAACACGCGATTTGAATTCTGCGTAGGTACAAATACGGTTCAACCAATTTTTTTGAAAATAGCCAAGGAGTAGTCGGATTTGCACTTTCAGGGTTCCGTGCTAACATACTATATATTTATGATACATATGTATGTGAAAAAAATATAATTAAATCGAGATCTCAGCGGGAGTTCGACTCGCATCTGGCTGACAATGTGCTGTTATCAAAGTTTGTGCTCCAATTATACTTTTTTTTCATCTGATGGTAAGTGATGATGTGGTCGAAGATGTTGTTCAGGTTAATCTAGAATTACTGGCTCTCAAGGACAAATGCCGGAAAACACCGTTAGGTGCTTGACGACCGATTTTCTACTTGAGGGTGGTAGCTAGCCAGGCGAGCATTCGCAGAATTCCCTACCAGCATGCTATAACGACTGTCATCCTAAGACGACAACCGGGACCGACGGCTTAACGTCCCCTCTGAAGCACAAAAGCGCTCAGTAGTAATGTCACTAGCGGTCACCCATCTAACTTTATCGTTAACGTCGTTATGGTTAAAATGCTTCCTTTCGTTGTAGAAGCATTAGGAAGATGTTGAGACACGCCTTACTTTCATGATTAGCTGAAACGACTAACGATACGACCCGACTGTCAGTACAAAGAGAACTGAGAAGTGCAAGTGCCGCTCAGAAAGTTGAGCAATTATACACATTAATATGACATCGATCCTTATAAGAAGAAACTTCAAAGTGAAATAAATGCAGTTGACACAAGAGAATTAATAAAAAAGAAAGATATACAAACTGATTAAGAGTAAATGAGTGTATAGTGACGTGGTTCGAGAGAGGGATGCTGAGAAGAATTTCATTTAGAAGGGTAGAACGAAAAGAGATGGACAAGAAAGTACAAAGCTTTAAAGCTAGATCGCTATACATAGATTATACCGCACACCAGTGCAAATCGTCTTCAACTTCCGGGATACATTATCCGGTTTATAATAGTACATATTCCAAAATAACAGAAAATGATGAAATCAATCTCTGCAATTACCTCAGTCTACTATTATCTTCAATCATATTATGATATCATAAAATCTGTGTTCGTAGACTACAAAAAAAACAATAAGTACGTGTTTCTAGTTATACCACCTTCATTATAAGTTTTTGCTTATAAAAATTACACTTCAACTATTACATGTTATTAGCAAGAATCATAGTGTACAAAAAATAAGCATCAGTTCTGCCACTGTGATCCTGTTTGATTATTTTTTTTAATTCTTTCCGGTGTGTATTGTGGTTATACACTGTGTGAATATTAAAGACTACTTGCGTTACATCTATTAGATGTTACGTAGGTAAAGTAGAAAATCTGTCACCAAGCACTGAACAGTGTATTTCAGCAGCAGTCCTTGAGAGCTAGTAAATAAATATATATGCCAAAGGCAGAAGTTACCGCTTTACATCAGATGGATTACGTGCCTGTTCTGTCACAATCCCATTAAAAAAGTTTGTACTTATTTCTAAAGTTATTATTGACTAGGTACTTTTGTATCTTTTATAGAAAAATAGATGTAATATGTAAAAGATTAGGATTCTATTTTATCGCAGGCCGCCTTTATTATTAAGGCCCACTTGCAAGTTCCTGGGTTACCCTTATTAAATCGGAGTACACTGATAACAGAGGGTTAAATATATAAATTATCTTGCGCCATCAAAATGTATGATTAAACCTAGGGTTAATTTTAAATGATATAACCCAGTGATGTGAGAAGATTAAGTCACACTGGGTTAGTGAAGTTTATGCGAAACTAAGTTTTTGGTTAAGTTTCGCTGTGCCTTTTCTATTTTGTGGTATATTTAGTTGAAATATTTTAATGATCAATGATTATTTATTACATCCTGATGACGTTGAAGTCATATATTATATAAGTCTAAGTTTTTATGACGGAAGAGTCACTGAGCGGTTAGATTATTATAATTCTCACAGGAATAAAGATATTAGTAGATAATTTCGACTTGAAAAAGAAACCTATTTATAACTATATTTTTTTACATTGTATATGTTTACTGCAAACTTTCTAACGTGATACTATAACCAGTAGTACTCGAATTGTACATTACACCACCTCGAGCAAAGCTGTAGGTTTTTGTTGGAGTTTAGCTCAATTAGATTTTTATTTTAAATTACGTGATTGTATTTTAATATTGTTACGTTTGCAATAACGCCTGCTATGCGGATTACATTACAAAATTACAAATATACAAGAGGAAAAATGTAATACAAGAAAATTACAATAAACAATAAAACCCCGCACTTGACTTAAAATTTTCGTCTCGTATAGAGTCATGTGGGTCAAGTGTGCGCATTTAAACTTTGACGCTACATTGACTCGAAAATTGTGTGTAGAATGAAACAAATCTGTGTTAATTAGTAAGACCGTTTATTGGTTATCAACTTATACACAATAATAGTATTGTCAGTAGCTTATATTTGAAGAAATTAAAGAAAACGAAGACCGTTCCATACGCGCACACTTACCCCAGTATAGGGGTAAGTGTACGCAGCACTGTGGGTAAGTGTTCGCAACAACCAATAAAGACATATTTTTAGATTATGAACATAATTATTAAAATCTTCATCATTTATTAAGTACATAACTTAAAGTAATCAACATAACAATCGTCTTAAATCAAAATATGAGATCAATTGGAACTTAGAAATCCTCAGTTACTTCGTCATACATCTAGTATCACCTTTTTGTTGTTGATTTTGTGATTTTGCTTTCGGCAGAGCTTGTATGCATCCGGAACTTTCCATAAATAATATCGAGGAATTTTGAATGTATATTTGAACTCTGAAACAAAAAATAGCAACACATATAAAAATATTTGGAAGCAGGGTAAGTACGCGCTTGCGCACACTTACACGACAGGTTCCTGCGCACACTTAACCCAAACCATCGAAACAGAATTGTATGAATGTCGTTGATTGTTGCGTCAACATAACAACTCAAACACTGGCAATTATCAAACTAGATATTATGTTTTACTCGATAGCAAATAGCATATTTTCAAATAGTTTACATGACTGCAAAAGATTACGTATCCAATATGACAAATTATCGTAAATATTTTAGCAAAAATCTTCATTTACCTGTAAGATTAAAATGGCGCACTAGCAGCCACTGTAAAACGAGCGCTTCACAGGACATCCCGCGGGGCACTGGAGAGGGGGGTTGCCGTACCTTAGCTCTGTATAGTTTTGGAGATATTTTGAATGAGCACACTTAGACGCTGCGCACACTTGACCCACATGACTCTATTTGTAATTCTGTACGTGATTGTACCTATTTTGCTTATTATTACTAGCTGCGAAATTAAGAACACGTATACGTTGGTTTTATCCATATTTCTTCAATACTACTTATTTGACACTACCACACACAAAACCACGGAAGTAACTGCTTAAATGCCAAGAAACTTTTGAAGCGCTCGTAGCGAAGTTTACTTAGCTGTTCTTAACCGATCAGCAAAGTTAAGCAACGTCGCGCGCGGTCATGAGTTGGATGGGTGACCGCAGTGACATTACTACTGAGCGCATCCGTGCTTCAGAGGGCACGTAAAGCCGTCGGTCCCGGTTGTTGTCTTAGGATGGTAGTCGTTATAGCTTGGTGGTAGGGCAATTTGCGAATGCCCGCCTGGCTAGCTACCACCCTCAAGTAGAAAATCTGTCGCCAAACACCTAACGGTGTGTTCCGGCAGCTATCCTTGAGTGCCAGTAATTCTAGGTTAGTCTGAACAACATCTTCGACCACATCATCACTTACCATCAGGTGAGATAGTGGTCAACGGCTAACCTATCAGGCATAAAAAAAAAACAAAAAAAAAAAAAAAAAAAACGTCTACATTAATACATCGTCAACTGTCATACAATGAAGGACACGCATATCCAGTGAGTGTACTCTGTAAAAAGATGGACTCATATATTTAGATTTTTGTCTATTCCTTCATCTACGGTCGAGTTACAATAGAAGTGCATAGAAATTACAATGTTCCCGTGCAGCTAAAAAGAATAAATGTAAAGTAAATTATCCCGGTGTTACTTTTTAATAGTGTTAACGCATGTAAAATTGCGTGTTTACTAGCTGAATATTTAAGTTATAAGTGTTTAACGGGACTTAATCGCAATAAAACATGTATATTATTTATTTACCTCGACGTTTCGACCAAGTTGCATTGGCCGTGGTCACGAGCGGACTGAAGAGGCGGGCGTCAACGTCTTGAAGTGGTATTTTCTCTAACTACCCGCATTTTTTTATCGCGATTAAGTCCCATTAAATTCTAATAACTATGTGTTCAAAGAAAGTGTCGCGAAAGTCGTTATGTTACCATATCTCTATATTTATTTATTAAACCCGACTATGCATAAGTGGGTCATTATCTCTAAATAATCAAAGCTACAGCTAATCCTTCTTGAAAATTCTCGTTACTTACAAACTCAGTACCGCTCAGATAATAATCAAATTACATGAAAAGGAACAATACCAAGTTTCAACAATATATCACAAAATTACAACGTGAGGTTACATTATAGTCATATGCGGGATTCGAACCCGCGCCATCTACCCCTATGGACGGGGTATGCTCTGACAGCTAAGACATCATGACATATTACTCATGACTCTCAACTTATCTTCTCGTTCGCATGGAGATGGAGCGACACCTATAGTTCAACAAACGTTGTACTACAAACAGGACTAATAAAACTTGTTATAATATAATTGGGGATTCGCATCCCGCAAATGACTATAATTTTCCTCTCGTTGAAGTTTTATAATGTATACCGCGCATTGTGACTCATTCCATAAATATTAAAATCAATAAAATATCTGAGTGGCAACAAAACATACAGTGTGTAAGTACACACACACACACACACACACACACACACACACACACACTCACATCCTCTCTCTCCACATACATACACACATATACGCGGATAATAATAATAGTGTGATTAGCAAGTGTGATGGGCTTCCATACATAAGTAGTTTGAAATGGGGCTGGGAACTAAATATATGGAACAATCATTCCTTAAATTAGGAACTGTAATTAAGTTCATAAAACTTACTTAAATTTACAGTAAACGTGTCCTGTTGCGCCTTCAGGCAGGTCCTTGGCTTCGATCAGAACGACGTTGACGATAGATTTCCATGACTTTTTCAAGATGTCGAACTTTCGATTTTTCAACACGTACTGAAACAAAATTGTGTAATTAGTATTATAGTTATTATTAGAAACGGGATATTTGCAGTATTTCTGATTGTTTTTGAGCTCTCGATAAGGCTATGCTAGTGGATGGTGGGCACTACGAGCAGACGAACCGGTCTACCCTCTTTCTTCTACGTTTTTTCGTCAGGGCGATGCTATAATTGTCACTGTCATTCACATGACTATTTAAATTTCGACATTCAAAACTAACAATATCAGATCGTGAACTATTTAGAACACTTCTTCGGTTCTTTCATAGGTACCTACCCTGGATTCCATGTTTTCGATAGTTGAAACACATCTATTATATATCCAATAGGGATATTAAACTTTCTATACTTTGTTATTGCGATCGCTTCTCTTACCATTCTCGGTATATAGTGGCGTTCTGTCGAGAGTACCTGTGGGTTGTGTAACTCAATCCAGTAGTTAGAACTAGACTCCAGAACGTGTTTAGCTATGGCAGACTGAAAGGTCTACGTATACTATATTAAGTACGAATATCATTATTTTTGACAGCTCTTATTTGCTCCTTGATACGACAAGATGTCTTCCGCGTTGTCTGTCCGATGTAGCACTCACCACAGCTACAATTGACTTTGTACATACCAGGCTTTTCCAAAGGAAAGTTATCTTTCGGTAAATGCAGCATAATATGGGATATTTTTTTTTTATTATGTTTGTATTATAGCGTTATTTTGTTGCTAATTATAGTTTTTTTTTTATATTTCAATATTCAATTGCAATCTTTTATAGCCTAATAGTTCTTAAGGTATAACTTATATCAATGTCTTTTGTTTTTATTAATACATTGTCTTTTGTTTAGTACCTTACATTATTTAGTACATTACAATGTCTTTTGTTTAGTAGGTACCTTCCGTGTATATCTGTGAGTCTCTCCCTATATTTTAGATACCTTCTCTCGAAAAGTAATGTTTAAGCATATCTAAATACTTATCATGTAAACATACTATTTTGCAGCCGCTACAGTTTTTTTTTCTTTTTTCTTATACTTTTATTTTTTCATTTCTTATGCTAGGATTTACTTTTCAAACATATTATAGATATAAGTAAAATGTTCAAGCAGAGAGTTTGAGGTTTTTAAGGGCAATGAAAATGATTACCGAATGCGAGCGTAGTTGTATGACAGGAGTTTTGGAAATCTCATTCACACCAAATATCAAAATATATCGCAATATGTGACAAATACTTTCGAGACTTAAACAAACGATTCTCTTTGCAAGGAGGAAAACTTAAATGAACCGACTTTTAATACTGAATAAAATTTAATTGATTAATCGAGCCTATTAATTAAGAATTGCTATTGAGCTCACAGAGTTTGACATGTTTATTTATTGTTGTAAGATTTTTATTTCATTTAATTTGTTACCTACCAATTTTTATCAGAAGCAGTAATTGTTTTATGTTTATTATTTCATATACGATACAAAATAATTAACGCTTGATTCATATCTACAACTAAAACATCTACCGTAGAACATTAGCCTCCCGCATTAGGAGGGTTTTCCCATTTCCCCTGCGCTTGAGAAGCTTGTAGAGGTGGCAGTTCTTCAGAAGGTGCTGCTGCCATTTCCTGGTATTTTACTATAGTCCCATCACGCGTGATCACGGTAGTGTTTGCACAATACTAATTCGAAGCCAAATATTTACGCTACCACTACAGTGTTAGCCGGACTCGGTGTGCGGTATCACCCAGACAAGGGTTACCATACCACTCGGTAAAGTAAAAAAAAACTTACATTATTTTATTTTTAAAAAATTACCATTATTTAATATTATAAATCACGATTGCACCGTTACAATGCAATTTAGTATGGAGGTGGTGGGCGCATTACCCTGTTTGTCATTTGTTTTTTTTTTTTGTGTGTTAGTATGAGAATATAACTGTTTTAGGGTGGTTCACGTTGTGGCAAAGATTAGGCCCTATTTAATATTTTTGTTGTGGTATTGTTACCTTGTTGGAAAACCTTATGACAATGTAGCATTACATTTTTATCATTAGACATAGACATAAGTCACACTCTAGAAATATAAACTGTTTTATAACAGTCCATTGTACGACTGGTACACTGAAAAAAATTTAAAGTCAAAAGCGCCCTAATGACGGCCAATTTATATGGTATAAGGCGAAAACCCGACCAAACGTAAATACGTACAAAGACGCCTTCCAACTAGAAGGCGTTAAACGAGGTCAGTGAAGGCGAATAATTCTTTTCGTCTTCATTTAAGGTGTATTTTGTGGTCTTTCTTAAATATTGACTTTTCGATGAGGCTGATTAAGTCGTACGTTATAGTGATAATCACCGTATATAAACCGCCGTAAAAGTAAGGTATATTTTATGGTCAATACTGCAATTATTATCGTATAACAAGTTCGATTCTGAAAATACTTTACGGAAGGCGTTTTTGACGGTTGTGTTTATTATAAATCATGGTACATTTTAATTGATTGCTGAAAATCATCTTAAGAGTTGTGAATTCATCTTACGTATTTACAATTCAACGGTAAAAGATCAAATTTGATTTAAGCCTTAAAGTCGTTTTTCTCAGTGTATCCTCCTAGAATAGTATCAGTTATTTGATATATTATCTAGACTAGATTGTAACAAAATGTTAAAGCTCTTTAACTGAAGGTCTAACAGTTTTGAATATATTGACAACAGCTTAACTATCACTAGGTAAGGATAAATATGTTATGTTTCACAGGAAAAAAAATCCCCGCGTGACAATTAAGGAATAAAAGCAGTTAGTTTTGATTTATACATGATATTTTTTCCCTATTACGTACGCCTACACTAGTAAATTAAATAATATTTTTAATCCTTATAACTATATAATTTTTATCATCATCATCACTTTTCATTATTGTCTACACATTGATGAAAATTGATGATGACGATTATATAATTATCCTATGTGTTAAAAGTCCAGGACCTAAACTATACGGGGTTATTGGTAAAATGCTAACAACCTCTTAGGGTTGACTTGTGCTAGTCCTAAGAAACATAGTGAGATGTTTTTTTTTTTATATGTTATTGACTAAATAAGCACTAGGACCACCTGATGTCAAAAGTCTCTTGTACCTGTAATGTATTAATTCATATTTTTTTTACTTTGCTCGATGTAACCTCCTGGCTGATGTGGTTTTCACAATGTGTTTTCCCAAACAACACAAAGGATGACTGTCCAATATATTGTGAACAATTTTGGTTTCAATTTTATGGCCGGTCTGATTTTAACTCTCCATAAGCATGCTCTTGTTGGTAGTGGCACTACCTTTCATTTCAATAAGGAATTTATAATAATAATAAAGAGCCATGTTTTTTTTACTTTTTATGTTATTGTGACGGAATTAGCCCGAGGCCCCCCTGATGTTAAGTGGACTAACCTCTGCCTATAACAGACGCATTTCCTCAGCGACGAATTGCACTGTGCCCGTCACACTGAGACGTCCAGTTGTTAGGTCTCATTAGCCTGTAATTTTTCTGGCTCTCAAGGACTGCTGCCGGAACACACTGTTAGGTGCTTGGCGACAGATTTTCTACTTGAGGGTGGTCGCTAGCCAGGCGGGCATTCGCAAAATGCCCTTCCACCATGCGGTGAAGCCCAAGCTCTGGGCGGGATTCGAACCATGGACCTGCTGCACGGCAGTCCATAGCCAATGCCACTGATGGCTCCATCACTGCTTCAAAAAGAGCCATGTTTTAATGGTAAGTAGCATATTGATTAATTCGATGATTTCTTTCCCTTGGGCTCAATCGACATTGCTCCAAACGGAATGGAAGTGAACGGAGGTGTATACATCAAGAACTTGTAGATTACAAACGGTTTTTTTTTTAATTTAAAGCTAATAGGCTGGCCTTTGATCACTATCTCACCTGATGGTAAGTGATAATGTCGTGGAAGATGTTGTTCGGGCTAACCTAGAATTACTGGCTCTCAAGAACAGCTGCCGTAACACACTGGTAAGTGCTTGGCGACAGATTTTCTACTTGAGGCAGGCTTTTGCAAAATGCCCTTCCACTATGCTGTAACGTTTGCCATCCTAAGACAACAACCGGGATCGGTAGCTTAACTTGCTTTCACACTACGCTAAGAGCGCTTAACAATAGTGATTTTCCAAGCCATAGGGTGCATATCCACAGATATATGCGAGGAAAATGAGCGGTGTCCAAGAAAAAATGCACCAATAAAATCACTGCGCTCAGCGAGATTAAAAGAAATGGTATTGGTGATTTTTACCTCGCACACTGCTCACCTTTTTTCCACATCTACGTTGGACACTACAGTCGTATTATCTTAGTTATACATACATCCTGTCCTATAGGGAGTTATATGGCCCGTTTGGTACCGGGCTAGAATGTCACCCACCCATCTCTAGCCGTGGGTGTCGTAAGAGGGTCTAAGAGTAACACACTAAAAGGTGGGCAGCAGCGCTTTCTAAGCAACTGATATCTCACACTGCGATCCCCAAGGCACCTGCCATACCTGTGGATTATGGCAAGCCTTCCCATAATGGAGGAGGATGTGTTCAGCAGTGGACAATCTGGCTGATACACGAAAGCATAGAGTTAGGCAGCATTCATTATATTCTATTGAAACTGCTTTATCTCTTACGTCGTACAATAAAATGATGCCATTAAAACATAATTAACTAATCATTATATAATGTAGATTATTCACTTTTGGACAGTTTGTTGATCATACTAATCAAATACTAGGCTGCATGTATAAAATCTATATGGCTATGATATTCAAATATAATATAACAAGACAAATATTCATAAAGTGAGCCATGTGTAAATATTAAACCTAAATGAACGTTCGCACTAAAAGCTAATAACTATCAGTGCTAGCGCTCAAAGTATATAATATTTATAGTAAGTAGGTATATCTTCTCGGAAAGTACCTAATTACTTTCTTAAAAAAAGACGCAAATGGTGCAAAGCCATAGTGTCCACCGTTGAACAAATTCCTCCACCATTAGGCCCTATGACTTCCAAGGTAGACATTATTTCCTCCGATAGGCGGGCGTCTTGGGGATCGAAGTATAAGAGACAGTTCTTCAAAAGCAGCTGGAGCCTACCTATTATATATACCGGTATATTTCTTTTCGTCGTCTCGTACGATTCCCAAACGAAGAAACGGGGAGGGTGCAATTTTAATCATGCACCCCACTAAAGCGATACTTGCTATTTATAATTTTATTTGTATTGGATAAAATATTTGGTTCGGTAAACAATTAACTATTGAATTTGGGTACTGCGATCACAACTCTATAATTATTTATCTACTAGTTGCGCCCCGCGGTTACACTATGATGATGAAACGTATCTTATGTGCTAGCGTCTTATCTACCTATATACAAAATTTCATAAAAATTGTTCCAGCCGTTTGAGCGTGAAGAAGTAACAAACATACAAACACGCTCACAAACGTTCGCCTTTATAATATTACTGTGATTACATTTTAGGATGACTATCACCTACTTAGCTTAAATTTTATAAAAAATAACGTGTAAAGAAGAAGTAATTTACAAGTGCCCACATCTATAGAAGCTAAATTAGTTAACAAAGAGTCCTAATGAGTTAAACTCATAAATACACTATTTATATTTTATTCGCATAATTTGGTCTAACACTCACTAACATCCTCTATAAATATGTATATTAGAAATCAACGTTAGGGACTGCTATAAATGATACTAAATTTATTGAAATCAGGAGCAATAACCACGGAAGCAAAAGGAACCAGGGGCATAAGCCACGGGCCCGCTTAAATAATAACAACTTTTTATGAAAAATACAACTATTTGGGTACCAACGCAATGTTAGATATTTTGCCTGAAGCAGTAGTGCATGCATGTTGGTAGGGCATTTTGCGAATGCCCGCCTGGCTAGCTACCACCCTCAAGTAGAAAATCTGTCGCCAAGCACCTAACGGTGTGTTACGGCAGCTGTCTTTGAGAGCCAGAGTACTTCTAGGTTAGCCTGAGCAACATCTTCGACCACATCATCACTTACCATCAGGTGAGATAGTGGCTAACATATCAGGAATAAAAAAAAATGTGCACTACCGTGTTTTAGCGTGAAAGGCACTGTAGTTAGTAATTTACTAGGCGTACGAGACATATTTTAACCCATTGGCATCGGTGATAAAGAAAACAATAGAATTTCGTAACTAGGACGTAGTGTTCCTGATGATGCCAACTTAATAAGAACTAACGTCTCAACGAGCGCAGAACGGCAGAAAAAGATGGTCACACTGTAACTACAGGACCGGCGTGACAATTGCCACCAGTCAGGCGCTTTTTGTCTTATCGCTTTATAACATAAAAAATCATCCCTCTACCACAGATTACCACGTCCGCTCCCAGGTTGAATAGATCTATTCTCGCTTTATAACTTGGGACCCCATTGTAAGCTCCATAGATATAGTTTATATAGTTTCTAATTAATGAAAATCAAATTTACTATTTTATTTATTATTATTTTTACAATTTATGTGAATTGAAAAAAACTGTTGAATAAATTTCATTCAAATTATAATTTATCTTATCTGTTAAGCTGACGTTCGAGCGTAGAGACAAGACCTCCTGAGGATGTTTCGTGTAGAAGCGAAACGCGTCGAAAACTCTTTCGGTTTGATTGCGTGGCGTTTGGGACGTACGACACGTTAGCTTAAAAAGAAAATTTGGCGGAATTGTTACTCGATATTTTTTAAGTGTTTTATTAAAATTGATTTATTAAGAAAACATTTGTATGGATTTCCGCAAAGTAACGCCTGAATCTATTCATTATCTATTCAATAATAGGAACTCTTCCTTGTATTATGCCTCCTCTTGGCCTCAACGCAACGTTCAAAAGCATTACATGTAAAATGTATTCTAAAATAAAACATTGAAATGCAGGCGTTGTCAATGTACCCATTCCATTTCGAACAAAGGAATTGTTTTTTCCTTTTTTGTAAGCCTTTGACCACAATCTTAGCTGATGGAAAGTGATAATGTGGTTGAAGGTGTTAAAATTCTTATCCTAGAATTACTGGCTCTCAAGGACAGCTGCCGGAACACACCGGTAGGTGCTTGGCGACAGATTTTCTACTTGGTGGTCGTTAGCCAGGCGAGCATTCGCAAAATGCCCTTCCATCAGGCCCTGAAGCTCAAGCACCAGGTGGGATTCAAACCATGGACCTGCTGCGTGGCAGTCCATATCCAATGCCACTGAGCCATCACTGCTTTGTAGCTCAGCTCGTGGTTGTTACCAACCAAATAGCTACATTTTCAATAAAATATCAAGTTCAGAATTTTTCCACTACAGTAGGTGGTATAAAAAGTTAAGGGAGATTAATATGCTACTCACGCAAAATGCTAATATTTTTATAGTAGTATAGAACAAAAACGTCTGCAAACTAACTTAAACCATAAACGATATACTTATAATAGTTTTTAAATAAATTGTTTCTTGAATACAAACCGAGCACATTAGGTTAAATATAAGGAACAATCAATAAAGATATTATAAATTATGAAAATATTACTGCCTTGATTCTAACTTCCTGTCTCTCTGTCTATATATTCAAAACGATTTCATACATTGTTAAACAGGTATTTAAGTTTGAATTCAAATTATATTCTATGATCTAAAAAGCAACTTTTTGCTGAACAGGAAGCTAAATGTAAATATAATGGTATGTTATACCTACGAACCTTCTGAACTTTTTTTCCGTGCCCCCTAAGCAGGGTAAGGCCACTGCCAATCCGGTCCATGAACTCTGTGGAGACCGCGAGTGCGGTAGGCGCCAAGGGGTCCATCACCAGCCCCTCCGGAATCGCGAATGACCTGGACACACCACACCACTTTGTTTCATTAACACGTACCGCACACACACAGCTTAAGTCTCTAAAACGATGGATTTTGAAGCTAAACGGAACCGCTACGAAACAAAACTTAAAAGCACATGGCGTCTTCACTATTCAAAAAACCGTTAGAGCTTCCTTTTAACCACAGTGACGCTTCTCAAATAATTAATTGTCAGTGAATACTGAGCAAATATTGGAAAATAATATGCGTGTATTGACCCTGTGAGTTGAAGCGGCGTGTGTCAACGACGACGCATGGCGTTGTACTCAGATCAATTCTGATCAAGATCTGGTTTTCCGTATCTCAGATGGGGTACTGCCCCTTATGCCTACGTCAATAGGTATCAACTTTAAACGTCAGAAGAATTTACAAAAAAACTTAAATCGGTAGTTTATTATGTTTTTATCGTTAATACCAATTAAGAGCGTCCCTTATAGTTTTAATTGAGCAAGTATTACAATCTATTTATATTAGACCTGTTCACTCATGAAGGTGCGCTACTCCACAGTCAATTATTGATGCGCATTTGTCCGGGTAGGCTTCGTTTGTACACGATGTCTTAGTGTGGGTGTGAATGCTGATGGTACGTACAATATAACAATAAAGTATGATCGCTAGGGCAGGCAATAGTTGCAACTGTACTCAAAAAATATGAAGGAGCGCGCCTTCGTAATGAGAGGTTACTTAAACATAAATTATCTGCAGAGACGTTTATATACGGAAATGTTACGTTAATTGTACAAGGAACAGATAAGATTTCAATAATTTCTCAATTAAACGTGTTACATAATTGCAGTGATAAAAATTGGTAACATTACTCGATTCAATAACAATTTATCACGGATAGCTTCCATGCATTTATATTTATATTGTTATCTATATTTCTACGAAACTGTGCTTGCTGAATGGCAATAGGCTTGCCCCCTATTTCATAGGACGAAAACCCAATTGGCGAAACATGGGTGTTTACACACGTCTGCCTACCCCTTCGGGGAATACAGGCGTGATTATATGTATGTATATGTATAAACTTATTCATATTTTGAAGTGAATCTATCGTTACCATAGGATCCTATAAGAAGCAGTCCGTCACTTATGTTCGAACTACTAATATGCGGATAAACGTTAGTGCGAAAGAATGAAGGTGGTGAATGATGAACATATTCTATAGTAAAACCAATTTCACTATGATATTACTAATCGACAGGATCGTATTGCGACAAACGTTAGTGCGAAGGATAGCTGGCTGGTGCCGCCGATATAATATCTCTGCTTTTGCACTAACATTATAGCATAGAAAAACCAGAATGTACTATGCTTATAGGGTACGATTCTATCTGTCTGTATGTAAAACCATTATTTTGCACTAGCGTTCCTCGCGTCTCGGTCCATAGTATGTAAAACCATTCTTTCACACTAGCGCTCGTCGCATTATCAATACGATTCTGTCGATCAGTATTGTGCATAATTCATTCGTACTAACATTCATCGCAATACGATTCTTTCGATTGATAGTATGAAGCACCATCGTACTTTCGAACTAAGGTTCATTGCGCATGCATTATTGTTAGTTTAAACCGTTACTACGGTTTTGATAGATGATGCCGTATATTAATAAGTATGTGATAGCTATTGACTGATTTGTTTTTTTAAGGTGTAAATAAAGTGTAGATCTATTAATAAATATTTGGAATTTTAAGCTTATATACGATTACAAAGCAACACACATAAAATGTACCTGCAATATAAGAAACATTTCCTTTAAAAGTTGCCTACAAAGAACAAGTAGGAACAAGTTTTACCAGAAATTGCAGACAAATCGTTTGCGATAAAAATTGGTATTGTAATATTGATATCAAATCAAAAAAAAATCGTTTACTGTCACACAGAAAATACAAAAACTGAAACAGCAATAGCAAACAATATATACCCAAGAACAAAATAGACAACTTAAAAATATTTCCTAAAACAGACGTAAAAGAAAAGATTGACATATAAATAAATAATGTGGGCAAAAGGAGAAAAACTCAGCATAAAGTCAAATAAAATAGTCGTACTATTCCATATTAATCAATTTCAATCGGTCGTTTTTACCGCATATCGCAAAAAAGTGGAACGATTTTTTTATGCCTGATAGGTTAGCCTTTGGCCACTATCTCACCTGATGGTAAATGAAGATGTTGTTCAGGCTAACCTAGAACTTCAAAAATACGTTTCTTTATTCGGTCTTTCCTCATAACTATCACATGGGGACTTTTAAAAACGGGATTAACAAAGCCCTTAAGGGTCAGCAACGTGTTCACAAAATCACAATGGTATTGTGGATGTCTGTAGACGACGTTATAGCCGCCTACCATCAGGCGGGCCGTAAGCTTGTTCGCCGATCATAAGATAAAACAAATGCGATAGACCGCCACTATGCCTTTATTAACTACAAGCTAAATTATATTTTGAAGTACCTTCTTTTAAGTACAGTTTTTGAAGCAGTGATGGCTCAGTGGCATTGGCTATGGACTGCTGCGCAGCAGGTCCATGGTTCGAATCCCACCGCGGGCTTGAGCTTCACCGCATGGTGGAAGGGCTTTTTGCGAATGCCGCCTGGCTAGCCACCACACTCAAGTAGAAAATCTGTCGCCAAGCACCTAACGGTGTGTTCCGGCAGCAGTCATTGAGAGGCAGTGAAATTACAGGCACATGAGACTTAACAACTATGTCTCAAGGTGACGGGCGCAGTGCAATTCGTGACTTGTGACGAAATACATCTGTTATAGGCAGAGGTTAGTCCGCTTAACTTCAGGTGGGCCTCGAGCTTGTTCCGTCACAATAACATAAAAATAAACATAACATATAGTACATTATTTAAATTTCTGTTGGTTAATCTAGTATTTTTTCGAATACTTACTGAACAATCATTTTCAGTCGACGAAACGTTTTTTTTCGTAACATTGTAAATTTTGATGTTTTTAAACTAAACAAAAGTTTTTTTCGGAATATGTACACAGCTGCCACACCAAATGCAATTATCGAAGGTAGTTATGGGTAATTTTCTGGCTTGGCATAGCTAATTCTAAACAAAGATTTTAATTACATACATTGAATCTTATAATAGCTAACATTGTATTATTTGTTTTCCTATGCTTGTAAGCATAGAAAATTAGAAAATAGAGGATATAAGGAATATAATTTACCATAATATCAGAGTTTCAACTAGTATAGTTTTTAAAAAGGTCTAATATTGACAACTTGGCCCTTATTTATTTAATTGAGATAAAAAAATACTATACTCAATGACCTCTGGACGATACCTAACAACCAACATGCTAGTGTGCAAAAATGGTAGTAATTAAACAACTTTAAACGGTTTAAATTGCGTATATTTGTCATTATTTCGTATATTTATTATTAAAGACAAGATTATGCAAAAAAAGATGTTTATTTTCTTCTACCTTCTCATTTACTTATGAGCCCCCCTGAAAAATAATTCAACTGAATTTCTAGTCCAATATTCATCTTTGGGTTTACGTTTTATACTAAATACCATAATATCAGGTTTGGGACTCATACCGTTGACGAGCTAGAGGCATACGACCGGACGGAGGGATGGACTGGCAGACATCTAGCGTTCCGCCGCTGATTGGGTACGGAACCCTAAATATTTAGTAAAATACGTTTCTTGTTTTTCTTGTTTAGGCCCCCTTATTTATGTTTACTTTTTTATTATACACTAAATAAATAGGTGAATATTGGATGTGGGAACAGACCCAACAAAACTCTATGAGCATGCGACTCATCATGGCCATTTTTTAATTTTACTGTATACAACGTTATCAGTTTTATTAAAACAGACAATCAAGAGTACTAAATATTTTTATTCAAAAAGAGGACCTCAAAAAGAGTTTGTTCTTGCGCTTTAAAGCCAACTTTAAAAGCCTTTGCTAGTTTTTGGTACACGTTTGTTTTTGATTCTGATTAAAAAAGTAATTAGGAAGTAATCAAAGGATGGCGATCGTTATAACTTGTCATAGAGCGTGTATATACTTTATTTTTTAATGTTGCCCTCTTTTTCTCTGTCCTTTGCACAAGTGGACCGGAACGGGAAGCTCCGGATTATTCCTATATAGGGTGCTCCTCCTGTTACCGTTACTGTCATAGCTAATTGGTACCCCACAGCTTTATTAATACCCTCATTAACTGAACAATTACATCTCTCATTTCCGATTAATAGCGTGTCATTACAACTTAACTATAATTGAATAGACCTGTTTAGTATTCACGTTGGGCAACATGGAGACATGTTAACAAAAGGATTTATACTCGCTTTGTATGGAACACGTCATCTATCATGAGACGGAGGACGTTTCACAATGGGCCTAAAGTATCTAACCAACAGCGATCCCCAGCAGGGTCATTTCCGCACATTTCAGCCTTGGCATTTGTGACCTCGATACTTAAGACATTGACAGTGACCTATCACAGTCAAAAGATTGATTACATTTGAGGCAGTTGGATGGGTGAGTAGATACGTCTTCTCGAATAATAAAACCACCAAGTAGCGACGTATAAAGAGATGAAGCGCTCGTAGCGAAGTTTACTTAGCTGTTCTCAACCGATCAGCAAAGTTAAGCAACGTCGCGCGCGGTCATGAGTTGGATGGGTGACCGCTAGTGACATTACTACTGAGCGTTTCCGTGCTTCGGAGGGCACGTTAAGCCGTCGGTCCCGGTTGTCGTCTTAGGATGGCAGTCGTTATAGCATGGTGGTAGGGCATTTTGCGAATGCCCGCCTGGCTAGCTACCACCCTCAAGTAGAAAATCTGTCGCCAAGCACCTAACGGTGTGTTCCGGCAGCTGTCCTTGAGAGCCAGTACTTCTAGGTTAGCCTGAACAACATCTTCGACCACATCATCACTTACCATCAGGTGAGATAGTGGTCAAAGGCTAACCTACTAGGCATAAAAAAAAAAAAAAAAAAAATAAGATCCAGAGTGGCGAAGGCAGTGTAATATCGTGCTTGTATCTTATCACCATCTTGCTCTCATCTCTCTTATATGGGTATAAAAACGTTACATTAAGTAGTATCTAACAAAATAATACAAGAACATATTTACAAAGGATTATTGTAACTATGTCCTTGCGAACAGCACTCAAGTTCAAGTGTAAAGTTTTTTCTCTGGATTCGGAATCATCAGGAATATTGCCACGAACATAATATATGTATAAGAACAGCATAGAAATTCATGACAACGATTGTAATATATTCTATATTTTTTACTATAAGGAGCTAGTCTAGCATTTTCTATCTACAATAGCGTCCTACCACTGATTTAGAAAAAATATAGGGGATGACTCGTCCACCCACTGGACTAGGCCAAGTAGTTCAGCACATTAATTGGGAGAGTCAGAGAAATGATAATAAAGGAAAGATTCGCTATTCAACGCCTAGGTTTTTGTCTGTATATGTGTATTTTACCTATATTTTTATCAGTGCTTATGATTTTTTATCTAATTTGTCCTCTCGTTCTTGATCTGTTTTATCTTAAGTTGTATTAGCCAATTTGGATGACCTTACTTTGTTCAACAGGGTATCCAGTGCTCTAGAATAAAATTTACCCCTTTAAGTGGTAGAATTCAGCTTGAGAAATGTAAATAATTAAAAAAAAACATACTCATAGCGAAAAACTTCCGACATTGCGTGTATATGTGCATCCTTTAAAGGCTTAAATAAAGAAAAAACTTCAATCGGTTCATAGTCTACGGTACAGAGCCATCAGAATTTATACATTATTTTATTCGTAGCATAATAAAGTTAAATAAAAACGTCATCGTTGGTTCAAAATAGAACGAGTCGATTAAAGGTAAAATACTACTACTATATTGATAATATCTATAAGACTGTATACTTTACAAGCAGTTTTTCGTATTTATAAGGTATTTATATGAACTCTACATCTACTATTATAAAGTACAAAGATTTGTGTTTATATGTATGTAACGAATAAACTTAAAAACTACTAGACCGATTTGAAAAATTCTATAACCATTAGAATCATACATTATCCCTGATAAACATAGGATATAGAATATTTCCAAAAAAAAAATTTTATATATACCCGTGTGAAGCCTGGGTTGTAATAAATATTAATAAAAGTTTAAAAATCTCCACAGGTAAAGTTTGGTTTCGTTAGCAATAAAAAAGGTCTAGCTCAATGACATGTGTGTAAAATAAACTAACGAAGCAAGTTTAGTGCGTATTGATTATAAGACTTAAGCCCTAACTCTAAACATAACCTTGGATTACATCAAAGAGTTCTAATTTCTAACAAAACTAAGGACAAAGATGGTCAACCGACGTAATCTGGAATAGGAACTGCACTTACATATAACTGCCGAAACACACTGCTACACTGCTAGGTGATTGGCGACCGATTTTCTACTTGAGGGTGATATCTAGCCTGGCGGGCATTCGCAGACTGAGCTATCACCATGCAGAGTTTTTATGCCACCCGAATTCCTCCGACGTAGTTTAACGATTTCCATCCTAAGATAACAACCGGGACCGTGCCCTCCGAAGCACGGAAGCACAAAAAAGCCACAAGCGGTTACCCATCCTTATAGTATTTGGTTTGAAACGACTAGGCAAGCTCTGCTATGAGCGTTTCACAATATCAGATGCAGTCTTACTAACTTTAACAACAACGTAGCCCAATCCACTAAAATAAACAGTCATTGAATACTATAGGCGATATTTTCCGTTGTGCTATTAACTTCTAGAATAAATTGATTAGTTTAATTGGGTTGGTCAACTTACCAGTCATTTAATGGGTGACCCAATAACGATAATAAAACCAGTTCTACTTGTATTGATCAATTTTAAAACACAAAGTACTCAACCATTGTAGTTGACCCAAACTATAAAAGAGTTTTTAATCGACAGTATTTCAATTTATAAAACAACGAAACAGTTTAACCAATTAAAGAAAAAAAATCGCATACTTATGTTTCCGTCACATACTTATATTCATGCAAATCATTCAATAAATAAATGGTTACTCTTTGGTCTGTCAATATGTACCCACTCAATCATAGGAGTTTAACACCTTAGTGCATATGCATAAAAAACAAAGAGGTTTATCTGACTTTGTTTCATAGAAAAGTACAAAATGAAATGCATTAGGTCCAAAACCGGTATTAAAACCTTTGTTGCGGGAATAAGGCTTAGCAAGGCGTACATTGTATTAGTTACCTATATAATATATAACGCAATGTTAGACGGAAATAGTTATTTTCATTTTTCTTATGCTCGTAAAGTGTTCCATCATGCCCATCGTAAGCGGTAAATCGGGCTCTAGTGCATTAAAGTCTGCTTTGCACAAGGTGCATAAAAATATTGATTTATTTTAATTTCTTTGAATGGTTATGTTTGTAATATATTACATGTAGGATATTTGTCTGGGTCTTTCATAAACCCATAGGATACCATAGCGATATTATTATAGATCCAGACATAAATTATGTCGCAGATTTTATATATCAGTTTCAATTCAAATTAAAGTTGAATTAATTCCATAACAATATCACAAATCAATAATATCAATAATTTGGTTTATTGCCTGTACTTAAAATCATTGTTTAATTTTCACGCAATTGAAGTGAAAATATGACTGTATAAGTTGGGCATTAAACCCATTTTGGGTTTTTTGGAAACCTTTGTTGTAAACTAAATTAGACGTCTATATTTTTTCGTTATAAAATACTTTGCTGCTTTATAAAAATCTAATGACGACTACACTTTTGTTAATGTAAAGGCTAAAAGAACTAGTTTATAACCTAATTAATGTGACTCTGTGATGGCTTCCAGGGCTGACGCATTGTGTTCCATATTTAAAATTTAAAAAAGACTATACTTATATATAAATTGGCAGGATAGTAAGTAAAATTATGAGGGAATTATAAAAAATCTAACGAAAAATTTACTCAAATGTGAAATGTAAAATTGTTCTAATCCCTCAATTAATTTTTTATATGTTTCTTCTACTCATGTTATGGTTTCCAGTAAATATTTTAGATTGTTTTATATAGAATTTTAGAAAAACTACTACTTTTTACTTTTCTCATAGTTTTATTGAAAAGTAGAGTATTGAACACGGATGTAAGTTATCAACTTCTCTTGGATTATAACTGCATTAATTTTAAATAGTTTCTACACATGCTCTTAAAAAAATGATTTTCTATAATATATTCTTATCAATATATATTATAGAAAATCAATTTTTATATTACTCATATTCGTAGTGAAAAGTAGAGTGTTTAACAAGGTGAAAGTTATTCCTATTCGGAATATAGCCGTGCGTAAATATTGCAAGCAAAATTTAACTTTAAATTTCAATAATATTTCTAACTATCAATTACTTAATTTTAAATAAGTGCCTATTCATGTCGTTATAATGAAATAATTTTGAAACACTACTATTTTTTACTTTCCTTATATTGGAAATGAAAAGTAGAGTGCTTAACACGGGTGAAAGTCATCAATTCCTACTCGGACTATAGCCTCGTATCGCAATTGCTTCCTTTCGCCCCTCGTTTGAAAAGCAAATGATGAATGCGACAAACAAATTAAAAGTAATTAAGAATGCGGTCTGTTCGTGGCAGCGAAATACAAATTCACGCGATTTATACCTAAAATTAATTATTTTTAGTAAAATCGTTCGCCCTAAAGAAGTAAATTATTTTTCTGAAACTATTTTAGAGGTTCGAATTTCAAAATCCTTTTCTTTGCTAGCGGATTAAAATTACTTTTCATTTCTCATACTCGGAAAGTAGTGTTTATTTGATCTGACTAGCGGGTGGGAGGCGCAGCTTCCCACCTAAGAGTGAGAAAAACTCATAGTAATTGCTTCCCTCTTAAGGGTGGGAATGAATTTTAAAAATAGAACCAAACTTATTAAGGTTAAGGATATACAAAAAAATATATGAAAAAAGACGATAAAAATAAGCGATGGCCGTGTGAATTAAAAAAAAAACTTTTAAGCGTGATGGCGCGCGGCCGTGACCAAGTGTGTTCCATAAGTGAAATTTAAAAAAGATTATAATTTGGCGGGATACTAAGTACCTCTGTAAACTGTACCGAAATACAAAATCTTGGTTTTATGGACTAATATTTGATAAAAATGAGTTCAAGCGATTCTGTAATGTTAACCCCAGATTCGGTTAAAGATGAGGCAAATACAGTTATTGAAAATCTTCTGCCAGAAATTTCAAAGGACAGATACTTAAATACATACAACGGTTTTATGAAGTGGCGAGCAGACAAGAAAATAAAAAACATTTTCCGAAAGTGTGCTTCTTACATATTTCAATGGACTATCTAACAAAATACAGCCTTCTACGCTATGGAGCAGGTATTCAATGCTCAAGAGTATACTTAGTGTCAAACACAATGTAGATTTGAAAAAATTCCATAACCTAACATCGTTTTTGAAAAGACAGTCTCAGGGGTTCAAGAGCAAAAAAATCTAAGGTTTTCACCTCATACAAAATAGAAAAATTTATAAATGAAGCCCCTGACGAGATATATTTGGCAGTGAAGGTGAGCTCTTTTACTCTACTAGCAGGGGGTCTTTTACTCTAAAAATTAACGTCATTCCAACGTCTTTACTAAACTACTATTTATTACTTTCCTTATGTTCGAAATGAAAAGTAGAGTGCTTAACACGGGTGAAAGTCATCAATTCCTACTCGGACTATAGCCGCCCTCGCTACGCTCGGGCGTCTAAATACCTCGTATGGGAATTGATTCCTTTCGACCCTTGTATAACAATCTAATATTCCCACGCAGCGCGCAGGTTTAAAATGATAAACAACAACTTTCCGAGCTAGTGAGGTGAAAAATAATATGCCACTAGCGGGATTTCAAAATCGCGAATACAGGTTTACAGAAGATTTACAGGTGGGGCTATATGAAATAATAAAAACATCTAGGTGGGCCCAATTTATTTATGTATCTATTCATAGGTAAAACGTATCTACTGAGTTTATCATATCGTCGAAATTTGGCGCTAAGTAAGTTAAAGTTTTACGTAGTATTATTATATGTTCTATGGTTTTACTAACTCATTTGCTTGTATGAAGGTTCATTATTAAGAACACGGACACCTGCTCTCATATGTACCTATACAGACCCAAACGCAATTTATATATATCGATGACTCTTATCTATCACCTACTACTTATTACCTAGGTACTAGGTACCTAATAGGCACCTAAGTGACGGCATGTTATTCATTGAAAGAATACTTATTCTTCAATGTAAATAAAAAGGTGACAAAATTCATAAAAGTGTACGGAAGAAGGATCTTAATAAAATACCTTTCATGCATTTACAAGAATATTGTATTTCCGGCCATGAACCTATAAAAAAGGAGGACACCGCGCCAATCACATAAAAAACGTGCAATGCAAGTAACTCAATCCGTTTGTACATAAAAACCTGTAACTTTAATAAATAGCATAATTTTCTTTCATGACGCACTTTTTGAATGCCGGATAATCAGAAATTATCATATTTTTAAAGCCAGTGTGTGCGCGTATCACGATATAATTGGTATATATGAAAGTTTTGGCGCTGACATTTACTTTACAAATATGTTCAGATTTTTTTATCGTCTTGCTATTAAATGATAAAAACTCGATGAAAAACAGAGATGCCAAAAAAGCAAGAAGCAAAGTAAACACTTCCGCTTAGGTACATACCGATAACCAAGGTTGAATAATTGTTTATTGCAAAAGAAAGTAAAAGAAACCTTGAATTTACTGATGTGAATACTTTTCCGTATAATCCTGTCCTTTTACCTACTGATTGATGTACCTTTCATCAATTATCATGGACACTCAAAACATAAACGAATTACATTAAAGAGCGTCGAGGGAAGTAGGAAATTGTTCTTTATGCAGGAATAAGAAATAACAGGAAATTAAATGAAAGCAGTTTTTACTGCGTAGTAAATGTAACTAGATTTTAAAGAATAAACATTCTTTTGTCCCATAGAAATTTTATGAAATCGTTTCAGAAGTTTGGTTGTTATCAAAATTACTGAAAAATATTTTTTTTGGTATACCAATATCATCCAAGTAAATGCAACGAAATCACACTTCTTACTTTTCACTTGTGGAAGTAACTTTTGTTTATTATAATATTATTATTTACCAACTTTATATCAATATTAGGGATTAAAGTTTGAAATTACTGCATCGTAGGTTTTTTTTTAACAATACCTATATTTTTAATATTTATATGTTTGCAATAACACATGCTATGCGGATTACAACATATGACTTAAATTATTCCTCTAATAAATTTGTAATTTTGAAATTCCTATAATTATTATCTCAAAGTACGATTATCTACCCACTTTGCCTATTAATTTCTGCTATCTAATAGGAAAATCATTTAAGGGCGAACGCTGCGTTACATACCATTAACTTTGGTTATTTTGCTAGGTTCTCTACCTAATGTACTTATAATCACTAATATTCAGAAAATTGTTTTATGATAACTAATTTACATATATATATATATATATATATATATATATATATATTATTATAACTTACTAGCTTCCAACCACTGCTCTAAGCGTAAAAAAGCTCGTTTTGAATTTGAATTTCACGCCGCAGAAGTGAGATTTCACGTTAAGGGAAGTGTACTCATAGTACTTTTCATATATACAAACGCAGTTTCGTCGTATTTTAAATACCAAGTATTTAATATCACTGAAATTTCGCATGATGTATAATATGCTTCTCCTTTGCCACTTTCCCATAAAATTATATACTTTCTAAATTATTCGCTAAAATAGTTTTGTATGTGAATTATTGTTTTAAAGTTCAGAGATAATATAAATAATAAAATGAAAAACTAGCAAAGAAGTAGCATATATAATAGACGAGGATATGGAAAAGAGAAACTTGAACGCGCGCGCTGCTAACTGAATATCAGTGAAATCATGAGACACCCATTTTTCAACAAGTTTTTTTATGTTGCCGTTTAGTACCAACTTATACAAGTATTGAAAAAATGCTAACAACCTCTTAGGATTGACTTCTGCTAGTCCTAACAAACATTTTGAGATATATTTTTGTTTAGTTAAGTTTTTTTATTTGTTTTGTTTTTTTTTTATTTGTATTTGACGTAATGTACTTACACGAGGACCACCTGATGTTAAAAGGCTCTTGTACCTGTAATTTATTAGTTAAGACAATGCCTACTCTACTCCGAACCAAGTGCGCCCATTGGACCGCGCCGCGCTCCCTTTGAGTGGAATTTTGAATATTTATATGGAGCAAAGTAATTAAAAATATGATATAATAAATTACTGGCACAAAAGATTTTTAAAATCAGGTGGTCCTCGTACTTATTCCTTCAAATACACATAAACAAATAATAAAAAAAAGATCATCTCAATATTATTATGTTTGTTAGGACTAACAGAAGTCAACCTTAAGAGGTTGTTAGCATTTTTCCAATAGCACTGTATATGTCTCATTTAGTCATTATTGTAGGTATGCTAACTTCAAACTATGCCACTAATTCTTTGTTTTTTTTTTTGACAAGTGGCTTCTACCATTACTTTCCATTCACTTTAGAAGCTAGTCTTGCTCGTTGTTCATTCCTCAGGTCGAAGTTTCCACAACACAGTGCGTTTGTTAGCCGTATCCTCTCCAAAAACAGTAGTGACATTACGATCAGTACCTGCTGTGTCCGTCCCATGAAGGAACTGGTATTCGAATATCTCTCTGATTTTCGCTGTATCCATCTTGTAATAAATTAATTAAAAAATTAAATAAACCCGACTCCAAATTATTTATTTTTGTTACGCACGTTATCGTTCCGTTGAAATTAAAACGTGAAATTAAAAAGTTATATATATTTATGTAAAGGTTTTAAAAGCCCTTCATATTGATACCCCACTCGATGGATTTGCAAGAAAAAAGTTTTTCTTCACAATTCGATCTAAAATCCGCCATTAGTTTTTTTAATATTTTTGTATCTTGTGTCACTTGTGCTGTCAAGATGAATGTAAGTAATGTTATCTCATAACTACATTAATATTTTAGAATTTTAGTTTAGAAGTTAAAGTGGAATAAAGAAACTCACAAACATACATACATGAACCCTAATAACAAATCTAATAACAATTGAAAGTAGAGCATCAAATGTCATTTTTATATTTGTATTTTATTGTTTTGTTGCTTAGTGAGTTTAACTATAGAATCTGGGATTATGTAAATAACAATCTTACTTTTGCATATTCTCGTTTTTACAAACTCCTAACTATATACTGATAATAGGGGATTATCAACATAATCGCCTATTATCTTTATTATCGTCACTTGAAGAGACACAAATACCTACATATTCCAAAAAAATAACATGAAATATTTCACATTTTTCTGACTAACCCTTTGAAAACCCTATTTAACAGGTAAGAGTTTTCAGTAATAAACGTCAAAATTTACGGAGAAGTCAACGAGACGTCAGAAACGCTAAGTGGCCCAGCCGGATGATTTTCGAAGCGTTTTGTTTGTACACAAAGCATCTTTAGGATGTCATGACTCTGAGCGCAGGAGTGAAGTATTCTTACTTTTATTATTGAATATATATTTCTGGCTTTACTTTGGGTTACTGAACAAGAATATTTATAACATTTTTCCAAATGTCCACTACGTTATAATCTTTACATTAAGTTTAGTAGTAGGTATGAATGTAACCAAATATGAAACGCAACCTCGTCGCAACATTCGCTAGTATTTATAACTATTTAAAAATGGTTATCTTCCTGCTTTATTGACTTAATTTTCGATATAACCTTGAACGTAACAAAACCAAACAAACAAGATTATTATCTTCCTACGCGAGAAGTAGGTAGATATATAAGTTCGTGCCGTGCCAGCTGGGTATAATATAAATTAAATGTTTGTTCCAAACGAGGTTCTTACCATAAAGTTAATTTATAAATGTAATCAACTATAATACTCGTATTATCGGATAGATTAGCGATCCTTTATCAAAATATGAAGCACAATAAGTGTAGAACTAATCTTGCAAACTATCCTATTAAGAGTTCCGTACTAAAAAACAGGACCCTAATATTAAGCCTTGGCTGTTCGTCCGTCCGTCCGTCCGACTCACCTTTAACATTTTGAGAAATTAACAGGACATGTAAGGTTAAGTATAATCTTATTATGAAAATCAATGACGGTCCTTATTAATATAAGGGGCTGATTTAAAGAGCTTTTATGTAGGAATTCCTCGTTATATCAATAGTATTGCAATATAATATGTATGGGTTGTATTCCATTGAAAAACCCGGCCAAGTGCGAGCTGTACTACACAGAGGGTTCCGTACACACGTAATGTACCAAAATATAATTTTATTATTTGTTGTTGTATGTTAGATATTGAACTATAATCATACATAGTTTGACGCTCGAATCTATTAATGTTATTACGACAGAGAAAAAATGAATAAACTTTTAAGAATACGTATTTTGTATCGGAAAAATTTAACTAGCTATACAATTACCGATCCAAAGACACATATACCGTACTTTTAAAGGTCAGTCGGACGGACGGACGGACGAACAGCCATGGCTTAATAATAGGGTCCTGTTTTTTAGTACGGAACTCGTAATAGGAAAGTTTGCAAGATTAGTTCTATACTTATTCTGCTTCATATTTTGATAAAGGATCGCTTATCCCCGATAATACGAGTATTATAGTTGATTATTACATATAAATTAACTATTTGAGTAGATTATATTCATACTGTTTTTTTTTTGTACCAATCATCGAAATATGTATCAGTCAAAGATATTTTCTAATACGCGGCCGTCTACCTATAAACTAGCTAGGAGATTGGCATTAAAATTACTTCGCTGTATGGTGTTAGGAGTTTAAAACAACAAATACTTTGCTGTATAATTTAAACTCTGACCAAAATACACCAAACATTTAGACCCGTGATAATCAGTAGGTAGAGATCATAAAAAACCGTATCTGTAGTAATATCAATGTCCATATACGGCAAACCAAGACTTGGTAAATCCGAAGGTCGTACTCGTGGTTAGACAAGTCCAAGGTAGCAATGGAGAAATATCAGTTACTCACTGGGTGACTTCCGATTGCGCGAGCGCAGGGTCAGACGCCGACGTTTCTGTTGCCGATTCTATTGTGCTTACATTATCACTGGAATTACTGTTCCTCGAATCGGTACTCTCGGTGTCAGAATTATCGGTATCTTGCGAAACTTTCAACGCTGCACCGTTACAATTTTCGTTAGTCTTGGGGGTTGTTGCGCCATTTCTTGACAGAGTTTCATTAACCCTTGACTTTTCATTTACTTGTATATTTGTTACACCATTATGATTTAAAATTATTTCAGGTGACACTTTTTCGCCACATTTTAATAGACTTTCACACGATATTGTTTCTGTGAGCGACATACTTTTCGACTGTATTTAGATCGAGATTTGGTATTTTGGATTTATTGATTAATTTAATTTAATACGCGTTTGATTTTCTGTAGCACGACGTATTTCGTTGATATAAAATATAATACTAAATGTTTAATTCGGCCACAACTTTAACAATAATACATATTTAATACAGGAAAATGGATACCGTCTATTCGAAGTGAGAATTAAATCACTAATGTCTATTATGTTTCTCAATTTTAATAAATGCACTAAACCACATTGGTTTTCCGTGTTTCTTATTATATCATTGACTAATTCATTTATTCATCACAAAGTAATATAAAGTTCAAATGACATCAAATCAACAACTAATTTTTTTTATTTTTTTTTATTTTTGCATGATAGGTTAGCCTTTGACGACTATCTCACCTGATGATAAGTGATGATGTGGTCGAAGATGTTCTTCAGGCTAACCTAGAAATACTGGCTCTCAAAGACAGCTGCCGGAACACACCGTTAGGTGCTTGGTGACAGATTTTCTACTTAAGGGTGGTAGCTAGCCAGGCGGGCATTCGCAAAATGCCCTACCACCATGCTATAACGACTGCCATCCTAAGACGACAACCAGGACCGACGGCTTAACGTGCCCTCCGAAGCACGGAAGCGCTCAGTAGTAATGTCACTAGCGGTCACCCATCCAACTCGTGACCGCGCGCGACGTTGCTTAACTTTGCTGATCGGTTGAGAACAGTTAAGTAAACTTCGCTACGAGCGCTTCGATATGTCTAAAGTTTATTGTAAATTGTGAGTAGGATGGAGTGTTTATCGGTGACCGGTGGACTAGACACCCTGACCTGATAATTTAGTGGTTATGATTGCGATATCTCTGTTGAACTGCATTTTAGTGACTATTGTGAATTAGTGAACATTTATAATTACAAGTTATTGTGAACGTACCTTGTCAGTGGACGTTTTCGCTGTGGGTCTGGCAAAGGTGCTCAAGTAAATGATTCAACGTTTGTCTTGGCGTTTACACTTCGACTGAGGGAATTTACACCTTACGGTTCTTCGTATTCTCCTCCTGATTCTCAATTCACCGAACATGTTATGTTAAAACTTAACCGGATGATTGTTTAACTCGGTGTGTTTACTAAAAACTAAGGGCGTCTTTACGCACCACGCGACCCGCGTTTGACTGTCATTCTTATAGAAACGTATCGCATCGTGGATAATGGAATAAATTAGCATAGAAACGTCATTAACGAATTGTAGTGTAAATACGAAGTGTCACTGCGTTCACCACTGTTTTATAGATGAACATGTGCTACTGGCAGATATGGGTATTTTCTCGTCTTCCTACTAATTTTGCCTTTGCTACCACAAGACATATTTCTAATCGCCCTCTTTTTTATCTTTATATGTTAGCCTTTGACCACTATCTCACCTGATGGTAGGTAAGTGATGACATGGTCGAATATGCTAAGCTAGAATTACTGGCTATGAAGGACAGCTGCCGGAACACACCGTTAGGTGCTTGGCGACAGATTTTCTACTTAAGGGTGTTAGCTAGCTAGGCGGGCATTCGCAAAATGCCCTACCACCATGCTATAACGACTGCCATCCTAAGACAAAAACCGGGACCGGCGGCTTAACGTGCCCTCGTTGAAGAGCTCAGTAGTAATGCCACTAGCGATCACCCATCCAAGTCTTTACCGCGGCGGACGTTGCTTAACTTTGCTGATCGGTTCAGAACGGCTAAGCAAACTTAGCTATGAGCGCTTCAAAAGTTCTTACTTTCCTATTAGTGTATTGAAGCAATACTGTAGGACCAGTATAAATTTGGTGGGTACTACAAAAACCGTCGTCTCTGAGGTACCTACCTTCAATCTATACATAAAATGTTTCAGCTTGAATACCGGGCAATTTAAAGCCTAAAAAATATTAAACCAATCACAAAACTACAGGTAAAATATCGTTTGCGTTGTTATTTTGACCTAAACTGTTAAATAGATTTTACTGAATTCTATTAGATTTTATTGATTTTAAAGCAATGATGGCCGAGCGGTAATAGCTATGGACTGCCGTGCCGCAGTACCCTGGTTCGATCCCCACCGCCGGCTTGAGCTTCACCGCATGGTGGAAGGGCTTTTTGCGATTGCCCGCCTGGCTAGCTACCACCCTCAAGTAGAAAGTCTGTCGCCAAGCACCGAAAGGTGTGTTCCGGCAGTAGTCCTTGAGAGCCAGTGAAATTACAGGCACAATGAGACTTAACAACTGTCTCAATGTGACGGGCGCAGTGCAATTCGTGAGTTGTCATGAATTGCAACTGTCATAGGCAGAGGTTAGTCCACTTAACATCAGGTAGGCCTCGAACTTGTTCCGTCACAATAACATAAAAAAAATAATTAAGAATGTGTCCATTGACACCTATCTTATTGTCTTTTTAAATATGTTAATATATATATTATATATAAGTAGGTAATTATCATGCTTCTTACCATGGCATGTTCACAAGGAAGAGATTGAACCTCACGACACAGGTCCTACTAGTGTGAGGTTTCAGAGAACCATGTTTATAAATTCTCATACTCGAATACCTACACAGTGAGAATTGTAAACATTAGCTCATGTTTTAGAGATTTAAAAAGATTAGTATTATTATTATCAAATTGTAGTTACTCACTCACTTTAAAATTGTCTTAACCCATGCGCATCGTTATTGGTAACAATGCCATGCAGAAAAAATATAAAAGAAACTTTAAGAGAAACATTTTTTTTAACAGAAAACTACCGACTTCAATCTTAAAGTACGCATTATTAGGAATAACTCAAATACTGCTGGTCTCACTCAAATTTCGGTTCAGTTCGAGTGGCCTTCGAGTCTAGAGAGTTAATTCTGAATTGCTGCACAGAGTTTATACATTTGATCAGTTCTGAAGCCAATGAAGTGTGCAACCAAAGCAATAAAAAGACCATAAATGCTGAACATGTTCTCACAGATTACACACACAGATATCACGGGTCTGCTAACACTGGACGGAAAGCAAATCTATACTAAATCGTCGATCGCCACCAGTATACTTTGACCTTCTACCTGTTGCTTCTGCATATGAGTGCATTTTGATAAGTGGTTTCAGAGGTCAACTTAAGCTAGACGGAAAGTTAATTTGTTCCTATTTGTCGATAGCAACCATCTAAGTCTGATATCTCACTGCACAAGTGTAAAAGTAAAAACTATAATTGTCAACTACTTGCAAGTGAAGCACCTCAGAAAAAGATTATTTAAGCTCTACGCTCCAAGCAATTCTGACCGCCTAGTACGCATTCCTCAACTGTGTGTTCAATATGCCCCTAAGACGGACACCCCCGCCTGCACAATCACCGCAAACCTTGACGCCGGTGTCTCCACGACCTAAATCAACAACTTCTGTTACCTTAAAACCTATTCAACAAATACACCATTGCTCCTCTGAACCAAACCTCATAGCAGATAAGGAGGAAAGCATCCTTAGTACGACTGTTCGTAATATGAAGCGGAAGTACGCGGACTGTGACGACAGAGAGAAAGATTTTGATATTATGGTTGAGATGAAACATCTATTAAAAGCTTTCACTGATAACCAGGACAAAAAAGTTGATAAAATATGTACAGCTGTGGAGGAAATGCGGTCAACTATTGAGTTTATGTCACAAAAATATGAGACATTAAAAAGTCACCAAGAAAAGCTAGAAATGGACCGAAAGGAAGACTTAAAATACATTAAATCACTAGAGGACAGGTTAGAACATTTTGAACGCAGCTCTAGATCAACGTGTTTGGAAATTCGAAATATTCCTTCACCGCCGGCAGAGAGGAAATCTACTCTCCTAACAAGCGTCATAAAGTTAGGTAAATGCATTAATGCTCCGGTGCAACCGCACGAGATAAAGGACATTTTTCGCATCAGGTCTAAGGATCCGACCAATAAAACAATAATAGTGGATTTTGTAAGCGTACTTCAAAAGGAGAAGGTTATTACTATGTTTCGGGAATTTAATAAATTGCAATCGAGACTTTCTACAGAACATCTAAAAATAAGCGGGCCTGCCAGACCAATATTCATATCTGAAAATCTAACTGCCAAAATGAAAAGGATATTCTTCCTTGCGAGAGACTACGCGAAATCTAATGATTTCAAGTTTTGTTGGGTAACAAACGGACAGATATTCCTCCGCAAAAGAGAAAACGGGCCTCTGATAAAAATCACACAGGAATCTGACCTGGAGAACGTAACCAACCAGAAATGACTAGCATGCCTTTTTCATGGACGCATCTCAGCAGCTATTAACGTCGTTCACGTCTCAAATATTACTCTAATATTGTCTTTCTCACTTTTATTGTTCCTTTTGCAAATATTTTATAATTTTGTTAATATTTCATTTGAATTATGTCATTGTTACTCACACCCTACACATACACCTAAGCACACATCAAACACACTCGCACACAAGCACCAATATCAATGGTTTTATCTAAGTTGTCGGTACTCTTTCGTGTTATATCGTTGGCAACATTATTATTACTGTAACTGTAATCTCACGGCAAAAATGAATTTCCATGATGGTACCAATTACTGTGGTACCGATCATATTACAACGGTTCCCAAGTTCTTATATGTGCTTATGAATGGATAAGGATCATTATGTAAGTAATGACTTGGATCAAATCTCCGTCTCATTTGCGCATAACTGTAGTCCAGAAGAGAGTGGAAACTTTATAAAAAATTTAGATACTACGAAAATTTTCCATGTTAATATAAGAAGCATAAACTTTAATTTTGATAAACTACAAATTTTTCTTCAGCGCATTAATTATGATCTTGACATCATAGTACTTTCAGAATGTTGGTTGAGTAAAGCCCCGATTATTCCCATTCTTCCGGGGTTTCATTCATATACTTCCTCTTATAAAAATCAAAACGAGGGGGTGGTTGCATACGTCAGAAGTGGTTTGGTATGTAAAGTGGAAGTACTTGATTTTGCAGAAGCAAATTGTGTTATACTAAAGTTCTCAGGTCACCTCGCGGTTATGGCTCTATATCGCTCCCCATCATACAAAAAAATTGATTCATTTATAAGTGACCTTGACCGTACATTACAAAACCTAAATTCATACAGTACAGTTGTTCTTATTGGAGACATTAACATAAATATAACTACAGATAGCACTGATTCAATGTCGAACGACTATCTAAACGTAACTGCTTCACATGCTATGCTTCCAGCCTATCATTACCCAACCAGAGGGGATAGATGTCTAGACCATGTTATACTTCGGTCCCCGAATCTCGCCACAACACTTGTATTGGACTCATTCATTACTGATCATGCCCCAATCGTAGTATTTTGTGAAACAAAACTGAAAGCCATTAACACAAACTGTTTAACACAAAAATATGATTTCCCAGCAATCGTGAAAGCTTTAGAATCTACAGACTACTCCACTGTACTCTCTACAAAATGCCCTGAAAGTGCATCTAAACAGTTGGTAACCCTCATTTCTTCTGCTGTAAACACAAATACCAAAGAAGTAACTACCTCTAGTAGAAAAAGAATATTAAAGCCCTGGATTACTCCTGGTCTTCTAAGATGTATACGTCAGAGAGACTATACAAAAAATACAAATCACACCCTACTAATGAAACTCACAAAACCACATTTTTTCGATACAAAACCTTTTGCAATAATTTACTAAAGAAAATAAAAAATAATTACGAAAAAATACAAATACAGAAGACCAGGAATAATCCTAAGGAAACGTGGAAAATAATAAAGCGAATTGCCAATATTAAAAGTAAACAAACACATACCTCCGATTTGTTAAATTTGTGTTCAGAGCCTTATAAATCTGTTGATAAAGTAAACTCTTATTTTGCAAGCGTGGGAACACAGCTCGCGTCGAAAATAACCAACGAAGCTATTCGGGTACCATTGTCCCTATCTAGTTCAGTTAGGCCATCTCTGTACACTCAATACTCATGTAATCTAAATTCTATGGCTCTTTTTAACGTTGATAATAACGAAATTGAATCCTTTATTTTCAGCCTCAAAGACAGATCTGCTGTAGGATGGGATGGAATACCGACCCTGGTAATCAAATCTGCGAGACACGTTCTTATTCCAATTTTTTGTTATGTTTTTAATCTCTGTCTCACATCCGGTATTTTCCCAACAGTTTTCAAAAACGCTATCGTGCACCCTATCTTTAAAAGTGGAGATAGAGATATTATTCCAAATTATAGACCCATTTCTGTGCTTACAGTATTGTCAAAATTATTTGAGAAAATTGTTAACAAAAGACTCTTGAATTATCTGAATCAACACAATATACTGTCCGACAATCAGTTCGGTTTTAGACGAAACAAGTCAACTGACGACGCTGTATTAGAAGTTTCGGATACAGTTATTAAAAACTTCGATAAAAAACTATAGGGATCTTTCTAGATTTGTCGAAAGCATTCGACACCGTCTCTATTCCTATCCTACTGGATAAGCTGGAACGTACAGGAATCAGAGGTCTTGCCTTAAAATTACTCTCTAGTTACCTTAAGGACCGAACACAGACTGTCAAAATAGGAAAATATGTGAGTAATAAAGAAATCATTAATTACGGTGTACCGCAAGGCAGCGTCCTAGGGCCTACCTTGTTCTTAATATACATTAATGATCTCTGCAATATTACTCTCCCAAACTGTAGAATAATAACGTACGCCGATGATACAGTTCTGCTAGTCCATGGTCGGTATTGGCAAGAAACTAAAGATTTTGCTGAAAATGCTTTGAGAACTGTCATGGGTTGGTTGAACTCCAACCTCCTAACGCTAAATTTATCTAAAACTAAAATGGTTCCATTCTCGATAAACAGTAGCTCTCAACCTCCTTCATCCTTTAGTGTTCGAGCTCACACCTGCACTAATGATACCACAGACAAATGTTGTAGCTGCGTAATGATTGATTGCACTCAGTTTATTAAATATCTTGGCGTCATGGTCGATAGTTCAATGACTTGGAAGCAACACATCAACTCCACAGTTGCTCGTATTCGTAAGCTTATTTATGTGTTCAAAAAGTTACGTAATGTTGCTGACTTCAAATGCCTAAAGACTGTTTACTATGCCTTGACTCAGTCCGTTTTGACCTACTGCATTGTCTCGTGGGGTGGTTCCTATAAAACTACAATGTTAAGACTGGAACAAGCTCAAAGAGCTGTACTGAAAGTGCTTGCTAAGAAACCTATTCGCTTTCCCACCGCAAAACTTTATTCATTCTTCGAGGTTCTCACTGTTCGACAACTCTTTATCATGCACGTAATACTACGCAAGCACAAGCAAATTTCCTATAATTCCGAAATACAAAACTCAAAGCGCAGGTCCGATATTGTGTGTAAAATAGAACGACGCCGAACGAAGGTCGCCAGTTGCCACTACTATCACAGTAGCTCATCACTTTACAACAGAATAAATAAAATTTTAAATATATACCCGCTTACTCTACACAAATGCAAAACTAAAATCCTCGAATGGCTTGTGACTATGTCATATGAAGATACCGAAAATCTCCTTATGAAACCTATTTAGAATACTATTAGTTTCTCTACTACTTAGACACCTACACACACACACACACACACACACACACACACACACACACACTCACTCACTCACACATACTTACACACACACACACATACTCACACATACACACACTATTTACCAATATATATAACTACTTCTACAACTCAATTTCTTAACCATAATATGTAAATAATCTTTAATACACTCACTTTATTAATTAACCAAAAACTGTAGTGTAACTATTGTATTATATTGAAATTAGAAGTCTTATAGCTTAATACAAAAACTAAAATTATATATTCTATACATACTTTACTAACCTAATATTATATATACGGTAACTAAAATGTATAAACAAATATATTTAAGGCCGGCTTGTACTTGCACAGTAGGCAAATTTAGCGTGCGAGAGTTGTAGGCTATGGACACTACGCGGCGCTGCGCTTTAGATGCACAGCGCTCGTCAGGTCGATGTCCCCAGCCGCACGCTATCAGCTTCATAGTGTAACTAAAACAGTTGATCTACTTTAGGTATCTGCTACTAAATCCAGTACTCAATTATTATATTCTTGTGACTATTCCCTTATAGTGCAACTAACACAGTTGATAACCTTTAACTATTACTATTAAAATACATACCGTTAAGTGCTTGGCGACAGATTTTCTACTTGAGGGTAGTAGCTAGCCAGGCGGGTATTCGCAAAATGCCAAATTACTGGTTCTATCTAGAGAACACATAGCGGCACATACCGTTAAGTGCTTGGCTACAGATTTTCTACTTGAGGGTTAGGTAGCTAGCCAGGCGGGTAATCTCAAATTGCTCTACTACCATGCAAAATTACTGGTTCTGGAGGACTCATAGCTATACATACCGTTAAGTGCTTGGCGACAGATTTTCTACTTGACACATAGTGGTAGGAAGCCAGGCGGGTATTTGCAAAATGCCCTACCACCATGCAAAATTATTGGTTCTAGAGGACTCATAGCGGCACATACCGTTAAGTGCTTGGCGACAGATTTTCTACTTGACACATCGTGGTAGCAAGCCAGGCGGGTATTTATAAAATGCCCTACCACCAAGCAAAATTACTGGTTCTCAAGGATACATAGCGGCACATACCGTTAAGTGCTTGGCGACAGATTTTCTACTTGACACATAGTGGTAGCAAGCTAGGCGGGTCTTTACAAAATGCCCTACCACCATGCCAAATAACTGGTTCTAGAGGACACATAGCGGCACATAGCGTTAAGTGCTTGGCGACAGATTTTCTACTTGACACATAGTGGTAGCTAGCCAGGCGGATATTCGCAAAATGCCCTACCACCATGCCAAATTACTAGCTCTAGAGGACTCATAGCGGCACATACCTTTAAGTGCTTGGCGACAGATTTTCTACTTGAGGGTAGTAGCTAGCCAGGCGGGCATTCGCAAAATACCCTACCACCATGCAAAATTACTGGTTCTGGAGGACTCATAGCGGCACATACCGTTAAGTGCTTGGCGACAGATTTTTTACTGGAGGGAGGTAGCTTCTTAGAGGGCACTGCTGCTCACTTTCCGGTATTTTCCCTTAGTTGCCTCTTACGACACCCACAGTTAGTAATTGGGGCGTGACCATACTGTACTTTTTATACTGTGGCGCGTGAAAACAATGCCATCGAGAAAGTATTTTTTTTATTTGGCATGGTTGAAATGACGTACAAGACACTCGCCTGATGGAAGATTCACGCCAGCGGATAACCATTAATGTTGCAGTGTCACCATTCTGCTAATAATAATTCTGTTTATAAATATTTCTAGCTCGTAATCGTCGGGGAGAATTTTGCTGGAGAAAACGACACGCGTCCTACCTCGATGACGCCTAGGCGGGTACTGAATGACGTGCGCGAGAGCTTGAATCTTTAGATTTGTAGTTTATTTTTTCTTGTTAAAAAACTATAGCTAAATTTGAAAATGTGCCTTCAAACGTTACTAATAAATAACAAGCTCTATCCATTGGTAAAACTTCCACATAGTTTCATGATAGTATCTTTTAGTTCTACCTGATTTAAGTAGCGATATGGTGTCATGTTTGACATTTTTTTTTATCGAAGAAATTGTTCATAATCACGTTTTTGACTTTGTACGTTCCTGGAGAGTATGTTCAACTTTATATAAATAATTTTATATATTCTAAATTTTCAATTCTATTCGAGTTACAGATTTAAAAAAATGTCTTAAGTAGGTACAACCTGGCTTTAAATAATAAAACTGTAATTTTGGATCACTGTATACTTCACTAGCTTAAGGAGGCGGGCGTTGCTATCTGCGACACAGTCTAGTACTATAGCAGGTAGCATCGTTTCACTGTTTATTGTTTCCTATGTTATTTTTGTTCCGAAATAAAGATTATTATTATTATAATTCAAATGGGACCACATGGCAACCTTCGAACATAAAAAAAACAACTTTTTCCGAGCTAGCGAAATAACCTATAGGTAATTGAATTACGAATGTAACGAGTGATACTAATATAGTCTACTGAGCACAGTGAGGGACGAGAGAGGGAAGAGACCTATAAAAATATCCTCTAAGCAAATTTTCACCTATACCAGCGAGAAAATTAGGAAAGAGGATGTATAAAAATAGTTTAATACAGAAAAATAGTTTCTCGCCATTTCATTTTGTGTATTTTGTCCTCTTCAAAAAAAAGGGGGAGGTTATAACTAACTAACCTAACCTCTACCTATAACAGATGCATTTGGTCACAAGTGACGAATTGCTCTGCGCCCGTCACCCTCGGACATACAGATGTTAAGTCTCATGTGCCATTTACAGGCTCTCAAGGACTGCTGCCGGAACACACTGTTAAGGGCTTGGTGACAGATTTTCTACTTAAAAGTGGTAGGTGAGGTTCGGCAGGTGAGCATTCGCAAAATACCCTTCCACCATGTGGTGAAGCTCAAGGCGGAGGCGGTGGGATTCGATCCAGGGACCTGCCGCACGGCGGCAGTCCATAGCTATTACCGTGTCTGTAGCAATAAAATTATATTTTAAAGGAAGTTGAATCCTAACGAAATGTTTATATAGCCGATACGGCAAGTTTGCTCCAAGTTATATATTCTTGGAGAATTCTTTACGTTATACCTATACCTTCCACGATAACATATATATAACAAGGCTACTAGGAACGTGTCAAGCATTTGAGTTAAATAGGTATTTATTTATAAATTTCTTCCTGTGTCCCGCGGTTTCAGTCGCGTAGATAAAGATAAGTGTCCCGCACATGACTTAAATTTTTCCTATCGTATATTTGTGATTTTGTAATGTAATCCGCATAGCAGGCGTTATTGCAAACCTAAAGATAAGTGTGTTCATCCATGATCCAAACTGTCTATATTCAAAGTTTCATCTAAAACATTTATCATATAAACCTTTCCGATAAAACTCCCTGGACTGAAGCAAAACTAAAACAAAAGCATCAGCAAACCCACATAGCAAAACGGGGAGTTACGTGTGTGCAGTTTACAAAGGGGAATTTGTCTCGTAATAATTCTCATTTTTTTTTTTTTTTTAGGGAGGACATAGATGCTGACTACCGCTAAACGGACGTTCAGCTCCACCGGGTTTTGGGCGAGGGGAGGCCCTCTTATAGCCCAGGAGGAAGAAGTGCCGAAGGCACTTCTTCTGAGACGGGCGTATAAGGCGAAAAGCACCTTATACCTCCGTCTCCTGCGGGCAACGAAAACGCCACGCTACTATCGGGAGGGGTGACAGCGAGCTCAAGGGCACCACTGTGGTTCGGACCTCGGCTTGTCTCGCTGCCGAGAGACAAAGGGGGAATCGGAACTAAATGCCCCGGTACAACTGCAGTGTTGTACCGTTGAGAATGGGCCCTATTGAATATTGCTCTGTGACTATTTGGAGAGACACTAATCGGGACTTTATTTTTGCCTCGAGCTCGCCGGCGAGCTCGGTGTTTGATGGTGTAACCTCTAATTACCTCACACCTGGGGATGTTACCGGGACGACTTGCGGACAGCGCTAAAGCTGCCAACGTAATGGCTGCGATGGGGTCATCCGGGTCGTCCAATACCTGCCGTGGTCGGCGACGGGGAGGTTTGAAGTATGGGTCGGATGAGGCAGTCGAATAGTTCGCTGCCTGGACAACCAGAGGGTTCGGGTGGTGGGGGGCTCGATCAAAGTGTCGGAAGACGCAGCCCTTATTGAACTGCGCTTAAGAGGGAAGTTTTAGGTCGCAGTGCAACGCGGCGCTGCGGACGTACCAGGGAGCGCCGGTTGCCCTGCGAAGAAACCGGTTTTGGAGGGCTTGAAGCTTATGTAGGTGGGCCTCACTAGCATGACTGAACACTACGGATGCGTACGTCATGATGGGGCGGATGCAAGCAGTGTAAAGTGTCTTCTTGTTATTAAGAGACATTTTACTTTCTTTACAGATTAGGGGACTTAGGCGACCCATGACAAAGGCCGCCCTGTTACGGACAGTATTGATGTGATCTTTGAAGGTGAGATTCCGATCAAGGGTTACTCCAAGATATTTGGTTGTTCTCACCCAGGGGATGGGTTCATCGAACAGAATTAGTGGCTTCGGATAGCGGGGGCGGGTTCTCTCAGTAAAGCACATAGCTGTGCTTATGACTGGATTGACCGCGATGCGCCATTTTCGGAACCAGTCACCGATCTCGGTGATGTCCCGTTGAATGACGAAATACGTCTGTCTATTTATATGCCAGCCAGTGGAATAAATGGCGGTATCGTCCGCGTATTGGGCTATAAAAACGTTGGGTTGGGCGCGAGGGATGTCACTGGTATACAGCGCGAAAAGGATAGGTGATAGCACTGAGCCCTGAGGGACTCCGGCTCTGACTGGATGGGGAGTGGAAAGGGTGCCTTCCACGAAAGCTTCTGTCCCTTAGGAAGTCTTGTAGGGTGAGCACAAGACGCTCTGGCACGCCAAAGTGGTATAGCTTGTAAATCAAGCCGTTGTGCCAGACTTTGTCAAAAGCTTTCGCTACGTCGAGGAAGACTGCTACCGTCGATTGGGGTTTGGGTTTCTTATTGAAACCCTCAAGGATGTGCTCCGTGAGGCGGTGCACTTGTTGGACGCATGAGTGTTTAGGTCTAAACCCAAACTGCTCATTGGGAATAAGGTGGTGTTCCCGGGCATGGGACTGGAGACGGTTCGCTAGGATCCGTTCGTAGAGCTTCCCCAGGGCGCTGAGGAGGCTGATGGGACGGTAGCTAGTGGGATCAGAGGAGTTTTTGCCTGGTTTGTGAATGCCAATGACATTTGCACATTTCCAGGTGTCAGGGAACACACAATGGTTCATAGCCGCATTGAAGATGCTGACTAGGAGATGAATGAGAGGGGGGGAGAGGGTTTTAAGGACCTTGTTAGAGATGCCGTCGGCACCGGGGGCTTTACGTTGGCGGAGGTCCTTGATCAGTCTCGTCACCACAGCGAAGGATACTGGGGTGAGTGGGGGGAGTTCCGAGATGACCACAGAGCTTTTACGTTCGACTTCAGCGTCCACCGTATCGAGGTGAGCTTGGTCTACGTGATCTACATTGGGGGAGCATTGAGCCTCTAGGCTGTCGGCTAGGCACTCAGCTTTGTCTTCGTCAAAGAACGCTGGGACGAGGGGGACCGGTCTGTATAGGGGGGGCATGTCGCTTTGTCCGACACCTTTCATACCTCGTGCGAGTTGCCAGTAAGCCTGGTGGCTCGGCGCGAGGTTTGAAAGTTTGTCGCCCCAGCTCTGATCACGCAGCTCGGACATGCGACTTTCAACCATGCGTTCAAAGTGGCGTTTCCGAGTTTTGTTTACTTTGCTTGGGTAGGAGTCGTAATGTCGGGTCACTGCTTTACTCTTTGTCACTAATCGTCTCACATCCGCTGGAATGACAAGGCGCCGGTCGTCCGGCACTATGACTTCCTTTGCGGATGCACCTACTACGGTGGAGAGGTGATTAGTGAAAGAGTCGATAGCAAGGGATACGTCATCTTTAGTCACAATGTCGTCAGGGATTTTTTCAAGGTCGGGTGAGCTGATAGCCTTTAGGGATTCACCTAAGAGCTTCCAGTTCACTATCGTCTTGGTCGGGCAGGGTACGTCAGATGTTGGGTCGGGGCCTAGTCGCAGTATTATGGGGCGGTGGTCAGAGTGTAATTCGTGACACACCTCCATAGAGCGTAACTGAAGGGATAATTCTCTCAGTTAATACTAACATAATATAGATATATGTTTAAGTCACTCCGCCGGCAGCTGCTCGATACGTTTGCTCTGCTCGCGCGTTGTCGTGGTTACCACTAACCCGTAACCACAGAATAGTAAAGTAGGTACCACCAACTTAACTGTGCAGTTGGCGAGGGCGCTGCTGATCAAGGAAATCAACTACAAACTGTCACAATTTGAAGGAATGTTGTAGTTCTTTTTTCTGCCACCTGAACAGATAAGTTGGTGGGTCTGTAACTCGCTTCGCTCGTCGTCGCCACTATTGCTACTTTGGTTCTGACTAGATACTCCGCCCGTGATTACCTTATAGTAGTATTTAGATTTATTTTATTATTTGGCATATAAAATTAGGCATAAGATAATGTGATCCCATGAACTGGAACTGTCGAAATATTTATCTAACTGCAAATTCCAAGGCATTTTTTTTATTAGACTGCTTACATATTTTTTTTACTATAACCATCCAAATGGTTTTTAATACTGTTCATGTTTTACTGTTGCAGTAATTTAAAACCGTCGAAAACGAAAATAACCACCCATTCTTTATTAACTGATCATAATTATCACCCAAATGTGTATTAAACAGTTTTAAAAAGTAGGTATTTCCCTATAGTTAATACGACGTATATAATGTAATAATAAGTATTAGTATCGTTTAAAACTTAAGGGTACGCATTATTATGCGAAAAATCTTGTGAAATAATAATAGTCCAAAAGTACGTAGTTTTATTATATGTTCTATGCCACAAGTGTGGGATCATTTTTCAGAAAATCATCAAAGCCATAGAGATATTCAGAAAAAAAATGCAAGACGAACAAGAGTAAAGGTAAGTATAATGTACTCGGCATATAATCGACAGGCAAATTAACTAGTTGCAAGAAGAAATGGACTTCCTTTTCTTAGAGTTATTCTTTCAAAACGAATCCCGTTACTACTTGTAATATGTATTCTCTTCCAATCCAAAAAGGCACAGTTATTAGCTAGCTATCGGAGGAATTTTGAGGTATTGTGTTTTCCTTCGGTGACAATAAAAACAATGAACTGAAGTGATGTTTAAATATATAAAATTGAACTCGTGTCCTGGTAAACAGAACTATGAAATATTACTTTTGAAACTATCCGGAAAATGGAATTAGCGTTGTGAGTTGTGCTCGAACGTATGTAAAATCCGCGGGGTAAATAATATAATGAGTATGTCACAAAATTACCCATTTGTGAACATTATGAGGTTATGATTTCATTTTCTGAATCATGATAATACTTATTATCATATACATGATTCAGATGATGCTCATCGTTATAAATGTCAATTGTTCAGTAAATATGGGTTCACCTGGGTGTTTCGGCTTTTTTAATATAGGTATATTTTAGTAGCGATGTGTGTACGGAATATAGTACGGTGGTCCGGAACTTTTTACTTACATGTAAGTAGAGTAAGTTGCCACATAATCCTATAGCTGGTTCAAAGGTTTAAAGACATTTATTCCCAAAAAATAAAAACAGCGACATTACATCACTCACTTGAGAACATATAGCTACTTTCTCTATCACTTACAAACTACCACAGAATTGAGGAGCGGTGCCGGGCGTGGTCACCATTCCTGACCATAAGAAATAACTCCTCAAAGTTTAACTTTTGAACATGGCTTTACAGATATTAATCAAATGTATAATATTCTAGAGGGCATAACATTAGCAATGCCTGGTCCGATAACAAGCAAACAAATGAATACAGAGTTATAGTTTTTCTGATGTATTCATATACAGGGTTATTGGTAAAATGCTAATAACCTCTTAGGATTGACTTCTGCTAGTCCCAACAAACATTTCGGATGTTTTTTTTTTTTTTTTTTTTGTGTCAAGAGCCCCTCTGCACTATATAGAAAGCGCCACGCCCCTTTCTCTCTTTCTTCTATCTTCTCCCTTTGAATAGACTTTAGAATATTTACATCCAGCTAATGTAATAAAAAGTATGAAATATTAAATTACAGGCACAAGACACTTTAAACATCAGGTGGTCAGGTATTTCATCATATATACATAAACAAACACAAAAAAAGTTGAAAAAAAAAAAAACATCACAATATGACTAACTAGCAGAAGTCAACCATAAGAGGTTGTTAGCGTTTTACCAATAACCCTGTATATATACTTAGTTAATCGATTCTAATCAAATTTTATTTCTAATAATGATGTAGCACTCATGCGATACAGTACCTGAAAGAGGTTTCTGTTGTTAAAAAGCTACCGTTAATAAATTAAAGAATTAATATTAAAAGTTGCTAACTAATTTAAATATGGCCTAGTTATTTCGCTCACACTTGCATGCGAAACGAGGTCTTTCCGTCCTACGCCCTCAGTCCAAAACTTTACAAAGACGACTTCACCTTAAACGTGCTTTGTTAGTACTGTTATGGGCAAATTGGATTATTATTGGTCCCGGATTAGGCACTGTACTGTACATTATTTTGTGCTAAGAATAAAAATAATCTCAAGGTAAAAAATATGCAAAATTACACCGAGTTTGAATTATTACTAAGGTACAGGCACTACCACGCTTTACGCATACACCACCTACAATGTATTTATATACCTGTATTTATTTACTCCTGATAGACTTGCCTTTGACTACTATCTCACCTGATGGTAACTGATGACGTGGCCTAAGATATTGTTCAGGCTAACCTAGACTTACTGGCTCTCAAGGAAAGCTGCCGGATCTCACCATTAAGTGCTTGGCGACAAGTTTTCTATAGCTACCCAGGCGGGCATTCGCAGAATGTCCTACCACCATGCTATAACGACTGCCATCCTAAGACAACACCCGGGACCAACGTCTTAACGTGCGCTTCGAACCACGGAAGCGCTCAATAATGTCACTAGCGGTCACCCGTCCAAGTCATGACCGCGGCAGACGTTATTTAACTTAGCTGATCGGTATAATTTGGCATCGTAAGGACCACTACGTCCTAGTTCTGAATGAAATTCTATTGTTATCATTATCGCAGATGCCAATGTGTTAAAAACGGCGAAGCTAACTACACTACGAACCATATAAAGTCGGCTACTAATAACTTTATAGTAGGTAATCTGTGAGACCTTAATAACCATTTATTTGTTTGACAGTTTATGTCGAATGCATGTCGTCCTCTGTAAAATATATTTTTTCATTATTGGCCTACTTTAATGATGATGGTTTCAAATATGAACAAAATATTATCTTATAACTGTGAATGGTGGCAGGGCATTACGCGAATGGCCGCTACCTACGACCCACAAGTAGAAAATCTGTTGCCTAGCGCCTAATGGTGTGTTCCGGCAGCAGTCCTTGAGAGCCAGTAATTCTAGGTTAGCCTGAATAACAATTTCGGCCTCATCATCACCTACCATCAGGTGAGATAGTGGTCAAAAGCTAACATATCAGCTATAAAAAAGTCCATTTCTGTTATGTAATCTGTGATACAGTGATAGAAGCACTGTTCCAAATCTTAATTCCTGTGGAAAGTCGTAGAAGGCAGAATAAAAGAAATAAGAATGCGTCGAATGAGCAGCATTCCACTGCTGCTCATTCGATATGTGTAGGGTATAGCTGCACATTACACACCATTATAGAATATTTTCTACTAACAACTGTATTTCCAAGGAGGGTCAGTGTCAGTTAGGCGGCTGGCTTCCGGACGAAAACGAACTTTGTGCAATTTGTTCTTGTGAAGTTAGAGACTCCATACCTTTATTGTATACTGACCTGACATGCCTACATGGTTATACAATATATTTGTATAGTTGATGAGTAATGTCGTGTTATTAAATAAACAGGAATAATATTACAATAGTCTTTAAATATAAACGTGTGTAATCGCTTTTACAGTCGGGGAACGCGACCTATAGCCTCATATTTTTTGGTTTTAATTTTTCGTTATGATGCAGCTAAGGCCCAGCAATTGCTATATGCACTGGCTTACAGGGGATCTATGGTTCATTTCCCACCGCGGCTATAGCTTCATCATATGGTGGTAGGGCAAAATGCAAACGCTAACCTGGCGACCAAAAAATCTTGCGCCATGCACGTAGCGGTGTTTTCCGTCTTTGCTGTCCTTGAAAGCCAGTTCCTTTTTCTGCTTATCTTGTTTACCCTACCCGACCATAACATCACTTACCAACAGGTGATTTTGTACACAAAGACTTATCTGTCGAGAAAATTATACAAAACATGTGAACAAAATACTTAGGTATGTGTGGAATTTGGTAAAGATTTTCGACCAAAACAATTATTCTACGCGAGTATTAACAAAAAAAGTTTCGTCTACCTGCACCGCACCATAACGTACTACGCACACCCATACACCGACAAAATCTACATTCTTAGCAGGTGAATGTATAACGTGAATATAAAATTCAGAATTCATTAAGAGTTGAGTGCACGGAGCGCTTTCAATACAAACGTAGCTTCGTCAGTTTTTTAATACCAAGTGTTCAAACTCGGTGAAATTTTGTACGCAAATTGCTGAGTTTAATATCTATGCTTCTGGATTGCCAGTTTTTCGATTTATTATTTTATTTTATCCCTAAATGTCTAAATAACAATTCCCATATGGCCCCGAGTTTCTTATCCGTTCTTCTCGCAGTGGCTCTATACAATTTATTTGCTGAACGTGGCAGTACAATCTAGAATATTTCAATACTAAAATTGGTAATTAACCTTCATAAGAGCGTCGTAGACGCCTAAATTGAATAAATGATTTTGACTTTGACTTTGACATACAAAATGAAGTAACGAATTATTTTTGAAAATACTTAATTTTACGGAAATCTGGCAAAGAAGCATACATATTATGCTCAAGGAGATACATGCAAAGTTTCACCGAGTTTGAAGTCTTAGTATTTAAAATATGACGAAACTATGTTTGTATGGAAATCGCTCCATGAACTATACTCTTAATTTGTGACAGGAAAAAGAATTGAACGTCAATATTCAAGGCTGGCTCTCGTTCAACATTATCTTACCTCATCTACATATTTATATAGGTAGGTGAGGAGCAAGTTCTGTTTTTTAAATCAGCGCTACGCCTTCATATTTAAAACTATATGCAACACTACAGCTACAACAACGAAAGCATTAAAGCAACCTAAAGGTCATTGGAAGCCCACAGTCAGTCCAAATTCTCTAGCCCACTGCCGGGTGGCAGCGTGCCCAGCCTACTAACAGCATTCACCGGTTGGATGCTCATTCGTTGAGGCAATTTAGTGCCAGCATTTCGATCAGCAACCTTTCGAGCAGCGATAAGTTTTGGAACGTGCCATAATATGTTTAGAAGCGCTTCTAAACATGGTACGTTCCAACCATGTTTAAACGGTTAAGACAAACTTGGCAAGCTACGCTATAGCGTACTCTTATATAAGAGTGCTCATAGCGGAGCTTGCCTCTTAACCGATCAGCTAGGCCTTGGTCAACGTCCGCTGAGGCTGACTTGGATGGTTGACCGCTAATTACATTTATTTCTGAGCGTTTCCGTGCTTTATAGGGCATCGTATGCCGTCGGTTGTAGTCTTAGGATGGTAGTCGTTTGGCTATGTTGGAGTAATCGGGAGGCCATAGTAGACCATTTTGTTAATGCCCGCCTGGATAGCTATCACCTTCAAGAAGGAAATCTATCGCCTAGCACCTAAAAGTGTGTTTGCGGCAGCTGTCCTTGAGAGCCAATAATTCTAGGTTAGGCTGAACGATATCTTCGACCACCTAGTCACGTAACAGCGAGAACGTGGTCAAACCCTCAACTATCAACAATAAAATATGTCTTAGAGCCTCTCGCGACCTACTCCTACCCACCAATAGGTAGCGCACAGTTTTGAAGCGCTTGTAGCGAAGTTTGCATAGCCGCTCTTATCCGATCAGCTAAGTTAAGCAACGTCCGCAGCGGTGATGAGTTGGATGGGCGACCGCTAATGGCATTACTACTGAGCGCTTCCGTGCTTCGGAGGGCACGTTAAGCCGTAGGTCCCAGTTGTGGCCTTAGGATTGCTGTCGTTATAGCATGGTGATAGTGCATATTGCGAATGCCCGCCTAGCTAGCTACCACCCTGAAGTAGAAAATCTGTCGCCAAGCACCTAAAAAAGGTCAAAAGTTGCGCCTCTGGATAGTCTTCCTGGCTGGCAGCTTTCCATCAAGTACTTAAGTATAAATTACAGGTTCATTCACACAAGTGGTAGTCGCTACTTAGACTGTAATTTTTTCTAGCGTATAATTACGATACATTTTTGCACTGGCACTTTATTACACCTCGATAGCTTTCCGGCCGCAGCACCGCCCGCGTTTATTTCTGTTATAGCGCAAAACCATTATAATAACCCCGTTTTGCTCAGTTATCCTATGTCCTTTCCCGGGTCTCAAACTATTTCCAATTCCATACTGAATTTCATCCAAGGCGGTCCAGTTGTTTTAGGGTTCCGTAGTCCTGACAAGGTAATCCTTATAGTTTCGTCATGTCCGTCTGTCTGTCCGTCTGTCCGAGGTTTTGCTAAGTGACTATAAGAGCTAGAAAGCTATAATTTTGTAGAGATATGTATATTAATCATGCCGACAAAGTAGTACAATAAAATTTAGATTTTTTATTTCTTAAGAGTAGCTCCTGTGTATTAGCAGCCACTAAGTAATTTTAAAAGACCTATTCAAAGATACCCACACACGAGATAGACGACAAAAAATATTCACGGCTGCTAATACTTTTTTTCGATGTAATGCTCCATTTACGAAATATTATACTTTAAAGAGCAAATTTTTGTTCCAGTAAGGCGTAGTCCCTCCCCTCTAAAAGCTAAACTGCTGGTTTGAATAATTTGGAATAAATCAAGGAAAATTATAGCGGTTAAGATAAATTTATTACTTTAGCACTAACAGTCGTTGAACTTGGGTGTTGGATAATTTCGTACTATATACAAAGTCCTTAGAATTAATCCTATATAAGGTTGTAACGGTTTTCTTTCGAGGTTGTGAACGTCTCCCGCTTTCTTTTTAATCTGTTCTGCGCAAAGCTGAATGTCCATCGAACGCCAACTAATCTATGACCTACGAAATATGATAAGTAATGGCACTGTGTTGCCAGAAAATTTAATTTTCACACTTAACGGGTGGAAACTGTATGGGGATGTTTTTTTTATATACCATAGTTGTTATTACCAAAAATTCCGTTGCGGTGGAATCCCACCTCGCACGAAGCGAAACTGGTTGTTCGTCATCGCATTGAATGTAGGAGCCACGGTAGTGTATGCTTTTGGTCTTCATTTGAGTAAACTGAGGATTTGTTGCCCATTTAGCGCCTTGTCCCTGCTTCGGCTCGTTCCAGGACGATGGCGGAAGTGAAACCCTGCTTGGCGACGTCCACTATTGCTCCTAGCGCAGTGACACGAAGTTAGGATTTCCCCTTCTTTTTGAGGAGGCCCTCTCTGTGGGAAATGGGTATTTCATTGCAGCAACCCTGGCATCCCTAGGCGCAGATTAATAAGGCTTATTTTCACCTGAAAGTATATCGGTAAGTGGTATTATCCTTGTTTTTTTAGCCCCCACCTAAAAGAAGATTCTTGAAGGTCGTGGCCCCGTAAAAAGCCTGCGCCGACGTGATGCAGCCTTTTCGACAACCGCTACTCGACCTATGAACAGCACTGCCTGCTGCGAGGTAAGTCTTGATTCCAGTGGTGTGCCCTAGCGGCTTTGGAGTTTGACAATTGACAAACTAATTTCGATATTTTCAGGGCGGGACCACCAGGAAAGTGCTCCACTAAACATTCTGGACGATACATACCAGCTGAAATAAAATCCAAGGAAGCGACTTTTCTAGTGAGAGACGTGAAGTCACCAGAACGCTACAAGCGCCTTCCAACCTCCCAAAAGGTTAGTAAAGTGATTGAATATTTTCCGTGCAGTGTTTTCGTGCGAAGTTTTAGGTTACAACGCCGCGCTAAATTCCAGTGTTTCGTCTCGTGAATTTATCTATAGTGAGGCTCCCGGAGTTTTAGACCGCGTGGCCCCTAAGCCCGCGCCGTCGCTAAACCCGAATATGCAAGCTTTCTCAAGTGCGCACGTGCCAAATGTATGGATATTGGCCCTGTCGTTGCGAGCGAAATTCCTTATTTTCCTGTGAATTGAAGCTGGCTGCGCCCGCCTGCATCTTCACCACGTGGGCTAGCCACCCACGCCAAATCGACCGGTCCCTCTTTTGCGATATTGATGTCAACGCTTATATATGCCCTTCACAGGCAGGGACAATTTTCACATGCGCACCCTTGCGTTTTCCAGGAGGTTCCTGGTTAGGAGTGGAAGAATTCCTGGTTAGGAGTGGAAGAATTCCTGGTTAGGAGTGGAAAACTTCATGGTTAGGGGTGGAAGACTTCATGGTTAGGGGTTGAAGAATAACCACCTACCACAGTCTGGTGACAGACAAACTTAGTCAGACTCGCACTTGGCCGATTTTTAGTATTTGTTTATAGCGACAACAGAAATACATCATCTGTGAAAAATTCAACTGTAGCTAATACGGTTCATGAAATAACTACAGTCTGGTGACAGACAAACTTAGTCAGACTCGCACTTGGCCGATTTTTAGTATTTGTTTATAGCGACAACAGAAATACATCATCTGTGAAAAATTCAACTGTAGCTAATACGGTTCATGAAATAACTACAGTCTGGTGACAGACAAACTTAGTCAGACTCGCACTTGGCCGATTTTTAGTATTTGTTTATAGCGACACCAGAAATACATCATCTGTGAAAAAATCAAGCTCTCTAGCTAATACGGTTCATGAGATAACTACAGTCTGGTGACAGACAAACTTAGTCAGACTCGCACTTGGCCGATTTTTAGTATTTGTTTATAGCGACACCAGAAATACATCATCTGTGAAAAAATCAAGCTCTCTAGCTAATACGGTTCATGAGATAACTACAGTCTGGTGACAGACAAACTTAGTCAGACTCGCACTTGGCCGATTTTTAGTATTTGTTTATAGCGACACCAGAAATACATCATCTGTGAAAAATTCAACTGTCTAGCTAATACGGTTCATGAGATAACTACAGTCTGGTGACAGACAAACTTAGTCAGACTCGCACTTGGCCGATTTTTAGTATTTGTTTATAGCGACACCAGAAATACATCATCTGTGAAAAATTAAACTGTCTAGCTAATACGGTTCATGAGATAAATAACTACAGTTCCATAATCGTAAATTGATTAAAAAAAAATCGCTGGATCGAAACGTCCGCTCCGTGCAATCCCCGCAACCATAGATCAAGTAGAATATATACTACGCCCGCAACTGAATGAGCATTCGCTCGTCCGTCCACACCGTGGCGTGGCACACAGCGGCCGTTCGTTCGTTCCAGCGGCCGAAGGCGAACGAAGGCCCTCGTTTGGCTTCGCTTGCTTACGGCATAACGTCCACACTGATTCGTTAGCACTCGCTCGTTACCCTTCGCTCGCTCTCGTTCGCTTGGTCTGTACCCGGCATAACGGACGTTTCGATCCAGCGATTTTTTTTATCAATTTACGATTATGGAACTGTAGTTATTTATCTCATGAACCGTATTAGCTAGACAGTTGAATTTTGCACAGATGATATATTTCTGTTGTCGTCGCTATAAACAAATACTAAAAATCGGCCAAGTGCTAGTCTGACTAAGATTGTCTTTTTTTTTTATATTATTGTAAAGGTTCAAGCGCGAGGCCCACCTGATGTTAAGCGGTATCCTCTGCCTATAACAGATGCATTTCATCACTAGTGACGAACTGCACTGCGCCCATCACCTTGAGATCTGTTAAGTCTCATTTTTGCCTGTTATTTCACTGGCTCTCAAGGACTGCTGCCGGAACACACCGTTAGGTGCTTGGCGACAGATTTTCTACTTCAGGGTGGTCGCTAGCCAGGCGGGCATTCGCAAAATGCCCTTCCACCATGCGGTGAAGCTCAAGCTCTGGGCGGGATTCGAATCATGGACCTGCTGCGCGGCAGTCCATAGCCAATGCCACTGAGCCATCACTGCTTCAAAACTGTCACCAGACTGTAGTTATCTCATGAACCGTGTTAGCTAGACAGTTGATTTTATCACAGATGATGTATTCTGCTGTCGCTATAAACAAATAATAAAAAAGTGCGAGTCTGACTAAGTATGTCTGTCACCAGACTGTAGTTATTTCATGAACCGTATTAGCTTAGCTAGACAGTTGAATTTATCACAGATGATGTATTTCTGTTGTCGCTATAAACAAATACTAAAAATCGGCCAAGTGCGAGTCTGACTAAGTATGTCTGTCACCAGAGTGTAGTTATTTCATGAACCGTATTAGCTTAGCTAGACAGTTGAATTTATCACAGATGAGTTATTTCTGGTGTCGCTATAAACAAATACTAAAAATCAGCCAAGTGCGAGTCTGACTAAGTATGTCTGTCACCAGACTGTAGTTATTTCATGAACCGTATTAGCTAGACAGTTGCATTTATCACAGATGATGTATTTCTGTTGTCGCTATAAACAAATACTAAAAATCAGCCAAGTGCGAGTCTGACTAAGTTTGTCTGTCACCAGACTGTAGTTATTTCATGAACCGTATTAGCTAGACAGTCGAATTTATCACAGATGATGTATTTCTGGTGTCGCTATAAACAAATACTAAAAATCAGCCAAGTGCGAGTCTGACTAAGTTTGTCTGTCACCAGACTGTAGTTATTTCATGAACCGTATTAGCTAGATAGTTGCATTTATAACAGATGATGTATTTCTGTTGTCGCTATAAACGAAATATACTAAAAATCAGCCAAGTGCGAGTCTGACTAAGTTTGTCTGTCACCAGACTGTAGTTATTTCATGAACCGTATTAGCTAGACAGTCGAATTTATCACAGATGATGTATTTCTGGTGTCGCTATAAACAAATACTAAAAATCAGCCAAGTGCGAGTCTGACTAAGTTTGTCTGTCACCAGACTGTAGTTATTTCATGAACCGTATTAGCTAGATAGTTGCATTTATCACAGATGATGTATTTCTGTTGTCGCTATAAACAAAATATACTAAAAATCAGCCAAGTGCGAGTCTGACTAAGTTTGTCTGTCACCAGACTGTAGTTATTTCATGAACCGTATTAGCTAGATAGTTGCATTTATCACAGATGATGTATTTCTGTTGTCGCTATAAACAAATACTAAAAATCAGCCAAGTGCGAGTCTGACTAAGTTTGTCTGTCACCAGACTGTAGTTATTTCATGAACCGTATTAGCTAGACAGTCGAATTTATCACAGATGATGTATTTCTGGTGTCGCTATAAACAAATACTAAAAATCAGCCAAGTGCGAGTCTGACTAAGTTTGTCTGTCACCAGACTGTAGTTATTTCATGAACCGTATTAGCTAGACAGTAGAATTTATCACAGATGATGTATTTCTGTTGTCGCTATAAACAAATACTAAAAATCAGCCAAGTGCGAGTCTGACTAAGTTTGTCTGTCACCAGACTGTAGTTATCTCATGAACCGTATCAAGACACAAATTGTATATGAATCTACGTTGCTGGCCTTCGAGAAATTCTCGATGTTGCTGGCACACAGAAATTATAATTGAGGCTATTTTATGTAAAAATTAGTTCTGTGCTGCTCGCTCGCTCTGGGCATATTTTCGTAATGTTTTAAATTTTAATATACCATCTATTCCTGGTGCTAACGAGCAACCCCTGTAATTAAAGAATGTGTTCTTAACTTCTATAGCCTATTTTTCAATAACAATTGTGTGTATTTATGGAAAATAAATAATAATTTTGAATTATTGAACGCTCCATACCTACTGTTTTCATTTGTGTTTGGAAGCCTCCTTATTTAGGTAGGAAGTGTCAGGTTAGGTGTGTGGGAGCTTCTCTTCCCCACCCGGAGAGTTGCCATTTTGTTCGTTTCTTTAATTTAAATATATATAACCAAATCTTCCTAACAAACTTTGAATGTAACAAGGTGACTAAGACGAAGTACAGGGTTTTTCATTATGAGTGCTCAAACTTAAAAATAAAATAAAAAAAACCTGTTTAAGTGATATTGCCACAATTTTTATTTTATTTTAAAGGATATTCGCTGACATTATGTATGGAATATAATTTCAGGCAATTGGCCGCCGCGACTCCGCTGTAGGTGGTGTATCCTGGTGGACCAATTTTGGATGACATTTTCGCATAAATGGGGCTCAATTTCACGAAGAGCGTGAGTTATGTTGGCCTTCAGGGCGGCAATTGACTGTGGTTTGTCTGCATAGACTATAGACTTCACGTAACTCCACACAAAGTATTCGAAAGGTGTTAAGTCACACGATCTTGGTGGCCAGTTGATGTCGCCATCACGCGAGATGACGAAGCCTTCGAACTTCTCATCCAATAAATTTAATGTTTCCTGTGCTCTGTGGAAAGTCCCGCCGTCCTTTTGGAACCACATGTTTTTGAGATCCACCTAGGCCATAAAAAATGTGTTATCATCGTTGATATCGGTCGCCATTGACAGTGAACGTTAGGCGAATAGAGCACTGATTTTGATAATAAATTTTAACAATTTCTACGCGTTGTTGAAGCGTGTAGCGTTTCATGGTGAAATTTCACGACTAAATATGTGTTTATGCCAAATTACACAGCTATCGCTTTACCAAGATGGCCACTATGCGCTGTCAAAGTTCGCGCGTCCCTATTGAAAAACCCTTTAGTTGCTTGTTTATAATGAGTAACAGTACATTGAAAACTAAATCTAAACCAAAAATAAAAAGTCTTGTGTTAAAACAACAAGAAATTCGATGACTGGACGGAGGCGGCCAAGGATGCGTGCATGCGCATTGTCGAACCAGCTACCCCCCACTATTAATTCAGAAAAATGTTATGAAAGTTACATTATGAAAGTTGAAAATTACTATTAAGTACAACATAAAGTATTTTTGTCCTTACATGACAAATAAAAACAGAAAAAGTGATTTCCCGAGTTGCATTAGCTGTGAAGGAAAAATAGCAAGTAACTCAATGGATATTCGTAATCTTTACTCTAATTACTTCTAATTAGTATTTAATCCCTCAATTGTGATGTTCGTTTTATTTATATGCCTAAAATACACCGCTGACACCATTTGTTTTCCTGACCACCATATATTCAACTTATGCCTTCAAGAAACTTCGTCTTTGTGTTTGGAAAATTGCCCGGATAGTACCTAAACATAAAGAATGATTACAGAAAGAATTAGTAAACTATCGCCCAATCTCGATTTTGCCCGCCTTATCGAACCATTTCGAGACGCTTATACACAATTACATATATTTATCCTAACATAAATAACATTATTATTCCCCAGCAACGTGGATTTGTCATTTATGTGCGACTGCGTTTATCCTTATATATTTATAAATTCTGACTGCGCTGGTTCAAATCATATATCACGAACCGTTGCTAGAAAGTGGTGATCAAGGGCTTTGAATCAGATGTGGTTCCAAATAGTTCTGGGGTCCCCCAAGGGTCAATATTAAGCCCGTTACTTTTTATCTTATAGATCAATGATATTGAAAAATGTTTTAAGTTTTGTAAATTGTTATAATATGCCAATGACAATGACGACCTGAAAATATATCATTCTATAAATACTTATCAAGGCCACTTAAAATTCCAACAGGATCTTGAAAGATTTTCAGCGTTTCAATATTACAAATTTACGAGAGAAAAAATTATAGTCATGTGCGGGATACGAACCCACGTCCATCTACCCATTTAGCCGAGTATGCTCAAACCAATTGAGCTAACATTACACAATGACTCATAACTCTAATATTTGCTCTCGTTCTTCAACCATCGTATCGGGATGGAGCGACACCTATATTTCAACTTGTGTTGGACTACAAATAAGACCAATAATTTTCAATTGGTTTTAAACTTGTAAATGATGACACAACCTATTAAGCAACAATTTAACATTTAAGATTTTCAGCGTATTCTTACCCTGTATACAGTTTTTGCATAATAAATATTTTGACAGTTCATTGGTACTTCCTATTTTATATATATATATATATATATATAAGTATCTTTCACAAAGCTGCCGCTAGATGGCAATGTACCAACGGATTCTGAATCGCGCTATCTTTACGTTTTCATTCGAGTACTTACAGAATTCATAAAAGAATTTTCTAATTACAGTTGAAATAATAACATGACAGAAATTGTACTCTTATTCTTTAATTTTAGCAGGAAGAAAATGGAAAAGATAAAAAAACAGAATCGTTCTATATTATGATAACGGGCTACTACGGAACCCTAGATAGCGCATGGCCCGAACTCTCTGGACCGTTTATTTAAGTTTATTCGCGTCATACAAAATTACAAAAATACAAATTTTTCCTCTGTATAATATTAGTGTAGGTGCATTGAAATAAAAGAAAACATAATATATATATATTATACAATTATAACAATAGATCAATATGGTCATTATTGTTCTATTGTTATAATTTATATGATACAAGTTTATTTTTACCGATATTGCTCCCATTAAAAGTCCATCAACATATTATGGCTAACAATGTCGTAGTACCTCAATAATCTGTTCTCTCTGTTATTGTGTTCTTGCTGCATATTACCAGTATAGGTAACGTTTTGCTTAAGCATGGTATCAAAAGCTATAATACAAACTTAACTAAGTATTCTACCTACCCCGATGATGATACCATTATTATTTTAGTAATTGTAATCTTAATAAGAATTTGGAAACTGTATGTTAATTAGAAAAGTTAATAGAATCTGTATAATTGATTATTGCCTAGTAATATTGTATTGAAATAACTTAATTAGTAATGTTTTAATGTAAGTCTACGTGCAAGGATGTTGACAAGTTTTTGTGAGCTAAAAATTCGCATTATCTATGTTTAAGTGTGCGAGTGTTTATACATTTTAAAGGTATAAGCACTCGTATTTATATAAAAACGTTACGTCGTTTATAATAAAATATGCATTTTATATCCGAATATGATCTTTGTTCGGCTTCGTTACAATGTTTAGATTACATTCCAAACAGGTTTCTATCGTAATCGTTTTTTAAATATTACTATAAATACTTGTAATGACTTCTTGTCCCTAAATAAATGTTCTTTGGGAGAAACTAGTCCACTCACAACTCAGGGTATCCTAGTGTGATGAAAGACAACTTTCATGTTATGTATATTATTATATAGACATATTATTTAGATAAATGCTACTCATATGATGTTAAAATTCTTTATATGTGTCTGATTTATGTACTTGTTTTTTTCACAATAAACATTACTATACATCATTGGGAAGCAGTAGAAAGATGGATCAAGATAAAGTTAAGTACCTACATCAGTCATTGACACTCAAATCTAGTTTCAAAATGTGTAGCTCTCAAATTCAAGGTTGCGTTGCACCTACGCTGAGAAAAATCTAAAGCGCCCTAATGACGGCCAATTTATATGGTATCAAGGCAAAATACCGACCAAACGTAAATACGTATAAAAACGCCTTCCAACTAGAAGGCGTTAAACGAGGTCAGTGAAGGCGAATGTTTCTTTTCGTCTTCATTTAAGGTGTATTTTGTGGTCTTTCTTAAATATTGACTTATCGATGAGGCTGATTAAGTTGTACGTTATAGTGATAATCACCGTATATAAACCGCCGTAAATGTAAGGTATATTTTATGGTCAATACAACAATATCAATTCGGAAAATACTTTACGGAAGGCGTTTTTTGACGGTTGTGTTTATTATAAAACATGGTACATCTTTATTGATTTCGCTTTGCGTGGAGAAAATCATCTTAAGAGTTGTGAATTCATCTTGCGTAGTTACAATTCAACGGTAAAAGGTAAAATTTGATTTAAGCTCCAAAGCAGTTTTTCTCAGTGTACGTTAAGTCTAGGGCTAAATTAGTATATTAATTAATAGTACTATTAATTCGAAGAGTCCGGAAACCACACGGTACTTTCACATCGGGACAGTTTTCAAACATTTATCAAGCTAAATTCTGGAACTGTATGAAATATTGCAGCCATCTCTACTTAGTCTATAGGATGGCTCAGTTCGTAGCTTTGAACGCCATTGATAAATCGAGAAAAATCTCGGTAGCTACAGAGCTTTAGTAGAGGCTAGTTAGTAGAGCTAGACTGAGAGAGGGTAGTTAGAAGAGTTTCGAGCATAAGCCAAAAGCAATCTATATTTATTCGCTCGTTCGTTGTTACTCGATATCCATTCGTGGAGAATCTGCAACCAATGTGCATTATCTTATTCCCCATTTTCTTTCTTTTATCACAAGATGCACGCAAAGCGACAACCATAACGTTGTCAATAGTAACAAAACAGGCGTTTTCCTTATAGATTAATTTGGGCGTACGGCTAAAGAAAGAATCACCTTACCAGCATCTTTGTTCCGTAATCAATACATATAGTATCCAAGTTATACAAATAGTGAACAGATATGCCTTTCTTCTAAACAAGTATCATAGCATAAACCGTCATCCCTCTCTATCAGGAACAGAACAAAAATTGTTTTGTATATACATTTACGTACCACTAAAATTACAAAATGTCAAGGAAATTATCGGTAACTTACCAATATCTATAGGTACAGTCGCCTGCAATAAGAAGTAAAAAGTAATTTTCAAAATAATGTGATGTCGCTAAGTTATTAATTAATCGAAGTTAACATAAACATGAGTAAAAATATTCAACCTATTCTTTGATTTTAAGATACTTCTGATTATATAGAGAAAAACCGAACTCTTTGCTACTATTTTGAAAATTGCAATGTGTATACTTCTTATTGCAGGCGACTGTACACTCTATGAATGAGAGTGAACCAACTCTTTTTATGTGATTGTGACGGAACAATCACGAGGCCCACCTGATGTTAAGCGGACTAACCTCTGCCTATAACAGATGCACTTCGTCCGAACGAATTGCACCCCGTCCGAACGAATTGCACTCCGCACTGATATATACTGGTAAGTCTCATGTGCCTGTAATTTTTCAGGCTCTCAAAGACTGCTGTCGGTGGACAAAGATAACTAGAATGGATCTCGCGTTTCCTGTATAAACCTGTGATACGCTCGTTTACTTTTTTACCCAGGGGGACCATAAACATAGTAAGAACGTACGCTAAGCCCATTTCACAGACCGTTATAGACATAAAAGCACGGGGCCATGTGGAAGTTCCGTGTTCCGTCCAGGTGGAGAAACTAAAGGTAGAACACGGGGCTGTACCCAATAAATACCTGTAGTCCCACCAGGTTCTTTCATCTGTGACCCAGGTTACAATATAAAACTGCTCAGATGGACCACGGTTATGAAATCTCTACAATGAACTCTTCCTATGTACCTCTTCCTATATACGAGTAGATAGGTGAAACAAATCAACAGCAAACACACGGTTGTTTCCTATCTTAGCCGTCGTTAAAAAAAAATATTACCTCTCTACCATAGCACGGAACCTTAGTATAGTATATAATTACATACTTCCATGATTTTATGCTAGACATGCGGATCAATATATATACGAATTTGTTTTAGGTCTCGCATATTACCTACTCATAAGTAAGGTAAGACACCAATGGTTTTGCTTGGAATTTGATGGGAGTGCTACATCATTTTTTGTGGGTTCCGTTGCATGATAAGTGGGATCTGTTTTATTGGATCGGATGGGACCGACCCTATGTGTCTAACAAAACAAAGGACTACACATGAACGTAACAAATTGTCTCGCTTACAACACAGGACAACAATGATTGTAAAAAGTTTTGGCTTCTGGTATATAGGCGGCTGCCTTCCTGACACCAGTCTTCCTTAGGAATGCCACTTTTGGTAATTTACAGTTGTGCGATCAATATGCTGTTGCAGTCAACACCCCACTCACATCGACGTGAGTGGTAGCGCTGCTCATTGGGCTAGTGATTATATATACTTTTTCACATTTTATATTCCTTGCATAAATGAATAAATATTAATTTGTTAGTAACATGGGTATGATGGTTCTATAACTATGAAAAATAGTATATGTAACATATTTATCTAGGTACATATTAGGTCCTTACATATGAAATTGGCGTTTTTCGTACTGGCCACTTTAATCACGAATTTCTCCTCTTTGGTAAGGAATTCCAAATTCAAATTTGTACAGCTATAGACTCATGTATTTGTGCTTCGATGATCGTCATTCATTTGTTTTTTTTCTTCTGTTTTTTTCTGTTTGCGTCACTCATTTTACAAAATGGAAAACCTTAAATATCGCATTATTTACGAGTACGAGTTCCGCCGTGGCACTAGTGCTGCGGAAACAACTCGAAGGGTGAATGATGTGTATGGCGGTCGTGTTGCAAAAGAAAACACAGTTCGTTTTGTATAGACAATATATTGTATAGACAACTTTTTGTACAATACTCGTGCCTCTTCCTGCGAAATAATAGAACTAGCTATATCTGACCATACAGGTCAATATTTTAAATGTCCTGTAAAAACATTTTTTCCCCTAAAATTTTGGTACGTTTCGACGAGATTATTGCAAAGATAATATGGAAAAATTTAAAAATAATCTAATGAAACTCACTTTTAGTGAAGCCATGAGTAGCTCCGATTCTAATGAGGCATTCAATAATTTTTTCGACATTTTTAAATTGCTCTATGACCTCTGTTTCCCCGTGATACGGATAAAGAATTATGTATATAAAAAGCCTAAATGGATAAGTAAAGGAATCAAACTGTGCACAAAACGTAAAAGAAATATGCTCTGGAAGTACAGAAAATGTCCAAATATAAACAATTATAACTCATTTAAATTATATTCAAAGAGATTGAAAAATATCATAAAATTAACAAAAAAGTCTAAAAACAATCATACCATTAAAATGGCGACTAACAAGTCAAAAGCGACTTGGAGTATTATAAATAATTTAAAAACTAAGACCCCAAAAATTGACATTAATAATAATATATTGACTAATCCAAGTGACACACACAGCTCAAGCATTTAACAATTTCTTTGTGAATCAAGCAAATTCAACTCAATGTAGTACATATAACCAAAATAACTGGAATATGCCTAAATCTTTATTTATGAGCCCTTCAACTCCAAGTGACATACTCAATATTATCAGAGGTCTTAAAAATACTAACAGCACGGGATATGACGATATAAACACAAAAGTTATAAAATATGTAGCCACTATAATATGTCCTGTAATAATTAATTAACATGAATAATTATAGACCAGTAGCTTTAGTTCCAATATTTTCTAAGATTGTAGAAAAGTTTATTCATGCCAGTCTTTACTCATACTGTGAAAAATATGAATTATTAGTCAATGAACAAATAGGTTTTCGTAAAAACAAATCAATAAATTTAGCTATATATAACTTTCTTAAAATTATAACGGCCAGCTGTGATAAAAAAGTTCCGGTGTGTGCTATGTACATGGACCTAAAAAAAGCCTTTGATTATGTTGATCACAAGTTGCTGCTTGATAAATTAGAGAGGTATGGAGTTCGGGGTAATATTTTAAATCTAATAAAAAGTTATCTCCAAAATAGGTATCAGATAACGCAAGTTACTAGGTTAAGTTTAAAATCTAAAACAGAAGAAATTTATTCATCTGATGCTAAAATTGTAAAATACGGTGTTCCTCAGGGGAGCGTTCTTGGTCCACTCCTCTTTATACTATACATTAATGACTTGCCTAGTATTGTAAACCACCCCATGGTACTCTTTGCTGATGATAGCACTATTATGTTCGTTGGTAAGAATCAGATACCAATTGAAAAAGTCATTACATCAGCTTTGGATAATATCACTGACTGGTTAAAATCAAATAACCTAATATTAAATTTAGACAAGACCAATATAATGACATTTAAAATAAGCAAAAACACAGATTTGACATTAAAAATTAATTATATGAATAAGGACATTGAGAATGTAACATTAACAAAATTTTTAGGACTTATTATTGACTCTAACCTCAAGTGGAAAATGCATGCACAGTCAGTATGCACCAAACTTAGTAGTTTTTCATATGCATTATACATGCTGTCAAAAGTTGTAGGTCGACCAGCAGTGCTTATGTCGTATCACGCCAATGTAACGTGTACGATCCGCTACGGGGTTATATTTTGGGGTAATTGTTCGGAGAGGGAAGTGATATTCAAAGCTCAAAAGAAGTGTGTTAGATCAGTCTGCCAATTACAAACTACTGACTCATGTAAGCCGTATTTTATGGAGTTAAATATATTGACATTTCCCTGTTTATATATTTATGAAGTAGTATTATTTGTAAGAAATAATTTGAATCTGTTCATCAATCTCAGAAGTGAACGGCATAAAAAGAGAATCCGGACACTTCCCCGCACAACTACTTTTTATAGCAACAGCGTGTTTGGTATGGCCCCTAGGTTATACAATCATTTACCAAAATTGATACTGGAATCAGAGTGCGTCATGTTATTTAAGAGAAATTTGTTTAAATTTTTGGTATCGAAATGTTATTACACTATTCAAGAATATTTAAATGATAAATTTGTATAAGCTGATATAATGAAAAATAAATAATACCTAATTGACAAATGTATGTAATATTAAAATTTGTAAATAAGTATTAATAATGTAATGTAACTGACATAAAATTAAATCTTTCCCATGTATCTTTGAAGGTTAGAATGTAAACTTTGACATTTTCATTTTGAAACTAATTATTTTCCTAATTGGAAAAGTCACCTTGACAATTTTAATGTATGATTTTGCATACCATTATGGTGGAATGTGGAGCACTGCCTATTTTCTGTAATACCTTGTACACATACCCATGTTCAAGCAAATAAATAATTTTGAATTTGAATTTGAATTTGAATTCGTTTTTGGTTCCAACGTTTTCGTTCTGGAAATTTCGACCTGCAGAACAAGCCCCGTGGACGGCCTGAGACTCAAGTTGATAATGAAGAGTTGAAGGCTATTGTGGAAGCGGATCCATCGCAAACCACGTCCGAGTTAGCTGCAGGCTGCGATGTTAGTGATAAAACTGTTTTAATTCACTTGAAGCAAATTGGGAAGATTAAAAAGCTTGAAAGGTGGGTACCTCACGAATTGACTGAAACAAACCGGCAAACGCGCGTCGACTGCTGCGTTACATTACTAAACCGGAACAATAATGAAGGTATTTTAAACCGAATCATTACCTGTGATGAAAAATGGGTTCTTTACGATAATCGGAAGCGCTCAGCGCAATGGTTAGATCCTGGCCAGCCAGCCAAATCCTGCCCCAAGCGAAAATTAACCCCAAAAAAGTTACTTGTAAGCGTTTGGTGGACTAGTGCCGGTATTGTTCATTACAGTTTTTTCAAATCTGGCCAGACTATTACGGCTGATGTCTATTGTCAGGAATTGCAAACCATGATGGAAAAGCTAGCGGCTAAACAACCTAGGCTGGTCAATCGCTCCACGCCACTGCTGCTTCACGACAACGCTAGACCACACACTGCGCTACAGACGGCTACTAAATTAGAAGAGCTTCAATTGGAAAGTCTAAGACATCCTCCGTACTCCCCGGACCTTGCTCCAACAGATTACCATTTTTTTCGAAATTTGGATAACTTCTTGCAAGGGAAAAAATTCAACTCCGATGGGGCAGTCCAAATCGCCTTCAAAGATTTTATTGATTCCCGTCCGACTGGTTTTTTTAGTAAAGGGATCAATGAACTACCTATGAGATGGCAAAAGTGCATAGAAAATAATGGTTCATACTTTGATTAATTAAATATATTATATTAAAAAATATTCGACTTTTTGTTCCTCCCATACAAAACGCCAATTTCATATGTAAGGACCTAATATTTTACCTTTCGGCATTGGTACAAATATTCTTATAATATACAGTTATCATTAAGCATTGGGATTTATACTAATTGTCAAAACTCAATTCGTTGTAATAAAATAGTCAAATTAAATATAACTTAGTTTAAAATGTCAATTTTATCTGTAATATACAATAAAAACATAAAAAACTATTTTATCGCAGCATCTTTCAAAGCGTGACAAGTAAAATATTGTTTTAAATAACATTTATAATATTCGGCATTAGGGAAATAATTAGATAAAATATCTATCAAATAGTCGTAAAGAAAATAACAAGACTTAAAATTATGTTATCTTAGGTTTTCCCGATTATTACACATATATGACTCTGGTAGTCTAGTGATTCTCAGTCACGATCACTGCAAAGTGTTTGAAACGTCGGGACAAAAATAATGATAAATACCGTTCAAATTGTTTACCTTTAACTAAGACTTAAAATGACGTCAAAGTATTGTTGTGCAAAACATGGTTACGAAAGAGGAAAAGCCAAAAGAATAACTATACCATTGTTCCAATTCCTATTATTAAGGTTGAACTGGCCGGTCACTTCTCCATACAAACGTCGTAGGGTGATTACTCCCTCATTTGAGATTTTAAGTCCAAATTTAAGCATGATATCAATTGATATCGTCATTATCTGGGCTTGTATGATGCCAACATTTTAAAAAGATAATTAAGTTGTATGTTATGAGCCTCTAAAACTTTATATGAAAATGTTTCGAGGCTCATAATTCTCAAGTTAATTATTTAATTATAATTTCGGCATCATACAAGCCTAGATAATGACCAGATCAATCAGTATTATGCTATATATTGGACCTGAATCCTCAAATAAGGGAGTGATCACCCAACGGCGTTTGTATGGAAATCGGGCCGGCCAGTTCACCCTTAACTCAAAAAACCTAGTATGTACGTGATGGTAGGTATGCAAACGTTTGACTGACAAAAGGCTTATGTATTTCAATTTTGTTTGTTTCTACGCATGCGTCTCTCCTTACTTACGTTACAAAATTACAACGAAAGGAAAAAATATATATCCCTCACATGGCTATAATTTTCTCTCGTATTTTTTTAATGACAAAAAGCTTATTCGTTTCTCGATCACACTTGATTCAATGTAACATTGACCAGAACAAGCTTTTCGCTGTTAATGGGAGTCATAGATGAGGCTAAGCGTGATTACAGCCATAATATTATAAGAGGCGGATATATGGAAAATCTGAACCAGCCATACTCTCCCCTATGACATCCTAGCTATCGTCCTCAACAACAAGTAGGTACAAGTACTGCCTACGCACAGTGGTAGATCTATGCTTTTAAACTGAGAGCTTTGTGCCTAGCCGTAGACTAAGCTGCTCATCCAAAGCTGTAGAGTGCAGACTGTACCAGATGATCAATAGATTCAGGCGTTACTTTGCGAAAATCCATATTTAATAACAACAAATATTTTTAAATTATTTTATGAAAACATCAAATTAATATTTTAATAAAACACTTAAAAAATACAAAACTATATCTAGTGACAATTCCGCCTAATTTTCCTGTTAAGCCGACGTGACGTCACAAACGCCACGCAGCCAAACCGGAAGAATTTTCGACGCGTTTCGATTCTACACGAAGCATCCTCAGGAGGTCTGGACTCTACGAGCGCACGATCGAGAATTCAAGATTTCTTTCAAATAGGCGGAATTGTCGCTAGATATAGTTTTGTATTTTATAAGTGTTTTATTAAAATATTAATTTGATGTTTTCATAAAATATTTTAATATATTTGTTATTATTGTACTAGATGAATCAAAAGAAGCGGAGGACAGATTCAAGTTTACGTTTTGGGCTACTTATTATTTAAATAGGCAAGCGGGCACTTTCCACTGCAGCTATGTGCCCTCAACAATGAAACCAAGTGAATGATAAGAATTGAAGGTAAGAGGTCAGATGATGATGGAACTCTAGTATTATCTGGTCTGGTATACGCCCCAGACCATGCTATGGTAACAGGATATGTTCACTGCCTATTTGTTTAACTTGCTGTAGAGACTTGAGATGGGCCGAACATGGGTTTCACCGAATACGAATATTCGGCCGAATGTTCGGTAAGACTTTTACCGAACCGAATATTCGGCCGAATGTTCGGCATAACTGATTACCTTACGTTAACAATACAGGTCTGAACTTGTTCACGCAAAGCGCGTGGACGGGCGCCGTACCCTCCCGCCTGCTTCCCGGTAATTGATTGATTTCTCAAATGATATAAATAGCTATCACGTTTTTCTTAAAAAACAACTATTTTAGATTAAACAACAAGACAAAAACTGATTATTTTGAATAAAAAAAATTCGCTATACTACTATGGATCATATTTCTAGTTTGTACACTTCAAGGACAAACTAGAAATATGATTCATAGTCTGTTGAAATATTGCAATTTGAATACGCAACTCTTTCTTAAAATCAATAAAAATAAAAACAAACTTGCTTGATTTTTCACTGTAATGATCACATTTAAATGTTATTTTATTTTAAAGATTACACAGTATTTTAACCCCAAAACAGCTACATACCAATTTTTAATTACCATCTTTTTATCTGCTGTTATTGGAAATACAGCTACAGACATAAACCATAAAGCTGCACAGCAAATTAAATACCACATTAAAATAAAATATAGGATACATTTAACACTCAACTCATGATCAAAATACACGGCTTAATACCGTGAAAACTGAGTACCCCTTTGCCGAATATTCGGCCGAATACGAATATTCGGCAAACTTGCCGAATACCGAATATAAAACGAATATTCGGCCCATCCCTAGTAGAGACCCTGGTACGATGGTTACTAAGTCAAACCAGATAGTCTCAGGGATCTCAGAACCTATGCACACTTTGCTGAAAAGTTGAGCTTCGCGATCCAACTAGGTCGTAAAATTCTTCAAATCATGATCATTATTTATCACTTATCATCATTCCCACGACTTGATCATATCTCTGTTTTTACCTCTCATATATTAGCCTTTGACCACTATCTCACCTGATGGTAAATGATGATGTGGTCGAAGATATTGTTAAGGCTAATCTAGAAGTTCTGGCTCTCAAGGACAGCTGCCGGAACACACCGTTAGGCTTGGCGACAGATTTTCTAGTTGAGGGTGGTAGCTAGCCAGGTGGGCATTCGCAAAATGCCCTACCACCATGCTATAACCGACGGCTTAACGTGCCCTCCAAAGCACGGAAGCGCTCAGTAGTAATGTCACTAGCGGACACCCATCCAACTCATGGCCGCGGCGGACGTTGCTTTACTTTGCTGATCGGTTAGGTACAGCTAATCAAACTTCGGTACGAGCGCTTCAAGATGATTTCCATGCCACATTTAGGTACCTATACTTACAAGTTTATAAGTACCTACCTACATAAAGGCACATGGCAGCGTGGCAATTATTACATATTCACATTCCTATAATCAACATAGGTAGGTACAAATCAAGTAGAATTACGGGCAAAGGCCAATTTTTATCTGATGTTATGTATAGTATACCAATGATGACAGATTGGAATGTACTGATGAACGTAGTAGGTATATATATATATATATAATACATAGGAAGGTGGTAGGTCTCTGTAGCAAGAGTCTGTCATGGTAGGTACCACAAGGTACTTTCGTTATATTGAAATACCGAGTGTTCAAACACGTTGAAATTTTGCATGCTTTTAAGCCTAAAATCATCCATGAATCAATCAATGATTTTAGATTCATGCTTCGAGCTAATGATCAAGGATTCGATCAATCCTGTATTGTGTAAATTAAACAGCACCTACGATGACTAGTTCTCCACGTGCTTGTTCACGCGGCGTGGCAGTGTGATATTAACTACGTATTTGATTGTGATGCTGATGACCCATAACTTGTGGACTTGTGACAAGGGCCAATCTACAGAGGTTAATAAATTAATGTCATCAAATCATTTTCTTAGTATTATTTCCTCAATTACTAAATAATGGCTATTAAAGAATAATATTAGTACTTAGACATTGTTGCAAACTAAAAATAAAAGTGGTCTATATTGACCACTTTTGTTTTTTTTTTTTTTTTATCAAATCCATTAAAATATTTGAATAGTTAACGGCATCGCCCTTGCGTTCTTTGAACCGTCTATAGAAGTAATTTTCACAAAACGTGCCATTAAGGTGGTTATTGTAAAAATCGTATTAAAATTTGTGAAAATACAAAGCTTCTTTGTTTTAATCACAGCCAATTAATTAAGTATAGAATCGGTGTTTTCAGTATTTGTTTTATATATAGTGTAGGTACTATATGTAGAAGGTATATAGATTAATTAGGACGTAATTCCCGACTAATGGCTGATAGTTTCGTTTTTTTAAATACCCTCTAACAATAATGGTCTACAAAAGACAACAATGCTTTTGTCTACACTTTTAGAGATAACCTTATCAGATACCTCGAAGTAATATATTTGTGTACTTTCCTCCAGTAGCTCTAGACTCTAGATGAAGATATCATACAACCTAATTCTCTATGGGCTACCTTTGTTGGATCCCGATGAAAATTATTTACCTAATCCACAAAATTACGATTTACGAAAATTGGGGGCCTTCAAAATTTTACATTTTGGACTATTTTGGTCACTTGATCAGCATATATTAAAAACTGAAACTTTTTCAGTAGGTACATTACATACCATATCCTCTACAGCAAAAAATACTTAGGACATCAATTTATAATTATTTTTGAAATTCTGTTTAAATCCCACTTTTGGTTTTAATTTACGAGCTGTAAGAATATATATAACGGAACTGATTTGCACTGGGCCAGTTTTTAAGGATTATTCTATTTAAAAATAATAAGGGGATTACTATTTTCATAACAAGGTAGAATAACTTCTTAAAAAAGGATAATACTGAATATTCGTTATTTGAACATTTATTATAATATATAAAACTTATTCTATTCCAGTAGATAAATAAAAAAGTATTGTACAAATCGTCTTTAACTCTTATCGAAAGGATTAATTTTAATTTATACTTGATAAAGTTTGTAGTGAATTTTTTTTTTATCATATTATAATTAAATGCAGTAAATCAATGGTATATATTTTCCAATTTCAATTTCTTACATAGTACTTAGTTTAACATTCCTTCTTCAAATATTTAATTAGACTACATACTTAACCTTATTCTATCATTAACAATGAAACTAGAAAAAATGTTTTTTTATAAAAAGAAATTGATCAATATAAATGCCAAAATTACAGCAAATGGTTGGACCAATTATAGTCTCAATTTTATTTAATAATTTTCCTAATATTAACTAGAAACTAATTTCAACTAATCACATTTTTTTTATTTTTTTTTTTATGCCTGATAGGTTAGCCTTTGACCACTATCTCACCTGATGGTAAGTGATGATGTGGTCGAAGATGTTGTTCAGGCTAACCTAGAAGTACTGGCTCTCAAGGACAGCTGCCGGAACACACCGTTAGGTGCTTGGCGACAGACTTTCTACTTGAGGGTGGTAGCTAGCCAGGCGGGCATTTGCAAAATGCCCTACCACCATGCTATAACGACTGCCATCCTAAGACGACAACCGGGACCGACGGCTTAACGTGCCCTCCGAAGCAAGGAAACGCTCAGTAGTAATGTCACTAGCGGTCACCCATCCAACTCCTGACCGCGCGCGACGTTGCTTAACTTTGCTGATCGGTTGAGAACAGCTAAGTAAACTTCGCTACGAGCGCTTCAAAATAATTATATTCAATTATATTCTGCATATTCACACTGCTTCACTTATAATGGGGCCCATTCATTAGGCACCCCCATTAAACTTTCTGGTTTACCATAGTGGGTCAGCCGATGCCTAAGGATTAATAGAATGTAGGTAAACCCAGGTTATTTTTTCCAAACAATGCAAGTGGAAGAAAACCTTACTTGCAATCTAAAGTTAAGGTACTAACTACCTGGTAGGATGTACCAGCAAGCAATTACTATTATAAAGTTGAGGAAATTCTGGACGGACAAACAAAATGAAAATGTTATGCACTACTAAGCATAAAAAATTGTTGCCTTACCTAATTAAGTTATAACTTACTTGATAAGACTACATACAAGCTTAACATACTCAATAATTATTGTACAATACTTTGAACATCAATTAATAATAATGCCTACTTACATTTATTTTGTGTGTATAGTCTAAATAAATATTTGTGTGTAAATTGTTCGAAATTAAAACTTATTTTAAATATTTTGATTGTTATATAAATCAAAAATTATTTAATAATGTGATAATCTCTCTGTTTAATACAAAAGGTGAAGGTGACCTACACAATTTAATTTAAACAAAATGACATAGCTACAGCCCTAGTGCAACATGTCAAGTGAACAAAGCCAATAATTTGATATTTGCCCATTAACTTAACATACCTTACTAACAATATCATAACAAAACATGATAACACCTAATTAGGTTTCTAGAGGAATGATAACATTAAATAGTTGTGTTTGGGTGACTAATTATTATGTCCTATTCAAAGTTTTATTTAAATTTAGATATGTCCAATGTCAATTGAATTTTCTTTTCACTGAAAGTCAGTCTTTTGAATATCCCCAAATGCTAATGAACACAGTGGGTCAAATCTGCATATAATACAGCATGTTTAATTATGTCACATTTTAGTAGTGGCCTCTAATGAGCGCAGCAATGGCGCACGGGCCATATACTAGAAACGATCCTTTGAAGCATGCAAGTCCGGGTTGGTGAGGTATTGCAGCTCCTGCAATTCCTGGAACTTTTCATGGTCCCGAATGTGTGCATAATTTGCAGACAGGCACATCAAGTAATGCACTAAACTCAATATTACTAGAATACAGGAGACCATCGCCAATATGAACATAAATTCAGCCTTCTCAACATAATCCTTGCAAAATAGTTTCACTTTGTGCGCCTCACATATTCTCATATCTTCCTGTTTGACACTTGAAGGGAACATGAAGTCAAATTGAGTAAAGTCAATACATGTAGACAAGTCTATGTTTTTTGGTTTTGAACACAATTTCCAGAAAATTGTGAAGAGGAATGTCGTTATGACAAGGAACCCCAGTAGAATGATCCATACAAATGTCAGAATATAGGTGATAATCATGAATATAGCGCAGGATATCCGGCCACCGACTCTTGCTCGCCATGCTCGGTACACTCTCTGTCGAGTGGCACCTGTTGTAAGGCATCCTAAACAAAGGAGCATGAATCCGAGCGCTGCCATGCAGGCGCTACCAACTATGAAAATCATTTGAAGAGCTTCGATCCACATAAGTCTGAAGTGAAATACCTCGTCGAACATCAGTATGGAGAGAGCGGAACCACGGTACATGGTGCCACAAAATACACCCACGCCCAAGCAGCACATAATCGTCGCGATCAGAGTCGCGTGCGGCACCCTCGTGAGACATGCCTGACAGCCGTCGCCCATTTTCACTTGAGTAAATAACGTACACGTTTACTATTATAATAATATTGGACCGAAGAAACAGACACTTAACGCTTATTTTATGAAAGTATGTAGTATTGTTTTCAAGTGGATTGAAGAGAACGTCGAACACGTAAATAGATAGTGATGCATGTCGATGATAAACCGATTATTCGAGAATCGATTAAATTTGAAAAATGTATTTTGAGATATCTAATATATTATTTTATATGCTCGGTCAAAGACAGGCAATAAAATTACGAGTACTATTTTATTGTTCGCTTTTGGTCATACTTTTGGTGATTCGGAGCTCGCTCCTGTAGCAGGCAAGTAGAAGTAGTCTATGATTTGCATCTCATTAATAATTTTGTCATATCAGTATAAATTTTTTAATTGTTATTGCTACAATGAATCTTATGATAAAAATACAAATAGATTTGATGATAATAGGTACTTAGATGTTAATGATATCCTTGGTTGCTTTGTTTACAATCAATCCTCTCATCCTGAACCTATACCTTTTATATACTATTGATGCTGAACTTAGCCTATACAAGAATCTTTATTAATCCTTACTCATATTATAAACGCGAATATTTGTATGTACGAATGTCTATTGTCTGTATGGGCTGTAACTCTTTCACGCCAAAACGACTGAATGGATTATAATGAAACTTTACAATAATATAGCTTATACATCAGAATAACAGATATACAGGCTATAATTTATAGAGATAATGTGTGGATTGTCAAAAATATAACGATAAGTGTTAAGTAGAAACATGTTTTGCCTATGCGATCTTTTCTGGCGCGCGCTGTAAAAACCTGTAGTGTCACACGTACATAATGAATAATGAAAATGTTTCTCTTAAATGGTCCTAAAAAAACCGCGATAGCATATATCTATCTTTTATGTGTAAGCCATCATCGGTAAAATAGTGAACCAGATATACTATAAAAAATATAATTTATTTGTAATACATATTTGGTAGTAACAAATTGATCCTTTTCAAACTAATATTATAAAGGCGGACGTTTTTGAGTGTGTTTGTATACTTATTACTCCTTTTCGCTCAAACGGCTGCACCGATTTTGATGAAATTTATTGACAGATAACTCTTTATTGAAAACACCATAATAACAACAATAAACTTATTACTAAAACATAATTTAAAACCAAGTGTATCAATGGGTGGTCTTATCACTCAGAGCGATCTCTTCCAGAGTCAAAATAAATAACTGATGTTACCAAATGATTAACTAATTAAACAAAAACTACATATATAAATGAATGCACATATCTATTAATATAATTATAAATACTTATATTATTATAATAAATGAATATACGAGTATACACATATAATTAATTAAAGTATGTTAAACACAATTAAATCAAAAAGGAGTAACTAGTTTGTACCATAATGTCCATGTTTATAGAAATGTAGAGCAAGAGATAATAGTTTTTGACTTGATCTTTGAAGTATTACAATGAAGGAGCACATTTAATTTCTAGCGGTAGTGGATTACACAGTAAGGCAGTTTCAGCGGCAAATGAAAAGTGATAAAAAGTTGTTTGCAGGTTCTTGTAGCGTTAAGTTTTTTAATGACCGTAAATACAGAGAATGGGCAGAGAGAAGAAATTTAAATTGTTACTTGAGGTAGCACGGGGATAAGGGTTTGAACAGAATACTATAAAGGAGCGATACTATATGAGCATTCCTACGAATAGGGAGCCACTTGAGCTTATTACGAAAATCGGAGACCAGATAATATTTGCGTAAGCCTATATAAATCTTATACATAAATATATGTGGTATAGAGGTAGATAAGGGGCTGGGTACAACATATCATACGATTTATCATCATCATCCATCACTACGCTGATGTAACCGTGGGGCGCAGCTAGTTCATTTATAAAATTGTTATTCTATATCCTAAAACATTTTCCTCATACGTGTTTTAAAAATGTTTGTTTCTCTGTAAGAATGAATATCTAGGAGCTGTCTTTGAAAATATAGGAGTTCGAATAAATATAAGTACGTTAAATTTCATAACGTAACGGAAAAAAACAGTTTTAGATGACATTTTTTTTTAGGTCGATTGATTTCAGAATAGATCTTGGTGAGTTGTAATGAGTTCGATTCTAGAATCGTTTATTTTTAACACGAATGGATGTGCATCCCTAATGGACAGTCGTAATTCATTTGACATTTCCTAATAACGGGTACGTTTACTGACGTTGAGTCATATTTTCTCGGTGAGTCATGTCAACATTATGATTTTTTAGTAATCTTAAAGGGAGCCAATAATACACGACCACAATAATGTACGACCAATATTGTACGGACGATAATGCACGGCCTGATATTACGTGTACATGGATTCGAAATATTTGGTCGGCTTTTATTGGTCGCGTATTATTGCCCGTACAAAATCGGTCCGGACTGATAATGCACGGCCGATATTGTACAGCCAATAATACGTGTACAGGCTTCCAATTATTGGGTGTGCTTTATCAGGCCGTGTCAATAATTTACGACCGAATAATGTACGGCCAATAATACGAGACCAACCATAGACAAACTAAATCTCTTTCATGCCTCGTTTAACTAGGAGAGTGTAAAGAACGAACACATTATAACTTCATATGTTCACATTGGAATCGTATGATTTGTACATTTACCACCACGATATTATGATTATGTTTCCACAAACAAACTAATTTATGACTGTAAGAGCTAAGGCGTTCTACTTGATATACATATCTTTTTATGAAAATTATAAACTTAATGCTTTAAGTTATAGATAATTTTAATACGTTTTTGTACATGTATTTTTTATTAGTCTAAATGTTAGTAAGTTTGGAAATATTTATTTATTATAAAATATGGGATTTGGTTCGATGTGTGCACCCAATGGCACCAAACCAGGGGCTTCTACAGCTTAAACCAAGGGTGCACACAATAAACTACAACTTTTGTTATTTCATATTTACAATATTCTTTCTTTATTCTTCTCTCCACAAAGGTATCTTAATTTATTAAAGATTATGTGATACTTATATTTACACGTATCACACGTATACCTGTGTTGTGAGAGACTGGTGCCTGAGTTAGGTTTAAAAACCTGTATTACAAGTCACCAGGGCCCCCAATCCGCAGATTATAGGTGAAAAAGTGAAAAGTGCATTTATGGAAATAGATAACGGAAAGTACAATAAGGAGTGAGTATTCTAATATTACTACATATAATGCATGTTTGAATGTGTGTATTTTGTTTTAAAATGTGTCTGTATGTGAGGGAATCATGTGAGTGTAGAGTGTTGAAAAGAGTTAATGAGACAGTGAGAGAGGACAGTTTTTTATTTTTATTTTTAAATAGCATCTGTTATCAGGAGTTTTAATCAACACTTCCATGATAGAAGATTTTATGAGTAATTTTGATGAGTCTATTTGATTTACGGTATGCACAATTATGATCAATTTAGAACTTCAAGTATTTTTTCTGTTGTTTCATAATCGAGGGTTTTTAACAAGGTCGTTATTTTTTTGTTGCAACTATAACTATGTAATGGGTATATTTCTAACCTACTATTAAATTTGTTGTATAAGTATGGACCAAGGAAACAGAAGAAATTATGGGATAGCATGGTACGAAACTTATTCGTAGGACAAACGGTACCCGTGCGGCGTTTAACGTTTAAAAGATCCGGCTCGTATCCAGAGAGAGAGTGTTGTTTGAGAATGGTTCTCAATACAAAGGTCTGCCTTACCGTGAGAACGTTCCAATCTTTGTAAAGTTGAGTGGTAGGAAATCGGTAAGGGAGCCCAGCACCAACTTTGAGGACGGCTCGTTGTGCCCTTTCCAGCCTGATTAGATAAGTCTTAGCGGCGCCTCCCCAAGAGGTGATGCAGTATTCCATAATAGGTTGACAGAGGGCACTATATACCATTTTAATTGTGTCACGGTCAGCAATTTGCCTTAAAGATTTAAAAATATATATGAGTTTACGCGTACGAGAGACAAGAATATCAATGTGGGGTTTAAAATTTAGAGTTTGATCTATAGTGACACCTAGGTACTTAAAGGAATCGGTTCTCTGAAGGGGCTTGCACTGACATCGTATGGAAACTTCGTTGCAGACGTGGGCAGTAATATTAAAATTGGATGGCGGTAATTGGTTTGATTTGAAGGCAAAGGTCATGTACTTAGTTTTAGAAACGTTGAGCGTGAGAACGTTATTATTAAGCCACATACAAACTTGATTTAGACCACGTTGGGCTACAGAGAAGACTTCAGACTTCAGTCCAGTTGTCTCCGCTAAAGAAAAGTGCCGTGTCATCGGCAAATGTTAGAATTTTTCCTTTCTGAAGCTGGATATTACAAAGGCTATTTATGTAGGTAAGAAACAGGGTAGGGCCAACGATACTACCCTGCGGCACGCCATAAACTACCCTTTCTTCATCGCTAATCCAGTGGTCTATCTTAACACGCTGCTTACGATCAGTTAAATAGCTCTTGAAGAGTTCCAGGGGTAATCCTCGGACTCCAAAGCCTTCCAACTTACTTAACAGATGAGGGATAGAGACTGTGTCAAATGCTCTGGCTAGATCAAGAAACACTACTACGCATTTCTTTTTACCATCTAAATTTGTAATAACTGAGTTAACAAGCACATCAACAGCATGATTCGTAGACAGACCAGAACGAAAGCCGTATTGAGAGTTGGAAAGAAGATTATGGGATTCCAAGAAGTTAGTCAAACGCTTGTTAATAAGACGCTCCGGTATTTTAGAAAGAGTTGGCAGTAAAGAAATAGGCCGAAAGTTGTTGGCACAGTCTCTATCTCCATCTTTATATATGGGCTTAATGAGAGCAGTTTTGAACGATCGGGGGAAAACACCAGTACTAAAGACTAAATTACAGATGTGGGTTAATGGAGAAACCAGAAGGGGTAAGTACCTTTTGATTATTTTACCAGATATTTGGTCAACTCCAACAGTACCATTATCTTTTAGTCTATTGAGCAATTGATGTACTTCGTTTTCATCTGTGGGAAGTAAAGAAAATGAGTTTTGTGGTGCTAAGGATAGGTGAGGTTCAGTTACAGAACTCAAGGGTGCACTTAATGTTTTGGCTTCTGCTAGTTTTCTTCCCACATTCGCAAAGAAACAATTAACCTTATTAATGTCTCCAATTGGATCCGTAGAGGACAACAAGCACGTTGAGTGGTCAACAATTTTTCTTTGACCAGTTATATTTTTGATAGCACACCATAGTTTTTTCTTATCATTTTTGGCGTTGTCAAGTTCCTGTCTTTCAAAATTCCTCTTAGCTTTTTTTAGTTGTGCATTACAAAAATTTCTATAGCGTTTATATGTTAGCTTCAATATCTCATTCTTGGAGTCTTTTTTCAGTTTTTTATATAAGTTATCTCTATTTCGCATGCAACGAAGGAGAGCTTTAGTAATCCATGGCTTGATTATTATTTTTCGTTTTGGGGTTTTGAGAATCTTAGTATTTTGTTTAATAGCAGCAGTCAAGCTATTTACTAGGAAATCTGAGGCCTCGTTTACATCACTGAAGCTTAATACTGAATGGAAGTTAATTTCCTTAATGGCAACATCTAGGTGATCGTAATCGACATGAGTAGTTAGTTTGTTTAAGTAGCATATTTGGGATTTTAATTCTAGAGAAAGGGCAACGCATTCGTGATCCGTGACTTACGCTTCTATAACAATACAAGAGGCTTCTTGTTTTGTTTTGAGCATCATATGGTCGAGACAAGTCTGGTCATGTGTAACGACAGTGTGTCCTGGGAGTAAGCAATGACTAGCTAAGATATTTAGGTATTCAGAAGCGCGCTTGTCCAAGGTCGTTGTAACTATGTCAATATTAATATCTCCACAATTATATTTTTATATTTGTCTAACTTCAGTAGGATAGAATCCAGCGAATCAAGAAATTTAGTTACGTCACGTTGAGCGGGAGGACGGTAAACACCGACGATGCAAGTTTCCGAGTTCAAGTACAGTAACAAACAATTCGCGTCACAGATCTGAGGTTCCTCATAGGTCATAGAGAGTTGGTTAGTGTAGTAGATTACTACTCCTTCGTTATGTGTTATATTGGTCTTTGTAGCAATGTAGTTGTATCCATCAAGGGGTGGTACGTAATTGGTACCCTTAAGCCAACATTCAGTTAAAACTATTACATGCCAGTCAATTTGGGATCTAACTATATATGTACTAAAGTTACTTATATTGCAATTTATACTCCTGATGTTCTGAGATATCACATTTAGGGTACCACAATTACCGCTTTTTATATGGCTGCCCACAGTGTCTATGTCGCATGTGATAGTTTTGGCTATCGATAGGGAATCCAGGCCTAAGCTAATAATCTCAATATTGTTACTATCCATTATTGAATATCACACGCAGCAAGTATTGCTTACCACGTCTGATACACAACTTGTTTAAAAATAAAGTAATAAAAAGTTTTTTATAGATACTTAGGTCTGGATTACGAGTTTGCGATACACAATTAGAGGGTGATGAGTAAAAGAGCAGCTTATAAAAGCAAATTATCAGGATAATATTATGCACAGCTAACTCAAGCAGAGAGGATATTAAGTGTATAGTAGGATGTATGTAGTGAAAGTAGTGTGTGTGAGTGTTGACAGTAGTGGGTGTTAATAGCATAATATGTTTCATAAATCCGAGGAGCGGATTTTTCATAGTAATAAAATCTAAGTAAAATAAAGGTAGTTTCATTATGGGGTTAGTAGTGAATAACTTATTATCTATACATATAGAACTTAGGTATACTATTACTAGTCACAGGAAGAGTCGGCTTCGCTTCCTCATCTTTTTTTACAAATAACCGGCCATACGATGTCCACGCACTGACAAGTTTCTTGTTTCTTAAGTGTTCGCGTGCTATGTAGAAAAGTCGACTAGTTTTAGTCGTGAGAGACTCCGAAATAAATATTGTTTGCGGCGGCGGCCCATCGATATCAATGTCGAGAGTGTTAAAAAGTCGTTTATTAGAGTCACGTCGCGACTTGTTAAATTTCCTATATTCGGAAAAAAGGGCTTCTTTTCTGCTCGTACACGTAAACTCCACGACTAATGCGTCCGACTTGGCCCGGTAGATGTTTCTTATTTCGGTATCTAGAATAGGCGTCTTGAGGCCCAACGCCATGCCGATCGCTTTTAAGGTCACTGACAAGCCCTCCTTATTTTCAGTCTTAGGTTTTGGTATATTCCTTATTTCTAATGTGGCGCAACGAGAGCTCTTATCGCATAATTCTAGCTGATTTTCTAGGTATGACACTCTGTTTTTTAGGTAGGTGTTTTCGTTTTGCAGGAGATTCGTTTTTGTCGAAAGTTCTTCGTATTGACTTGACACCATATCGACAGATTTTTGAATTGACTGGTTCTGGTTAATTATTATGTTCATAGCATTGGTTAAGGCCTCAAATTTCTGATCCTGCTGTACCGTTAACTCAGCAATCATAGACTTCATTTCTGTGTCGTCACCCGCTGATTGAACGGAGAAGTCACCATAAGTGCGCTTATGACGTTTTGTAATATTTAGTGCATGCTCGTATTGGCCCGAAAAAGCGCTCATATTCAATGCCGAATCAGAATTGCAGTGAGTAATAGTAGGTGCATTTAAAGCCTCCCTTTCTGCGTTAGGCGGAGTACGTTGAATCGACATTATTATTCTATAATAGCACAACACAACAGATTACCGGCGTAGGCCTATTTTTATGCAGACGGTAAGAACGTAGGCCTATTTGCCCTGGATGTGAATGTGTGCGCGGGCGCACGTCGTATGGGTTAACGGGCGTGGCTTATTGTTGCACTCGTGTTAGTGTGGACTGCAGTTGGTTCACTCTGGTGTTATCAGTAGGCGCAACAGCACACAATTATATATTTGTCACTGTCACAACTTGGGTAGTCTTGCTTACACAAACCGAACACTAGCACTGCGTTTATGCGCTCCTAATATTTTACTATTATTTATCGTTGAAATTTGTTATTTTACAAAAATAATTGAAATAAAAATGGACTGCACTGAAACACGACTGTTTGGGACAGTATCCACGGACGAAGAGGATTTTAATTATATATTTAGTTAAAAAATGAGAACACAGCTGTATATTTAGTTCTTCTTATTTATTTAGATGTATGAACTATGAAATGAGCATTCATAGATCCATATACCTATCTATGGCACAAAGAGAAATTTTAAAACTGACTGAAATAGTTAACATAAAAGAAAATAAATTGAGCAAAAAGCAAACAAATTCAACACCCGACACTCAAACTGTGAGCGTTCAATTTAAGTGTGTAGGTCTTGGACTTGTTGAAAGTTAGAAAAGTAGTGTACGCTCCCCAGCCAATCCAGGGAGCGGTTTTCTGAGGGTTTGCCACAGGAATGCAATTCTAACAGCCCAGTAGCCGAGTGCGAAGGATAGAAAATTGCATAAGCCAACTCACCATGCTCAGCTCAGCTCCAGTCCATGTTATGGCTTAGCGCTGTGCAATCCCTGGATATAATCACCGTTAGATATGTGAGCACTTCACTGGGCGAGAGATTGTTTTCGTCGGGTATGATGCAGGAGTTATTAATCTGGGGTTTGAGAGTAGGTATACACACGCGATGGAGTTACGTGCACTTCGGGTGAAAGGTCCGGTTGAGACTGGCAGGGGAACCAGTGAGGCGATATGACACATAACTACCCTCTATTGAGCAATCGTATCAAAAATAATCTAAAACGTAACTACCTTCGAAATATGTCGATACCAGGTTTTCCTAAGTATTAATTGCGAGGCTTCAACAAGTAGTTTTAAAAAAATTAGAACTTATTAAGTCCTTCTCACTATAATAAAATATTAATATAACAAAATCTAAGCCTAACAACGTAAATTGAGAAAAGAGTTATCAATAGGAAACGTATAAGTATTTTGACGACGTCCATTATCAGAAATCTGAATTCTTGGAACAGGCAAGACATATTTTATATCACTAATGTTAATGTAATGTATAGAGATTATATTCATTCTGTCAAGTGGGTAGGCCAGCTAAAAGGTAGTGTCAGTCGCAATATGCGTGAACAAGTCGAAGCATCGTTGAAGTATTATTCCCTCGTAATTCCTTTTTTTCCTGATATCTCCCAGTGGCGACGAAACAAACGGACCTCTGAACGCGTGTGTTTAAATATTATTATTGTTGGAAAGTGCTATCTTATTAAAGAATGTCGATTGGAAGGATCCCGGAATTTGACCTTCACAAAGAAGATTGGAGGCTATACGTTGACCGCCTCGAACAGTATTTCATTGTGAATAAAATACCAGTGGATTTAAATGTGCCTACTCTAATTACTGTTATGGGCGCGGAGTGTTATGAACTTTTAGTTAATTTATATACACCGGACAAACCTAACACAAAAAAGTTCACGGAGTTAACTTCTACTTTAGAAAGACATTTACAACCCAAGCCGAGTGCACTAGCGGAAAGGTATAAATTTCGACATCGCAAACAAAAATGTGGAGAAACAATAGGAGAATATGCAGCGACCTTAAAGAGAATGTCCAAAACTTGCAAATTTGGTCAGTGGTTAGAAGAAAGCTTACGGGATCAGCTGGTATGTGGTATACTTAGCGAAACTATACGTCAGCGCTTTTTCGCGGAAGGCATGTTGGACTACGGAAAAGCCTACAGTTTGGCTTTGAGTATAGAGGCGGCAGAGAAGGACGCGGCAATCGTTGAAGGTCACGGGCATAGAGGCCTATCAGCTGGCACGAGTACTGTTGAGTGCCAGGCGATAAAAGCGGCAGGGGTGGCTTCGGTGGCAGTGGAGGTACCGGTCATTCAAGCACGCAGTTCAGGCAGCAGCGGGGTGCTGCGGCGAGCGCCGGCGCCCGCGGCCGTTCGTGGCAGCCGTCCGCGTGTCCGGCGCCGGCGGCATCAGCGGAGTGGACTCGGCAGGCGAGGTGTAGTGCTTGTGGCGGGCCGCATGACACGGATCCGTGCAGATTTGCAGCTTACGTGTGCAGAGTATGCAACCGGAAGGGCCATTTACGTCGCGTGTGTCCTAACTGGATGGGGCACCACCATTTGGAAGCCATAGTCGATACTGGTAGCTGTGTTGAATCTAAACGGGTACTAGAGGAATCAGACAGTGACGAGGTAACTATGGAAATATTTGACATTAATCAGTTATCGATTGAGGAGTGTAAACCGTTGATTATACCGTTAATAATACAGGGAAAAGAGGTTAAAATGGAATGTGATACGGGAAGTGCAGTTTCGTGTATGAGTCACGAGCTTTACAAAAAACTGTTTTTAATGAACAAAATTTTGTATCCAGATACTGTGAGGTGTTTGCGGAGGGCTTGGGACGGTTCACGGGCGGTCAAGTTAGCATTCACCTGCGGCCGGAAGCGCGGCCGGTGTTCATGCGCGCGCGCCCCCTGGCGTATGCAATGCGCGAGACCGTGGAGCGGGAGCTCGACCGGCTGGTGAGGGACGGCATCCTGACACCCGTGGACCGCTCCGATTGGGCCACCCCTATTGTACCGGTACCCAAGAAAGATGGTAACATACAGCAATGCACATTGCTTTCTTTGGGGGAGCCCAGACACAAATGCAATGCACATTGCTTTCTTTGGGGGAGCCCAGACACAAATGATAGAGGAAAAGATTTATTAGATTTTATCCTACGAAATGATCTCATAGTTCTGAATAGAGGCACTGAACCTACTTATGTTAGATCCAATGCCAGAACTATAATTGACATTACTTTAGCTACCAGCGGAATTGCAGAGACGATAAACGATTGGCGAGTAGCAACAAATGAGGCCTCGGGATCGGACCATAGAAGGATAAGGTTCAGCTTACAGGTAAGAAAGCATGAACCGCGCACCTACAGAAACCCAAAGAATACTGATAGAACACTCTACAGAGAAACATTTGAAAAGGCACTAGAGGTAGGGCCGCAAATTGAAGCGACTACTGAGTTGGTACCCCAAAACATTGAAGAGACTATAGATTTTGTGGTACGCTCCTTAAGGGAAAGCTACGAAAAATCTAGTCCCTTAAAAACGGAAAGTACTAAAATACTGAACAAAAAGGACAGATGGTGGAACAAGGAACTTCGCAAAGCGAGGAAGAAAATGAGACACCATTTCAACCGAGCAATGAATACCGATCTTGATGAAGATTGGCAAGAGTATAGGAAAACACGTCACCGATTCAAGATTACAGTCGAAGAAAGTCGGAAGAAATTGTGGAAAAAATACAGTAACTCTATTCAATCCGAAAGTGAGACTGCCAGACTTAAAAAAGAACTATCTAGCGACTCCCATGCAAAGCTAGGAACGTTGAAAAAGCCTGATGGCTCTTATACGATGTCAGACCAGGAACAGTTTGAACTTCTATTACACACCCACTTTCCAGACTGTCAGATAGACAATGAAGAAGAATGGGAAATAGAAACTATGCAAAAGCCTGGCAATGAAGACTGGGCCTTTGCTGACAAAATTGTGACTGAAGAAGCTCTGCTTTGGGCGGTAAGCACCTTCCAACCATTTAAGGCTCCTGGAACGGATGGAATCTTCCCAGCGCTTCTTCAGTGGACTCTTAACAAGATAAAAACTCATCTTCTGGCCATTTTCAGGTCATGTCTAGCATGGAAGTATATACCTAAATCATGGCGGGAAGTCAGAGTCGTGTTTATACCAAAACCAGGTAAAACCGATTACACCAATCCAAAGTCATACAGACCGATAAGTCTAAGCTCATTCATGTTAAAAACCTTGGGGCGACTTTGTGATAAATACTTAAGAAGTGGACCTTTAGCGGAAAACCCTGTCCACAAAAATCAACATGCGTACCAATCTGGCAAGTCTACAGAGACTGCCCTCCACCATGTGGTACACAAGATCGAATCAGCACTGGAAAACAAGCAGTCCTGCTTAGCTACCTTTATTGACATTGAAGGAGCCTTTGACAAAACCACATTTTCCAGTATTAACCATGGACTGAGAAATAGGGGTGTTGATGATAGAGTGAATACTTTTGTTACCAACATGCTCTCTAAGAGAGCAGCGAGAATAGAAACCTTTGGAACAGCCCGTTGTCGTGTTACGAGAGGCTGCCCACAAGGAGGAGTTTTGTCACCTCTGCTATGGGTAGTAGTAGTGAATGAGCTGGTTGAACTCCTGAACAAAGATGGTATGGTCACTGTAGGATACGCAGATGACCTAGTTATAATGGTCTCTGGACTGTTTGAGGCAACCCTCTGCGAAAAAATGCAGAGGGCTCTTCACATAGTCGAGGAATGGTGTCAACGTCACAGTCTATCTGTGAACCCACAGAAAACAGAAATAGTCATGTTTACTCGAAAAACAAAGTTAGCAAATTATAACCTTCCTACGCTGTTTGGAACAAAATTGACCCTAAGTAAGGAGGTTAAATATCTAGGCATTTGGCTTGACAGCAAGCTTTTGTGGGGAAAACACCTTGAACACATCACAACAAAAGCTACAAAAATTTTGATGCAAAGTACAAGAGCAGTAGGGAAAGACTGGGGTCTGAAACCGAAGCTCTGCCGATGGATCTACACAGTCATAGTACGACCTGTTCTCACCTACGGTTGCGAGTGTGGTGGCCACGAACAAGTCTGGTGACTACAATAAAGAAACTGCAGCAAACCCAAAGACTGGCTTGCTCTTTGATCAGCGGCTGTATAAAATCAACACCATCAGCTGCCCTTGATGTCATCCTGGGTCTGACGCCACTGCATCTTCATATACAGCAAGAAGCGATGGCGGTAGCACTAAGGATAAAGTCAACAAACCAGTGGATAGGCACGGGACAAATCACAAACCATTGTCGAATACTAGACAAGGCCACTAAAATAATCCCCGAATCAAAGCAAGGCACTGACAAAGTAGCCAGTACCCACCTTGACAATAAGAAGTACAAACTGGCTACTGAGAACAGTGCACTGGCAGATCTAGTGCCGACATACAATATCTACACAGATGGCGCAAAAAACAAGACTGGTGCCGGTTGCGGTTACTACTCACCGGAACTTGGAATCTCAGACGCAAAAGGGCTAAATAAGACCACCACTGTAATGCAAGCAGAGGCAATGGGCTTACTGCTAGCTGCGAGGGCAATATCACATCTAGACATAACACCTAGTTTAGAAAGCGAGCGTGAGGACAAGCTCCTTCTTTTTACTACAGACAGTGCGGCTGTAATATATGCACTCAGAAGACCAGTAACCAGGTCTAGAGTCATAGCTGAGTGTCATTCTGCCTTACAAAGGCTGTCAAAAAACTACAGAATAATGATAACATGGACAAAGGGACATAGTGCATGTCCGGGTAACGCCATGGCAGATACTCTGGCAAAGAAAGGAGCAAAAAAACAAGTTTGTGTCATCACAAACTTGTTTTTTTGCTCCTTTCTTTGCCAGAGAGTTACGTCATCGTAAGGAGCCTTAGCAAGCCATCAGCAATGGAAGTACGGGAACTACTACGTCGTCACACCGAGAGAGAACAACAAAACCTGTGGAATAAGGCAGAGGATTGTAAACAAACAAAGGCCATGTTCCCAAATCTAAATAAGAAGCTGACAAACAACCTGCTGAAACTAAAGCGTGAGGAACTACGCATTGTAGCAGGCCTTATCACAGGTCATTGTAACCTGAATTACTTTCTACATAAAACTGGAGCAACAGACAGTCCTCTATGTAGAGGCTGTATGCTAAAAGATGAGACCGTGGAGCATGTACTGTTGCACTGCGAAGCCACGGAACAGATACGATTTACAATCGGACTACAAGAGTCATTCTCATCGACGACATCCTCACCACCATCACACAAGTCACTGGAGCAGCTATGCCAGCGACCCAAGGTCCTTCTCCGCTACGTTAAGGAGTTGGGATGGCTTGGGTAGAAGCTGGCGGGGGAAATGCACAATACACCCCAAGCGGGACGTCAGTGCAGGACATATCGCCCCCAAATAGAATAAGAATAGAATAAGAAGACGGTAACATTCAGATCTGCGCTGATTATAAAATAACATTAAATAAAGTCCTTGAAGTCGACCGTTATCCTTTACCACGCATAGAAGACCTATTATCACGTTTGCATGGAGGCGAAAGATTTAGTAAAATTGATTTATCTCAAGCGTACGCTCAATTTGAGTTAGTGGAATCAAAAAAATTCACCGTTATTAATACCCATAAAGGTCTTTATGTACAAAACCGTCTTGTGTACGGCTTATCGTCTAGCCCAGGCATTTTTCAAAAGCATTTAGAGCAATTATTAGCGGACTTACCCGGTGTAGGAGTGTTTTTGGATGACGTCATCATCACAGGTCACGACAGCAGTAGCCACATCGAAAATTTTCGCAAAGTTTTTGAGCGACTTCAATCTAAGGGTTTGCGAGTAAAGAGAGAAGTGTGTGTTCTTCGCCGAGTCTGTCAATTATTTAGGACATATTATAAGTAAACAGGGTGTTCACACTTGTCCGGAAAAAGTACAAGCTATTGTTAACACTCCCGTACCGTCTACCTTAACCGAGTTAAGAGCGTTCATAGGTTTAGTGATGTACTACGGTAAATTCGTACAAGGTGTGAGTACAATACTGGCTCCATTATATCATCTATTGAAGTCAGGGGTAAAGTTTGAATGGAGCTCAGAATGTCAGAGATCATTCGAGGAAGTTAAGAATAAGTTGAGTTCTGGTGAAGTATTGGCGCATTATTCACTAGATTTACCCGTGGTGTTGACGGCTGACGCGAGTGGCATCGGCGTTGGCGCTGTGATATCTCATATCACGCCGGAGGGCGAGCGGCCGGTCGCATATGCCTCACGCATACTAACGCAGGCGGAGCGGGCTTATGCACAAATAGACAGAGAGGCGTTAGCGATCGTTTATGGGGTAAAAAAAATCCACCAATACTTGTATGGAAGAAAGTTCCTTTTGCGGACGGATCACAAGCCCTTAACGTACATCTTAGGGGATAGAGTAGGGATACTCGTCACCGACACCACAGCTGACAGTGAGGGGCCACGGCGGGAGAGGAGTGCCGGTATCACGGTGCACCACTCTCCCTACCGTCCGTGGCCACGGCGGGGCCGCCACCGTTGGATGGCGGACGCGGAGGGGCCGCAGGGGAGGAGGAGTGTTGGTATAGCGAGGTGCCGCTCTCCATCTATCCTCTGCGGCCGAAGTAGTAGGCGACGGGGCTACTCATCTGACCCGTCGCAGGGGGACCTTGGGCGTCGGAAGCGGGGTCGTCTGACGCCCATTTGCGGGCTTGGTCCCCGGGTGGTAGCGACGTGCCATGTGTGGTGCGTCGTGAGGGGTAGCACCCCAGGAGGGGTCCGGCAACGGACAACCGTGGCGGGTTCGTGGTTGAGTGCTAAAGCGACCCTGCGATCCCGCCGAGAAGCGGTAGAGATGGAACACCGTGTGTTATTTAGTCGGTAGGGGCACTTGCTGCTGTGGGAGTAGTTGGTGTCGAGCCCGACATATCCCGGCCACCATCCCCGGGGTGGACGGGAATGCGTAAAGGCATTTTTCACACGTAAAAAAAAAAAAAAAAAAAAAGGATACCCGTCATTACAGCTTCTCGTTTACAGCGCTGGGCAGTTTTGTTGTCAGGGTATAATTATGATATTGAATATGTTTCTACGCATAAAAAAAGGGCCGAAGCGTTATCACGTTTACCGCAACTGGTTCAAGGGCGTTCGCAAAGGACAAATGAAGTAAGTTACATTAATTTTGTTGAAAATTTTCTGCCTATTACGAATGAGCACGTCAGGGCTATGACTTCGAAAGATGTAGAACTAAGCCGGATTTATTCATTTCTTCAATCAGGGTGGCCAGCTTCTCGCCCGGAAGAGCTACCTGAGCCATATTATTGCAAGCGTAACGAATTGTATGTGGACCGTGGTTGCGTTATGTGGGGTTATAGGTAAGTTATACCTTCGACTTTAAGAAATAAGATATTGAGGCAATTACATGCAAGTCACATGGGGATTGTAAATACTAAATCTATAGCTAGAAGTTACGTGTGGTGGCCAAATGTTGACGCGGACATAGAGGCCATGTGCAGGCAGTGCAAGACGGCTCGGGCACCCCCGCACGCGCCACCTCAGCCCTGGCAGTACCACACGCAGGCATGGACCAGGGTTCATGTGGATTTTCTGGGTCCGTTTAAGGGCAAAACGTTCCTAGTATTAGTAGATGCGAGCACCAATCACAGCTCACAGCTGTTATTTGAATAATGTCGTTCATACAGCTTTCACCCGATATTCAGCTCGTTACAGTGAATCGTTTAGGTAGTGTAGAGTATGAGTTACGTACCCTTCGAGAAATATCTATGAAACAAACCGAACTGATTCGAGAACAAGCAGTCCAAATTCAGGAATTAAAAGCCAATGTTGTAGACCTACGGAAGGTTTTGGGCGCTGCTGACAAGACGGCTGTAATTACTGCTTCGAGTGAGGTCCAGCCCGTATCCAAGCCGATGCAGAACAACGCTGGGACTCCAAAAGTTACCTACGAGCGAGCGACTAATCCTCATAAAACTGTGGAGTCTTTGTCGCCGGTGTCTGCGATGAATGATTCCTGTCTATCAGTTGTAAAACCAGCCGCTCGGCAACAGCACCGTAGCAATCGAAACAAAATCATTATCTACTCGCCAAATACCTCGTGTGCCGATATTATCGCACCTAAGCCTACTGTAGAATTAACCAAAGACAGTACAGTAGTTGACAGCCAGATATGTGGTGTATCGCAGCGGCCGTTGGCAACAGCGAACTCACCTATTCAACCCACCGCCATGCCACCGTTCCTGATAATGAATGGTTGCAGGTACGCCGTAAAAAGGTACACCCGTCGGAACGGAAATTCTATTAATTTATTAAAAATGTATTATGAAATATATTTTTTTAGGTATTTAATCGTATTATTGATCTCAATATTAAAAATAAACAGTTTTTTTTATTTATTCTTTTATGTCATTGTGATGGAACATGCCCGAGCCCCACCTGATGTTAAGTGGACTAATCTCTGCCTCTAACAGACGCATTTCGTCAACGACGAATTGCACTGCGCCCGTCGCACTGAGACGTACAGTTGTTAGGTCTCATGTGCCTGTAATTTTACTGGCTCTCAAGGACTGCTGCCGGAACACACTTTTAGGTGCTTGGCGACAGATTTTTCTACTTGAGGGTGGTCGCTAGCCAGGCGGGCATTCGCAAAATGCCCTTCCACCATGTGGTGAAGCTCAAGCTCTGGGCGGGACGTGCGTCAATGTCAAAAAGAGTTGTATGGGGACAGTGAAGTTGTTAAGGCATACCGCCGGATAAAAAAAACAGACATCAGTCGAATAAGTTCCTTATATATATTAATTTCTCAGTTCAAACCCATAGAATTTTGTTTTTTTTCTCACGTATGAAGACTAATTGCGCAATCAGAATATAATAATATTTTTATCCTTTGCCAGCTTCTTAAACCAATGATGCAATCAATAGCTAGGATTATAGTTAAAGAATTCTAACTCAATGCCTGGCATGTTTTAGTAATCTTTTATCATGATTTATCTATCGCACAGACTTTTAGCACATGAACAAAGAACCTAGGATGCTAATGCATGACGTAGGGTGCTTACCATTTGAAGTGAAATTCGCCAAAAACGCTAAAAACGATCACACTCCCAAAAAGTTGTTCCAGATGGGTCTTGGCATTATTTTCGCCATAAACGCTATAAAGCTACTGGAACAGTTTGAATTACCCATAGGCTTAGGATGTACAAGACCAACAGTGATGGATGGACGGTGTTACAAAAAATTAAATGTAAATGTGTGAGTGACATAGTGTTGTCAAGACGCGGGCAAGTAATACTATCGACAGTCAGAGATTTGTCAAGATAAAGAGCATTTATTTGAGCTATAATATAGGCTCATTAACTAATTAGATGTTAGGACCTTAGACTTTATACAACACTTTAAAATTTATGTTCAATATTCTACATATATCCTTATCTAACAGGGTAATTCTATACATATTTGCTCTAGAAAGACATCATACATCTTACCTCCGCGATCAGAGATGGTCATTGAGTGTCCGGTTTCCAACTCATCGGTGATACGAGTATCCGGTCGACTGGAAGCTTCAATTATTGCCGAAAAAAATTGTGAAGGCGTACATCTAGCTAACTTCATTGTAAGAATAAAAACTTATATGAGAGTTAACGTTTCTGTCTTAAATACCACTGAAAACGAAGTCGAAATCGACAATTTTCAAGTTCAGCTAACTCCGTTTGAGCCACAATCTTATTACTTATCGTATTTGATCATCATGTTGTCGTAAAGGTTCATTGAGTTGTTTAGTTTATTTACTGGTTGGTAGAATAGATAACTTTACGACGGATCTTTTGAAGGTTCCGTTTTTTGGTTTTTAGTGTTACCACCCTAACATACCCATCTTTTAATATTGTTACGTTTGCAATGCTAAATTTATGCTAGCTTTGCCTGCTATGCGGATTACATTACAAAATCACAAATATACGATAGGAAAAATTTAAGTCATGTGCGGGATTCGAACCCGCGTCCATCCACCCCTTGAGCCGGGGTATGCTCTAACCAATTGAGCTAACATGACATGACGTCATAACTAAAGTTTTTTCTACCGTTCTTTAACCATCATATTGGGATGGAGCGACATCTATAGTACCACTTGCGTTGTACTACAAACATCACGTTTGCACTTGTCCTAAGAACAAAGATTCTACTAACTGCATTGACATATATTCTAATAATGTGTAGAAGAGATTGTTTTCAAAAAAGTCTTAAGGTTTAGTTTGAACAAACTATATTTTAACGTGGTCAAGCTTTTTGGTAATTTATTATACATCAGTATTTTCGAATAACGACCTTGTTTCTGTACTTCAGCTAATCTGATTTTTGCTACAACCCGAATTTCATTATTTTTTATAATTCGCTTTTCGTTATTACGCAGATTAAGATGATGAGCGATGATAAATAAAATAGGTATATGTGTTTGTCAAAAGTTTAATTAGTTATTAAATCACAATAAATCTGTCTCAATTTTCTCTAAAAAAATAGGAGGTGCTTACCCGAAACCGTAGTTTCTTCATTTTCTATAACTCCAGGATCTACAATATTTTCATTTTCTGAATCATCGTATGTTATTGCAAGCCTGGTCAGAATAATTTTATAGTAAGAGAGGTCTTTGTTATCCTACCATTCATCTCCTTGTACATTTTAAAATTTGTTTTTTATGTTCAAGCCCGGATGAAGGTATTGACGTACTGTTATCTGTTCTCTGCAATAGTGGCTGTACAGCTTCTCTTCTGAGGCGAAAGCAAACTGTTTTGTATTTGAGGCATTTACCCTAGGATTTTTAATCCCCTTAGTCGAAATCGTTTGATTTTCGTGACGGTAATGTGCTTAAGGATATAATTACCGTGTTCAGTCTTAGAAATTTTACATACAGTCTTTTATGAAAATAAAAGAGGTCCTGAGTAGCATATATTTCAGAGATTTTGAGTTATGTTTGCATATTTTAGGTAAACCAGCAGCCGAATATCTGATATTCCACCAAATCAGTTATTATCATCAATATTTAGAAGCAACTGAGAAAATTAAAAAAAAAACCTAATATTACTTTGCTCGAACTGGGCATCGAACCGAAAACCACATACAAAGCAGCCGCGCTGGAGATCTCTAGTCCAATGAGACAGTCACTTTAAAATCCAAATAAATTTCATAAAGCAATGTGGTGGCATCCCTGTGACTAGTTTAGAGTATGGTAGGTACTAACAAAGTTTAACTTACAAACCTTTTCTCTGCTTTCTTTAGCTTTGTCTTTATGTTATTTAGTTTCCTGGCTTTATCAGGTTAAACATTTTTCACATTTTTGTCCATTTACACTAATATAAACGAATTAAAATGAATTTCAATAACAGAGCCACACCAAGTCAGTCATTAATTAAAATACTAATGGCCGCCATGATGGCCAATCGGACTGATTTGATTGGACGGTTTGGTCTTCTTTGGACTTAATGAATTTTGAAAGAAAATGAAGTTTTGTTACGTGATTTTAACAGCAAATTAGTGGACATATTTGAAATTGTATACTTTTAGAATGTTTAGATTTAAGTTTTATTTAATGTGATCTAAAAAAGTAGATTTTTGAGTATGAAGGACATATTGGTGTTTGATATTTGTCAACTCAATTTGCATCATGAATTAAGACGACGACGTCATCAATTTCAATATTGTTTTGTAGTTTTTGCCATTTGGATCGTGCTGTTCCATTGCTGTGATCAGCGTTCCTTGGTTGGTTAGAAGCATGGAAGTAATAAGTACTACGTACAACTAGTACTTATTACTTCCATGGTTAGAAGATATTGAATTTTTAAAAAGTGGTAAATTGGAAACATCTTATCACTGTCACTGCCCCTTTGGAGTTGGTAAAAGTGAAACCTTTTATCAAATCTTTGATTTTAGAAAATATACAGAAATAATAGGGTGCTACGTCGGGTGACGAGTTGTACTTTTGCGGAAGCTAAAAATGACTTAGTTTTGTTGGCCGTATGTGAAGAAGCGTTGCAATTTAGCTTAGCTGATTGATTAAGAACGGCTAAGCAAACTACACTACGAGCGCTTCAAAAAGATTTCCAAAATATTGTTATTTACTCGTTTATGAAAGTTATTCCCGAATTTTTCATATCCTTCTCGTATAGCTTCTCCACCATTTTACAACACACCATGGTAACTATTTTTGCAGAATTAAACAACGCAAAAGAACATTGATAAATTAGGATGAAAATTACACATGACGAAATGAAAGCGCAGCACGGTACACCTTTTAAACCCCGCCCGCCATGGTATAGTTTGTGCTCTGTTTTTTTTGAGCTTGAATTACATTTCTAAACATATTTATTCGTAGTTCACGGCTTTGGTGCAGGCCGCCGCGATGAGATGGTTTATAAAGTAGCAATAAAAAAGATTTATTCCATATAATGTACAAACTATATAAGTTTAAGGACTAAAATAAAAAAAGTGGCGAGTGAGAGCAATGTCTATTGTCTATGGAGACAACAATACGAAAGAAGTGTTTACAGGTTTTTAGAAAAGTGCAGCCGTAAAGAGCGTTGAAATCACAAAGTACTATGTATATTGTTTAATTAATTTATTATCTCTCTATTGTAATAAAGGAAGGTCGGAGCTTCTAAGTTATTATTGTTAACTGTTTTAAAATGCTATAACCTACAAAGTTGCGATGTAAACATAAGTTTGCACTCTAATCAATTGGCTGCTGTACCCAGCAGTACAAGGATAATATGCTGGTGAAGTGCAACACCAGTTGGATCTCGGCACGTACGCACTAATCTGTGCGATGGGCCACCCAAAGTGTGGACAATACTACTAAATAATATCCAATACTAGTCTTTTTCTAATCCTATAATTTCATTTAGTAGTTTCTGAGAAATTTGTAACCATCAATTACCAAGTAACTCTTGATGGAGCCTACTTTTCACTATAGTTTTTTCTTACAGACATAGCAGGACTCTAATGCCCAAGGCAATGCCTATGCGTCTTTTTAATACATTAACAACAATATACAGGGATTGTGACTGATCGCTCAAGAAGGAACAAACTATATTTCTTCGCAGATCGCAGTTCTTTAGAAGGTGCTGCTGCCCACCTTCCAGTATTTTTCCCTTAGTTGCGTCTTATGACACCCACGGGAAGATATGGGGAGGGTCAATTCTAACCTGACACCTCAATACTACTTGATCCAAAACGAAAATTATAAAATTCTATAATAATAAAATTATTATTTTTACTCACATGCATAACTAGTGATAGATAACTTTAATAAGTTTCTTACTGATTTAAAGTTACTGCATATTCGATGAATTATTATTTGTAATATTGATGAAAACTAACTGTTGGGGTAATTACTAGTAGGTAGCATTAAATATAATAGAGATGTTTTCAAAGTATTAAAATATGTTACATAAATATTTAATATTATTTCCTGTACTATTCATTTTCATCAGCACCATCATATTGTAAATGTTGCAGTAAGTAGTAGTAAAATTAAAACAAAATATTATAGGAAATCACATGACAATTTTAATTTTTCAGGATACTTCCGCGGTACCCTGCTACTCAACATAACATTATCACAGAAATACCAGGAGATGACAGTTTGAAATAAAATAAAAGTTTAAAAAATTGGTTTTTATTTTAGTATTTTAAATGTTTTAATTTTGTAGAGAGTTCTTTTGGCATGTTAAACATCATATTTAATATAGATGTGTTGGTCATTAGAGAATACCGGGAAATAGGCTTACATAAGTCACACAACTGAAAATTATAATTAATTAAGTTATAAAGTTCATACTTATACTTTTCTTCAATTCAATTAACAAGATTAATTAAATCATTCTTCATCAACAGCTATTATGTCTACCATTGAACAAAGGCCTATCCAATTTTCCACTTTCATCGCCTCTTTCGACTTGCCCATGAAAATATGGGGAGGAACAGAGCTATTATTATATAGGGTCATAAAAATGTACTGCAAACTGTAATGGTGTACCCATCCCTGAACACACATTAGAATAAGGTATGACTTATTACATATTAAGCATCTAGGTACCAGTGTCCGTTTCTTGCTAGCATTTTCTGATCTCATTCAAAACCTGCTTCAGGACAAGCACGGCTTCATTACCAAAAGGTGTAAATAATATTTTCTAACCTACCTCCATAAAAATTGATTTATATTAAAATCTTTAGCCTTCAACACAAAGTATACGTAAAATCTTTGTGTGCCCCCCTCTATTGCTGACATCCTTAATAATGTGCCCAAAATGAGTATTTTATGTAATTGTTTCATCCATTAACATATTGTACAGATAGACTATATCTTATACAAGCCAGGGTTATTGTCATAAAGTCGAAAATTCAGAGAAAAATTTCAACATAATCAAGAGATGGATAAATGCTACTGATCATCGACAAACCCACTTGTATAAGGTAGAACACTATCAAATTTGATCACATCAATGAACCATGCTCAACTGTAGAATTGTTAAAAAATCATAATATAAACCTAATGTGTATTCAGTTATTATTTTATTATATATCAGTTTTTATTTTATCAACTTGATAATATATGAAACTCCAGTCTAGTATTAAATTCTTGCTCCAGTCCACAGGTTGTTATGAAAATTTGTTCCCATACCTAACACTTTCTCATATCAACCCCTTCCATAAATTAAATATGTACCTAGTTTATTCAAGTAAATTGATGTGGGATGGGCACTCATAATATTTTAGAAAGGTTCTTAACCCTATAATATTATAAGGATTGACACACCGCATACTTTATTCTTACATGAATGTTTTTGCTGTCATGCATATATTTCCCACAATAAGGTAGTTGGAATTGCGGTATGAATGTAGCATTGTCAGTTCCCACACTGTGTAGGTACAGCAAATGTGTAATATTATAAAAAAATAAGCTTTAGAACAAAGTAAACGTCCCAAAAACTTAATTTTGATAAAAAGCTTATGTTTCGTAACAGTAATATATTGATTGATAAAATGATGATATGAGAATTTTTGTATCTGTGTAGGCGAATATAGGATTTTTATATAAAAAGTGTTATATTTATTTCACACATTGTGTAATTACATTTGAAACAGTGGCCCCGACTTGCCTATTTTTTCCACTTATGTAATCCATGGTTGCTGAATGTGGCATTCATTTTGTAATAGACTTTAAAAAGAGTGCTTGATAAAAAAGTACAATGTTTTCTACTTTCGACTTTTATTCCTTAATATTACAATTACAATGAAGAAAAACCAGTTATTAAATAAAAAGGTATGTAACATGTTGATTGGTGGTCTGCCTACAACGTCAGTGGACTAAAATGCACATTTCCAAATGCTGGCTACAAACAGATTGACACGCAGTGAATGAGTATGTTAAAATTTGCACAACTTTCCTGTATTTGAGAGTCCCCAGTTTGCCACATATTGATGATTGATTTATGATCTGAATGGATGTGCCAACACTGATAGTATTGTAGAAGTTAGCTCTTATTAAAAGATCTTTAGAACAGTTCAAAATTTATTTTGATTTAAACATGTTGTACTTGTATACTACCAAGTTCCTTTCATGCTGGTATTACCATATATTGTGTCCTTTACAGTATTCTGTTCCACCATCCTTTTACACTAGGCTACCTCAAGTAGCGTTATAAATTCATATTCAATATCAGCATCCCTTTTCTTAGTTAGTAGAAGCTTAGTAGCTTAGATATACTGGATCCTACTAGCTTTGTTACTAGTAAATTGCAGGTTCCGATATGAAATCATGGGCATAATAAGCAGCCTGTTGTGACTGTAATCTCAAACACACAAATTGCACTTGAAACACCTTGATGTGGCTAGAATGCAATCGGCAAAAAGATTAAACATGAGTTGGGAATGCATACGAGCAAAACAATTTGTTTGCGCGGTTCTTAACCCTGGAATCATAAGTCACACACGCACGCACATGCGAGGCGTTAGAGTATTTAGTAGTGTAAGCTTAAAATACCAAAGATTACTTGTAATACTCGGGTTTTATTTATCAATCGTTCACATTTTTATTTTGTAGGAATTTTCCAAATCACATAAAACCAACCAATGAAAATTGAGCACAGAACACAGAAAAAATAAATATTGAACGTTGAATGGAAATATTGTCTGCGATCAAGGGTGCGTACCATTTGGAGTTAAATTCGCCAAAAAGGTTAAAACGATCACACTCCCAAAAAGTGGTTCCACTTGGGTCTTGGCATTATTTTCGCCATAAACGTTATGAAGCTACTGGAACAGTTTGAATTCCCTACATCTTATGTCAAAAGTGATAAAAGTGGCAAATTTTAGTGGCATTCTTAGCGTTCTTATCCTAAATGGAACAGGGGAGAACAGTTACAAATGATCACAGTGATCACCACCATAGATGCAGCATGTGGGCAACATTATCGAAAATAACGAAATTGGTGTCAAATGGAATACGCCCCAAAGGATACTGGAACGTGCAAACGAGGCTCTTTTTTTGACATATCTTTATAGTCTATGATGTACACGTATTATTGGCTGTACATTATCGCCCTGTGCAAAAAGTGTCCGGCCCGTATTTCACGGCCAATAATGCACACCCAATAATTCATGTACATCAAATTGCTTCTATTTTTTGGTCGCGTATTATTGGCCGTGTAATATCAGCCCGTGTAGATAATGCACAACCAAATATTGTACGACCCGTATTGTACACCCCAATAATACGAAGCCAGTACACGTAATATTGGACGCGTATTATTGGCTGTGCATTATTTGGTCGCGTATTATTGGTCGTACAATATAGGGACTCATCTTAAATGAGTCTCGTATGGTTTGTACGCTAAGCATTCATTATGTGGAGGAAACAAGTTCTCACACACACAAGTCTCTATTATGTTATAGTCTTTTCAATATTTAATAAAGCCGTACTCCATTTGAGTAATTTTCGATAATTTTGACCACATTGCGTCTATGGATCCACATTTAATATGAACCCTAGACACAAAATGTGATCAAAATTATCGAAAATAACGAAATCAGCGTCAAATGGAGTACGCACAAAGATGATGGGTATTCACTCGGTGTACCTACCTACATAACTTATTATAATATTGGGGTCGATTCCATATCACGAACTTGATTAAAACTTAACTATAATTGGTCTTAGTCCTGTCAGATCCATTATTTGGTATTCGGAATAAGTTGAACTAATTTAATTTTAATCGTCAAGATTAAAGTAAGCTTTCTTGATTACTTTACCAGAGATAATCTTGAGAATAATCGATGAGCGTTGAATCGAATCAAATATAATGATTCACAGATCAAGTAGAATATATACTTCGTAATTACTACTAGTACGTAAGTACTACGTGTAATGATTGCAGGCATAGTTTTTTTTTATATCAAGATAGCTTCTGCACCACATCATCATATGCTTCGTAAATAATTACTAGATGAGGTTTGCGGTCAGCATTCTCAAAACATCGTAAAATATTTTCATATGTATATTTTAAGTTGTAGTGGAACTAACAAACTCATACTTAACCAAAAAACTGAGTTAAGCGCTTGAGTTGTTAGGATTGATAGTTGTTAGTGGCATTTACTACAAAAAAATGTGAGTGTTTCCTTGCATTGAGAGGAAGTGGAGTCATCGGTCCTGGTTGTCAATTTAGAATGGCATGTCATTTCAATATGGTGGTAGCGCATTTTGCTTTGGGGCAGAATGCCTGCGTAGCTAACTACTATTTTCAAGTGGAAAATCTGTCACCAAGCACCTGTGTGTTTCTGCAGCTGTCTTTGAGAGCCAGTATATAATCGTTAGTTTTTTTATGGTGATTTTGACGTAACAAGCACGAGGGCCACCTGATGTTAAGTGGTATAACAGATGTATTTCATCACAAGTGATAAACTGCACTGCGCCCGTCACCCTGAGACACACAGTTGTTGAGTCTCATGTGCCTGTTTTTACTGGATCTCAAGGCCTGCTGCCGGAACGCACTGTTAGGAGCTTGGTGACAGATTTGCTAGTTGAGGGTGGTAGGTAACAAAGACTGCAACACATCGGGCTCTTCTCAGCGTTCATCCATCAAGCCATCAAATAACTAACGTTTAAAACATCAATTGGGTAACTGGAGTTAGTTGTCTACGAGACTGGCAACACTAAGATTTGTCGGTGTTATTTCTAGTGTGTCATTTCAGTCAGTGGTACTGACGTCATTAGACACTGCAGTTGATTCGGCACTCTTCTACCGACAATCGGAACAGGCACCACCTATGACAGTTAACATATGACGCGAGGACTGTGAACTAATCAGTCTACATCAGCGCGATCCTATTACGAAACTGGCTATTGGCACAAGCCTATAAGATTAGGAGTTGATCTTATTTCATTTCTAAAATAGTTGTTCACCATGCCACGTGTTATCAAAGGTGATCATGATGATGCCAGATGATAACAGAACCTTAGAAAGTGTACTAAAGATGAAATCGTGATAGTGGATGTACCACAATAACGACGAGGCAACGTAACCGGAATCACGAGATAAGAGAAGTTTTTGCAAGGTGGCGACTGGAATGGCTACGATGAACCAAGTGTTTTTTAGTCATTTGTGTCTCGCCCATGTTAAGAGAGCTTTGCTATTAAAACTTATGATATCGAGAAAAAACTATACGAAATCTCCGAGAGATATATATAATATAACGCCACACATAAACTCGATTATATAGCAATAAAAAAAATATTACCCTTGTTTTTACAATCAGTATTTTGTTAAACAGATTATAATATGATCAGTCATTATGATATCGATTTATAATTTTATATACAATCCGTCATTGAGGATCTCTCGAATCTAATGTTTTTCTCTATGGTCACTTCACTTATTCCTCGATTAAAATAGAATACAGTTTGACTATGACACGGCTTATCTTCACGGAAAATTATTTTTGATTAGGTTATAGTTTAGTTAAATTGAACTAATCTCGAATTGGCCTCAATATCACTGTAGCGTAATGTACCTATTACCAAGGATGTATATTAGGTAGGTAAGTACATCACGGTAATGTAGTAGTTTCATGCTTCCTGTAAAAATAAATAATATAATAATCAAAAAAATAAACAGAGATTGGACGACAACGATAGGTACATATTTTTTGCATGGTGTAAGGGCATTTTGTGAATGCCCGCCTGGCTAGCGACCCCCCTCAAGTAAAAAATCTGTCCCAAAGCACCTTACGGTGTGTTCCAGCAGCTGTCCTTGAGAGCCAGTAATTCTAGTTTAAGCCTGTTAACAGCTTCGAGCACATCATCACTTACCTTCAGGTGAGATTGTGGTCATAGGCTACCTACCAGCAATAAAAAAAACATACGAAAAGTGTATAATTGAAATTCGAATTTTAGAAATTTACTCCAGAACCAACATCATACTTTAAAGAACGGCAATGCATCCTGGCTTTTGCGAATGTCTGTGGGCGACGGTGATCGATCACTTATTAAGGGTATGTTCCATTAGTCGCTAAGAACGTTAATTTCGATAATTTTGATCACATTCTGCGTCTGTGGTTGTGATCACTGTGATCGTTTGTAACTGTCATCCCCTGTTCCATTTAGGATAAGAACGCTAAGAATGCCACTAAAATTTACCACTTCTGTCACTTTTGACATTAGATGTAAGGAATTCAAACTGTTCCAGTAGCCTCATAGCGTTTATGGCGAAAATAACGCCAAGACCCATGTGGAACAACTTTTTGGGAGTGTGATCGTTTTTAGCGTTTTTAGCTAATCTAACTTCAAATGGTATGCACCCTATATTAATATCTGGTGATATGGTGTTTGAGGTGAGAGCCACCTCTAGGGATTATTAAACCTGCCTACAATGCGATTAAAATAAGAATAGGACGGGCTCTCGGCTAACTTCACTCATATTCACTCTAATAAGTACGATCAGCAGAACAAACTTAAAAATAAAGCAGTGCCATATACACAGCGAAGTCTCACTAAAATGGACAAAATACTTTGGAATTAATGAAGTTGAACGGCATTTAAGAATTCATGTTATCATAGATAAACAAGCATGCTAATCAGGTGTAAAGTACCACCAACTTAACTGTGCAGTTTTCGAGGGCGCTACTGGTCAAGGAAATCAACTACAAACTGTCACAATTCGAAGGACTGTTGTAGTTCTTTTTTTTGCCGCCTGAACAGATAAGTTGGTGGGACTGTAACGTAATTTTTAGATAATATGCGTTCCAGAAACCCGTTGAGACTTAGCAGATTTGATGGCTTGTTACCTGAATCGAGGTTTGACAGTGTACTAACTTTATTTTATATCATATATTACATATTGCAACACTGGGCAATAGAATTTAGAATTTTAAATGACAGCATTCGTAATCTTCGTCAAGTCGTTACAGCAAATATACATTAGGGATGTTGACACTCGATAAAACAATCGATACTAATCGGCTTCTCAAAATTGATTATAATAATGTAACAATGTTTAAAACACAGTTAGACGACCATGCAACAAAATCAACACATTTACAAATATTAAATTTACCGTCATAGACGTTAGCACACACCGCATATTAATGCCAAATGTCTACTCAGTCAAAATTTTTAAAAAGACTAAGATATTGGCAGCAATTCTGTTGTACGCTCACTAAATATACTAACTAATTAAAAAGTTCTAATTTAAGTTTTAAGATTTCTCAAAGTCATTCTGCTGTTACCTCGAACTAAATTTAAAACAGCAAATTATCAATACTAAATATAAATCACTTTGCCGCTACTCTACGCTAGATGGCGTACGATTCAAGTTGTTTTGTAAACATTTTTAGTCCTTCATACCTGCGTTTTACTAATGGAACTTTGTTTATATTTGAAACTATCGAAACCTGTGATAAAGCCGAGAAATAATTATTTTACCACGGTGGTGCTTGGCAAAGCAGCATCAACAGATCTCGAGCTTCGCAATCTCGACAGCCTAGGTATAGTAACATATCCTACTGGTGATATCATATAAAAAAAATAACAAAGCACATAGATGTCCGAAGTCTGCCTAATAAACGTGGGTATTTAAACACATCTGCCACCTCTCTGAGTATTCCAGGTGTGCAAAGATTTTATAAATCCAAGTTTGCCAACAAGCTTTTTTCTCTAGTTATGGTTTAGAATTACCGAAAAATACAATCTTTTACGAACCTACAAGTCTAGCAACCACATAGCTGCATGCTCCATTGTTTATCCGACTAAGAAAGCCGTGATTATGATAAAATCCAAAAAAGTATATTCATTGGAGAACATTACAGCTTTAGTCAACACTCATTTATATGTTCATTAATTTTAGGTTAAACTTTCTATGATTCCACCTAATCTGAATAAATATGGTGCAACAGAATAGCAAATATGCAAATTTTACTAAGTTTACTAATTTTAATAATTTTAGAGTGAATTAATAAAACTATGGCGCCAACAGAATTAAGAATGGTCATTTGACATATCTTAATCCAATTATACTAAATTTTAGTTCGATTTTTGCTAACAGAATTGCGACCATTAAGTCTTATGACAGTAACTTTTTGCACAAATGCAAAGTGCGAGCAAAGCGTCTTCATTTCAGATTGTGGCAAAGTCAGTCCAGTGTTTCTCCTCTACGGGTCGCAAATCTTATACGATTCTCATGAAATTTCGTGAGCATATTTGATAACTATTTTTGAAGCAGTGATAGAGCGGTAATAGCTTTAGACAGCCGTGCCGCAGGTTCATGGTTCTGTCTCTGCTGCTGGTTTGAGCTTCACTGCATGGTAGAAAGTCATTTTGCAAATACTCGCCTGGTTGGCTATTACCCTAAAGTAGATAATCAACCGCCAGGCACCTAACAGTGTTCCGGCAGCAGTCTTTGAGAGCCAGTATGTAATTAATAAACTTACAGGCACATGTGACTTCAAATCCGTATGGCGCAAGGTGATGGGCGCAGTATGTTACTTGAAATGCATCTAACTGTTTGGTTTTAAAAATAAGATGATTCAGTTTTCGGAATTTTTCCGGCGGAGATTTGTTGATAACGTAAAAGTGAATATATTTCAGTCGCAATTACTTCAGCTCATTGCCTCTATGAGCTGAAGTAATTGCGACTGAGCTGAAGTAATCGTGACATAATTTTTCACTGTAGCCGTAAACAAACAAATATGTACAAGGCAAAATTATCCTTGAAAATAAAGTTATACAACAAAAAACATCAAGAATCGATTTTAGTAATCGTACAAAATAATAGATTTTATATCATAATCGATTCAAAATCGGTACGTGCCTGATGGTTGCATTGCAATACCGGGTGCTTACCATTTGAAGTTAAATTCATCAAAAACGCTAAAAACGATCACACTCCCAAAAAGTTGTTCCAGGTGGGTCTTGGCATTATTTTCGCCATAAACGCTATGAAGCTACTGGAACAGTTTGAATTACCTAGATCTAATGTCAAAAGTGGCAAATATTAGTGGCATTCTTAGCGTTCTTATCCTAAATGGAACAGGGGACAACAGTTACAAACGATCACAGTGATCACAACCATAGACGCAAATGTGGTCAAAATTATCGAAAATAACGAAATTAGCGTCAAATGGAATAGACCGATACGATAATGGGTGCATACCATTTGAAGTTAGATTCGCTAAAAACGCTAAAAACGATCACACTCCCAAAAAGTTGTTCCACATGGGTCTTGGCGTTATTTTCGCCATAAACGCTATGAGGCTACTGGAACAGTTTGAATTCCTTACATCTAATGTCAAAAGTGACAGAAGTGGTAAATTTTAGTGGCATTCTTAGCGTTCTTATCCTAAATGGAACAGGGGATGACAGTTACAAACGATCACAGTGATCACAACCACAGACGCAGAATGTGATCAAAATTATCGAAATTAACGTTCTTAGCGACTAATGGAACACGCCCAATATACGTCAAAAGTTCTATCTAGGCCACGTCAAAACCAAAGATTACTTAGGTCAAAACATGAAATCTCTTCGGAGTTTTAAGAGTATCCAATCCAGCCGGAGAAGCGATTATTAAATGTACGACAAATGTTATAATTAACTGTATTCGATTAAGTAAACTAAAATGGAAACGCTTTATCATCAAACGAACCAGCTGATACAAGAAACATCAGAGCTTTTTCAACGCTTAGAAAAGGAGCTCACCAATTACGAATCGATTGAAAATGCAATTCAAGTCAAAATTAACGCAGTTAACGCGTAAGTTTTGCATTTAAACATTAGAATAATATTTATATAATATCTGTTTTCATTAAATTCAATACCCTTAATGTTTCTCTCCATGTTATTGAGTGAAATCCGCATGACTGTTGGAGCTGTATTGTATCAAGTTATATGAATGTTGTTGTTTTGTTACTAAAGTTCTTTGGTATTGAGCAACGATCAGTGCAAATGAAGTCATTAGTATTATATTGGAGACATGTTGGCATAATGATGGCAAAAAGGGCTATGTTGGTACAATCAATTGTTTTCTCTGTTAAATTTGCGCTCTTTTTCGAAACTGCTCAACAACTGTTGATTATAAAAGAGCATTTAAGATTATAAGGCAGCGTATCCATCAGATATGTGTGAAAAATCCACCTTTCAAATGGCTTTATTTTCCTAACCTCGCTGACCAAAGTGATCCTATTAGTCATTTTTTTCCTTGAATACATCTTTTATAATAATATATATATAGAACAATAATTTTAATACATATAATAATATATGTAAAAATCTGCAAAGTAATACCTAGATCAATTAACTACTGCTCATCTTCCTCGCACATTGCTGGCAAATTCTCAGCCTTATGAAGTAAAATTATCTTCATTTTCACATTTAAACTCAATAATGGGATTAATTTCATAGGAAGATAAGTCCTGTGTTCTTTATTTGGTAGTTTATAGTCAGTTTTAAATGCTGTAGGTCTACTAGTCATAGTACCAGAACCTCGGTTTATTGATATCAAAAATGAACAGAATAAGTAAAATGGGGATCTGTTTTTAGGACTAAATGTGACCTATAAATACCCATAAAACTAGGGAAACAAGACCGCCCTGTTGTGACAAAGAAGATTACATGTGGCAGATATGTATTAATGTAAAGATGGATTTGTGTAAAACTAAAATGGACCATATTAGAAAGGAGTTTACTACAAAAACTTTGAAAGCACTAGTGACAGTTAATGTGAAGAGTAATAGATTGGCATGATATGAGCATAAAATGAGGGATGTAAAACATAATTAAAAGAGTATTGAGTGGGACACATATAAGGGCAGAGATAGGTTGAAGAAGTTAAACTGCCTGAAGAATAATATGTGTATGAAGATAAGTACTGAGATTAGAATTATTAGAAGAGAGGGAGAGAGATTGAAAGAGAATGTCACTGTGACTTCTGACCCGACTTAAAATGAGATAAAGACTGGAAGAGTAGTGAAAGTAACAATTTCATCAATTAATTCCGGCTTATAAAATATAGCATTTGAGCATGTTTCCTTAATACTGTTTACAGAATAAAAAGTTGTCCTTCAGTTAGACTGCATAATAAATATAGCTCACCAGTAGGAAATCAACACAGTTTATAAGAGAGGACATTTTTTTTAAATTTAATCTGTTTAACTTTTTGGTGCTTTTAGCCGCATTGGACGCAGCCATGCCAGCCCCATTAGAACAATCATTTAATCAAAATCAGTAAATTGATTTTGATTAAATGATGAATTTAAAACATAACCTAAAAAGTGTTCTGGCAGTGTTCGATGAAAGCACTGCCTATACACTGGACTAAACAAACATCAAAACAATTGAGGCCAAGGCCTCTTAATTTATATTGTATAGGTTCACCCTTTGGACACTCCATCAACAAGTGGTATAAGTCTTCTTCAACACCACACATGTCGCAGTTAGGTAAATAGGTTGAGAATTTTCTTTAAAATAGCATAAGCTATTGATGCACCTCTGATTCCAGAGGCACATCGAGCTAAATGCCGTAAAGTCATAGTAGTAAGAGTGGGGAAGTAAGTTATCTTCATACAAACGTACCGCACACGGCTTGTTTGTGTGCGCCATAGTATCTATGCGTCCCGCACGCACACTCAAACACAATCTCGACCCGTTTCTCAGTGCGCCAGCAGGGGCTAACAACGAACAAAGATCGCGCGTCACAGCTTTTCGGCACCGCTAAATAAACGAAAAAAGTTTGATATTCGCAGGAGAACTTATTGTTGAACTTAGTTTTCGGCTGTTTATATAATTCATTGATTCTTGTTGTCACTTATTCTAGCATACCTATCATTTTTACTTGATGATGAGTGAGATACCTACTTATTTTTTTATTGTATTAGGTAGGTATGCCCGCGTCGCTCGTATGTGGCTCCGCAACCACATAGGTATCACCTGTTGCTTGTTCTTTCATCGTTTAGGTAAAACTGGCCTCACTAACCGTGAACCCAGACAACACAAGTAAAAATGCAACTTCCCGGCCCTTGCCTATTCTAGGTACTGATTTAAAATTTAGCAAATATATACATTATAAATAAGTAACAACCCTGAGACATGCAAGTATGGTAGGTAATTATGTCGCGGATTGGGCCGGAGATGGCCTACTTCTTCTCTTTCTACTATGGTAAAGTGCTTTTACTATCTGTGAGAATGACAACATTATTATATTGCATGGTTATGTAACATGTGTAATAGTACTCTAGCATCATATTGAGTATTAGGATTTACAATTTCATCAATCTCAGTTACAATTAAGTCAGTGTTTATCTTAGATACCCAGATAGGTAATGTACTCATTTTCAAAATTTTACTCCTTAATAAATATTCTGACTGAGTATGCATATATGCAGATACCAATAGAGGCTTCTTTTTTATGGTCCAGTCAGTTCCCTAAGCAACTTAGTAGTCAAGAGAGAGTCGAGAGTTTGTGCCAATATTTAGTAGCCAGATATTGACGCCTCAAGTGCAGAGGTGGAATAGATAATTCACTCTTCATCACATGAATGGGAGTGGTTTTTATAAAACCCTGTAACTTATATAACTACTTACCATAAGAGGACTTTTAGTACTGCTCTTTGTGCCCTTTCAAAATATATTTATTTTCAAATTATTTACTGATTGATTTTGATTTGATTTTACAGTACCACCCCATGAAGTTATGCTGAATGTCATGATAGATCGGGCTAGGCTGTAGTATTAACCCATTGGCATCGGCGATAATGATAACAATAGAATTTCATTCATAACTAGGACATAGTGGTCTAGTACGATGCCAACTTATTAATCCATTCCAAACAGGCAAGAAAAATATAACAACTAGTAAACAATTTAATTTTCTAGAATGGGTTTTGCATCACAATTGCAAAATACAATTAAGGTTGCCTGAAATACATCATATATATATGATATATAGTTCCAATATAATAATCTTTGGGTTCTACAAGAAAAAGTTTAACCTATACTTATTTCTGGTTTAGATACTGTTTGTAAGCAGTCAATATATATTATATTGGTTTATTCATAAATTTTGTTAATAACCTTCAAATTTAACCATGCATAAAGTCAGTTTTTTTTGTATAAATAATATTTAATTCAATGACATATTCAAAACATTTTAAAATCCATGTTCAATTCTAACCTTTTGTCAACACATTATTATGTGAGGAATGCATTACTTTGGTGAAAGAATCTTGTTTCATTGTTTTAACAAGTTATTATATACGTGTTTTCAGAAACTGTGAGAAGCTGGACATATTTGTATATAAAACGCCAATCAATCAGCGGCCAATGGCAAAAATGAGAGTGGACCAGCTCAAATACGACAATAAACACATACAGGTATATTTATTGATATTGTTTTACCATTTTCAGGTTCTTTGGTTAGTGTTTATGGAAGCACACTGTGTTGGCCACAGGGGACAGAAATTACATATTGAATTGTCATTCTATTGATTTATTTTAATGCATACTCATATGTAAATGAAAAGCCCGTTTTTGGTTGTTGCGGCCAGGGTGACGCCTGCCTTATAGCCTGGCCTCCACGGTACCCCGACCTAAACCCCATTGATTTTTTTGTATGGGGATACTACAAAGACCTCGTCTAGTCGAGATAATGCCGCAATTTGGACGAGTTAACCCGGAAATTGAGAGTAGCAGAAGAAACCATTAAAAATAATAGAAGTGCATTCAGACGTCTGAACGTCTAAAAGACAACTTTTTCCGGCGATGTCGCACTTGCATTGAGCAACAGGGGGGCCATTTTGAAAATTGATTGTAATTAAACACCTTGTATTTGATTTTACTTTGCTTGCATTAATCATCATGTAAATTAAAATTTTGCACTTACCACATATAGATTTAAATTTTTTGATTGAAGCCTTATGAATAATAAAATGAAAATTTCAGGGTAGCTACCTGATAGAGAGAGCAAGTTTTTAAAAGCCAAACAGTATATTTTTTATGTGATTTAATTTTTAAGGGCCCTTGAAGTTGTGAACGTACTAGGTAAATTTATCTTTTTGGCATTTTATTTTTTTTGTTCCATTCAAACATCTCACGATAGTAAATGTTACCATACTGAATTGGCCTATCTAACAGCGAAGCACACAAAAAAAAACAAGCAGTAACCGCAATAATTCACGTCACCATAAATAAAAATCTCATCATACTCAGGAATAGGTCATAAATTAAAAAAAAGTCATAATTCCGAAAATACGAAAAATCGCGGAACATACATGGGGGTGATTTAGATTGCCCTCTAGGTCCTCCACCTCCCAGCTTCAGTTATCACTGCTTGGGACACCTTGTATAAAGACATTGTTAAGGTATATGGTTTGTTATAGAAATCAGTTAAATGATTAGGTATAAAATATAATTCAAGTTTAGGTAACTTGTCCATGTTAAACATTTGAGACTGTTTTTGGATATATGTCATGTATTTCGAATTATAGTATCAGTATCAAACACAGAAGCTACACTTAACCCCACTTCCATGCCTCTCAGTTTTCAGTAGCTATAATTTTAGTTTTACCAACTATTCTAAAAAGAGATTTCTTCGATTTTGTGCATAAAATGTTCATAATTTTTTTTGATGAAATTACCTATATTTCCGCTATCGTTGTTTTGTTGCCGTTAGTTTTTGACCTCAAGTGATCATGCAGTTCAAGGTGGTAAACAATATGAATCTGGAATGAGAACAGGCTCTCAAGAACACCTGCTGAAACACATCATTAGGTGTTTGGCGATAGACTTTCTAATCGAGGATAGTAGCTAACCAGGCTGACATTTGCCTAAAAACCAAAATATCATCCGGTGGCAACGAAGGGAAAAGAAATCCCTTTCTGAATGGAGTGTTGCTTCTCTTTGGGTGCTTATTCCGTTTCCGTACCATTTTATCGCACCGATTACTAAATCAGTAGCCGGTATACTGCCAAATAAGAGCATTTTCAAGGAGAATTGGCGTCAGGTAGGAGGTGGCTATAGTACTGACTCCAAAACTTTTTGCAATCGGGTACTTTTTTGTGTTGAATTCTGTTTTTGCTAACAGTATTGTTAGCAAAAACATAATTTTCTACCGACTTCAAAAAAGGAGGAGGTACTCAATTCGTCTGTATTTTTTTTTTTATTAATCTTGTGTTGATAAAAAATTATGTCAGTAGTTCTTTTAATTAGCCATACAATATTTTCCAGGCATCTCTAATTAGTGCTCAGAACAGAAGACGTAGGCGAGAACAAGAGGCAGCTGATAGAGAGCAGCTGTTGAGTCGACGGTTCGGGCACGACCACACTGCTATCAATGTGGACTACTTAGCACAGGAGCAAGTGTCTCTGCAGAACTCACATAGAAATGTGGATGAAATGTTACACACAGGTAACTAGTAAATACAATTTTGAAGCAGTGGTGGCCTGTCGCAATTACTACGAACTGCCTTCATGGTTTCAATGGTCATGTCGCATACGGCCTAGAACATAAAGCGCGCAACACAATAAAAGACGCAATAAGGCTAAAACGCAAAGTATTTTTGCTCATATTTTATATATAGCGTTCTTATCATACAGTCGAAATTTCTTAACAGAAGTTATTGGCTCAATAGTTTCCGAGGTATTATACCCTCTATAAGTTTGACAGCTGGTATCCGAAATTAAGATCTTGATCAGACTTATCACTTCTGTATGGGATCTACATATCTAGGATGAATAGTTATCCAGATCTAAACCTTTTTACTTGACAGCTGTCATCTGATAATATTCTGCTATGCTACATCATGTTCAAATATATGACTTATTGTAAGGGCAATGTTTAAGTTGATTGTGAATTGTGTGCCTGAATATGAAGCCGGAACCTTAAAATAAGACATCAAATGTAACTCTGACAGCTGTCACACCCCTTAGAATTGATATCTTTGTTTAAAACGTTTGATATCAGTAAATGAAAATATTTCTAAAAATGTAAAACCTATTAGCCAAACAGTTTATTCCCGGCAACAGAACGGCATAATTTATCCCGGATCTATCGAGAATGAAACAGACAGAGCTTAGCGCTTGTCGAAAGACTTCCTACCAATTCACCTTAGTGAAGCAAGATGCGCTAAAAACGAACTATAATAAATGGAATTTTTAACAAGAACTGTGTTTTCTAAAACAAAATAAAACAAAGAATTTGGATATAGATGATTCAAATTTTTATTGTGTTACGAAAAGAAAAGCTTGGCATAATGAATGAAAAATGATATCTGGCAAATGTCCACCACGAGCACGCAGACAGATGTCGACTCTTTCATCAAAATTTTTAATCACTTTTTGGCAAAATTGCGGGTCTATTTTGCGAGATGTTAAAACTCAATTTTGGCCTATTATTGATGACGTGGATATCACTAACATGTGGTTTCAACAGGATGGTGCCACATGTCACACAGCCAATTAAACGATCAATTTATTGTAAACGGAATTTCCCGACGCATAATTTCACGAAATTCAGCTGTCAAGTGGCCAGCCAGATCGTGTGATTTTAGACCACTGGATTATTTTTTGGGGAACTATTTTAAGGACAGAGTCTATACGGAGCCAATCGAATCGATTGCAGCCATAAAACTTATAATTCGTCATGTGATTAACGAAATAGACCCCGAAAAGCTTTTAATCACTTTTTGGCTAATTGCCAAAAAGTCTTATCTGTAAACAAAATTCTTGACCATCCTTCTTGATCCCACTAGATATGTTCACAGGCGTATCGCAGTCTCGCTCGATGCTCTCTCTCGAGTTTGGGACCACTCGCTGGTCTTCGGGATTTCAGGTTTGCTTCAGCTAGTCTTCTCACTGTACTGTCACTAATGTAGTACCTGCGGGTGTGAAGAAGCTGTTGCTGCACTTCAACTGCATTTAGGTGGCGATTTCTCAACACAGTGGGAACAATATAACGGTCTTCTTGGGCACTGTACTAGTGCCCGTTTGGACTTGGATCTGCCATTAACAAGTCTCCTAAAATGGTTTCTAGTCTCCTCGTACCTTCGCTTCACCTTCTGGACCGTTCGTAACGTCACACCCACCATTCCTACAGTACGACGCATACTGATGCCTAGTTCTAGAAAAGTCATAATTCTAGCACATTCTTCAGGTGAAAGAGGCATGATAAATAAGTGTATGTGCTGATTGTATAACTTAGCTTTTGTAACAAAACTCATCGATCAAGAACAAATTTGAAAACAAAAAAATTAATGGTAAAATTGTAATTCTAAAAGGATTATTTTTGACTTTAAAGTTTTTTTCAGCCATTTCTTAAAAGAAGGTTTACCGACTATGAAGTTTTTATTTACAAAATTAATCTCTTTTTCGAGTCCTTTTAGTTTTGTAAGTACATCTTGCGTACTTAAAAAGTTGTTGCAATTTTAAAAGAGTGTTACTTATTTTTGCAGGCCAGTGTATAATGCACTACTTATCTCAATATAAAGCCAATAAAAAGGTATTTGCAGCAAAGAAGTGATTTGGAGATTCAAGATCTGAATGCTCTCCTTTTGTGGAAAAAACCTAGCTAAACGCAAAAAAAACATACACCTGGTTTTTTTGCGTTTAGCTAGGTTTTTTCTTTTTCTTTTCACCAGATACCATTAATAGGTAGTACTGGTATTAACAGTAAATTTATAATTATTAAGTAGTTTTCTATCGTTAAATTTAACATTATATCTTTTTTTAATATTGTTAGATTTGTAATACTGCCTGCTATGCGGATTACATTACAAAATCACAAATAAACGATAGGAAAAATTTAAGTCATATGCGGGATTCGAACCCGCGTCCAACCACCCCCTAACGCCGTTATTGCAAATCTAACAATATTAAAAAATATAAGGTTGCGTCATCATTTACAAGTATAAAACCAATTGCAAAATTGGTCTTGTTTGTAGTACAACGCAAGTGGTACTATAGATGTCGCTCCATCCCAATTCGATGGTTAAAGAACGATAGGAAAGATTCGAGTTATAACGTCATGTCATGTTAGCTCAATTGGTTAGAGCATACCCCGGCTCAAGGGGTGGATGGACGCGGGCTCGAATCCAGCATATGACCTAAATTTTTCCTATAGTATATTTGTGATTAACATTACATCGTTGACCACACAACATTGAATCCAAAAAGGCAATCTATACTAATTATTAATATTATAAAGAGGAAATATTTGTATTTTTGTATGTAACGAATAAACTTAAAAACTACTGGACCGAATTGAAAAATTCTTTCACCATTAGGATCCAGAACATAGGCTCCAGAACATTATCAAATTGTGTCTATTTTGAAATTTTAATTTGTTAAATAATCGTGCGAATCCGGGGCGGGACGTTAGTATATTATAAATTATTTTCAAAATTGACACATAATAATATTCTATAATTAACATATTCATTCATGTTTATGTATAAATACTGAGTAGAAACGAATAAAAGCAAATTTAATATCCATATTTATTTATTTTTGTCAGTATTTATTCTTTGGATCAGCCCATCGTTAGTCCCGACATATTTTCCTGGGTATTTATATCGAGCTGTGGAACCGCGAAGATGACATAATAGTGTGTCTTCAGTCGTATACCTATCAAAACGATAGTGACAGTGACAATCATAGTTATAGTGACAAATCGGACCGAAGAATTATGACTTTGTTACGTGCTGAGACCCACGCTCGACAATCGTAACTACCAGACGAAGGACTTTGTATTAAGTTCGAAACTGGTCAGACAAATATCCAGTAAATGAGGAGATTTAAAATTTTAGTACAACTGATGAAAATATGACTTTTTTTTGTCGCTGTGACTACATGAAATAATATACTTATATTCTCTAGTTTCATAATATATACATATCTTGTAAGTTAAAATAGTATTTATTACTTAAAATAGTAAAAATGTACTGGTAAGTGTGATTTTTTGTCAGTTTTGTTACCATTAACTTCAATTATAAATAAAACTATGGTGGTTTTTACCACTTAAAAATATTTATTCGAAAAACAGTATTTTTATATTATATGACGAATCGACATGGAACAAAAAATATTAGATACAGTTAAAGAAATATATTTTACTATCCGGTTTGTTACCATAGGTTCCGAATAAACAATTGCTTTTAATGCTAATAATGCAAAATTAACAATAACGTTATCCAGAATATGTTCAGAAGTTAATAAATAATTAATATTTTAAAGGAAAATTAAGTATATTCCTAAAAGTAAAGATTTCTCGAGAAAAATATAAAAAAAGAAAAAAAATAGGGACAGTAACAAAACGGATGGTAACAAAATTGTTAGGCTCTGATTACATGAAACAAACATACGAGCAGCAGTAAGTACGGCTAATCAAAATAAATAATTAATTAATTTATTAACCGATTTAAAATGAAGGAGGTTCTCAATCGTCAATTTTTTTGTCTGAATATTTTATTTATGTCTGAAAGCTGGTGCTTGTCATGTGGTCCCATTTAAATTTGAGTGAGATATGACGTGTAGTATTAGAGTTATTCATAATAATAATAATGCATATTTTATTATTTTCTGTAGATTTGAGGCTTTGACTCAAAAACCTATAGATGAAACAATCAACTGAGCTCTCCAAACTTAGTAATTCATAACATATATATATACCTATTTATAATAAATCTTATATATAAGCTAGCCTGCCAGCTAGTTAATTAATACCTCAAAACGATTTTTAAATTTGATCTAAGTAGGTAACTCTTTGTAGATAGTATATATATATATATTTATTTATTCATCTAAAAACCGCCATGTGAATTTAGCTTTTACTGTCGGTTTATTACTTTTTCCGTCCTACTATATATTACCTTACCTGCAGTAATAAAACTGAAGTAACATAGTGTGTTAATCTAACATTGGGAAAAATATTATAGTAGCACAGACTCTCACTCAGTTACAGTAAATATAACAAATTACCTTGTATAAAACTAAGCATTTCTTTATAACTGCATTGTGAGAAATGTGTATATAGGTAGATAACATGAGGAGAAATTTCTTCTCAGTCTATCCGGCAACAGTTCTCACTCACACTGGCGACGAAATGACATTTTTAGGAGGTTGAGGTTTTTAACTTTTGAAATGGCCAATCATTGACTAATGGTGTTGCCATGTATAGTAAACAAAAAAAAATATGGAATAACTTTTTTAAGAAATTGAGGTGACAAACCGGAATTGTCCGGATTTATCAAATTTCCGGGACAACAAACTTATTTAATTTATATATACATTAAAAAATTTAAAAGCTTTATTGATTTTGAAGCGATCGTAGCGAAGTTTACTTAGCTGTTCTTAACCGATCAGCAAAGTTAAGCATCTTCGCCCGCGGTCATGAGTTGGATGGGTGACCGCTAGTGACATTACTACTGAGCGCTTCCGTGCTTCGGAGGGCCCGTTAAGCTGTCGCTCCCGGTTGTTGTCTTAGGATGGCAGTCGTTACAGCATGGTGGTAGGGCATTTTGCGAATGCCCGCCTGGCTAGCTACCACCCTCAAGTAGAAAATCTGTCGCCAAGCACCTAACGGTGTGTTCCGGCAGCTTTCCTTGAAAGCCAGTACTTCTAGGTTAGCCTGTACAACATCTTCGACCACATCATCACTTACCATCAGGCGAGATAGTGGTCAAAAGCTAACATATCAGGCATACAATAAAAAAATTTGCTTTATGCAGTTTAAGTTTATATATTGGAAAAATAACATACCATAACATGCCAAGGTGTTACAGCAAATATTGATAAAAATATAGCTTAAAGTTTTTATTTACACTGGGGACATGCCAAAATGAAAGGGATGATTTAAATAAAATAATCTGTAAATATTTAGTTTTAGCTGAACTTCATTGAAATTTAATTAAACACGTAGTAAAATATGTGAACTTTCATTTAAGAGGCTATATTAAACTGAATAAGTTCTCTAATTTATGAAATAAAATGATTAATGTGAAGGACATGCCAAAATGAGAGTTGTACTAAATTTTTTAATCTCCTCAAATATTACACTAGTCCTAGCCGCTTGCTAAGTAATAATTATGAATATCCTTGTTTTCTCAAATATATCCAACACTGTTACTAGACACGAGATAACAACCCTACTTTTCTAAATACAAGCACAATCGCGTGCTAAGATAAATAAAATTTTCACAAATTATTAGAGCACACAATTTTATTCCCCGGGTGGGAATCGAATCCGCGTCCTCCGGTTTCGCGCCGGATGCCTAAACCTAAAAAAATGTGCTTCATTAATTTGCAAAACAAACTGTCAAGTTTACTTTAAAAACGGCGTGACGATAAATGGTTATTTTTAGTTAAGTTAATACTAGATACTAATATATACTTTTTTAATTATATACGAGTAGTAATTGCTAAAATTTAACGTTGTATAAATACATAGGTATTTAGTTTTACGGCACTCATACAAAGTTTAAATTTATGGGATATAAATAATGCAAGCAAAAACAATTTGGGACATCTAAAAAGGTAACGAATCCACCTTCTAGTCTAGGCAAAAATCTTAGTTTTTTGAACAATAATAAGAAACTTGTTGGAATTTGTAGGGATATATATATATTCAGCTGAGGTATAGTTTGCCGTCGATAAGCTAAGCAAACTTCACTACGAGCGCTTCGAAATTATGATTGACAACGACGATATTTAGTCGGCTATTCCTGGGTAAAAAAAATACTAGTAACTAGTAACTGCACTACTAATATAAGTATTAGCAATGCAATGTTTGAACAGCTGTCGTGATGATGTAATATTGAGTTTCGTGCAAACCACCGGTCTGAATGCTTGTATTCGAAAAGTTATGAAGAAAACCTTCCATGTTTCAACACTGGCCAATAATAGAAGCGAGTACGATAACTAGTTTTAATTAAACTGAAACCGGTCTTGCAGTGCAGCATGTGTTCGCAACAAACTTAAATGCACCAATACTTTCAAGTAAATACCAACAATTCTTTTAATTCAAAAATAGTAAAGCCTGTTGATTACTTACCACATTGTGGCCTGTTGTTATGTCACGTGTTCACTACTGTTAATCACTGTATAATTAGATTTTTTTTTCATCGAGTTTGATCTCGCGCGCGGCTCGTAACAATCTAGCGGTGGAGTGACCTTGTGCAGGTGTCACGGTTCGAATGAGGTGATCGCATCGGATCAAGGCAAGCTGTTTACTAGTAAACTTGGTCATTAATTTTCTTAGAAGTAGACTGTAACTTGATCATCACTTAACTCCGTCAAGTTACTTGTAACTTGATGGATTCAGGAGCATAGTAACTGTAACTGTGTAAACATAAACCTCGCTCTGAGTCACTTGTCAATAGCAACTTGCAAATAGCAACTACAAGTTCTTATTGAGTGTTTGTATTTTTATTCCAATGTAGCTTCTTCTGTAGTTATAACGATCATTTGTTTGAATAGATTTTCCGTAGTGTTGTGATAGGATTGCACGCACGCGTGGCACATCAAACATAGCGAGTAGAAGGTCTGTCGCCAAGGACATAATAGTTGATTCCGATCGGTATTCTCCCTATTTACTTACATAACGTAATGCCTAGTTTTTCTGGCTAACCTAGTAATACTGGCTCTCAAGTACAGCACCCGGAATAAATCGTTATTTGCATGGCGATAGATTTTCTTCTTGAGGGACCACCCTCAAGTAGGGTAGTTACCAAGCTAGACAGGTAGACATTCGCAATATGCCCTACAACCATACTTGACGTATGCCGCCCTAAGACAATATCTATCTATCCCCCGTGGAGTGCCGGGATAGAATTACATCACCCCTAACTCTTCCTGTAGAATCGTAAGAGGCGAAATATCAGAATGTGCAGCGCCTTCTGAGGAACTGCCATGCATCGCGATCCCCTTGACGCCTGCCAAGCGTGGCCATGCCATACCTAGGAAGACCTTTGATTGACGACATGTCTGTAATCGTAGTAGTACTCGTGTGTATCCGACTGTTCTATAGTTGTGATTGAACTTAAATTTATTTTGTCTAAGGCAGTTAACGAACTAATATCGTATTTAAAATAACTATTACCTACTTACAACGCATTCTTGCTAGAGACGTGTTAAAACCGACACTTCATTAATCTATAACACTTTTAATTCATGTTGCTAGAGCAAAAAACGTAATGCTTGTAAAAAGGAAAGCATTGTCCCTATATTTTGAAGTAATGTCGGCTGAGCGGTAATAGCTATGGACTGCCGTGCCGCAGGTCCCTGGTTCGATCCCCACCGCCGGCTACAGCTTCACCGAATGCTGGAAGGGCATTTTGCGAATGCTCGCCTGGCTAATTAGTCACCACCCCCAAGTAGAAAATCTGTCGCCAAGCACCTAACGGTGTGTTGCGGCTGCAGTCCTTGAGAGCCAGTGAAATTACGGGCACATGAGACTCAACAACTATGTCTGAAGGTGACGGGCGCAGTGCAATTCGTGATTTGTGATGAAAATCTGTTAAAGGCAGAGGTTAGTCCGCTTAACTTCAGGTGGGCCTCGAGCTTGTTCCGTCACAATAACATATTGAAAAAAAAATGTGGCTTTGAAAGGATCACCGTTCTACAACGCTTCAGAAGATATAGTGTTTCAAGTAATGTACAGTCTAATATGTGGCACAGATTAGTTAGTAGTTAGTATCATGCTACATACCGTATTAGGTACCATGTATTCAGATTGCATCAGTTGTACTTGTAACATACACATTCAAACTAATTAACACTACTGTATATTATAGTATTTTTTTTTTTTTTTTTTTTTTTTTTTGTTTTTTTTTTTCCCCTTGGGCGGGTTTATTTCTTCTTAACAGTCACACATATAAATAAAAGTACAAAAAGAAGTAGTTAACAAACATTGGAATTGGTAGGCTATACAATTTCACAATATAAAAACAGGGCCCCTACCTCACAAACTAGTTTTGTGAGACAGTGTTCCTACACCAGCTAAATATAGCAATTAATATAGCCCAATATGCCACACCATTCTTCAACTAAGTTCATAGCAATGAACTTAGTCAAAAAAGGAGAAACATAACGTATGTGACTATGACGGCTTTTATAAACGAAAGTGTATTTGCATGTAATTTGTGTTTGTGTCCAGATATAAATAATTGTTAGAGAAGGTGTGTATTTTTTGCCATGTAAGAGTTTTAAGTTAGTGTGCTATAATATATATATATAAATAACAAATATATGATTTATTTAATAACTTGAATTATTTTTTCCGTTTCGTCGTATGTTAGATTTAGAAGCCAGTTTGTAACTTTAGATTTACATTCGATTTTTTTGAGATTATAAATTTTTAGGAGGCGGTTAGCTCTGTTGAATACATATTCTCCAAGAAAGCAGAGATATTTATGAGAGAAAACAGTTGTAAAAAATTTTGTAACAAAAAGTCTGTCCTTACGTCGTTTGGAGAAAGGTTTGATAACAATTAATTTTTGTATAGAGTGCATATGTAATATTACACGTAAAACAAATAGCTTACGAACAGACAGTACCTTTGAGGTTTCATATAATTTATGAGTGGGAAAACGAAATGGTTTAAAGTAGATCACTTTTAGAACAGCTCGCTGTGCCCTTTCTAAAGTGATCAATGATGTTTTTGGAGCGCCACCCCAGGAGGTAATGCAGTATGTGAGCAATGACTGGCAGAGTGCAAAATAGATTGATTTTAAGAGCTTAGGATCAGCCACGTGGCGTAAATTTTTAAACATGTAGATTAATTTCCGAACTCTGCCAGTCAAAACAGAAATATGTTGTTTGAAGGAAAGGTTACTATCTATTGTCACTCCCAGATATTTGATACTACTGACACTCGATAGTGATGGGCACGCGCAAATACTTATGTTGGGAGAATCGCATGAATGTACATAGAGAGAATGTACTCCTTCCTCCGGTAAGGTGATGTTACGCATTGCAAAAGGCATAAATTTAGTTTTAGTAGGGTTAATTGTCAAATAATTACTATTTAGCCAGCGTGTGACTATATTTAGGCCATTTTGAGTAGCTTTAAAGACACTTTTCCATGAACTACCAGAAAAAAGCAGGGCAGTATCATCGGCAAATGATATAATCTTACAGTTTTCTATATTTAAGTTACACAAGTGGTTTATATATACCAGGAATAGTGTAGGTCCTAGTATACTGCCCTGTGGGACTCCAAAAGTGATGGGAAGGTCACCACTTACATGATCAGCAATTTTTACAACCTGGGACCTGCCAGTTAGGTAGCTTTGAAAGAGGTCAAGTGGAACTCCTCTTATTCCCACAGAATACATTTTACTGACAAGGATTGGAACAGAGACCGTGTCAAACGCTTTCGCCAAATCGAGATACACTGCTAAGCATTTCTTTTTATTGTCAAGGTCTTGAACAATGTTGTCGGTTAAAAGTTGTACAGCATCAGATGTTGATTTATTACACCGAAATCCAAACTGATTTTTTGAAAGAAGTTCTTTTTGTTCGAGATACTTAATAAGCCTAGCATTTAAAATACGTTCGTAAACCTTAGACAAAGAAGATAACACTGAAATAGGGCGATAATTGCTAACACAGTCTCTGTTTCCTCCCTTGTGAATAGGATGTATGACAGCTTTCTTAAAAACTGAAGGAAAAATACCTGTTTTTATAGACAAATTGATGACAAAGGTGAGAGGGGAGACAATATGGCTTTTATATTTTTTGAGAAAAGAACTTGGTATTAAGTCCCATCCCATTGCACAGTTTGATCTAAGTGACAAAATCATTCGTTCTACTTCGGTTTCGTCTGTCTCCAGTAGAAGAAAGGAGTCGCATGGTGTGTGAGAATTTGGTTCTTTGGGTTGAGTATTGATTTTAATTTTGTCGGCTAAAGTTTTCCCAATACCAGCAAAATAGGAATTAACTGAATTGATGGAAGACTCAGGAGTTAGGTCTGAATGTAACAGATCTAATGAAGTTTCTTTAACTTTACCCGTTCCCGTGATGTTTTTAATGACATTCCATATTTCTTTATTATTATTTCCAGCCTTTAATAACTCGTTTCTTTCGAATTCACGTTTTACTTTTTTAAGGAGCTTGTTACAAAAGTTACGATATCTACAGTAACTGATTTTTAAAATTATATTTTCAGGAAATTTTTTTGATCGACTGTGCAACTGATCTCTATGTCGGATACACCGAAGCAATCCGGGCGTTAACCATAGTTTTAGAATTCTTTTTCTGCGTGGCACTGTGATTGTCATAGTATTTTTCTGAATGACTTCAGTTAGTGTAAATACCAAATGAGCCGCTGCTGAGCTAGCGTCCTGACAGCTGTATATATTTTTAAAACTTATGTATTGCATATCATTATGAAGACGAGTTTCATTAAGTTTTGATATAGTTTTTGAAATAGGAGTATAGGAAATATTTTTTTGCAAACTGTATAAGACTGAGTAGTGATCTGTTACGGTTGAATTCAAGACTAGAGTCTGACTAGGAGATTTTGTTCTAACAATCATGTGGTCTAAACAGCTTTTTCCTCTGGTTGGTAAGTAGTGCGTTGGGTAAAAACCACAGTAATGAATTAAATTTAGGTATTTAGAAACATCTTTATCATTTTGGTTTCCCAGCTCGATATTAATATTAATATCACCACCTACAAATACATTTTTAAAAGTTGAGAGAGACGTTAGAACTGTACCAAAAGAGTCTAAAAATGAGGTTATATTTTTATATGATGGTGAACGATAAATACCAACTATTGCGGTATGATTACTTATTTTAACTATCACACTGTTAGCATCAATTATACAAGTTTCATTAGAAGATGTATGTAACACTGTGTTTTTCACATAAATTACTACGCCATCGTTTTGCAATTCAGTTTTTTTACTACAGTGTGAAATATAACCATTAAGATTTGGTATTTCTCGAGCACATAGGAGCCAGCACTCTGTTAATATAATAATATCACAGTCTATTTTAATTCGCGCAAGTAATGCAACGAAATCGTCCATATTACGAGAACAATTTATGCTTCTTATATTTTGTATTAGAATGGTAAAATTATTTTGTGTTACTAGGATTTTACATTCTTCAGGGGTGCATGTCCTGGATCCTGAATCAAAGGACTGATCAAGAAGTTCAGCCGTGCAATTATTTTTTGCAAAATCAAACATTAGAAATGAGTTATATTTGTCGCTGGGAATGGGAGGTCCAGGTGACAAACTAACGACTTTAAAAAGTAGTTACAAATATCAGTTAACAAATTGGTGAGAATGAAACTGTGTATTCTAGGTGTGTGAAACAGAAATTGGGTGCTTGTGTTGTTTGAACAGATGTAGAGTTGTGTAGAATTTAGTGGGATATTGTACGAGTTATTATTATTACACTTCAATAAAAAAATACTAAGCTTAACTAGATACATAAATACATGTAGAACCTGAGCTAGTCACAGGGATTGTTGAAGATCAGCGAGACATTTATTGGACCTGATGGTTACCAGTTTTCCTCCTTCCGTTTTTCTAAGGTATATCTGGCCATTATTTGTCCAACAGAATTTGTAACCATTGGTTTTGGAAAAGTTACGTGCCTCATAAAAGAGCTTCCGTGCTGCGGGCGAGGCGAGATGCTCAGCAATGTACACGGGCTGACGAGGCCCATCAATTTTAAGATGGTCCGTATTTAATTTATCTTCCCTATTGCGAGATTTATTGAAACCACGAGCCGTCTGGAGGATTTTGTTTTTCAGGGTAACAGTACTTAATTCAGCCACAATAGGCCGTGAGGATCCTTGGGCTCCAGGAGCACGAAAAACGTCTCGAATCTCTGACTGATGCATGTCAACATTTAAAACCCTGCAAGTTTTAATCACTGTCGCCGTGAGATCTTCAGGGGTCTCTATGTCCCGAAGAGGAACGTTTCTCAGCTCAATACTTGCCGAGCGATGAGTTTTCTTTAAATCTTCCAACTGTTGTTGTAGTCCCAGAATAAAGTCCTGCTGCTCAGACCGTTTCTTCTCCATATTTATTACATCGTTCTTAATCTGTTCATACTTATTGTTTACAAAATCAAGCGAGTTTTCGATGTCTGCAGGTTGACATTTCTGCACCTTCAGTACCTGTTTTTTAAGCTCAGACAAATTCGTGATTTGTGATGAAAATCTGTTAAAGGCAGAGGTTAGTCCGCTTAACTTCAGGTGGGCCTCGAGCTTGTTCCGTCACAATAACATATTGAAAAAAAAATGTGGCTTTGAAAGGATCACCGTTCTACAACGCTTCAGAAGATATAGTGTTTCAAGTAATGTACAGTCTAATATGTGGCACAGATTAGTTAGTAGTTAGTATCATGCTACATACCGTATTAGGTACCATGTATTCAGATTGCATCAGTTGTACTTGTAACATACACATTCAAACTAATTAACACTACTGTATATTATAGTATTTTTTTTTTTTTTTTTTTTTCTTTTTTTTTTTTTTTTTTTTCCCCTTGGGCGGGTAGGTGAATAACATCTAAGTAAAATTGCTCTATCACTTTTTCACTATTTATAATTATTTAAAGCATTTATCAACACTTTTTATGTGTTAACTATTGCAAGCTAGTGTGCAAACTTCACCTGCCATATATCTATAATCCATTGAAGCACTGGGAATCACTATTGAAATTTTATATAACTTGAAGCACAAGTCTAACCTCAAAATGGATAGTGCACAGCAAGAGTCGTTCCTGGAACTAATGCAGGCCCTCAGCAGTCGCATGGATCAGTTTGAGAGTGAGCTCCAAAGGACACCTCCTGCATCAAACACAGTCAGCAGCCTGGCAGCTGACTTTGCAGCTTTTAAGACATTCACTGCGCAAATCCTAAGAAGTATCCAACAACAGATGGGTATGTTAGCTCAAACTGTTGATAATCAGGAGATGTATAGCCGCAGAAAGATTCTTCTTGTTCATAATGTGCCCGAAGAAAAGCAGGAAGATACAGGAGCTCTCATTGTGCGAACTGTCACAGGAATGCTAAAGATCTCCAATTTCACAGTAAGTTCCATAAGCCGCTGTCACAGGATGGGCCGTGTCGTTGCTGACAAGCCTAGGCCAATCTTGGTCAAATTTAGAGATTTCGATGTAAGAAATAAGATCTGGTATTCCAAAACTTCTTTGAAGGGTACTGATATCACACTCTCAGAGTTTTTGACTAAACAACGGCATATAGTTTTTATGGAGGCGAGACAGCGCTTCGGTGTCAAAAAGTGCTGGACGAGGGATGGTTTCATTCATATTATTGGGCCCGATGGAGCGCGTCACCGCATAAGTAGTGTAAGTGAGCTCCATAAAATTACACCAGCAGGCTTACTTAAGCCACCTTCATCCGCTACAGTCAAAGAAGCCGTTGTCACAAACAAACCCAGGCGAGCTGCATCTGCGTCATCCCGAAAATAATGAATGGATGTGCAATGTACCTAACTGTTCACTTCACGATGACAAATTCCCATGTACTTTCATTCTCTTTCTATTATTATCATTCATTAGCAACTCGTTTGTAGCAGGTACCTTCAATTAATAGTGTGCTTTCTAAAATAATGGCAGACCATACAATCTCATAAATAATTATGTGAAATAATGACAGCATGTAATGCAAACAAATAAAACAGATATCTGACATACACTCAAAGTCATTGCTCTAACGTATTTTATATTTTGTAGCATAGCACTCAAATTTAGGGATTTCGTTAAATAACAGATGGCGTTGTTAAACAATATGGAGAAATTAGTTAATACATATGGCAATTGCATTAACTTAAATAAGACATAGGCCAACACCTTAATAAAAAAAAAGAACAGGTGTCAGACATTTCCCATGTGATAATTAGGGTTGGAATCACTTAGTTAGTGATCGAATGCTAAATTCGAACAAATCAGTAGCAGAATCGTTTTAGTTCTATGAGGGAACATGCGCTCTTTAAATTTTTCTTTTATGTGATCTTTTAAATATTTTCATTGCTCTCGTTTTAACATTATCATCATTTTCTTCTAATGGTCGCTTGCCATTTAAAATTTTATTTACGTCTTTGCAATAATTATGCAAGAGAAATCGTTTACAGAAGTCTAAAAGAAATATTTGTAATTTCCTATTATGTTCATGGCACCCAATATCATTAAAATCAATTAATATTAAACAAAGGGTTTTTATGTACATTTTCACATGATTTTGATATAAATCATTTTTTATATGATAAACGATGTCTTGTATATTTGATACAACATTTGTTATTTTATCGCTGGGTGTGCATAGCCATCCTTGTGAATACTATCCTCCGTATATAATCAGAATGTCTCAAAGATAAATTTTCACATTTAGTGCAATCTTAAAAAAAAATATTTTTACCTTTACGAGCTATGTAACCAGACACGTATGTCAATGCTCCCAAAACTCTTGGGTTCTCTTTTTTGAAATGAAATAGAGTGAATTCTATCTCAAGATGGTTCATGACTACTTCCCGGCTGGTATTGTGCTGTGCTGTGCCTTTTTCCGGTAAAATAAAATGACAAGTAAACATTTGGTATTACTTTTCTGCGAGCGAGCTGCAAGTAAATGTGATCGTATTGTTAGAACCAAATATATATACTTACTTTGAGTACGATCCTCATTGATGTAATTCTTTGCTGGCATTGAGCTTTCAATTAATTGATCACTTTCAAGTGGAGAAAATCCTGCCAGTGCTACTACTGATTGTGATGTGTTAAGTACTAAAAACGAGTAATTATTTAGCAAGAGGAATTGAATTGGATGTGTGGGATTTGTGGAGTTTACAGAATTAAACTTTTTATCCGTTGATACAGAAGAAGAGACCCAACAAATAATTCTCGTATCCTAGCGTGTGGGGTGTACATATACATCGTACTGCTACTTAACGAAGATATTTATTAAAATTCGCTGTACAAAAATATACAAAATTTACTTTATGGCAAAAAGCACAAATCTGACGTGATTTCAAATAAAGAGACAATAGAGGTGTGACTAATATACTCGTAGAAATACGAATATAAAAAAAGTAAAGAAAAAATATCATGATACATGATAGACTAATATGATTAATATTAAAGGTAAAACTTACAACGGATAGAAATCAAAATACACACCGATGGGAAATCGAGTTTACTAACTGTAACTGGTTTAATATGTTTAATTTATGTATTGAGAGGTACAACTTCGAGGTGATAAGCCCAGACGAGCCCACGAATGTCCCCACAAACTAAATTTAAATGTTATTCTGCCTTGGATTCAAAAAAGGAAAAGACTTATCAGCAAATTTTTGGTTGCCCGGCTTGTTTTACTTTAAGCTTCTATTAAGAAATAAGAATAATTCAATACAAATCGAAATAATTAATTCACGAAATTTTAGTCTCGTGCATTATTGATGTAATTATATTATCGATTTGAATCGATGGCGAGCATCCCTAATTCCTATAGCCAATTCCTATTTGATTTTGCATCTTGCCGATTTGTTTACTTTCTGTGCCAGGAATTTAAATTTATTTAGTTTAAAGTTAGCTGTGAATAGTGCATTATTTTTATGCTGGCTGTGATCATATAGGGACGCTGTTATGGTGCCATATACGATATTTTTACAATGAGGTGGAAAGATATTTTTTTGTTAAGTATAGTTGCAAGTAGATAAATTAGGATAATAAAACATCCCCCCGAAGGGTTCCCGCCTTGTCGTGGCGGTGGGGCTTAGTAGCCGTGGCTTCGTCACCCACGGTGAAGCGAAGAGGAACCAGGGGCCGTGCTGGCTTGGGCAGTCGGCCGGTCCCAGAGGGGCCGCTCCACTGGGCTTTGCCTCTAAGTCCAGACTGGAGCGGCAACGGGTAGGCTGCGGTGCTGTATGGGCAGCACCGCATCTGAGGCGGGCTGTGGTGTTGTATGGGCGACACCACAGCTGACGGTGAGGGGCCACGGCGGGAGAGGAGTGCCGGTATCACGGTGCGCCGCTCTCCCTACCTTCCGTGGCCACGGCGGGGCCGCCACCGTTGGATGGCGGACGCGGAGGGGCCGCAGGGGAGGAGGAGTGTTGGTATAGCGAGGCGCCGCTCTCCCTATCCTCTGCGGCCGAAGTAGCAGGCGACGGGGCTACTCATCTGACCCGTCGCAGGGGGACCTAGGGCGTCGGAAGCGGGGTCGTCTGACGCCCATTAGCGGGCTTGGTCCCCGGGTGGTAGCGACGTGCCATGTGTTCTGGTGCGTCGTGAGGGGTAGCACCCCAGGAGGGGTCCGGCAACGGACAACCGTGGCGGGTTCGTGGTTGAGTGCTAAAGCGACCCTGCGATCCCGCCGAGAAGCGGTAGAGATGGAACACCGTGTGTTATTTAGTCGGTAGGGGCACTTGCTGCTATGGGAGTAGTTGGTGTCGAGCCCGACATATCCCGGCCACCTTCCCCGGGGTGGACGGGAATGCGTAAATGCATTTTTCACACGTAAAAAAAAAAAAAAAAAAAAAAAAAAAAAAAAAAGGATAATAAAACATACATAAACTTATAGACTTTTGTATTTAGTTATCAAGCTCAATGTAGGTTTTTGGCTGGATCTTAATACTGCTTTTACTTTTGATGCTATATGTTTCAACCCGTGGCAGGAAGCATTGGTGATTTGGTCCATATTTAAAAGAGTTAATGATCTTCACGCGTTCCTTGAAAGCAATTTATAGGATAACAGGTTAATATTAGACATTAAATATATAGTGTATCTATAAAAAACTTATAGATATATCTATATTTAAATAAATAAAGGTACAAAGTATCAACCATACGTAACTGGGATGAGCATTTATGAAAAACAGATGGCAGCACTGTTTTTTTTATTTATTTTTTTAGCGCCATCTGTTATTTACGGAAATTACTAACCGTGACGTCATCAAGAAAATCTATTAACACCTAGGGATGTCAAGTTTGGTCTCTATTTCAGTATATACAAAGTTACTTTATGAATAATGGTTCGTAATATGTACGTACTGATGAGCAAGTAATATTTAAATTTAGATTTGTTTGATTCACTGAGCAAGTAATATTTTAGTTTGATTGAATTGTCAAGCAAAACAAAAACATGACAGACATGGATCACAGATTGTAACTGTCATATTTTACGTGTCAATGTCATCATATTGTCTTTGGTTCTGAATTGGATTCGTATGATTTGTAACTTTTTACACGAAAACTGTTTTATTTTTGTTTATTTTATTGCGAAAAGTTAGTCACACTTAGAAATAACAAAGATGTCAGGTTGCCATGTTTTTAATCTAAATTTATCATTGCATTACGGTTGTTTGTATATATTCACATAAGTTGTTTTCATAAATATTTTGCGGACCCTCTTACTATGAGGGTGTTTACTACCAGTAGTTACCAGAATCCTATTTCATAGTTTTATGTTAATGTTGCATATGTGTATTTAAAAAGTCACTGTTGCTTTCCTGACTAGCGTTCTTTTATAGAAATCAAAGTGTTACGCCTCAGTTTCATGATAATTTACTGTACATATCTTTAGTGTTAAATCCTGGCATTTTTATAAATTAGTTTTGGTCGTCAGAGTATTCTATTATTTATATATATATTTATTATGAGACCATGGTTAAGGTATCTGTTTTAAGACTGCTAATCTTAACAAGTATTTTGTATTTCGTAGTCTTAAGATGTATTAAAATTTAAATGTATTACAACAACCAGCGCTCTCTTCCATGATTCAGTCGGCAGATGAAGTAGCACATTTGCATTTGTAGTTGCCACTTTTTTAGGATTTTAGTGGCATATACATTATATATTATTTTATTATATCTATATATTGTATTATAATAATTATTTACGTTTATTTATATTAACATGTCAAATAACGACAGTTGTGATAGTGAACACTTTTTCTCATGCTCATCAAATAATAGCTCAAATAGTGATGATGAAAGTTGTATAAGCATTCCTACGTTAAGTGATACTCTTATGAGTCAGTTTTCTGATGTACCTAAGAATTTTAATGTCATACATATAAACGCACAAAGTATCCCGGCACACTATACAGATATGTTGACATCTTTTGATAATACTAATATCCATGCTATAGTAGTCTCCGAAACCTGGTTAAAACCTTGTCTTCCTTCTACATCGTATTCTCTTCCTGGCTTCATTATCATTCGTAACGACAGAACCAGCAGCCGCGGTGGCGGTGTGGCCATATACTTACGAGCTCATTTTCCTTATAATATTATATGTTTGTCGCCACAGCCTCCACCAAAGGATGCTGGTGAACATCTTTTCATAGAAGTCATAATTTCACATACCAAAATTCTTCTTGGAGGCTACTATAGCTATTCTAAAGATAACAACTATTTTGTATCTTTCGAAAAGATTCTAGAAAATCTCACTCCATCCTATTCCCATACCATAATCATGGGAGACTTTAACACTTGCCTTCTGGGAAATGACTCCCGTTCATCCAAATTAAAATCCATTGTTAACTCTAGCAACATGCATATATTACCCTTATCTGCTACTCACAAATTCCCAAACTGTGCTCCCTCTCTTCTAGACCTTATATTGGTGTCATCATCTCAGCATGTTGCTAAGCATGGCCAATGTTCCGCTGATGCTTTCTCCTATCACGATCTAGTATTTGTGTCATATAAAATACGCCCACCCAGAGCCAAGCCCAAAATTATTTTGCAACGTAGCTTTGGTGCCATGAGCATAGAAAGTCTCTGCAGTGATGCTCGTGGAATCGATTGGACGCAAGTTATGGAAACTGATGACATGGATGATAAAATAGCTCAATTCAATTTCAAACTCATTCAGCTATATGATGTCCATGCCCCATTGCGCTCTATTAAAATCAAACATCATCCAGCTCCATGGTTGACAGCAAATTTAAGGGGTCTAATGCATAAAAAAATTGTAGCTAAGACTAATTACAAATGTCGACCCAACGACCAAAATAAGGAAAAGTATAATATCGCAAGGAATCGCTGTAATAGAGAATGTAGGGATGCACAACGCCGCCATATCCATGAATCAGTACAAAATGAAGATCCAGCTAAAGTCTGGCGATTCTTACGGTCTTTGGGTGTTGGTAAATCACGCCATGAATCTACTCCACACAACCTTGACGTTAATGCTCTCAACCAACAATTTTCTTCGTCAGCCGTTATTGATGCGAATGACAAGTCTGCGACAATCAACTATCTTTCTTCATTACCAGCACCTGATTATTCTCCTTTCGTCATAAGTGAATTCACTGCTTGTGATGTTAAAAAGAGCATTCTCTCCATCTCTTCAAACGCGGTAGGTGGGGATGACATCAGTCGAAACATGATTGTTCCAATATTGGATGAAATCCTTCCCATTTTAAGTCACATATTGAACAGTTCTGTTTCGAAGGGTGTTGTACCTGCTTGCTGGAAGGAAGCTTATATAATTCCCTTGCCCAAAAAGACAAACCCAAAAACTTTCTCGGACTACAGACCTATCTCAATTCTTCCCTTTCTCTCTAAAGTACTCGAACGCCTAATCTATAACCAACTTAACTCCTTTCTGATTCAAAATAAACTACTAAATCCTCTTCAATCTGGTTTTCGCTCAGGTCATAGCACTGTCACCGCACTTGTCAAGATTACTGATGACATTAGGATGGGTATGGAAAATAGCCAGTTGACAGTGCTCACCCTGCTAGATTTCAGTAATGCGTTCAATTGCGTCGACTTTGAAATTCTCTTATCATTACTCTGCTCTCTTAACATATCTCCAACAGCGATTGACTGGTTTCGCAGTTATCTGCATGGGCGTCGACAGCGTGTCCGCATTGAAGATTCCTTTTCTTCCTGGCGTGATACAGATGTTGGCGTACCACAGGGTGGCGTTCTTTCTCCTCTACTATTTTCTACTTTTATAAATTCCATATCACACTTTCTTACTTCGTCCTACCATCTCTATGCAGACGATCTCCAAATATATACTCAAGCTACACGTGATCGCTTATTTGAGGCTATAAACGCAACAAACAGAGACTTGGCTCGAATCTCACACTGGAGCAAATCGTATGGACTCACTATTAATGCAACCAAGACCCAGACGATTATTATAGGCAGCTCTAGGATGGTTTCTTTATTAGATTTTTCCACACTACCTAAGGTTATTTTTGATGGTGTTACTTTACCATACAGCAAAGAGGTGAAAAATCTCGGGGTAATTTTTGACAGCAGTCTATCCTGGGATCCACAGCTGCAGTCTGTAAGCAGAAAGTTATTCGCATCTGCAGCTTCACTCAACAGAATACGAAACTTCTTACCTACCAGCACCAAGGTTGCGCTTGCACAATCCCTTTTACATCCAATTCTAGACTATGCCGACGCTTGCTACCCTGATCTCACTCAAGAGCAGCTAAACAAACTCGAACGACTCCAAAATTTTTGCATTAGATTTATTTTCGGTCTCCGAAAATACGACCATGTTTCTCAATTTCGCTCCAAACTCATGTGGCTTCCTATTCGTCGTCGCCGGGATTCCCATATTCTCTCACTTCTCTATAGTATACTATTTAACCCATTCTCGCCCCAGTACCTCAAGTCACAATTCCAATTTTTACACTCTTCCCATTCTCTGTCCCTTAGGTCTTCAGAAAACCTTTCCCTTAATACGCCAGTGCATAAAACTATTTTCTACGACCTTTCTTTTACTGTACAGGCCGTTCGCCTCTGGAACGCTCTCCCAGTCACTATCAGATGTGCTCTAACTCTCAACGATTTTAAAACCAAAGTTAAAAACTTTTATTTATTAGATCCTGTTCACTAATGTCGATATATCCTTACAAACAAATAATTTCGTATATATATATATATATTTATTTGTATTTATATTATATGGGATTATGTATTTATATATTGTATATATATATTTCTATATTATACTTTATATGTGTAATTCATAGTATATCTATTAACTTTATATTACATTATGTATGTATATCAATGCAGTAAGCTATTTACTTTTATGGTAATATACAATTTTGTGATTTTATTGTTAAAACACCACCGTCCATATTTTTGAGATTTACTTCTTTCCATCCTAAGGTTGTCTGGAAGAGATCGCTGTAAGCGATAAGACCGCCCATTGGACCTACTTAAGTTAACTACTCATTGTATTGTTTCCTTTGTTAATCTGGTGTCAATAAAGAGTTTTCGTATCGTATCGTATCGTATCGTATATCTAACACATAATGAGAAATTAATTATCGCGACGTCATTCTATTACAAACAGATTAAAACTGGTTTTGTGTGCGTTTGAATAGTTATTTTTTGTAGAACTGATGTTTTGCTTCATTGCGCATGATCTTTTTTACAACAAAACTGGATAGAATATTTAAGAGCTAGTAGATTGAAAACAATTCATGTTCTTACCTATACAATACACGCAATGTTTATATTACGTTTATAACTGAATGAAGCAACAGTAAGGGCAAAATCTTTTTAAATCTAATTAAGGCTCTGATAAGTGCTAATAGCTTTATTTGTACAGATTTTTAGCAAAATGTATTTAGTAGCGTGCAGTAAAAAAATTATATGTTAATATTGATCATATTAATTTTCGACGCGTTTCGCTTCTACACGAAGCATCCTCAGGAGGTCTTGACTCTACGAGCGCACGATCGAGAATTTTAATATCTTAAGCTAAATATTGCTAAGCACTAACTCGGCAACAAACATATCAATACAGATTTTTTTACTGATCTGGAAGTTCTCGAGGCAATGCAATGCTGCAAAGCTGAGCTATACAGTCGGCAACCATGGTTTCCAACCCATGAATATTATATTGTTTTTCAGTCCTTTACTTCGCTAACGGTGCTTGTCTGTGCGTCTTATTACAGATATCTTAACAAATATAAACAAACAATAAGGGGGATCCCCATACAAGAAACATGCTTGTTTCAACGTTAAATTACTTAAACTACCAAGTATGTACAGTCGCCTGCAATAAGAAGTATACACTTCGTAATTTTCAAAATAATGTGATGTCGCTAAGTTATTAATAATCGAAATTAACATGAGTAAAAATATTCAACTTATTCTTTGATTTTAAAATACTTCTGATTATATAGAGAAAAACAGAACTCTTTGCCACTATTTTGAAAATTACAATGTGTATACTTCTTATTGCAGGCGACTGTACATATAAATACCATGGGTACATAGTATGTACTACATACTACCGTCACTGTATACGTGATTTTAGCGCAAACTCTAAAAACAGAAGATAAAATCGTAGTTGGTTGGTTTGTTTTCAAGATGATAATATGATAGTCGAAGTGGTATTCAATATTCTTTGAGACTTTCAGAAAATGTGTTCTAGGTGACTCGTCAGTTCGTCCGTGTTGGATATAGTTATATGGCGACTCCATGCATGTCAAATCAGGAATATAGTATTAGAAGAATACATCGTAGGGTTACTGTGAAAACCAATTAACTGCATGCATTGTCGTTTCGAGTAAATCGCGTTTGAAAGTTTAAGCTAAGATCTGACTTTATAGGAGTTCGGAAATTACTTAAAAAATTAAATCGTGCAATATTTATCGGTTTTTAAGAATGCCTTATTCTTTTTTATCTTGATGAAGTAAAAACTCTATGAAATTTACTTTATATCCTGAAAGGGTGAGCAGTTAATCAGTTTTACCCGTAATTAGTAAATTTACTCTAACTTCGGTTTCAGTGACTTCAGAAAGCTGATTTTAGCATTCTGACATTTACAAAATCTGAATATAAACTTATAATTTTATAATATTACTTCAGAAATTCCTATTTTGTTAAGGTTCATGTCATTTATTTCTATGATTACCTATAAAATTATGAATGAATTTAAAATACAGTTAACTTTAGATCCTTTTATACTGATATTTTTTTCGGATTCCATTAGACTTACTACACGCTATTTTGGCAATAAGTATCACTTATGCTGTTTTACAAGTTATATTTGCATATTTTTTGTGAATTTATAATTTATTTTAACTGAATATCTCAGCAACCGTAGGTTGGAGCACTTATTCTATTTTACCAGATGATAGAGGGGAAAAAATTACATAGAACTTAATGTCTAAGTCAATTTGGCCAAAAAATTACCAGTAAGGCAACGATATGTACTCTTCATCATCTCCGATTATCAGAATATCACGTTTAATTGAAATCGGTTCAATAGTTCATAGAAAAAACTAACAAACAAATAAAATTAACAATCGCTTTTCTAATTACAATAAACTCTTTCATCTTTTTTCCAGGATCAAGCATGCTGGAGACTCTAAAATACAACAGAGAGACCATAAAAGGAGCTCACAGGAGAATCATCGACCTGGCCAACACGTTAGGGCTGTCCAATGCAACCATCTCCTTGATAGAAAGAAGGGTATCCCAGGACAAATATGTTCTCTTCGGTGGCATGTTCGTCACTCTTGCTGTGATTGTACTGGTTATCATTTATTTGACGTAATATTCAACTATGTATAGAGCTATTAAATTATACGTGGCTGAAAACAAAGACTTCAATAAAACTGAGTGCGACAAGGATCTAACGTTTTTTGACAGTTCGGTCAGTACGATTTTGGCTGTTTATTCGCCCCGTTCAGAGCCTCAGAGTGTAGTTGTTGGCTGTTTTTAGCTTACTTGTAGGTTCCAAACGACATGGTTGTTTTATAAATCAAATATAAAATATGAATAAAATTAAATATCATCATCATCTAGATGTATAATATTATGGTGGTGTCTGTTGTGTTTCTGTATATCTATTTGGAGGTGAAGTAGCCAAAATACACGTTTTAATGTATTTTAATGTCCTTACTAGCATTTAAATGAGTGCCTATAATTCTATCATCAACAATGAATTCATGTCAGGTAAGGTTTCAATCTTTTATCGGTTCGGAATGATCGTGTTACAAACAACCGAACGCTATATCCTGAGGTTTTGAACGACGTTAGTGTGAAAATTTTCAGTCCTCCGAGTGGGACTTAAGCGAACTTAAGTACTGAACACATCCCTGAAGACGTGGTCAACTCAACAAACGTCACTCTTAAGTTCTAAACCAAACCATCAAACTGCAACCACATATTAATCAATAAATGCATGGTAATTTTGCATGGTGGTAGGGCATTTTACGAATGCCCGCCTGGCTAGCTACCACCCTCAAGTAAAAAATCTGTCGCCAAGCACCTAACGATGTGTTCCGGCAGCTGTTCTTGAGAGCCAGTACTTCGAGGTTAGCCTGGAACGGGGAAGAACTGACCGATTAATGGACAGACGTGACATATTTGAAGTGACAGGTGATAACTCAACTAAAAATATGAAACTAAAACCGAGGAATAAGTCCCTTGATTTTAGTTGCGTATTTGGATACCAAATATTCTAAAAATTGAAGACATAGGTTTTAGATGTGACAGATCTGAAATAGACACTTAGTGTCATATATCTCGATTTTGGGTTGCAGATATTCTAAAAATTACTAGGAATTGTCAAGTTGAATACCTATTCAGACCCCAATTGAAAACACAATCTGAAAAATATGACATCACGAGTCATTTTGACATCTGTCACTTTGACATCTGTCACATTATCCGCCATCTTACTAAAACTTGACAAGGGCTCGACTTATTGACCTTATTTCTATATGCCTGAGACTTAACTGCAACTATTTTTTATGCAAATTCAACTCTGCAACATTTTATTTGACGAATAGTAAATGTGAAAATTAAAAATAAATAACGAATCAATATGCGACAGGGTAACGCCTTATTTTTATAGTTAATTCTGATTACATGTCTATTAGTAACCCCAGTATAAATCAAGAAAACCCCGATTTAATGAAAACAACAGATTGCTCTAAAGAAATTTACAAACTGATAATATAAGTCCCGTTTGCCTGTTTAAGTGTAGTCTTGTTTTTGTTGTTTATTGTGTTATGCCATTATGGGTAATAATAGATAACTTACATTTTAATCGTATGAAATAATAATTTTAAGCGATGTATTTAAAAGCATTTAAATTGTATTTTTTTTATAATTTGATAATTTAATCACTTCAATCATGCTGCAACATTACATTTTAGTGCTATAGAGACTTTTGGATAGTACATTCCTTATTGTGTTTTTAAGATTGCCATTGCCTAAAAAAATATATATATTGTGAATAAGATAATTGTACAGTGCAGTTATGTAATATAATAATAAAATTTTATAATGGTTAATTACCAGTTTTATTTAGCATTTATTGTTCTTCCTTTCAAAGAAGGTTTTCTTTCTCGTATTCACAATGAAGCTCTCCACATAACGAGCGCGGTACATGCGCGGTTCAGGATACTCTGTGGTTGAGGGCCTTCGTGATCCGTTACACATCGTAACTAAATAGCTAAATACATAGAAAACAACCTTAGCACCTAGGGAAAGTGACGTATTCAGCAGGCGCGTGATGTGAAAGCTCTACTGATAGTAAGTGATGATGCGGTCGAAGATGTTGTTCTGGCTAACCTAGAAATAATGGCTGTAAGTTGCGGAAACACATTTTTGGTTACTGGGCAACGGAAAACGGCAGATTTTCTACTTGTGGGTGGCATCTAGAGCCAGGCGGGCATACGTAAAATGCCCAAATCTACTACCATTCAAATATGAAACCCCTTACTGGAATAACTGAGTGCATATAGCATTTATCTGTCACTTCATAGGAGCACCAGATATGTTTAAGTATTGTAAGTATAATACTTGATTTGAGCATATGTCTAATTTCCTACCAGAAGGAGTAGGAATAGTTAAGTCTACGTTCTCCTACTATTGCATTGGGAGAACTGAGTAAGAGTACCAGGTAGCACCCCTGAATTACGACTGATTGTCTACCGTATTTCATTATGCTCACGGAGTAGTTGTCCTCGGGCGCGGGTTTGCTTGCACCCACCGCCCGAGGACACCTACTCATTAAACATAGGTTCGTACCGATTTCAGTCGTGATCTCATGACCGAATTCCGCTCGTAAGCTCTCAAGACCTGGACTAGTATTATAGGTGATAGCTATGGAGTGGTTATAGCTATGTACTGCCGTGCCGCAGGTCTATGGTTCGATCCCCACCGCCGGATTGAGTTTCAACGCATGGTGGGAGGACATTTTGTGGTTGCTCGCCTGCCTAGATACCACTCTCAAATAGAAAATCTGTCGCCAACCACCTAACAGTGCGTTCCGGCAGCAGTCCTTGAGAGCCAGTAAAATTACAAGCACAGGAAACTTAACAACTGTATGTCTCAGGGTGACGGGCGTAGAGTAGTTGGTCACTTGTGTTGAATTGCATCTGCATGTCACTAATTAGACTCAGCATCATAAGACCGCTCCTGCAATGAGACCTAAGATTGGTTTGTGGTATCAGCTGATAACGAGCTCTCTCAATATTTATCATCCCAACATTGGTCTATTAAATAGCTCAGTATCCTCGAGAGCATACCAAAAGCTGAGATCAGCTTATTATAATACGGATCAATTGTGGCTAGTTCGCTGCTATGACTAGGTACTATACAACAGTAAAACAACGGAAGAAAAATTAAAATGTTTATAATCAAAATATCATTTGTTTCGCGTATTTGGGTCACAGCACGGCAGCTTTGGCTCTACATGCGGGCACGCGAACGTTACGTCTTCTTCCTTCCTTTGCGCGCAAGGGCCAGTATCCTCAAGCGGTGGATGCAAGCATTCCTCCACAGAGGATTGTTGAACATCTCGCGGGTAGTCCGCAATGCGGGTCGCAGCGGAGGAGATCTCGGGAATGTCACGACGTAGGTTCTTGACGCGCTCATACGCGTCCGCTGACAGCTTCATGAAGTCCGGTACCTGTTGTAACAACAAAGTTTGAAGGACAAATCTGACTTTCAGGATCTTGTAGTCACACACGTTTGAAGAAATGATGACTCCATGCCGTACACGAAGGAAAGACGTGGTATTTTCCTTTGTTCTCAAAATACCAAAACATTATATTCGCAAAATATCACATTCTCAAATGATTACATTTTGGACAATCACGGTCAAAAGGGTTAGAGTAAACGTAGTGTTTGTTTAGTGACGCGTAATAAACCATACGTATTTTGATCTTACTACTGATGTTATTTTAACCACTGGTTGCATTTTAACAGATTCTGAAAATAATGAAACTAGTGTTGAATTTTGTTATCACTAGTTCCACATTATTATTTTAGGCACTTATTATTATTTTTGCCGCCAGACTAGATATACCACCCTCAAGCAGAAATTCGGTCACCAAACACTGATTTCTGATTCAGCGGTGAAATCTGAACGCATTTTATAAGACGTGAGTTTAGAGCTCATTATTTTTCCTAATGAAAATTTATTACCTCCTTGCAATCAACGCCGTAAGAGCCGAGGTATCCCGGAGGTTTGGTCCGGTCCGCGCCTTCTTCCGCGCCGTCGGCGGCCAACGAAGCGCTCGGAATCATCTCGTACGCACATATGTCTTTAGCCCGTCTTTCGGCACGCTCCCTGTAGTCCTGTGATAAGTCAGGCAGGTAGAAAATATTCACAAATATATCTAGATTGGTGGTGAGATCAACAAGACGTTGATGATTGAACATTGGCCTACCCTATTCTGAGGGTTGTCATAATCCCCAAACTTGGCGAAGGTGCTGCTACCCATCTTCTAGTTTTTCCATTCATCGCCTCTTACGGCGTCCACAAATGTCATCGAATACATTTACAAAATGAGGGTCGTTCGGCCTGTTCAATTTACTCACTCGTTCTACGAAAAAAGAATACGTATAAAAATAATTTCTAGTAATCTGCCTCATTAAAATTCTAACTAAAAATAAATCTTAACTCCTTTCAGGTGACCCCCCCCCCAGCCCAAATTAATTTAGTAAGATGGGGGAAAGCCGCCGAAAAGTCTTGCAGTATTTGTCGGGAGGCCAAAAGTACAGCAAGGCACCTTATGGTAGGATTCAAGGTGCTCCTTGATAGGGGTGATCATTATTTACGCCGTCATGATAAAGTCCTCGAAATCATACGAGAAGCAGCGATTCTCTCGGTAGCTAGAGCAAAAAAAGGTTTGACCACGAACAAACGACAGGTTGCTTTTGTAAAAGAAGGGTCACCTACAAAATCGAAATCCAAGCCTTACTCCATCTTATCCCGATTGGACTCTTTTGATGGACACGTATGAAAAACACTACAAAATTTCTGAGGATGTTGGTGACGAAACCGTCATCCAGACCAGATATATTTCTATATTCAAAAATCTAAAACGCATAGTACTTATAGAACTTACTGTGCCGTGGCAAACAAATATACCTAAATACCACACAATAAAAACTAATAAATATTATGACTTAACAAATGAATTAACCAAAAACAGTTATGTGGATAATTTATATGCAATATAAATTGACCACATAACTGATAATAATAATAATAATTCATATGTAGATGTTGGAGCAAGGGGGAAAACCAGCGAAATCCCTATATAACCTACTACCTTGGCCTGTCAAGAACAACCGTAACTTCTATCCTAGAACGTGTATCCAAGGCATTAGTATGATCTTACCAAATTTGCTTAAGCAGGGGAGGAGGCGCGAGCGGTGAAAGGGAGCATTGATGCATCACAAAGGGGCCCCTTAACCTTACTCACTGGGTTGCAAGTCCCAGGCACCTTGACTTGGGCCTCTTCCTCTGCAACGCTATGGACCCGGCACCCCCGCACGGTGAATCCATGGAATGCTAAGTAATTCGTCTCAATATTTTCTAGTACTGTCTCATTTCTGTATCTCGTAGTAAACGAAATAGCAACAGTGCCTCACGGAAGTAATGCGACGCGACGCGAGTCATACCGCATCTACTCGTAGTACTCATACGTACTACGTAGCGTAGCCGCACGTAGCAATAGAGATGCTGCGTGCCACCTACCCCGCATTTTGACAAAAAGACATTAAAAAAAACTACCAGTATATTAAAACTTATGATATAAGTATTAATTTTCGTAGGGTGCCGGGCTAGAATGTCACTCCTCCATCTATACCCATTGTTGTCATAAAAAGCGACAAAAGGTAACACACCAGAAGATGGCGCTTTCTGAGGAACTGATCTCACACTGCGATCCCCAAGACGCCTGCCAGGCGTGGGGATTATGGCAACCCCTCCCCCCTGGGGGAGGCTGTGTTCAGCAGTGGACAATCCTGCTGACACAGGAAGCTTATGTGGTTTTTATCATTTTCCTAATAACACTATACTTTTACATACATATTTTTGTTTTATAAGGCACTATTTCCCTCACAAAAAAGAAATATGACTGAATTCCACACGTAGGCATGATACGATGGATACCTACGTTTCACGTAAGTATAGTTCTAACCAAATCTGGTGGTCTTTTTCAATGTCAATACCATGCACTTATTATTTTAAGAACCGAATTGTGTGTGAATTAGTCTCGAATTAAACAGCCATGTTAGTGTTTATACTAACTTTGTTTAGTCCTTACACAATGTTTTTTTTTTTTTTTTTTTTTTTTTTTTTTTTTATGCTTGATGGGTTAGCCTTTGACCACTATCTCACCTGATGGTAAGTGATGATGTGGTCGAAGATGTTGTTCAGGCTAACCTAGAAGTACTGGCTCTCAAGGACAGCTGCCGGAACACACCGTTAGGTGCTTGGCGACAGATTTTCTACATGAGGGTGGTAGCTAGCCAGGCGGGCATTCGCATAATGCCCTACCACCACGCTGTAACGACTGCCATCCTAAGACAACAACCGGGACCGACGGCTTAACGTGCCCTCCGAAGCACGGAAGCGCTCAGTAGTAATGTTACTAACGGTCACCCATCCAACTCATGACCGCGCGCGACGTTGTTTAACTTTGCTGATCGGTTGAGAACAGCTAAGCAAACTTCGCTATGAGCGCTTCAAAAATGGTTAAGGTATCGGATCGAATCTAAAAGTTATTGAAGATGTCAGAATTTTTTCAGCATTTCAACTGAAAATTGGTACTAGGGGTAACCCTAGCCAGTGTATGCTGAATTAGAACTAGTTTCTGTCAATTTGCAACATTATATACTTACATACCTTATAAATATTTATCAATCAATACCCGTGTTAAACAATCTGTATATTTTTACTTATAATGTTGTGTTAGGAATATTTCTTTTTCTTCCTTGATTAATAAAAATGATGGCACGTACCGGCTCCTTATATTTCTCACAAAAGTCAGGGTCATCTGAGTAGTGGGGCTGAAGTCCCGGCGGGTAGTCGACGGGGCGGGCGCGGGCCCGAGTCTCGCGGTGCTCAGGCGCGGGGCCGCTGAAGCACACCACCTTCTGGTGTTCGTCCTTCGCCACACCTGACTTCAGAATGCCTTTCAACGGCATAACATTCTCGCATGTCGGTTTGCTAGAATATAGACAAATATTATTATCCACGTGAGTACTACGACATAATATGCGTACCTAAGTATAAAAATTAGGTAGTGTTTTGCGAAGCAATATGTTATATAATTAAACAGTAGTGTTTAAAAGTAGGTGGGATCAGAACGAAATAGTATATTAATTAAAAATAAACGGATCCCACATTCAATAATAAGTGAGATCAGATCGGAATAATAAATAATTCTCAATATTAACTGATACCATGTGGTATCTCTTCATGGGATGGGATCGGGATGCTATCCATTTTGTCGGAATTCATTATGAGAGTGTATAAGTATGCTACTAAAACATACATTCTGCAAACGCATAATAGGGTGCCTCTTTGCTGTGTGCGTAATATCAACGTCCTGCGGGTTCGACTCCCAAGCCGGACCAATGACTGAGTTTAGATTAAAACAAAAAAAAAACTGACTTCGTAACTGTGTCATGTAGACGGCAACATGCTCGCCCTTCTTTACATGGGGGATAAAACATGTCTGGTGATATGTGGGAGTTTAAATACCCCTTCCTACCCTTTCCGGGAATACAGGCGTGACGATGTGTATATGTGAGAAGTGCATTGTAGCAGTCATAGAGAACTAGGCAATAACCGCAGTGCACTATCATGCTTGCGTTATTGTTCATTTATGAGCGACACTGCACCTGTCATGTTTGACGCTAACCATCGGACCAAGAAAAGGAAAATGAATAACCAAATTCAAGCAATTTTACTTTTTAATTTCGTAATATTTTGCCATTGTTTTAAATTTACAAAAGGCACGCTAGCCTATTATAAATTTAAAACACAAAATGAAAGTGAGATGTGTTAAAATTTAATATTCATACGCGCACACCTTTTACCTACAATAATTTTTTGGAGAATGTAGGGAGTAGGGATACACCCTTACTATAATCAATTCTTAACTTACCTTTGTCGCACCATCCTCAAACTTTCGTCGTAAGATATTCGGTCAGTGGTCTTTGGTGGAGAGGGTGGTCGAAGTGGAGTGGCACTTCCCTCCACCACATCGAGAGCTGTGAGGCAACGCTCCATGACGCTTGGCTCTGCTACTGCGGCGGAACCGATCTTCGCTAGCTGCGCTTGAGTTTCAGCTAAATGCTCGTCGATAACAGCGCCCTGCATTTATTGCAAACATATTATGGAAAAGAAAATACTTACATTTATGAAGTATATAATTATCTGATTGTCTTGGAAATTCCTTTATTAATCATTAATAAACAAAATTAGCCGTTATTGCTTAGAACACAATATTTGGTTTGTTAAGTTACTGACGATTGGTTCTTTTTCCCCAAGCTTGTCTAAAGATTTCTAATTCTCATTCATTCTGGACCGGCGAGTCTTTTAAATTCATCTTCCCAGACTTTTTGTTGACGCCCTTTACTCCTTTTACCATGTCTGGGAGTTTCTTATATTACTTTTGTCAATTTCTCGTTCTCTCTCTTAACATATGCCCCGTTTATTGCCATTTTAATCTTTTACATACTTCTTTCGCATCTTTAAATTTAGTTATAGTTTTAAATCTTATTTCATATCTTCTTTTTGCCCCAATTACCCTTCTCTCTATTCCGTTTCGGAATACATTTTACTTGTTAATTTTTTTAATGCCCTTGTTTGCCAGCCGTATGTTAAACATGGTAAAATGCACTTGTTACTTTTCTTTTTTTCTTTTATTGACATGTCTTGGCTATTCATGATTTAACTTAGCGACCAATATCTTTTTCAGGTATTGGCTATCCTTCTGTTAATTTATTTTTGCATTGTGTCATTTGGCACTATTAACTGTCCGAGGAATATATATTGCCCTGCTTCAATGGTCTCGTTATTTACTTTAATATTATTCATAGGTCTTTGAACCGTACTAACGGTTGAAAGACCTATAATATCAAAGTAACATGCGTTTTGTTTCATTTGTGTTCATTGAAAGTCCTGCCATCTTGCTTTAATCATATAATTGTACTATCTACGATATAATTAAGTATGCATACACAAAAAATATCGACCGCACCGAGGATTCCGTACAAACCTGTAGGTATATAAGTAAAAGTTATGGTACTTTTATTGCTAAATGAAATCAATACCATTTTAAAGTTATTGAATATTTTTATTACATGATGTCATTAAAAATGTATGCTTTTCGCAATTTTTCCTTTATCTGTGCTATAAGACGTTGCTTAGTACCAAATACCAAGATTCTGAGTTCACGGGAAGTACCTACCCTGTAGGTTATGATTCTCTTGCAAGAGTCGAAAATTTGCGGCATAAACGGCTGTATTATTTGATGACGTTGGCTTAGAAGTTTGATTTTTTCGTAGCTCGATGGGACAGTTATGAATTTTAGCCTGATAACTCCACGCGCGTAGACAAATAGACGAACAACAAAGTGATCCTATAAGATTCGGTTTGTTCCTTTGGATGTAAGGAACCCTAAAAACTATCGAAAACATTTACTAGGTAGGTATAGGAAGAAAAATCATTTATAGATAGGAACTATGCCACGTAAACCATTAGGGTTGACAGGCGCTTCGTCAATTATTCACGTCAAATCACATGTGTTATTTTACATTCATAGCATAGATGTGTAGTAACGTCGCATACACACGGCACATCCATCAATTAAATAGTGCACCGTCTGCGTCGATTCTGACACAAAGGCAAACCCATTCGTCACTTTAAAAAGACAGCACTACTTGTTTTGCCTTTTAATTTTACAAACGAACACGTACATGGAAAATTGGTAAGGATTTTCTATTTGGGTAGCGTGTATATCAAAAATCGTCTTTATAAATTATTGCTTTCATGATACTGTAATGTATATATGAACTATATATCATATAAGATATGTGTAATTGAACAGGTCCGAAAATTGCGCACAACTTCCTCACCAATTTGGGGATCGGTTCCGATTGAGTATACTAATCAATCAGAACCGATTCCCAAATGAAAATGTATTGGGGATACAGTACATTGTTTAAGATATATATATTATATATATGGATCGATAACTGGTTACGAACTAAGTAATTTAACATTCAAAGTGAAATTAGACATAAACACAATTAAAATCATTTATTCAGCCAGCAAATTGTTTTACACGCTTAAAACTACCTTTACTTCATTACAAGTGGTAGTATATATTTTTTATAGCTGTTAGTTTAGCCTTTGACCACTATCTCACCTGATGGTAAGTGATGATGTTGTCGAAGATGTTGTTCAGGCTAGCCCAGAATGACTGGCTCTTTTAGATATATTGACTCTGTCCTCCACACTAGGATTCCCTGTGTCGTGGAGATCCAGTTCTTTAAAGCATGAATTTATATATAACATTTCAAGTGCTCTAACATTTCAAATTACTAATGGACATTATATGCAATTCAGTAGCCTGTGCTATATTTCTTGTAGATAGTTATGCAACGTTTGATTTGAATTATTGGATTATTAGATTACTAACTAATAAACTGACCTAATTTAACATCCAAAGTGTTTTTTTTAAACAGCCAGTTAATACTGTATGGTGTAGACATAATATCATAAATTATGCCGTTCGTCTATAAAAAAAATATTTATTATCAACATAACAAAATACTTAGGTAAACGGATATTACAGAACGATCTACGTATCTATGGGTATGTTTTAGATTGTCTGAGAAGGGTCTAATACGTGAAAGTACCTAGTTATTATACACATTATTACATAATACCCTTGTGAAATTTATCATTAGAGTAAAGTTAACAAACACTCTATTTTAATGAAATCGATGTTGTATATTACTTTGATAAATCCCCATTTTTATGGACGACCTGTTTTTTTAAAATTTATAACTGCTAGCCTTTGAATCCTGATGGTAAGTGATGATGTGGTCGTAGATGTTGTTCAGGCTAACTTAGAATTAGTGGATCTCAAGGACAGCTGCCGGAATTCTCCGTTTGGTGCTTGCCGACAGATTTTGTACTTGAAGCTGGTAGATAGCTAGGCGGAAATTTGGAAAATGCCCTACCACCATGACATCATCATAGGTATATCGGATCACGATTTCTAGACGTTATCTACGAAGACTTTAATCCATAGAGTTACGCATGCATATCTTCATAACGCAATGATGGCCAGAAGCAATGATGGCTGAGTGGTAATATCTATGGACTGCCGTGCCGCAGGTCCCTGGTTCGATCCCCACCGCCGGCTTGAGCTTCACCGCATGGTGGAAGGGCATTTTGTGAATTCCCGCCTGGCTAGCTACCAGTTATCAAGTCTCGCCAAGCACCTAACGATGTGTTCCGGGAGCAGTAGACCCAGTGAAATTACAGGCACATGAGACTTAACAACAATGTCTCAAGGTGACCGGCGCAGTTCAATTCGTCACTTGTGATGAAATGCATCTGTTCTAGGTAGAGGTTAGTCCGCTTAACATCGGGTGGGCCTTGAGCTTATTCCGTCACAATACCATGTTCCCGTCACATCGCATCTCGCTGATTCCATCCTCTACAGTCTTGCACTAGTTAGACCAATTGTATGACAAAGCCTGCAAAAATTCAATGTTAAAAAGCAGTCATCAGTACCTGTAGTTCGTCCTTCAAGTTTCCTTCTCTCATGTGATAGTTGCGCACGTTGTCGATCACCTCCTGCGGGAACTTCTCAGGGTTGGCGCTCATGTACCGGTACACGAACAGGTCGCACCCGATTATCCTGAACCGGTGCTTGAACACTGGCACTATAGCTCCTGCCAAAGTTTTACAGTAAGTTATAGTAAATTAATTCTACCCACGATTTCGTTTAACGTAGAATTTGATTTGGAAGCTATGTGTTATTAATGTTATTATTGTTAAATATCTTCTTCAGATCACATAACTGTTTTAGTGCCAAATAACCCAGTCAGTTCAGTAGTGAAAATGTGAAAAAATCACAGACAAAAAACTGTTAAATTAAATTAAAAATATATGTACGCCCGCCTTAACAATCAGATTTTCACTGCCCTTAAGATTCTTCGGGGTACTATTGACTGTACATAGTTGGTCCTTTTGGAATTGTGTAGGTTTCTTGTTCCGGACAAACACATAACAAGGCCGACATCACATGCTGTTCGCAGTCTCGTCAGTCTCGTCACCTCACAGTCGATCGTGCTAATTCTGCACTGCCACGTATTCTGGCCATGTTTAAAGTTATCTTGGATCAAGATCCTAATTGTGACTTGTTTGTAGATGGATGGATGGAACTGTTGTCCGTATGTTTAAGTCATCGAGAACGTTCTGAGTACGTAAAGTCTACTATTGCAAATTAACCATGTGTAAATTATATCATTTTAAAACCAAATTCTTATTGACAAATGTTGTATTTTGTTTATTTAATATTGTTATTTATAATCTCTTGACTGAATTACTTAATTATATTATTTGTGACTATGTCTGATTGATTATGATTTATTATTGTAAATGGTATGCCCCTTGTCACTACACAGTATAAAACAAAGTCACTTCTCGCTGTCTGTCTGTCCCTATATATGCTTAGATCCTTAAAACTACGAAACTGATTTTGATGCGGTTTTTTTAACAGATAGAGTGATTCAAGAGAAAGGTTTATATGTATAATGCATGCATAATATAGTGGAGAAACACTTATAATTTTAGAGGTTTCTAATGTGATGTCGTAAATAAACAATTTTTATTTTGCGCTTTCATTGCAAACGCTGCCTGAGCCCTACGAGATAAATCAAAATAATGGGCTACAGTATGTACACCTTAAAAAAGTCTACAAAAAGTCTGAGTCTATCTCTTAGGGATAACCCACAATAACAATTTTTAAACCTTTACTTTTTACGAAAAATAATGATTTACTTACGAAGTGATTTTACGCAGCATTTTACAGCATTAATGCTTATCCAATTAGGTACGTTACATACATTGTGCAATTAATATAGATCAATATTATGGCCTTACAGCATTCGATTTATCGTTGCGCGTTGAGTGTTTTTCACATGGCCAATTATATGTCGCTCTTTCAAGAGTAACGTCTAAAGAAAACATGTTTATACTACACCCACTCAGAAAAGGTCTCATTACTCGTTCAAAAACATGTTATAAAGTTCGTCATTTATCCCTTATAAATGTACGGCGTGGAAAGTTATATGGATTTTCATTCCTTCACTCCGTAGCAGTGAAGGAATGTTGTATGAAAATCCATACCTGCCCTGGTAGCGTTCTTTTGTTTTTAGCTGCTTACATAAAAAAATTCAATCTCAAAAAGGTTTTATATCAAATAATTAAAAAAAAGAGGTGTGATTTTTATTTGAACTCGATTTTCAATGAAACGAGGTTGGCAACCTTTTTTTGCACTACGAGAAAAAAGCGCGCAATTTGTTATGTTTGGTTAAATTTAGTTTTTTATTAAATTGATATTTTAACAGTACGCTTTTAATTATTCTAAGAAATTTTCCAAAATGTCATCTGATAGTGAAAGTGACGATTTTATAATGATGACGCCACCAGAAATAAGAAATGCAGCTCAAGAAGTCATAAAGAACTTAACGCCTGAGAAGTCTCGAGGTAAGTACGAGAAAACGTATAATGATTTTATTTTCCTCGTAGGTGTAGTATAAAGCACTATGTATCACTCGGGAGAAAGTTCTATTTCTGTTCGAGAGTTTGTTTAAGCCCGACGCGTAGCGGAGGGCTTAAAGGCAACTCGAGATCGTTTTCTCCCCTCGATGTACAATGTACTGTATTGTCTAATGATATAAAAGCTGTGAACAAAGACATTCTGTAGTATATTCAGTATCAGCATTGCATCCGTGTGAAGCTGGGCAGGTCGCTTGTAATAAACAAATAAATGTTCGTAAGAAGTTTCACTAGCTAGCTTACCTCGCTGGTTCTAAGTTACAACGGGCAATGTTGCATTTTGATTCAGACGTTATAAGCATGGATAATAATAGAAGCCTACTTGAGTAATGCCGATGGTCCCCCACATACCTATTATGATAATTTTTAATCTTCGCTATTCCAGTAGCTCGTCATATGTTTGGATCTATTCGAAAATAAAAATATAAAAAAAACCGGCCAAGTGTTAGTTGGACTCACATACCGAGGGTTACATAACAAAACATAATGTTTTTTTAAATTTTTAAGTTATTGTGACGGAACAATCTCGAGGGCCACCTGATGTTAAGTGGACTAAACTCTGCCTATAACAGATGCATTTCGTCACAAGTCACGAATTGCACTGCGCCCATCACCTTGAGACATTGTTGTTAAGTCTCACGTGCCTGTAATTTCACTGGCTCTCAAGGACTGCTGCCGGAACACACCGTTAGGTGCTTGGCGACAGAATTTCCACTTGAGGATGGTAGCTAGCCAGGCGGGCGATCACAAAATGCCCTTCCACCATGCGGTGAAGCTCAAGCCCGTGGCGGGATTCGAACCATGGACCTGCTGCGCGGCAATCCATAGCCAATGCCACTGAGCCATCACTGCTTCAAAACCAATGTAGGTACCATTAATTTCTTTTTATATACAGTTCTAGATATTTGTCTGACCTGAACATGGCACTTGAAGATAGGGCGGACGGACGGACGGAAAGACAGACAGCCGAGGCTTAGTAATAGGGTCCTGTTTTCTAGTACGGGACCCTATAAATTATAAAAATAATTTGTATCTATATGTCACCGGATAAGTGTACGATACGTTAGTTTATAAAAAATGTAGTGAGATTATAAACTGTCGATAGATTGTGAACGAACGTTAAATTTACAATCTAACGCCGTGGCAGCGGCCGGCGATGCGCCACAAAAATTTAATTTTGGTGATCATATACTACTTTTGGTGATCATTTACTACTTTTGGGTTAACAATGATTTATTATGAGTAATTTTGCTTATATAGGATAGCGAGATGTTAAAACTTTGGTTATATGATTACATTAAAATGCGGGTTTAATTTTGGTGATCATTTACTATTTTTGTCTGTTATATGTTACATCTGGTGGTAAGATAAACATAAGCCAAAAAATAATACATTAAAAACTCGTACCTGCGTATTTTGCTTATGGCTACTGTAATACTTTCGTAGATCTATGGTAAATTGTTGTTGATCCACGTAATTACAATTTGATGGCTGGACATGGTCAGTTTATAATCTTACGAAAATTAAAACGTTAGATTGTAAATTTTAGTTTCCATTCACAATCTATCGACAGTTTATAATCTAACTTGATTTACTATAAACTAACGGTTAGTACAATAAAACGGTGACATATATATACACCATTGATTTGTCGTTCGACGTAGGCCTGAATGGGCTATCATACATTAAGAAAAATAAGGTTATGTCATGAAATTCAGGTGTATTATAGGTAAGCTGAGCAATAAATATAAAGAAATAGGGGAAGAGTGTATCATCAGGATGACCGTTGATAATGGCCGAAATGGTCTAGAAAAGGTAGCGCTTATCTATTCAAATAAGATCATTGTTTAATACATAAGATAGGCGATATGACTAAGAGGTACTTATACATTTGGAGTCGTTTAGAAAGATCAAAGCGGATAGGTATACTTTCTCTTCCGAAAAGTTAAATGTTCTTGAAAAAGCTTGCTGGTAAATAGGTTATAAGTTAAGATTGGATTGGAAGCACATTGCTTCGAAAAGTTTGTCGTCCTAATGCCAGACTTTCGGGAGCTATCTCAATTGTGCCAAGCCATCTGCCGGACGCTGCGACCGCCGCGCCGGGGCTTCAAACTTAATTTAACTATCGAAGTAACCTACTAGGTATTTATGTGACAGCAAAGTTATAAAATTTGTTTTAATACCTAATACACCTACGGTCTAACTTATTTCGTAAGTATACATACACGCTAAGAAGGCTAAGTCATATGATAGAGTTTTATTTTGTCAATGATGCAGTTTGAGATGTTATAACTAGATTACAGTACGATACAATGCTACGAATAAGACGATTAAACAAACTTTTTATTCGATAGGTACTTACCTAAATAATGTATTTTTTACAAGTGAGAACCTTTTAATATTATCTGACCTGCTATAGCAAGGGAAATGTGATCTAGAATGGTAAACTTGCTTAATCCAGAATTACTGGCTCTGACAGCTGCCGGACCACGGTGTTAGGTGGTTGGCGACAGATTTACATATTTTTTTTATAACACAGGCTAGTTTTTACCACTATCTCAAAGATGGTAAGTGATTATGTGGTCTAAGTTTTTGTTTAGGCTAACCTAGAAATATAAACTAATTTAACATAAAGGACAACCCTCGGCGAATTCTCGCCTGGCTACCTTGGTAGATAGCCGTTAGTCCGACGAGCATACACAAAATGCCCTACCATCACACTAAATATTAATTATTGATAGGTGACGTTTTCGTAATTACATTTGGAAACTTGCAATTCGACGTGTATTACTACTATGTATTTAAATCCTCTCCAGCCGTGCACCATAACTATCCAAACTTCTTTAACTATAATACTTACTCTTTGATGCGTGACTTCCACTTCTTCTTACTACACCTTGTTCAGAGTGTTCTAAATTTGTTAAGGGTATCTAGGGGAAAACTTTTAACATCAGTCTAGCTGACTATTCAGTATTTGACCACAATAGAAAACACCAAGGCGTAAGTGTACAAAATGTTTTGCACCACACGCCACTCCATTAACTAATATCCATAACGGATCATCCATGAACAGTAGTTCACCTACGCAAACTTAATAAAACTTCACCAAACTTCCCACTTACGTCATGACAAATGCTACTCTCATATCTACCTACGTATTTACTCACCTACGTAGAACCGGTCAGGCGTGAAATACGTCGGGAAGTTGGGATCGGATTCCGGCGTTTGCAGAGGCATCGAACTGAGGAACTTGCCCTCCCTTATGCCGGAGTTCCGACGAGGGATCTCACCGATCTTAACGGTGCCATCAGCCAGGCTATAGGACAGGACAAAGCGACGACCTTCGTCTTCAGGGTGTATCCAGTCAAGCTCACACAGGTACCGAAGATTCTGTGGCAAAGAAAAAACGTTTGAGGTCAGATTAAAATACATTTTCTCAAAATAGTACGTAATGTTGCCATAACCGCTCTAAAAAGTATCCAGAAAGGTAAAAAAAACAACCACTGGCGGGATTAGTGAGTAATAATAAGATATTAATAAGTATGAAAATAAGATAAAATATTATTAATAATAAGTATGAAATTGTTAATTCGGTCTGGTTAACTCATAATTGGCCAGGAAGGCTTACTTACTGGATTCTGCAGTAATGTATACTATTACATCTCGCATGAGCGTATTAATCAAAATTACGAGTAATTTTATCTTACAAACACCATAAACAAATTCAGGAAAAAAGAAGACGGTTTCACAGATTAAAGATCGCTCAAAGTGCCTCTACAACACTTTAATACCTCATAGTAAATGACACACCCCCATCTCTTCTCGTGGGTAGTCATCTCTTCTCGTCGTAAGAGGTGACTAAGAGTAAAATACCGGAAGGTGAGCAGCAGCGCCTTCTGAGGAACTTTTACACTGCGATCTCCAAGACGCCTGCCAAGCGTGGGGATTATGGCAACCCCCCCCCTTAATGGGGGAGGCTGTGTTCAGCAGTGGACAATCCAGCTGATACAGTTAGTACAGTGAAAGTCAAAATCATTTATTCAATTTAGTTGTCGAACGCTCTTATGAAGGTCAATTACCAGAAAGAAAATTGAGGATAAAGACGTCGTAAAATCTTTTCTACAACAAGACGAAAATGATAGCTATAAAGTGTATGCATGTTGGTGTTTCGTGATCCCGACCAGATATATTTCTATACGCAAAAAATCTAAAATGCTTAGTACTTATAGAACTTACTGTGTAGTGGGAAACAAACATACTTAAGACCTATCAATAAAAACTAACTGTACTGTACTGTAACAGCCGACTCGTCCACTGCTGAACACAGCCTCCCCTATTAAGGGGGTATTTGCCATAATCCCCACGCTTGGCAGGCGGCTTGGGGATCGCAGTGAAAGATTGTATTTCTTTAGAAGGTGCTGCTGCCCACCTTCCAGTATTTTTCCCTTAGTCGCCTCTTACGACACCCACGGGATGATATGGGGAGGTGCAATTCTAACCCGCCACCCCACGGGGGAAAAACTAACAAATATTATGAATTAACAAATTATGTTACTAAAAACGGTTATATGGTTAATTTATATGCGGTAGAAATTGGAGCAAGAGATATACTAGCGAAATCTTTTAGATCCTTTAGACTTACTAAAAGACACTACATTCTAGGAGACTCCCACATTCTCCGTAATTTTAGTCTTAAATCGGTAACTAGAGTAGGATAAATTATTTACTCCTTGGTAGGTACATCGGATAATTTCTGGTGTGCATTCGCCCGTACTATACTCTGGTTTTTAATTCGAGATCAAAAAGGTCAACGAAGAAATGTCAATATGTCAACATTGTCAAACTTACTGGTCAGGGGTTTCTTGTTACGTAATCCGTATAACCCAGCATCCCATGGGACGTTGGGCCACAAAAATACCGGAAGGTGGGAAGCAGCACCTTCTAGAGAACTAACAAATGCTACTGTGATCCTCAAGACGCCTGCCAAGCGTGGGGATTATGCAAAATCCCCCCATTTGAACCTTGTTCAACGGTGGAAGTTTCAGATTTGATTGTGTGCCTTGTGCTTGAGGAGGCAGATATGTTTTCTAATCTCGGTAAGTAAAAAGTATTACTTACCTTTACTAAATTATACTTATGAATTTTGCTGTCTTGAAAAAATTTTGAACAATCTGCCGCACCTATAGCGTGAAAAGTAATCTTGGCGAAGTGAACTCACCGCTTCCCTTATTTTGGCGGACTATCCTTCTGACTGAAACTGACGATAGCCCAACATGTCCGCGGTTTTTTTAGGACACTTGAAGCAGTGATGGCTAAGTGGCATTGGCTATGGAATGCCGCGCAGCAGATCCATGATTCAAATCCCACCGCGGGCTTGAGCTTCACCACATGTTGGTAGGGTATTTTGCGAATGTCTGCCTGGCTAGCGACCACCCTCAAGTAGAAAATCTCTCGCTAAGCACCTAACGGTGTGTTCCGGCAGCAGTCCTTGAGAGCCAGTGAAATTACAGGCACATGAGACTGTATAGACATAGGTTAGTCCGCTTAACATCAGGTAGGCCTTGAGCTTGTTCTGTCACAATAACATAAAAAAAGAGCAATACTCGTCTTTTGGCCACGCTATAGATGTGTGTTTATACACCTTCATCACCATCAACTTTTCGGAAGCACTCTAAAATTTGCGAACACGTTTCTTAACAGGAGATACAATATCTTTCGTTGTTGAAGAGCCCAGTTAGAGCTCCGGCTGGGAGCCTCCATTTTCCGAAAATAAATAATTCGTAACAATAAACAAAAACTGAACACAACTCTCTAAAACTATAAACGATAAAAACAATAATAAATAACAAGGAAATTCACAATAACAAGAACAAAATATCGGCGAGAAACACATTCGAATCTAAATACGATTTACGAACAAGCAAAAATGGCGTCAGCTGGAAAACGTCGACGATCCCGCCAGTGTGGCAATTAAAAACAAAAAAATCTTACACAATTTTTTTCAGGCTTGAATATATGCGTAAATATGTACGCGCATAAAAAAGTGTTTTATTAGTGAATACTAAAGTAATCAATTATTGCTCAAAATATTTTTTTTATGTTAAATGCTTCATAGGTTTCCAAAATTTGTATAAGTACTAAGTAAGTTCATGTCATTTTTTGCACGGTTAACCCCTTTGTTTAAATTTTTGATCTCGAATTAAAAACCAGAGTATAGGTTCAGAGCAATTTCTTAGTTTGTCAGAGAGTATAGGTAGTATTACCCTGTTATATACCCTACTATGCTATTGTTGGTGGCATCCAGTCTAAGTTACTCGTATATGCATGTATTCAATAATATATGCACTCTACCTCTTCATGAAAAAGTATATAGGTACATGAAGGTATTACACTGTTATATGTTATAATAAACAATGCGATAGAGATCTGGTGTACGTATTTGTATGCAAACATTATTAACATAGTCAGTAAGCGAATAAACGCGTATTTAAAAGATAAGCATTTCCATTTCTGTTCTACTTAAGAAACACTCGACTTGGGCGTCAGCAAGACGGAAAATTACATTTCGAGTTTTTACTTCACAAGTGCGACACGTAGAATTATTTCCATCATAAAATGGAACCATGGTATGGCGTCTTTATCTTGAAATTCCGAGCTAACATGCACAACTACTTTATTAAACTGCGAAAATAATTTTAATGATTTTAGTGCATACGAGTACAAGACAAGTAGGTAGTAAAGACGATATAATGACCTTTGTGTACAAATACATATATAGATAACTTTTCTGGTTGAACCATGCAATAATAGCTATGTGGCAAAGACTATGGACTGCTTCCTATTTGGAGGGCTTATGGTTTTAATCCTATCAAGCGCAGCAAGCGGAGAGCATTGCTTCTGGTGTTACCTTTACATATTTAATGTTCATTTTGCAGTCTAGCGTAGATCACAGACTAGAAATAAGTGCGAAAAAGTATTGCCAGTCCTGAAGGTTACCTACTTTCTTGATGGTTTGATTGATGAACGTTAAGAAGAACCCGATGTACAGACCCACCAACTTATCTGTTCAGGTGGCAGAAAAATGAACTACAACATTCCTTCAAATTGTGACAGTTTGTAGTTGATTTCCATGACCAGTAGCGCCCTCGAAAACTGCACAGTTAAGTTGGTGGTACTATAGTGTAGTCTGTTCTCACACGCATAATCTATATACATTTTTGCGGTCTTATTGTTGATTTTAATAGGAGCTGTTGGAATGTAAATCTCCAGGGAGTACAATGAGACCAGCGCAACAAACGCACGTAGCGATAACTTTCCAAATTATCATATATTTTTTATCATTTCATTTTAATTTGTCACATAATGTAATTTGCTGCTGTCGTTAATAAATGACCTTAAATTTCATTCGTAAACTGACTAACTACTGGAGATACTAGTACCAGTCTCTACCTGAGAATAAGTAAGTGGAAAATATGTCAGCAAGCTCCTAACGGTTTTTTATATCTCACTATCTCACCTGATGATAGTAAGTGATGATGTGGTCGAAGATGTTATTTGGGCTAACCTGGAATTACTGGCTTTCAAGAACAGCTGCTGGAACACACTGTTAGGGGCTTGGTGATAGATTTTCTACTGAGCGTGGTAGCTAGCAAGGGGGCAGTCGCAAAAAGCCCTACCACCATGCTGTAACATCTGCCATATTATGACAACAACCGGGACCGACGTCTTAACGTGCCCTCCGAAGCACGGAAGCGCTCTGTAGTGATGTCACTAGCAGTCACCCATCCAAGTCATGACCGCAGCGGGCGCTGCTTAACTTAGCTGATCGGTTAAAAACGGCTAGGTAAACTTCGACTCTACGAGCGCTACTGTATGTTCGGTATGTCCAGGAACTGTCTTTGAGAGCCTTTTTTCTTATGTAGCCACTGTCGTTTAGTTTTTTACGAGTAGGTATAATGTAGATAACAGAATCTAAATATAATATGATCGAAACCAAGGCAGATATACCAATTTCATAGCTTTAATGTTGCTTATATGTTTGCATACTTTATATTAAAATGTTTAATAAAAAACGGACTTCAAAAATACAAATATAAAACAATAAATACACTAAAAAGTTAATAAACATTAACGCATTATTAGATTTATTAGGAATACTCATTTACAAATTAAAATGAAAATCATCAGCTTTCGAATATAAAAAAATCGGTTCACCAAGTAAAAATTTATGAGGTAACACATACACACACAAATACAGTCGTAATGAGAACCTCCTCCTTCTTTGAAGTCGGTTCATAAGCCAGTCTAGATGTGTAGATCACAGTTCAAAAGTCAGATACCTACTTCGCTGCGCTGCTCAGAATAATTGCAACTTTAATTGAGAAGCCAACAAACTGCAAACTCAAACATCAAAGAATAATTTATATTGTTCTACGGGAATAATTTGCAAACTTTTGCATGGCTCTCAGACGAAATTCTTTGTTATTTTATTTAGAATGTTATTGCAATATTATTTTCTGCGGTAAGCGTATAATAATGATTGTAAAAACAGGGGTGTTCAAGCGTAAAAAACTTAACGTTTCACACAACGTGTTAGTGATATTAGGCTGTAGTTTAGCTTTATAAATTGCTCCCTTAACTCTAATAATTTAAAATCTGTCACTATGCCTTTAAGGGCTTTGTCAGGATAAAAAAGCTGTGCCAGTTCATAACTATATTTTTTAACTTATCCGACACAGCAGATTCTTACCTTCTGTATCAGCCGGATTGTCAACTGCTAAACACACGTGCAATCACATACCAATGCCATCACATACCAATTAACTTTCATATTATGGTCAAAAGCTACGCTGCTGAACCATTTACAAACAAAATAAGGATGGATCTCAGAAATTGAAAGAGGATAAAAGGCCATAGAAAAATCGGGAGGGTTCTCTCAAGGTACATGTCAAACATACAAAACGACGTTATCAAGATGGCTACCATACAAACGGCTTCGACTACACCGAAGCTCGGGTCACTAGGTACTATACGTATAAACTATCATACAACTATCAAATGAAAATATTGTAAGTAAACTATTTATAGGTTTATCGATTTTCCCCAGCTATTCCTGACACCCCTAGTTCACCCTTTCCGCGTAAGTTTTCTAGCACGTCATAACTAATTTTACGCTTTTATTACTCTCGCTTCCTTAGGAAACTACTATTTTTCTATTAGCGCGAAGTTAACGTCCTTACTTACATCTAGTTCTATTAAATAAGAAAAATTATGTTTTATTTTAGTACCTATGGTGTACGTAGGTGACTGTGATGTATAATATTTACCTCTTTTTTAAAATAGATTATACCACTATCTCAGGTCCATTTTAAAATTACAGGCATATGAGACTCAACAACTGTACGCCACAGGGTGACGGGCGCAGTGCAGTTTGTCACTTGTGACAAAATGCGTCTGTTATAGGCAGAGGTTGCTTGACATGAGGTGGCCCTCGTGCTTGTTCCGTCACAATAACATAAAAAAGGTACCAACCAAAATTTTACTTTCTTTATATACTCGTACATGTAAAGAAGGTCGAGTTAAGGGTGAACTGGCTGGCGCGTTCTCCATACAAACGTGTTAGGGTGATCACTCCCTTATTTGAGGATTTAGGTCCAAAACAAAGCATAATACCTATTGATCTCGTCATTATCTAGGCTTGTATGACGCCGAAATTTTAATAAGATAATTAACTTGAAAGTTATGAGCTTCGAAACATTTTCATGTAAAGTTTTCGAGGCTCATAACTTACAACTTATTTATCTTTTTAAAACTTCGGCATCATACAAGCCTAGATAATGACGAGATCAATCGGTATTATGCTTAATTCTGGACCTAAAATTTCAAATAAGGGAGTGATCACCCTACAGCGTTTGTATGTAGAAGCGACCGGCCAGTTCAACCTTAAGTGAAGTGAGATAGGTTAAACCTATCCTAAAACCCTTAAAATAACATAACTAGGCAGGCTTAGGTCTCCTGTTAGGAGTAAAAGAGAAAAAGTCAGTACTCACTTTGTTTGCGTTGAGATTGTACTTGATGATGTCTTTTCGCGGAGGTTTGGGCATCAAGCCAAAGCAGGACTGCAACGAGTCTTCTGGTGCTCCAATACCGATATGTGGTGGAAATGTCTGTGAATCGATATGTTTAAGAATTAAATCTAGTCCCTCTGTCTAGTATAAACTCAAAAAGTATCTATTATCTAAAGAAAGCATGTGTAGTAGGTATGTAGATATAAATGTTATGTATTCATTACGTTATTTTGTGTTGTATACTCGTATGAAGTAAGCGAACAAGTGACAGATTATTTAAAAAAAATCAACATAAAATATAATTAGGTTATAGTAACTTTAAGACTTTCGCGACTTGAACACATATTTATAAGTATTTAACGGGACTTAATCGCGATATAATTAGGTTCTTATACATAGTAGATCCTTTCAGCTGCCAGAAGACTTGGTTTTTTTTCCCCAAAATTTTGGTTCACTTGCTTTTAGCACAACGTACACATGAATCATCATAATAGTGTTTGTATTTGCTGTTTGTATTTAGCTACTTATAGCATCATATATCGGAATTAGCTCTGCACAAAACAATCATTTGTTAAAAATCAAAATTTGACATTCAGGTAAACTATTAGGTATTCTTACAAAATAACAAAATTAATAATCCGTAATCCGCGGCACATAAAGTATTGCAATAAATATATATATATATATATATATATATATATATATATATATATATATATATATAATAAATATTATAAATGGAACCGGAACGCAAACTAAAATACATTTATAAAACGTAAAAAAAATTATGTGAATACGTTCTTACCTTTGGAAAGTCTTTCTTTGTCTCATGATGGACTTCAACTCGCGGAGGTTGTTCTATGTTTAGCATTGCCCTGCGACATAGACACGAGAAAATATTAGAAATGGCAATCAATACTGTATTATTATTTTTTTTTATGTTATTGTTTCGGAACAAGCTCGAGGCCCACCTGATGGTAAGTGGACTAACCTCTGCCTATAACAGTTGCAATTTATCACAAGTCACGAATTGCACTGCGCCCGTCACATTGAGACATAGTTGTTAACTCTCATTGTGCCTGTCATTTCACTGGCTCTCAAGGACTACTGCCGGAACACACCGTTCGGTGCTTGGCGACAGACTTTCTACTTGAGGGTGGTAGCTAGCCAGGCGGGAAATCGCAAAGTGCCCTTCCACCATGCGGTGAAGCTCAAGCTCTGGGCGGGATTCGAGCCATGGACCTGCTGCGCGGCAGTCCATAGCCAACGCCACTGAGCCATCACTGCTTCAAAATCACTTTTGTCTATATTAAATACAATATCACTTTTATCTATATTAGAAAAATATCTAAACATGGTTGACATGCATATTTTTTTTATGTACTTTGGGTCACTTGCGCTGTCAAGACGAATCTAATGATATCTCATACATTTAAAATCGGTCAAGCGCTTTAGAAGTATTATTTATGGTGGAATAAAGAAACTCACAAACATATTAGACATGAATATCTAAATATGGTTGACATGCATAAAATTTTAAGAGGGCAAAATTTTAGCTTAAGTCTGTTTTTGAACCGCAGACCTAGTGTAAGCTTTTCTCACGGAACGCTGCTAGCTGTAAATATGGCAAAAGCGTTTTAGAGAATCAAGCATTTTGACAAACAAAATCGCGTTTACGAGTTCGCGGCGAATCACGAGAAAGTATGCCCACAGGCATCTTCACGAGTATAAGCTCCGAACGCGTTTCCATTTTCGCTATATGGTAGACGTGTGAATTTTGTGTTCAAATTGAGTTTCAGCTACCGTAGGAAAACGATCGATATGTGCGTTTCGCTAACAATACTATAGAATAGAGCTTGAAAATCAAGTTTAGAAATATCATATGTTTTTTTTGTGTTATTGTGACGGAACAAGCTCGAGGCCCACCTGATGTTAAGCGGACTAACCTCTGCCTATAACAGATGCATTTCGTCACAAGTCACGAATTGCACTGCGCCCGTCACCTTGAGACATAGTTGTTACGTCTCATGTGCCTGTAATTTCACTGGCTCTCAAAGATTGCTGCCAGAACCGTTAGGTGCTTGGCGACAAATTTTCTACTTGAGGGTGTTCGCTAGCCAGGCGGGCTTTGCAAAATGCCCTTCCACCATGCGGTGAAGCTCAAGCCCGCGGCGGGATTCGAACCACGGACATGCTGCACGGCAGTCCATAGCCAATGCCATCACTGCTGCAAATAAATATGATACCTCATATGTTAATTAACATGTATAGTGTAACTCTCATACAGTTATCGCCTTGATTTCAGACAAAGAAATCAAGTTCACAATTAATAAAACAAGCACGACCTTCCAAATTCAAATGGAAAGTTAAAAAAAAATCGTTTAGTAATGATCGCATCCGATGGTCACGTCAAGGTAGTGTCGTTGCGCCGCACGCTACACTTTTTAAACCACGCCCGCCGCGGTAAGTTTTACTTTATGGTGTTTTTGAGTTTGACTAACATACTATATTTTGTCTATTATTTATTTGTAGCTAATATGGCTAAAAACATTAAATATATACATTGATTACCAATTTCTATATGTCTATAGATACCAATAGGCAAAGTAACTATATTATCCGCTCTGTATGTTTCCAATATGAGAGAAAACTATTATTTTAATTTCGTTCTTGGACAAATGCCATACCCATAATGCCTATCTGCTATCCACAACGACCGCTTTAATGTTATAGAAAATATTACGGATGACTATAAACAGGACACAAAAGGGTTGCCAAAGCTAGTAACTAACAAAATAAGTGGGTAGTTTTCTTTACATAAAACCCCTTATTTATAATCGTTGATGGTATACGTCTACGTAAGGTCACATCACAAAATAGCGTACCTACATCAAAAGGCAAAGAATCTATCATTTTATTTAAAAAAAAACGGCCAAGTGCGAGTGGGACTCGCGCACGAAGGGTCCCGTACCATTATCTGTAATCCTAATCTTGCAAGTTACAGACACTTTTCGCAGTGTCCGATTGAGCTCGGTAGGTATAACGAAAACCTCTTTGATTGTATGGGAGCCCCCTTAATTATTTATTTTAATAAATATATATAAAGATAACATAAAACTAAGTATTCTGTGAATAGTAAAAGCGTCTATCTATCAGATAGAAGAAACGATAAAAAATCAAGTTTGTTTTATGGGAGCCCCCCTTAAATATTTATTTTATTTTTAGTATTTGTTGTTATAGCGGCAAATTGTGAAAAATACATCATCTGTGAAAATTTCAACTATCTAGCTATCACCATTCTTGATATACAGCCTGGTGACAGATGAGAGGTGAGAGATGGACGGACGGACAGCGAATTCTCAGTAATAGGGTCCCGTTTTTACCCTTTGGGTACGGAACCCTAAAAATGGTCAATTGGAGTGAACAGCAAGAGAAAACCTGTGGTCTCTTAGATAGTACCAGAGGTCTAAAAACGATGTCACGTCCATTTTAAACCGTAGGTCCTGAACATGTCTGTGCGAGCAGTAACGGTAAGAATAGAACATAGTGCAATAAATAGCCAATTCTGCAATATAAAAAAAATGGTGACGCTTACATAGAACAGTTAACATTAACATTTAGTCATTTTATCTCGGATAAAATGTTTTCCGTCGATTCAGGCGTAATTAGGTGCCTGAGTACTTTTTAAGATAAGTATTTCAGTAAATTGAATTAAAACCCGTGGTGTGCCGGGTTGGGATGACACCTCCCCATTTCTTCCCGTGGGTGTCGTAAGCGGTGACTAAGGGAAAAGAGCGCCAAAAGAGCGGCATCCCACTGCTCACGTGGATGTGAGTAGTGTGCATTAGACGCCCAACAGGGCTGTATGCCATCTTAGTCCCCTGCCTATAGTATATTATGTTCTTGTGTTCCTGTCTTATATTTAGCGTAAACATTATTCGTAATATATTCTTGTGTTTCGTCCAGTGTGTTAGAAAACACATTTTGTATGACCCTGAAACTGTGCCCGGTGAATGGCAATAGGCTCGCCACCAATTACACGTTACCAAAACCCACTTGGCGAAACGTGGGTGCTTACACACCTCTGCCTACCCCTTCGGGGAGTACAGGTGTGATTATATGTATGTATTGAATAAACTGTTTTAAAGCAAAGTAATATTTAACTTTTGCGCCTCAGCCAAAAATATCAGTAGTAATACTAAAAAAAAATTTCAAAACAAAAAAAAAATATTTTCTACATGTTCTTAGCTCTACGCAGCGTTTCAGTTGAACAAGTAATTATTGTCACCAAGCTCCATGCTACTTGATGACCTGTAATTATATCGAAGGATGTTATAATTTACCCGCAAACGTATTTTATAGCGAACAACGTCCAATTTGCTGTCGCTGAGGGAGTACAAATTGCATAGAATTTATAGGTTTAATTACAATGTAGTCGAAGATGTTATTCAGGCTAACCTAGAATTACTGATTCACAAGGACAGCTGCGGGAACACGCCCTTAGGTGCTTGGCGACAGATTTTCTATATCAGGGTGGTAGCTAGCCAGGCGGCCATTCGCAAAATGCCCAACTACCATGCTATATCGACTGCCATCGTAAGACAACAACGTGATCTAAGAAGCACGGAAGCGCTAAATAGTAGTGACAACTAGCGGTAACCCATCCGGCATGACCTTTGCCTAATTTAGCTGTACAATTAAAACTTCGATACGAGCGCTTCAAATTCATCAATTTATCATAATCGATACCTGATGATAGGTATTGAGGTCTAAAAATTTACTATTGTAGCTAGGCACAGTAGGCTACACAAGCAATCGGAACTTGCGCACAAGTACTGCGGCCGAAACACATCAATAGGGACTTACCGATATATTTTCTACATAAGGGTGATATTTCTAGAAATATATCGATAGTAAACCGACCCCGTACCGATACCCGTATATATACCGTAAATATACATATCAATATACATACAAATTCTCGCGGAGCTACTACTTAGTAATTATGATGGCAACAAGAAGAAGATCTAAGATGCTATGCGGAAAACGGTACAATAAATAGTAGTAAATTGCATGACATACACTAGCCTATTGTTTCAGGAGTTCTAATAGTAGCAGTATTAAATTGCTTCCCAGAAACGCTACCCAACCAACTACTTATTTAAGTTGCATGAAGTCGCCTCATCATAAGATTAAAATTGTTCATGTCTTTGGTTATAAAACGTGAAAAACTAATTTGTCAAAGAAAAATGTCGGGATAAACAATAGCCGCTCGTGGGGTGCCGGGCTAGAATGTAACCCCCCCATCTCTACCCGTGGGTGTCGTAAGAGGCGACTAAGTAACACACCAGAAGGTGGGCAGCAGCGCTTATTGAGAAACTGATATCTCACACTGCGATCCCTTAGACACCTGCCATGCGTGGCGATTATGGCAAACCCCCTATAATGAGGCTGTGTTTAGCAGTGGACGATCCAGCTAATACAGTAAACAATAATCGCTTTGCACCCCTACGGCGTGGTAATATAAATGTATAAGCAAGTACGCAGGTAGATTTGTACTGCAAAAATACACAGCTGCTCGCGTAGTAACGTGAACATTTTTCCCACGGGTGGCAACGTTTGCCGATATTTTTAAAGATTATGGGTCCAGGCACTAGTTCATTGTTTGACTCGTGGATTCGTTCCACAAACGAATGTAACATGGTTTGTGTCTTGGGACTTATGCCAAAAGCAGATCAAGAGCCAGTGACCGAGCATTTGAAATTTTCTCTCGGCCATGCTAGTTTTCATCATATTATCCAACGATGGAGTTAAAACGACAGATCGTACGTAGCGGTCCGTATTGCTAAGAAGGTTTAGTTCATTTTGGTGTATAATTCGTACTGGATCTCTCAATTTTTTTCTCGGTATTTTAGTAATGTGCTCCTACGGCTGATGTTCTTAAAATTGCATTACATATCATCTCCTGATTGACCACAGCAATTATATTGTAATTTTTACAAAGAACATATTACAATGAATATAATTAACGAACTGAGAATGTAAAATAAACAGTAAAACAGTGAAACAGTAAAATGATAAATCGATAATAAAAAAAATTGATAATGTCTTCAAAAAACATTAAGAATGTGGTAAGAAAGATTATGTGATACCCACGACATATCCTTAACATGTTTGTTACATTATGTACGAGAGGTTTCTATTATGTTATTGTGACGGCACAAGCTCGAGGCCCACCTGATGTTAAGCGGACTAGCCTATAACAGATGCATTTCGTCACAAGTCACGAATTGCACTGCGCCCGTCACCTTGTGACATAGTTGTTAAGTATATGCCTATAATTTCACTGGCTTTCAAGGACTGCTGCCGGAACACACAGTTAAGTGCTTGGCGACAGATTTTCTACTTGAGGATGGTCGCTAGCAAGGCGGGCATTCGCAAAATACACTTCCACCATGCAAGCCCGCGGCGGGATTCGAACCATGGGCCTGCTGCGCGGCAGTCCATAGCGAATGCCCTGAGCCATCACTGCTTCAAAAATTTAAAACTATTAGTATTTGGGCACTTCATATATTATGGCGGTATAATCAAGTCAGCTGATGAAAACAATTCAAAAAGCTTGCTATATACCTAATTACTTGCCTTGCACTAACGAAGTGAATATTTCACTGTCAAAAGAGAACATAAGGGAGAGACGGAACGGCCGAGATCTTTAGCAAATAATCCACACTAACGGGTCTTTTATATTATAATGTTTAGGGTTAACCTTCAGCCTTGTTTTCTCGGACAATAGATGTATGGTATATCCGTCAACAATTTAACATAGGTATAAAACCTACGATTATTATTTTCGTAGAAAGTGTCCAAATCGGTAACACGGTTTATATATTTATTTCGTTAATAATAATAATAATAATAAAGCCTCTTTATTATCCTTAACTTACAGAGTTTTAAATTTAATTAAGTGATAAATTATGCACAATTATATTATATAGTTAAGGCCCCTGATGGGTATAGGCCTCCAACAGTTTCCAGGTTTTTCTTGACTTTGCTTTTTTTATCCAGTCGTCACCAGCATATTTTTAAATTCGTCTACCCAGCGTTCCTTAGGACGGCCTCTAGCTCTCTTGCCACTTGGGCTTGCCCAAATTGTATCTTTCAGCTCACAGTCGTGCTACGTGTCCAGCCCACTTCCACTTGAGCTTTCTCATATGTTATAGAGCATCTATCAAATTGGTTTTTTTCCCTTATGTTTTTTGATTTTATTTTATCCTTAAGCCTAATACTCATACATACTTTATTTCGTTTACTGACTATAAATATACATGATAGAATGTCATGTTCGCTGAAACTCCCTCAATATGTGATTTTCAGGTCAATTTTCGCATGCTCGATTCAATCCGCATTATGAGCCGTATATATGAATCAGCATTATGAACCAATTTGCATTATTTGCACGTATTTACTGCGCGATGGCTCGTACTAATTTGTCACATCTACATGCTTGAAAAAGGACCATTTACTCGTATGCACCACGTTCTTCCTGATCGAGGCTAGCCACTTCGGAATCCGGAGGCCCTGGGTGCGTTCCCCGGGTCAGATAGTTATTGGGTTTTTCATACCCAGAAATTTTCAGTAGAAGTACGGATTCTGGAAAGGTACCAGATTGATGGGATTCAATATCTCTGCGTATACCACCTGATATGATATGTATAATATGTTTATATTGCAGATGTAGGTACTACGCAAGTAGTTTCTCTCTAAAACTCAGGAGCGTTTGAAGAATTCCTGAAATTCTAATATGTCATGGCGATCCTAGTAATGTCTGCCGGCTGACAGTGCCTAATGAAATGGTCATTGTGTCATTGTAGTATGACAATGTGCTCTTAGATAATTGTTTAGCAGAGTTTGTCATTGTAGGCAGTAGCGGTCCAGTATTGCGATTTGCGACAGTCAGCGCAGATCGTTGCCAAATCTGTTTCTTAGTAGGCGCTGGGAAAGTGATTAGGGTTTATTGTTCTACACGTTACGCCAAATTTGCTCCGTTAGGGGCAGATTTTAGCTCCAATTACAGTTATTAACAATTTGTTACTCAGTACGGGCCGGTGCGACGCTCTCTCTTATCTACGTTAGCATAGAAGATTATATGGGTTATTCGCAGACTGCCAAATTTATATTACCACCACTTCCTCGGCTTTCTATCCATGCATACATTTGCTTGACAGCAGAAGAATAAGGGAGCTTATTATATCCCAAGTACACATCTTATATTCTTTGAAAATATATAATTCAGTGAAAATAATCCGCATAAGAAAATTATCTCGTCAACAACATGCGTAAGCTCCGTGAAAAATCATGAATTCAAAATCAAAATTAGCATATCCTAAAATAGAAAAGTGGGCGCGTAAGGACCCCCGCATGGCCTTTACATTACCGCGGAGACTTTTTTCGGAACGTGCCAAGAATTTGATTACATTCTCAAGTTATCCACAGTGGGTAAAACGGCCTTGTGGGGTCGGTAACGGTATGAAAACGTAACTCAATTTAAAAGGATGGGCCGGTCCACCAGCTCGATCAAGTACTCATTCTCTGATTCCCGAAGTTATCACATATATCACTATTAGGAAAAGGTAAAGTTGTATGTTATTTTTTATACGACTTAATCTTTGGTAGGTTATAATACTTAAACTGATTTGATATATTTTTTTTTGTTGCATCTATAAATGATAATTTTTTTGCTTTGAAGGAACCTCTAAAGGTGATATATAACTTAAGAAATTATTAAAGAGCGAAACATTACGTTGGTTAACAAATTTGTTAAGTCGCATTCCATACAGAAAAAATATCGATAATCGTCAAAATATCGACCGCGGCTGAGTTTCCAGAGCAGTGTTGCCTAAACGTTACTTTAGTAACCTTTATCGTACTTTTTTTTCAGTTATTGTGTCGTAACAAGCTCGAGGCCCCTGATGTTAAGCGGACTAACCTCTACCTAGAACAGATGCATTTCATCACCAGTGACGAATTGCACTGAACCCGTCACCTTAAGACATAGTTGTTAAGTCTCATGTACCTGTAATTTCACTGGCTCTCAAGGACTGCTGTCGGAACACACCGTTAGGTGCTCGGCGACAGATGTTTTACCTTAGGGTGGTAGCTAGCCAGGCGGACAATCGTAAAGTGCCCTTCCACCATGCGGTGAAGCTCAAGCCGGCGGTGGGGATTAAACCAGGGACTTCCGGCATGGCATTCCATAGCTATTACCGCTAGGCCATCATTGCTTTAATAAAAACTCTCTGGAACCTGGTAAATAATCATTTTTTAAAGAGCTTTTGGTTCAAAATTCGTCATTACTCGGCTAAACGTTGTCAAACTGCGTTAGTATCTGCGTATAATTTACAGTGTTCTAGCATATTTCATCAATAGAAAACATGTTTATATTATTACTAAGTGCTTACAATAAACAATTAATCAAACTATTTAATTACCGTCATAATAAATAATTAGTAAATTTCAAATTCATTACGAATTATAAATAACTGTAATAAATAAGTGGAATTTATTACATTATAATTAAATAATTAGTTGATTGATAATTATAATGTTATCTTAGGGTTATAAGTAATTAAACAACTTTAAACAGTTTATATTGCGTACCTATAATTATCATTATTTTTATCCCGACGCGACGTTTCAAATACTTTGCAGTGATCGTGTCACCCCGTGACCACATTTCAAAGTCGTTTCTGCGTGTATTAAGTAATATTCATCCTATGTTTCATTTTGTTATATGAATTGAATTTCGTAATAGAAAATATACCAATTTATTATAAGTTTTCCACTTTCAATGAAATATAGCAGCCAAAGGGAATCGGTCTTGCTTTTAAAATCTATTTCTATTTATCGGAACTCTACTTCAAAATTGCCTGTCGAACAGGATAGTTTGTAATTTTCACGGAATACGAGATTGTATTAGATAACAATATAGTTTTGTGAAACTTTCGCATGGCGTAAAAGTAGGTTTAAAAAAGTGCTCCGTTCAACATTTTCGGTTTTTAGAGTTCCGTGTACCCAAAGAGTAAAATAGAACCCTGTTATTGATACTCCGCTAACTATCTTTCTGCCCGTCCGTATGTCACGGGTCTCTTATTAGTAAATAGAATGGGTTACAAACTTGAAGTTTAGGTATTATGAGTATGCAGAACGTTGACTATAAGTAAAAAAAACATAGGCAAATGAAACTCAATTACCAATAATATTATACATTATAAAATAACGTAAGTATTGTAATATTACGTAACGTAATATAATATAATAAATAATATAAAATGGATATAATGTTATTAATAGATTTTCAAGCAGGTTCTAATGCAAGCGAAAATATCCAACAAAAAATTAATTGCATCCTAGCATGTCGGCTGTCATCGTCAAGAAATCATTGAGTAGCGTACACATATATACCTTTTATTAATTTTTACTAAATATATGGTGACCTGTCGTAGTTATTCATTTTAGACCATTTTGTGTACGTGGTCTACCTCTAAACATTATCTATAGTTAGGAATCTAATGTTCGGTATATTATGTACCGATTTTGTAGGTAGATGTGAAAGCATGGAGCAAAGGTCTTTCTCGCGCTATATAGATATTTTATTCAAAATTATCGGATATTAGGAACAACGATTGCAACTTAGCGTTCCACTCAAACATAACTTCGACAGAATGTGTGTGCATTCATCGAAGCGAATGCATACTTCACAGCGAGCGTAGAACTGAAATCAAATCACTATGTCGCTTGATGTGGGCACGGCGCCTTATTAACTTAGGTTGCTTAGTAATATAGAAAACTACAATGTTTAACTAAAATTTGGAACAAAATCATACTTGAAGTAAGCCCTGGTGAAGCTGTCACAGTCACAAATCAAGAATCTCCGACCGAGGACAAATATGGTCTCTCCGACGATGAGATCCCTTGGAGCGTAGTACTCCGTGACTTCTTCTTCAGTTGTCTCCAAAACAGTTGTGGGGAATGTCACTGAAACGAGAAACACATGTCAGATACTTACGTTTAACGTCTAATCTCAAAGAAACAAGCCATGCAGTGAATGCTTAAAAAGTTCGTAGAGATACCTGTGACTCCTGCAAATTTTCGTAGCATTATGTTATTATTCTCGTAGTAAAAGTATAATGGCGAAAAGCTTTTTGCAGTTACCAAAAAAACAACGTGCTTAGAACTCTATATGCCATTGCATAACGTGTTCAGTATAATATCTTCAAAAATATCTTGGGCATACTTAAGTCAATATATAACTGAACCAACAAGACCAGCTTTCTATAAAATAGTGCACTAGAGAGAATACAAAATAAGTAAATTGTGCCTGTAATTCCGTTCTTTACTTGTACGATTTAGACCTTTATTGGACCACTATTTCATGTAACCCAGTACGCAGCAGTAATTTCAACCACCCTTGTGCGTATACTCCAAATTATTTCTATAAATCTAGCTCTTTTTGCGACTTTAGCAGCATTTTCATGCCTACCTACATAATTCCGGCGGCAACAAAAACTTGGACATTTAAGAGTTCCGCAGCGTAGTGATTACGGTGACGACGCTTTCTTCAGTTGCAATAATTCATAATCTCTTTAGTTAAGAAGTTCGAGTCGGCACGGCCCGCCATCACTTCAAACTTTCATGGCTTAATCTTCTTAAAAGCGGCCTATTAATATAGAACGAGTACTTTATTTATTCGCGTTCATATTATGATTATTACCAAAGTGAAACATTAAGTTACTGTTTTAATTAAGTTTATCAATTAACTTTGTACTTAGCTTCAATTCCATGACCTTGAGTGAAAGGTTTTGTTGACAAAAGTATGTACCTAGTATTTGGCGGGTGTATATCAGCTCAGCTAGCTGTCTGCAGGGATTTACTAGATGCACTCGGGCGCGTTAACTCCAACAAAGCGGAACATCGAAAAGCTATCTGTGAGGGATCTTTTTAAAGAAATTGATATTTTAACTTTACCAAGTCTGTATATATTTGAAAATATTATGTATGTTCGTAAAAATTTGAGTAAATTTAAATTAAACAGTGACAATCACGATTACAATACTAGGAATAAAGATAAAATAGTGGTGCCAGGTTTTAGATTAGCAAAGACAAATAAAAGGTCCTTCTTAGGTAATTGTGTGCGGTTTTATAATAAAGTTCCCAAACATATTACAACGCTCACAGAAGGGAAATTCAAGTTGCATGTGAAAAACATATTGATTAAAAAATCCTACTACACAGTTTCTGATTACATAAACGACAAAAATGCCTGGACAATTCCGCCTCCGCCAAGCTATTGCCTGTCACCTACATAATTTAAACAAATATTGTAATAACTCTATTATATAGTATGTATGTAACACATTGTTAAAAGATGTTTAAAAGAATGGCCCCGAGTTTCTTGCCCGTTCTTCTCGCAGTGGCTCTATACAATTTATTTGCTGAACGTGGCAGTACAATGTAGAATATTTCAATACTAAAATTTGTAATTGACCTTCATAAGAGCGTCGTAGACGCCTAAATTGAATAAATGATTTTGACTTTGACTTTGACTTTGACTTTATTTGAAAAGTTAAAAATGCGGAAAAAGGTATTTGGCTGTGTTGATGGAATTGTTAAAGCTAAAAGCTGTTTTCAAAGTCCATCATTTTGAGAACGAGTAATAGAAATGGGACTAATCGACACAAGTTTTTCTTTACTTTAATTGTTCTTTGAAACATAAAACTGGATTAGAGAGATTTAGAAGCGTTCGTAGCGAAGTTTGCTTAGCTGTTCTTAACCGATCAGTAAAGTTAAGTAACGTCCACCGTGGTCATGAGTTGGATGGGTGACCGCTAGTGATATTACTACTGAGCGCTTCCGTGCTTCGGAGGGCATGTTAAGCCGTTGGTCGTTGTTGTTGTCTTAGGATGACAGTCGTTATAGCATGGTGGTAGGGCATTTTGTAAATGCCCGCCTGGCTAGCTACAAGTCAAGTAGAAAATCTAGCGCCATGCACCTAACAGTGTGTTCCAGCAGTAGTCCTTGAAAGCCAGTAAAATTACAAGCACATGGGACCTAAGAACTGTACGTCTCAGTGTGACGGGCACAGTGCAATTCATCTGTTATAGGCAGAGGTTAGTCCACTTAACGTCAGGTGGGCCTCAGGCTTGTTCAGTCATAATAACATAAAAAAATAAAAAATTAGGTTAGCCTGAACAACATATTCGACCACATCATCACTTACCATCAGGTGAGATAGTGGTCAAAGGCTAAACTATCAGGCATTAAAAAAAAAGGATTATTAATTTCTAATGGTTTAGTTTATATCAAGTTGTAATTACAACAGAAGTATAAATACACGAAGGTATGGTATATTTTCTCTGTAACACAGGTATCGTTTCTACGTTCATTTTATATTGGTATTTTCTAGCAGGCTTTAACAAGCGCTTTGTAAGATCATTAGTGGTTTTTGTGTCTGCTCGTTTTGCGCAAGACTTTCATCGGTCGATCATGCCAAATAACTACTCCGTAACTATACAATAAGTACCATTTTTAACACCCTAATTAATAATTGTCGTATAATATCTTACTAAACGTCTTTAGAGCTGTATAAAAAAAAACTATAGTGCAAGGTTGTGTGCAAACTAGTGTATTATTGAAAAATAAATTGCATTGATTATTATTAAGGAATAAAATAATAATCTTAGCTTAGCTTAGTTAAGCAACAGTCATGCCTGGGATGGGTGACCGCTAGTGACATTACTACTGAGCGCTTTCGTGCTTCGGAGGGCACGTTAAGCCGTCGGTACCGGTTGTTGTCTTAGGATGGCAGTCGTTACAGCATGGTGTTAGGGCATTTTGCGAATGCCCACCTGGCTAGCTACCACCCTCAAGTAAAAAATCTATCGCCAATTACCTAAGGGTGTATTCGGGCAGCTGTCCTTGAGAGCCAGTAGTTCTAGGTTAGCTTGAAGAACATCTTCGACGACATCATCACTTACCATCAGGTGAGATAGAGGCCATAAGCTAACCCATCTGCCATGAGAAAAACGTGAAAATGTTAAGGCGTCATATTTTATCATTCTCACCAAATTCTATATACTATTGAAGTTATTGAAGATACTACTATAATTTGAAAGTTGGTAAAAATCTGTTTAAACTTTCCAGGTGCCAATAGATGGCGGGATGAGCTTTACATTTACGACGGTAACTATGCAGACCACAAAAGCTTTAGTAAGCGAGGGCTGGAAAGAAAGAAGGCCTTTGCCATACAGTGGGACGAACACGGCTTAAATAATAATAATACTTACTAGGTTTCTCTTTCCATTTTTTGGGCAGCTTAGTTTTTTTAAGTAGCATAGGGAATGGATCTTTCCCTCCTCTCCCATCGTGGATTTCCTATGACAAACAAAAGAAATTGAAAATGAATTTTATTTTATTATTGAGCATCTCTTATTTACTATCGAATTATTAAAGAGCTTTCAGCGATGTGGGCGATGAGAATTTTTCATCGAGCCTTAGTAATTGGAGTGCGTCTGTCTTGGCTCTCTCCTGAGCTTCAATAAATATTCATTGTTCTGATTTTGCGAGTCTCGCCCTTGTTTTCAAATTAAAACCTGAAACTCTCTACGAAACTTATACAACATCAATTATTTCTCAATTCACTTTGTAACGAATTGTTTGCATTTATTAAAACTTTCTTATAGATATTGCGGTTAATATAACAGCCTATCAGTATATTCATAATAATTTAAATAGGTACGTAAAAAGGTATTATTACCTAATACAACATATAAGGAGGAAAGATTAGTATTTTTGTATGTAACGACTATACTTAAAAACTACTGAAGCGATTTGAATAATTCTTTCACCATTAGAATGCTACACTATCCCTTATGAACATAGGATATAAAATATTAACCAAAAATTTAGGTATCTGTATGAAAACTTCGATAAGGTAACCCAAGGTGTGAAAAAAATACAATAAATCGTTATATCGTGTACGCTGCGGAAATTGTTGACAATAGAGTTATGTACTACAACTTTATAGAGGATATCAATGTCCACAAAAGAGTCCGTAGTACCATATGGCTGGCTATTACAGTTATGTCACAATAACTACTTTTTATGTGTTTCAATTTAGAATTTTTGTTTAATATTCGTGCAAAGCTGGGGCGGGCCGCTAGTAACACATATATGAAAGGGTGGTGGGGTATTGATGTGCTTAATAGTTTTACTTTTAGCCTTTCCATTACGAAGAATAATAATAAGTTTTACATACTAGCTACGATCCGCGGTTTCACTCACGTAGACAATGCTGAAGTGTGATGATGATGAAAAGTATCCTATGTGTTAATCCAAATAGTTTCAGCCTTTCAGCGTGAAAGAGTAACAAGCAAAATCATTTACAAAGTTACATTGTCTCACAATTACGCACATACATTCGCTTTTATATCAGTCTGATAAATAAACAAAAAAACCCGTAGGCTACAATGTGACACCCCATCTCTTCCCGTGGGTGTCGTAAGAGGCAACTAAGAGTTTAACACCTGAAGGGGTAGAGCAGCGCCTTCTAAGAAATAGGTATCTTATACTGCGATACCCAAGACGCCCTTCAAGTGCCAAAACCCCCCTTGATATGGGAGGCTGTGTTCAGCAGTGAACAATCCGACTTACACATTAAATAAACAAAATAAAATATGCTATCCTTATACCTTATCAAAATATCCTCACTATTAACCTAATCCGTAGTAGTAGCCTCTACGGCGTGGGCCAAATTTTTAATACACAATCTTTTTTTTTATGTAGTGAAGAGACTGCCAAGTCTCACGACTGTGAGTACCGCGAAGTAGTAAGTGTCTCGACTGTGCATTACTGTTTTGGTGTCACCGTCATCGTTCTGCACTGTGCTAGTCACTCCGAGAAGCTAGTTCGTATGTTTCGTTTGCTCAGTAATTTAACTTGCTAGTGCCCTTCAAGTCTAAGTGTTTGCACACTATTGCCTCGAGGCAATATACCTAACGCTTCTGTGGGACCCACCGTACTCTTACGTACGTGGACCCTTGCTAAAGAGATCTGCCACCTAGTAAATTTATTCCAACATTTTCCACCAAGGTATTCCAATGATGGGGATGGAAATTTTCAAAAAATCACATAGGCGTACTAAGAGTCCCTATGGATATGTTTTGGAACAAACATCGCCACTGACGTTGCCATGCTATAACTTTTAATATCGGTGTTATGTATATTAATCTTAATCACTATATTAAATTATAAGTAGTAATTATTTGTCACGCAACGCATAGTCCTCTACAATGCCACTGAGCCATCACTGCTTCTATTAGCCATCACTGCTTCATCAGATTTCCATGCAATAACAGTTCTTCGAATTAATTTATTGAACAATTCTTCGAATTCATTTTGTATTGAACTAATCTTCGAATAAATTTATTAATTTCATTTCGTTATGTGGCATATCATTTTAAGCGTGCCTGTTCAGCATCTTAGCTCATGTTAATATCTTACTGGCAAAATAGGATAGTAGGAAAGTTTTACTCACTATTATTCTAATTATTTTATTTACTTAGCTTAACATTTATAAATAAAATCAGGCAATTGCAAATTTTACTCGCACACTGCGGGTTTCGTAACAAGACAGAATGTAAGCACCTACCAAGAAATCCTTATTTTATAATACAGTTCTAAATCCTTACTAAGAATCTTTCTTCTTTTTTTATGCGGATAAGTCCGGATCTTCAATATTTCTTCTTTTTTTATGCTTGATAGCTTACCCTTTCACCACTATCTCACCTGATGGTAAGTGATGATGTGGTCGATGATGTTGTTCAGGCTAACCAAGAATTACTAGCTCCCAAGGACTGCCGGACACACCGTTAGGTGCCTGGCGGCAGATTTTCTACTTGGGGGTGGTAGCTAGCCAGGCGGGCATTCGCAAATTGCCCTACCACCATGCTATAACGACTGCCATTCTAAGACAACAACCAGGACCGACGGCTTAACGTGCCCTCCGACGCACGGAAGCGCTCAGTAGTAATGTCACTAGCGGTCACCCATCCAAGTCATGACCGCGGCGGACGTTGTTTAACTTTGCTGATCGATTCAGAACGGCTAAGCAAACTTCGGTACGAGCGCTTCAAAACGATGGATATTGGACTTTTATCACAATAAGTTTTACACTTGTGTGTATTATTGCTTTTACGATAGAGCAAAAGTATCCTGTATGGGGAGACCCGTTTATTGTTCAAATTTTTGTTCTTTCAGGCGTACAAACGGACGGACGGAAGGAGGCGAGCAGACGGACAGCCTAGGTTTTATTAAAATGGTACCGTTCTTTCGTACGAAACTCTAAAAAGTGTAACAGACAGTAAATCCCAACATTCAATAAAAAAAACTCAATTAGATTGTAGCAATTTCATAATATTTAGCAGATAACGCTGTTAATTATTTTACATTGCGCTTTCATGGCTGTTTTGTGCCAACTGCTGAGCTTGCAGCGCTGCTGTATAATTGGAAGCACGTTAATTAAATGAAAATTATCAGGGTTGGGTTGTTGAGATTTTTATACCTATTTTTGCAGCTAAACAGGTAGCTCTTGACTACTTTCCACTTATTGGTAAGTGATAATGTGATCGAGAATGGTAAACAGTTCAAGTGTATTTAGGTTATTTTAAAAGCAATAAAAAATAATAAATAAATATTTTAATGATAATTAATATTTAAAAAATATTTTTAGAAGAAATTTAATTAATGAGAATATTTTTATATCTATTTTTTATGATTTATTGTTCACATTGATACTGTTTTAATATATCGCATGCTGTCTTTACCCATAACTATAACACTTGGGTAGCTTCCAGATTCTTTGTTTTGATTTCACTTTGTTAGTGAAATGATATAATGATATATAAATGATAAATAAATAAATAAACAGGCTTCACTAGAATTACTGGATCTCAAGAACAACTGGCAAAACACACATAGGTGCTCAGTGACAGATTTTCTACTTGAGGGTGGTAGCTCGCCGGGCGGGTATTCCCAAAATGCCCTACCGCTATGCAACTCTATTTCTTATAGATTAACCTACCTATGACCTGACCTATGATGGTGATTTTGTTTAACAGAAAATGCACAACGTATGCCCGAAATGTGAAATATTAATTCCTATATGTTATCTTCTATTCTAAAGAATGCCACATATCAAACGCTGTTTGGCGGCTGAATAGTATATGCCAGGGCAGTAGAAACACTTCAGAGATTCTCACGAAAAAATCCTACTAGATACTTAATATAGTTTGAAGTTCTGGACTAGATTAACGTCCCTGCATCACTTACCGTAGAAAACTCAACGGCTGCAATATATTTTGCAGAACTATCCAAGCCTAGAGAGTGACCTTTTAGACGCCTGCAAATCACACCTACCTGCAGCTAACGATAGAATTAAGGGCTAATGTGTTATCACTTAATGGGCCAGTAATTGGCGTACTCGTGTCAAGGTCACAAACCATAATATAATAGAAATAATTTGAGTTCGCAGCCTATTGGAATACACAGTCTTTGAACTTCATTTATTTGCCAAATAAATTATATGAGTCCAAGACATTTGTTTGTTTTTGACCAACCTGTACCTGTATCTATATACATTCACATATGTATGTATATCTTATGTATATTAAATAAATCTCAAAATAAATTATACGTAAAATAAGCACTTACTTTTATGGCAACGGTGTCGTCTTGAAGGAAATACAGCAACTTAAAGTCTTCTAACTCTCCGTTTTCCGCATCGCGATTGTCCCAAACCACGTTGAACCTAAAAATCAATTATTTTCGATAAAAATTACTAGTAAATACTTTTATCGCAGTGGGTGTAGAACAAAGTTAAGATTCTCTCACACCCTCGAAAACAAGTCGAATAAAGTTAGTGGGCTGGAGCATTTGGATTTGGATTGTTCTGTGAGTCCGCAATGACGTGTAGGTTGTCTAAATTTATGCTTTCACTGTTGTTGTATATAGTTCGTAGTATTATGTTAACGATGGCATAACGCTGAATCTAAAAAAAAACGAATAAATAAGCATGGAAAATCTAATACATGTTAGTCCAGAACTTAAAGAATCCGCAGCCTGGGCGCAAAAGTAAAGCAAAACACATATTTTATTTACGTTATAATACAAATATTACAGCAGTTTTCTCAATTGACTTAAAAACTCCATATAATTATACAACTAGCCCACAAAATTTTATGAGAAACGAGGAAAAACAAACGGAAATCCGGAATCTGGACAGTCATAAAAAAGCATTTTTGACCAAGTTAAAATGGAAACGCTTCCCTTCCTTTCGCTCGGTCAATTATTATATCGCCAATTTATTAGGATTGCGGAACAGAAGCTCTATAATTATGTATTGTGCTATCAGAAGGTTATTTTGAATGTCGGTTGTCAAGGCGAAAATTTGTCGCCGATTTGCACCTCTCGTTGTGTTACAGTATCGGTCTTAGGGAGCCCGAACCCAGCCAATAATTACCTCTACCACAATACTTATATTATACCGTAAGAAAAGTATTTTGACGCCGAAAAATAAATGGTTTGAAGTATGTAAATAATAGGAGTGAAAATCGTAGAACAATATTGTTATTAGACGTAAATAAAAATTTCAGGTTTTCAGAACGAGAATATATGAGAAGTGATATAAAAAAAGATAAAAAAAGTTCTAGATCCAATGTCCTCTTCAGATGTTAAAATATTAATTTATGAAGTGTTGACTTACTTGCATTACCTTAAGGGCCTGTTTCAGAATGTTCGAGAAGTTTCGGTTATACTACCCAAAACATATTTAATAAATAAAACACTATCTTTGCGTTTCAAAGTCATCGATTTAGCCTATCCATCGGTTAAAGCTTGAAACGCGCTGCATGTTAAATGTCATTTTTATCATTCAGTTATTTTATGTTCTGGGTAACCGAGCTTTAACCGACGGATAGGCTAAATCGATGACTGCGAAACGCAAAGATGGTGTTTTATTTAATAAATATGTTCTGGGTAGTATAACCGGAACTAACTCTAACATTCTGAAACAGGCCCTAAAGCTAATTGCAAAAGTTAGTCTTGTTTGTAGTACAACGTAAGTTGAACTAAGGGTGTTGCTCCATCCCCACACGATGATGAACGAAATGACAAATTACAGTCATACGTCATATGTCCGTTGGCTTAGCGGTCAGAGCATACCTCGGCTATAGGGGTGGATGGCGCTGGTTCGGATTAATATGTTTTTTTTTCCTTTCGTTGTAATTATGTAATATCTGTATGTCAGTCTGTGAATATCAGAATCATGATTGTCATAGCCAGATTCATTAAAATATTCCACGGTTTTGCTGTCACATTCCGCTCCCTTGGCTTTCTTACTTATGCAATTCAATAATTTTTAGAATATTCATTATTTATACGGGCTTAAATTTGTGAAATGATTTAGTTATACGCGTGGATAATTCAAGCAAAAGATCGGAAAAAGATAGAAGCCTTTGAGATGTGGTGTTGGCGTAGGATGCTCCGCATACCATGAAATGCTATGAGAACAAATAAATCTATCCTAGAGCAACTATGCATAACAAATAGGCTGCCCACAATCTCCTACGAAAGGATTTTAGGATATTTTAGTCACGTTGCCCGTAGGCAATCAGAAAATCTGGAAAGGCTGGTTGTGGCCGGCAAAGTAGAAGGAAAAAGACCTCGCGGCCGATCACCTAGCCGTTGGTCGGACCAAGTGACCGCCCTCACTGGACTCTATTACGCCATAAGAGAAGCCGAAAACCGAACTAAATGGAGAAGTATTGTGTATAGAGCCATGAAGGCCTTTCAAGGACACGACCTTCAGTAATGAAGTATACGACCAAGAAGAGATACGCGTAGACCCGTAGTACGGTGGATGACCAGATACTATTAATCTCTATTTAACACGTAGTTCCTGATGTAATTCAATGAAATCTCACGGAAATGATGTTGCGGCTGGCAGCTTTATTACCAGCAGGAGTTGGTTTAGGCGAGATAGATACAATAATAATAATTATTGCAGTACCAAGATTGAACAATATCCCCAATGAGTTTTCCGCTGACTTTTGATAATATCCTGAGATGACGTCTTTAGGATAATCATGGTTCACCATAAACAAAAAAACCTGCAGACGGTAAAAAGGAAGTGTTAAATTTCATCTTTAGTTAATTGCTTAAAAACCTATTTACCATCGAGTTAGACATACTTTCGTATACACCCAACTGCCCGAGTACACAAAGAGAGTCGCAGACAAACTTCTAGACACCGTATAGACACGCAATTAATCTTAGAATATTCTCGTATATCGCTAACAAAATACGGAAAAGGACAAAAATAAAGCGTCAGCCAGACGCGTGTCCCAGCGGTGCCGCGGAGCCACCGGTGATTTATTAACATCCCAGGACTACGGTCGTGTTTATTATTATGACCGGGTATAAGATAACAAGACATTTATAAATTGTTCATATGCTGCTGCATTGATTTATTTAAGATTTTTTTTAGTACAATATCATTACTGGTAGATGTTTTTATTTTTTTTATTGCTGGTTAGCCTTTGACCACTATCTCACCTAATGGTACCTAAGTGATGATGTGGTCGACGCTGTTGTTCAGGCTAACCTAGACTTACTGGCTCTCAAGAACAGCTGCCGGAACACACCGTTAGGTGCTTGCGACAGATTTTCTACCTGAGGTTGGTAGCTAGCCAGGCGAGCATTCGCAAAATGCCCTAACCACCATGCTGTAACGACTTTCATCCTAAGACAACAACAAGGACCAACGGATTAACGTGCCCTCCGAAGCATGGAAGCGCTCAGTAGTAATGTCACTAGCGATCACCCATCCAACTTATGACCGCGGCGTACGTTGCTGAACTTAGCTGATCGGTTAAGAACGGCTAAGCAAACTTAGATACGAGCGCTTCAAGTTTACGTACGTTTTAAGTACTTTAAGTAAAAATATTCGAAAAATAACATGTTCGTAATATTACATGTGTGTGTGGGCATAATATTGTAATGCTGAGTACTAAATCATGTCATCACCAGCAACACAAAAAACAATAAAAGACATATTATTAAAAATAGGGTTTCGCTTATAGCTTACACACAAAGATATTATATTATTTGTAAGAATTTTTGGCTTCGTTTTTGTAACCTGCGGCGTTTTTGTTCGGAAACTACAACCGCCTTTACCTTTCAATTGGCTTTGCAAAATTATGAATAAAACAATATTTAAGTCTTGGCCAGAACAGTATAGTACGTAAATAAGACATGCATTAAAAACGCCTTAATTAATTTCAAAGAAATATATCCGTTAATTTTAATAGCATTTAAAATTGTTTAGATCAAAAATAAATACTTTTAATATATATACCATATAACATCTCGCATATATGTTGAAAGCTATTGGACTCATTACTATTGGACATTTTTGTTTTACGAAAATGTGGCAAAAAATTAGGTTTTTAATTTTTTTTTCTAAATTTAGATATCCGATAAACGTAAGGCTCCAAAACTATTTCTCTTATATCTGATATATCTAAAATAACTTTTACATTATAAAACAATAACCATTTAGTGTTATTACTCTATTACTCGGTAGTTAGTAGTATAATAAGTATTAAGTATTTTTAAGTAAATTAAATGAGTTCGATAAATTCTGGTAATTAATTTTATTTTTATCTTCATCCATCATACTAAAGTCTCGCTATAGTTTTATTCCGCATAGTAACAGCAAATTTAACAATTATTTCTAACAGCTATAAGAACAATTCGTTGAACACATGTCTCTTCCATTAAGGGATTGCCTTACCAGCTGTTCCACGGGCCTCCATATCTCCATAGCCCCCACGCTTGGCAGGCGTCTTGGGTATCGTAGTGGTAAGACGCCATCTCTTCAGAATGTGTCATTTTGTGCTATATTCTACGAGTATAGTTAATAGGATATAAAACATCAATAATAAACGATGTTGATGATGATATCACTATTGACAAATTTGATATAATCTGTTCGATGCATGTTATTATTACTACAACATATCATATTACTTCTAATAATACTACTTGCTACCCAATTGCCGTACTCCAGCTTTCAATATGAAAAGTAGATAAAAAAAATATTATCTCTTAATGTTTTATAAACTCTGTATATGTCAAAGAGAGTTGTTTGAAATATAATTCGTGTCATCGTGAGATAACGGCCTACGTTTTAAAGAAAACATACTGTTTTTATGTCTCCATCGAAATGTAACGTAAGATCTTTGTGGTCAGTTTAACTTACCCTTTTTTTGTAGGCCTCGTAGCGAAGTTTACTTAGCTGTTCTTAACCGATCAGCAAAGTTAAGCAACGTCGCCGGCGGTCATGAGTTGGATGGGTGACCGCTAGTGACATTACTACTGAGCGCTTCCATGCTTCGGAGGGCACGTTAAGCCGTCGGTCCCGGTTGTTGTCTAAGGATGGCAATCGTTATAGCATGGTGGTAGGGCATTTTGCGAATGCCCGCCTGGCTAGCTACCACCCTCAAGTGGAAAATCTGTCGCCAAACACCTAACGGTGTGTTCCGGCAGCTGTCCTTGAGAGCCAGTACTTCTAGGTTAGCCTGAACAACATCTTCGACCACATCATCACTTACCATCAGGTGAGATACTGGTCAAGGGCTAACCTATCAGGAATAAAAAAAAACCGTTGGTATTACTGTATGATTATACTACGTTTAAATTGTCTTTTTTAGGTTAGCTGTCCTTTGTCATAGAGGGCAATGAAATATGATCAATTCCATTTTTGAAAAGCACATGCATATGTGATTTTTATACAGTTAGGAGATATTAGATAATTTTGGGCGCGGTCTTTTTCTGTTGGTGTGCTATAAACATGCAATACTAGATGCTGGTATACCTCAGCACAAGCCTCACACAGACACGTCCAACTTAAGATCAGTAAGCCCGGGCAATAATTCTACATTCTGTATATTTATTGAATTGGGTGGCTCGACGCATATATGAATTACGCATTTCATATTTACTAAGTATATTTTGAAAAACCTCATTTGAACCTCATGATTTGATGTGTCACTATTATAGTACACGTAACTTATTTTTAAGGACTAATATTTTTTAATTTTGATATTGACACCATTTTTAATCTCCAAGACAAAATTCAAATTAAAACCCTAAACGTTTATGATTGGATCACCGTATATAGGCGTGGAAAAGTAAATAGCAATAGTCTAGTAAACGAACGTCATTAACTAACAAGGCGCGTTGAGTGGATCTGAAATAAATAGTAAAAGCAATAAAACGATTAAAGCCACGTTACCGCGAGCAGTAAAGTACAGTACTAAACATGGAGCAGATGGGTTGGTGGCTATGGCATGGAAAGCAGAGCACGCAGAAAACCAGTAGGGATACTAAGCTGTTATGCTTAGTATGCTCTTGCAAGAGTAATATGCCCACGATTTAACTATGTCGATCTTGGAGGAACAACGTGCCACGGGATAAGGTGGAACACCAGAAAATAACTAACGCCCGTTGTAGTTTCGCCACGATTTCTCGTTTTTTGTGAAACGCGATTCAAAATCAAAACGGTTCTAACTAGAAATTACAATGAATCTCTTCACTATTCCATGTCTCCTATGTAAAATTTGCGTCGTCGTCCATATCCATCGTGATGTGGCATTAGGAAGTTCTTTTAACTCGTTACTTTGAGTGTTATCGAGATTTTTTAATTTAAACCATAAACTTAAATGGCAGCAACTCCAATCACACTCCAGAACACGTCATTTTACACACATTTTAACAGCTACTGTAGGAAGAAATCTCTGTTATCACTACTTTCATTTGGAGATGTAAACTAGTCATAAGGATCTTGGAATACAGCGCGACATAGGCCGTATTCCATTTGAGTTATTTTCGATAAGTTTGACCACATTTTGCGTCTATGGATCCATATTTAATATGAGCCATAGACATAAAATTTGATCAAAATTATCGAAAATAAGGAATTTAGCGTTAAATGGTAAACGCCTATAGTTATTATTGTCACGTCAATCATCAGCCCTTTCCGCAAGCGTTTGTCACTCAGAAACTGACTTATCTACATTTCACAATGTTTGATGATAAATAATCCCAAAAACACAAACAAACTATACGATCCCTCAAGCTTCATCTGCTGACATCAAGTGCGAGCAATATAAGTATTGAGAGTAGAATCTCGGAAAGATAAGCAGGCTATGCTTAAGTACCTACCATCTGTAAAGTGCCCTTACGCCCCTTTCATTTCATTCGCCACCACATGTTCTACGTTTGTCAGGTTTCTATAATAAATAAAAACTTTCATTTAAATAGACAACCTACGTATATAATATATGTAATCAGTTACAAATACAATAAAACATATAATGAATCCCATCCCACTAAGCGCACGATATCTGCGGTGCGTAATCAGTTGCGACAGAAGAAAAATTCTTCGTAATACGATAGTAGTGATTGAAATTCTCAATTCATTGTAGAATAAAATTCAATAAGAATTGGAGCAGGACTACAGACTTCCATTTCTAAATATAAAAATGATTATGAGACCCCAAGGGTCCGTATTAAGTTGTTATTTTGAAATAAATTTTATCCAATAATCGCGTGAGTTTACAGTAAGAAAAATATTTAATATCTATCATCACCATACGGAATTAATATGCAGTCAGTAGAATCTGACTGTATGTTATCGATAAAAAAACTGTTCTTTGATTTGTGTCCTACTGAAATGTTATTTTAAATTAACTATAACATACCACGTGTGCGGCGTGGAGGCAGCGCTATTGTTGTGCCAGTATTGATGTATTTTTTTTGTTGTTCTACGGAGGACCATGATGTTGTTTGCCTTTGTCTACATCATAACTTCACCAGACCATGGGAAAGGGAGGCCCTTTTATAACCTTGGAGCACCCTAGCGTAGAAGACAAAAAATTGTTTACTACCCCTGACTCCTGCGAGCGCCGAACCGGCACCTCTACTAAAAGAGGAATTGACGACGGGCTCAAGTCAAGGGAAGATGATGAATGGTGGCAGCGCGGGGCTTTTATATGCTTTCCTTATCTACCTTATCTTGCCCGAAGGTTCTGGAAAGTTCCCTAGCTCTATAGAGTCGTGATTCCGTGGCTATCACGGCAGCTATAGCTATAATACTAATTGTAGATAATAGGGGTATACTCCTTGCACCGTTCAATGTAGATAGACGATGTAAAATAAGTTACAATCTTATGTTGGTAGTGTTGTTAGGTACATTACTCAAAAATTCTTGTGGAGATTGGGCGAGAACATCAAAAGCTCTTATGCCTTTGTACTATTTGTTTGTGCACGTTCGCGATATTTTTTGGTTTCCTAGGATAGCAGTGCCTTCACCGTCACATAGTTTTGATACTGTGATCAAAACTAACAGACATAATATTTCTTTATGGGCTGTTGTAATGCGACGATCTCTAAATAAGTGACTCTCACTTGGCCCATTTTTTACGTTACGATGTCAAATACCTGTAGAAAACCGCACCTTTTTGTTTACATACTTATGTCTATATAAACAAAACGGCGCGGTTCTCATGACATCATTTACCGACATTAATCCTAGGAAACCAGAGCTTTAGCGGTTGATAATCCCCCATAACACGATAAGGCTCCGTTCCAAGGATAGCGCGGCCGCGCCGCAAGCTTCGCGGTTCGAGTGCTTGCGGCCGCGTCTTCCTCTGAACGTAGCCTAATGATAACACAACTTTTGGGAAATAATACCTCCTTATTTTTATATTTATAATGTATATATAACATAACATATAACAGCTTGAAAAACCATAGCAGCATCAGCCACAGCCACAAAGGAGCCACATCATCGAATCAAGGGAATTCCATTGTAGACTGAAACTTGCATGGAGATTACGCTTTGAATGTTTACGTATAGGCTCGTAAATTACTTTCTAAGCGGCTTTTACAAAAGGATAACATTCTTTACTGTTTGTGTAATATTGAGAGGGGTTGAAACCGCGGTGAGGCGCCAGCGGCGCTGCGGTCGGCGCCTGCTGATGTTCGACAAACAGAACGTCGCCCTCATTCTAGCTAATATACTTCTATAAATCTTACATAGTTTTTATGCTACTTTGTATTAAGCCTTTTGAACGTGTACGTAGACGTGTTTTACAACTAAATAAGTTATTTTTCTGATCTCATTATCACACAACAACTCAGAAGAACAAATCAAGGGAAATAGTAAATGAATATTTCTAAAATGGCTTTTGTTAGCGTTTAAGGTTTTATAGATAGACGGATAGAACATTTTGTTATTTACATACCTTAAAAAGAACATTACAATGAAATAGCGAATAAACGTATACAAAAACGGTCTTATTGCTTAAAGCCATTTCTTCCACACAACCTATCAGAAAAACTCGCATAAATAAGCCCGGTTGGCAGTTAACAAATTAAACATTACTTATTTAATAGTTACATAACTATTCATACTATTTAAATATATCTATACTAATATTATAAAGAGGAAAGATTTGTATTTTTGTATGCAACGATTAAACTTAAAACTACTGGACCGATTTGAATGAAATTTGGTATGGTAATAGTTTGAGACCCGGGAAATAACATAAAATACTTGTTATCCATCTGCGCAACAAGAGGTTAATGGATTTGCACGATAAGCGACATACGCGCGGGCGGAGCCGCGGCCGGAAAGCTAGTACATTATACATTATGACGGAACAAGTCCGAGGCCCACCTGATGTTAAGTGGACTAACCTCTGCCTACAACAGATGCATTTCATCAACGACGAATTGCACTGTGCCCGTCACACTGAGACGTACAGTTGTTAGGTCTCATGTGCCTGTAATATTACTGGCTCTCAAGGACTGCTGCCGGAACACACTGTGAGGTGCTTAGCGACAGATTTTCTACTTGAGGGTGGTCGCTAGCCAGGCGGGAATTCGCAAAATGCCCTTCCACCGTGCGGTGAAGCTCAAGCCCGCGGCGGAATTCGAACCATGGACCTGCTGCGCTGCAGTCCATAGCCAATGCCACTGACCCATCACTGCTTCAAAATAATAATAATTCAATACTTTACCTACATTAAATATTTTCTAAATAAACATACATATATTAATAAATACATACATACATAGGTATAACAATAAAGTTTAACTATCAATATCCTATATCACGATATCAGTGAATTGGTTTAAATTTAAATATCCTAGTTAACTCAAACATGTTTCAAGTTTCACTACATAAATATAGTGAAACTTGAAACATGTTGGCAATAGACACTCATAATGTTATAGTCAAGCCATTTTACTATTCACTGAACTGGCACTTTTTCCACGTTTGCTTTATTTCATTCCGCGGTTTCGTCTGCATGCTACACTAAAACATAGAAAGGAGTTCTGAAAATCCATCTCTTAGAAGTGTGAACTTGCTGCACTTTTAGTGCACAACAGGGCTCCGTAAAAACCACCCTGATTAACCGAAAGGTAGCGGGCACGAGAGTATACCTAACCAGAGTTGGCGTTTGGAAGGCAGCCGGCCATAAATCGAAACCAAAACATTTCCCAATATGTCCTTGTGATATACTGTATCAATGTCAGTCAATATAAATATATCTATAAACAAGACAAATTTAGATTTTTTTTTTTATTTTTTTTTATGCCTGATAGTTTAGCCTTTGACCACTATCTCACCTGATGGTAAGTGATGATGTGGTCGAAGATGTTGTTCAGGCTAACCTAGAGGTACTGGCTCTCAAGGACAGCTGCCGGAACACACCATTAGGTGCTTGGCGACAGATTTTCTACTTGAGGGTGGTAGCTAGCCAGGCGGTCGCAAAATGCCCTACCACCATGCAAAAATCATAGATATTAACTTGTTTACGATGACGCAACACCATTATTAATTCATTTTTTGTTTATGCTTTGAACGATTACTCGTGTAGCAGGTACATGGTTCGAAAATTCTTTCTTCGAACCTGAAATAAGTTTTTTATCCTTAAACAGGTAGTTGAAGGGGTATAAATATTTGATACCGCAAGTTACAATACAAGGCCGTGGTCTGAATACTGCTGCTAGCTTTAGCATTTTGGTAGGGCATTTTGAAATTTCCCGCCTGGCTAGCTACCACCCTCAAGTAAATGATCTGTTACCAAGCACTTAACGGTGTGTTCCGGCAGCTATCCTTGAGAGCCAGTCATTCTATGTTAGCCTGAACAACATCTTCGACCACATAATCACGTACCATCAGGTCAGATAATGGTCAAAGGCTTTTCAATTAGCGTAAAAAAAAAATTACTCGAATTTCACCATATGGTGGTAGGAAATTTTTACAGCAAGCTAATTACCACCCTCGATAAAAAATATGTCGCTAAGCACTCAACGATGTATTCTGTCAAATGTCTTGGACAGTCAGTTCCCATCTTATTAAGAGCCTATTCAACATCACGGAAACGTGAGAAAGTAGTCAAATGTCATTAAAAAAAGTTCATTATATACAGTTATATCTGTTCATGATAAGGTCTCTTATTGCAATACGTTTGATTAATTCAAATATGATACATAGGTTGCGACAGATGAGTAACGAAGTCACCCTTATCATGTCAGGATTACGTTTCCTTTTACTTATTTTAGAAGGTAAGGGACCGAAATAATATAGATAGGTACCCTCTCATATGCGCAGATGCTTTATCAACGGAAATCGAATCCTCTATTTGACCTTTTGAACCATCGCCGCCCATCTTTATAGAAATATCTGGTTATTTTCTTTTTAAATTGTGTTTTATGATATTAAAATACCATTGGAAATGGAAATAGTAGTAGTTTTTATGCATTATATGCAAGCTATTGGCTGCTATCACACCTCATGGAAAGTTATTATGCGGCCAAAGTTGTAGCATGCTTGCCTAGAAGATACCCATTCACTCTCGACTTGAAGACTCACGAATTATACTATTACCTATAAAGTTTTCTTAAAATATTTAAAAAATATTTGTTATTAAAGATTTGCCACCGGTATTGTTACAAAAACCACTGTCATAACAGTACCGCTCTGACACAGACATAACCTGCAATCATGTAAGCTAATAAACCAGACCAGTAAATCTCTTTAGCAAGTTTGTTTTGGTGGGTAAAACTGCAGTGCCAGATATTATGCCTCGAAGTAAGGCGTCAAGGGCACTGTGGTGGCTTAGGCGCAGAATGTCTCTTTCGCAAAATGTATCTTAGTCGTAAAATGTATCTTTCTTACAATGTCTCTTTCGCATAATGCCTCTTTCGGGATAAGAATAAGAATAATAAAAATTTATTTGCAAGATTACATTACACAGTAGTACAAATATTCGTGGAATGGTCTTATAGAGTACATCAGTCATTGTAATCAGTCTGCATGCAGACGTGCAAATATTTATACATGTTTGTCACAATAAACTACAAACTCCTTAATGTCATAAAACAAAAATGCAAGAGCCTGTCACTTATGGATTTCTTAAATTTATGTCCTTCTAATAATAAAAACTCTCTTGGAAGCTTGTTATACAAATATATACACATATTATACGCGTTTCTTTTATAAATATCTTTACTACAGCGAGGTTGATACATCAGGTTCACAAACTTTTGTCTTTTCTGTCACTAGACAGAAAAGACAAAAGTTTGTGAACCTGATGTAATGACTACATTACTTCACTGCGCTTCTTAAAATACTCCGGATGGAATTTGATAAAAACACAAACATCTCTAATGTACATACTGGGCAGAGGAAAGATATTGCACTTCTTTAATAAAGGTCTACAACTGTCTAAGAACCAGGCTCCATTAATCACACAACACACCGTTAGGTACTTGGACAGATTTTCTACTTGAGGGTGGTAGCTAGCCAGGCAGGCATTCGCAAAATGCCTTTCCTCCTTGCGGTGAAGCTCAAGCCCGCGGTGGGATTCGAACCATGGACCTGCTGCAAGACAGCCCATAGCCAATGCTACAGAGCTATCACTGCTTCAAAAAGTGTTAGTAGAGTTTTCGTATAACACACGTATTTTTCCAGATATGTTTTTTTCTCGTAATTTGCGATATTTATGTTTTATATTATATCATGTTACGTAAATTCATGCATTTTTAGATTTTAAAGCGACATAAGTATGTGCATTTCTTGAAAATTTAGGTCCAGATGATAAAGTTAGACTAATATTTATTCTGTATCGTAATTCGATCCCTAGTAGTCCAGTCATTTAAGTTTAAATTAGGTAAGAATCTCGGAATTCGAGATACCCAGCTGCAAGTAAATACTTGTATATTGGCACCATCAGAGTTGTCTCAAAACCTACATATGGTAGGGTGTACGCAACTATTAAACTTCAAGGTCAAAGGTCACAAAAATCGGATTTTTGCGCTTTTTTTGGAAATATCTCATTACCTATGGGTTTTTTGCTATTTGTATTTACTATCAACGTACACCCTACCATATGCAGGTTTTGAGACAACTTTGAGGGTGTCAATATACAAGTATTTACAGACTTACAGCTGGGTATCTCGAATCCCGAGGTGAACTTACTATAATGACTGGACTATAGATCAGACAATGCTATCGTTGTTTTTTTTTGCATTTACGCATGTATTGCGGATTACATTATAAATCGCACATTACTATCATTTTTCCTCTTCTATATTTGTAATTTTGTAAAATGTTATCGTATGATTAGACAAAAAAATTCTCAGTTGCTGTCCGGTATATTCCAGCCCGTGGGTACCGGGCTAGACCCCTCCATTACTACCTGTGGGTGTCGTAAGAGGCGATTAAAAGTAAAATACGGGACGGTGGGCAGCAGCGCCTTATGTGGAAGTGATATCTTATTTTGCGATCCCCAAGACGCCTGCCAAGCGTTGTTATTACGGCAAACTCCCCTTTAAATAGGGAGGCCTTGTTCAGCAGGTGCCTATCCGGCTGATACAGTACATTACATATTACGCCAGAAAGATGGCAAATCAGTGATGGTCCCATTTACATGGGGCCAAAAAACGTATCTGCAAAAATTTGTGTGTTACGAGTATACGAAAACTCTACTAACGATATGATAATGACGATGATGCAACATTACATACCCAACATATTATCATCACTAATAAACTTTTTACGTATATTTCACTATATGTCACTTGTAGGACTATACTCTTATGTAGTTCAGAGGAGGGATATATTAGGTAGGTACTTTGTAAATTAAGAATCCGGATTTGGTAGGGAAATCGGAACCTCATTTAAAAATTTTATGGCAAACTCTGTAGGTACCTATATCCACACACATAATATATGTTGGCAATAGAATGCGTAAGTAGGTTTCCATATTTTCATTATAAAGAACTTGATATTTATGGCACGCCTACTTAGAATAAAAATCCCTGGAATGATATAGCCTCCTGTTTATGGATCATAAAAGACGGCTTCGGTAGGGAGACCGCTTGTCGAATGAAGAGGGAACTTTACGTAGGCACTTATAACGCGATATAATGATTCTCGCTTTGAGTATTGAAGGAAATGGAAGGGAAAATTCCTGGAATAAAGTACCTTAACGTAATGATCAAAACGAAAATTGAGTTACGAACAAACCCCGATACGGCAAAATGGGTTGAGTCCTCTTACGTTCCTTTCAGTGAACACGCTTTTTATTGTGAGCCCATAGTCGTATTTATTTATCATACATTTCATATTCCTATTGTCATATTCTTAGGAACGTTGAATGTTGATGTGACGTAGGTTATTTCATATAAGTATAAATAATCTATTTGAACTTGCTCCCAGAATATACAGTTAAGAGCTTGGCGGCAGATTTGCTACTTGAGGGTGGTAGTTAGCCAGGCGAGCAGTGGCAAAATGCCCTATCATTTTGAGAGGTTAATCTTTAAAGAGTATATATTGAACCAAAACTTAAACATATTTTTAGTTATAGTACATGTACTTATAATACAATATTTTTTCTTTTCTTCGAAGGGATCATAAATAGTTAGGTATATCAATATATTATATTCCAATTTTCAAATTGTATGATACTGTCCATATTCCGAATGTATCATTTTTCCATGTTGAGCAATTCTTTACTTATTCACGATAATTTACATGTTTTTAACCATAAGTTAATAATTTCTAAAAGAAAACTTATCTGTTCATTTCCTGTAATAATATTTTCATCTGTAAAATTTTAAACGCGCATAACGTGTGGGCTTTTGCCTCCATTCGTAGTTGTTTTAATTAAATTGTGCATTCTGCAAAACGCTAATATGATACATGATATAATTGCAGAATGAATAAAACGTACATACAATTGGAATAACTGGTGTTACAGGCATAAAAACCATATTATATTTTATTTTACTTTATAGTACTTATTTAGACTGCTTTGGGCTAAACATTTATACAAAGCATTTCAAAAAGTTCATTGAAGAAATCTCAGAAGCTACACAAAGTAAGAAGTTAAAAATTCTTTCTTAAAGATCCAAAAGTCACTCGAAAGGCTTTAAAAAAATGGGTGGGCAGGTTACAACAAAAAACCAGCTAAGAGCGAGACTCGCAAACCGAGTTTGTAAACTCGCAATATAATAATGTTGTCTTAAGTTTCCGCGATTATTACACATAGTAATTTAAACTTTAAAAACGGTTTAAATCGCGTATATTTATCACTATTTCTGTCCCAATCTTTCAAACACTTTGCAGTGATCTTGGTCAAGGCGGTGACTAACACAATATAATATTGTTATTGCAGTTATTTACTATTTAACCAAAAAAAAAACAACCATGTCGGGCTTTCTATTTGTGGCTCCAGCCCGTGAAAGAGCAATAGTATTACTAAAAAAAACTTGTAATCACAGTTTAAAAACTAACTACGTTATTTTGCTGAACTTGAGATTGATGCTTGAACAGGATATTGAAATTTCAGTTATCTAGTTTAGTTTCCGAGATAGACTCTGTAACACATATTATATGTTTTTAACAAATTTCCCCCGTTTCTTTTTTAATTATGCTTATTAATTTATAACATTGTCCGTGGGGTGACGGGTTAGAATTGCACCTCCCCATATCATCCCGCCCAGGTAGGAATTTTCCGTAATTGTAACGTCATTTTAAGGTCGGCCACTGACGTAATCTACGTCAGGAGTGACGTTATTGAGCTCAATATATAACGTCAAAATGTCACGGGTACAAGACGTCATATCATGACGTGGAGAATACGTCGTATAGCGACGTAAAGAAAACGTCGTTAAGACGTGTTAGATACGGATGTGACGTCTTGTACGTCAAAGAAACGTAATTGAAAGACGTCTTATTATGGTTATGATATGACGTCATTGTTACAGCTGACATTATACGCCATTTAGACGTCTGAAATAGGGCTGTAACGTCTGACACGTCTATTAGACGTAGACATGAAAGGTCCCAATAACGTCACTGACGTCACCTTCCTAACTTGGGCGTGGGTGTCGTAAGAGGCGACTAAGGGAAAAATACTGGAAGGTGGGCAGCAGCACCTTCTAAAGAACTGCCATCTTACACTGCGATCCCCAAGCCGCCTGCCAAGCGTGGGGATTATGGCAAATACCCCCTTAATAAGTTGGTATCGGACTGGACCACTATGGCCAATTTATGAATGAAATTCTATTGTTATAATTATCGCCGATGCCAATGGGTTAATAGGGGAGGCTATGTTCAGCAGTGGACGAGTCGGCTGTTACAGTAATTTATAACATTAATGCTTGGTGGTAGAAATAGGTATGGTGGCAGTACTTCCCCGAAAGAACTCCCACAAAGAGTTCTACTAAAAACAGAATTATATTCTACAAATATAATAAAGCTCACTTTACGAGCAAGGGTGTTGAAAAACTCTATTAACATTTACCTAGGTTATTTATTTTTTAATAGCAGGAATAGCCTCCTCGGCCTCTGCTATCAGCTTCGAGTCGATTTGGCATAGTGAACACGAGGTTATGGAGCCGACTTTGTGGACGTATCCTTTCATTCTTCTGTCAGGGCCTGTTTTAGTGCCCTCAGGGTGGTAGGTGGTGGTCTGCAGCTTCTGACTAGCCTCCCTAGCTCATCCCAGGCTTGCTCAATCGGTTTGAGATCAGGACTTCTTGATGGCCAAGCCATCACGCTGATACAAACCTCCTGAATATACACGACCCGAACCTTGTGTTTGGTTTTGGGCATTATCATGCATCAGCATCGATCCATCACCCATTTTTACTAAAACCGGCCCTGCATACTCATTGAGAATCTCCTGGGCATATCTTTCCCCAGTCAGAGTGCCATTTTCTATGGCCACTAACTCTGTGCTACCTTCTGAATATATGCCAGCCCATACTACGTACAGGACTCTTCCTGAGAAGCAGGCTTGAAGGTATCGCTCACCAAGTCCACTGTAGACACTTCGCCTTCCATTAAAAGTGTAAAGTGAGAATCGAGATTCATCTGTAAACAATATTCTTGACCATTCTTCTTGATCTCACTGTCCGTGTTCACGAGCGTCTCGCTACTCGATGCTCTCTGTCGAGTTTCGAACCACTCGCTGGTCTTCGGGGTTTCAGGTTTGATTCAGCCAGTTTTCTTCTCACTGTACTGTCACTAATGAAGTCCCTTCGGGTCTGAAGAAGTGATGGCTCAGTGGCATTGGCTATGGACTGCTGCGCAGCAGGTCCATGGTTCGAATCCCGCCCAGAGCTTGAGCTTCACCGCATGGTGGAAGGGCATTTTGCGAATTCCCGCCTGGCTAGCGACCACCCTCAAGTAGAAAATCTGTCGCCAAGCACCAAACGGTGTGTTCCGACAACAGTCCTTGAGAGCCAGTGAAATAACAGGCAAAATGAGACTTAACATCTGTTAAGTACACTACACACCTTGAGACATATCTATGTCTCAAGGTGTTGGGCACAGTGCAGTTCGTCACTCGTGATAAAACGCATCTGTTATAGGCAGAGGATACCGCTTAACATCAGGTGGGCTCGTGCTTGTTCCTTCACAATAACATAAAAAAAAAAAAACTGTTGCTGGACTTCAACTGCATATAGGTGGCGATTTCTCAACACAGTGGGAACAATATAACGCTCAGGCACTAGTCCTCAAATGGTTTCCAGTCTTTTCGTACCTTCGCGTCACCTTCTGGACCGTTCGTAATGTCACACTGCTAGATTCCTAGTTTCAGAAAAGTCATAATCCTAGCACATTCTTCAGGTGAAAGCGGCATGTTAAATAAGTTTATGTCTGACTTAGCTTTTGTAACAAGACTCATTGATCAAGAAAAAAATTTAAAACAAAAATAGAAACAAAAATGAATGGTAAAATTGTAATTCGAAAAGGATTATTTTTGATTTTAACGTTTTTTTCAGCCATTTCTTTAAAGAAGGTTACCGGCTATGAAGTTTATATGTACATAATTAAACTCCTTTTCGAGTTCTTGTTGTTTGGAAAGTATATCTGCACATCGTAGATTATTATAACAATAGAAATGGACGTAATCGCCCGCTGCGCTAAGGTGAAGTGAGCCTCAATAAGGTCAATTGAGCTTGTTTTATTTAGAAAGGAATTATAAGATATATAAGAATACAATATTGAAGAGGTTCTGATAAATACTGATCCGAAAACACGATTCCATATAGTTATCTCAATAGAAAAAAAAGACATGAACTTCGTCTAATTAAGTTTTGTGTCGGTATAGGAAATGGTATCAATATAATTACAAAATTACAAATATACGAGAGGAAAAATTTAGCTCCACATCCACCCCTTTAGCCGGGGTATGCTCTAACCAACTGAGCTAACATGATAATGAGTCATAACTCAATTCTTCATATGGTTCTTTAACTATCGTATTGGGCCATCCCAATACGATGGTCAAAGCTGTTAAAATGGTTAAAATTGGTTTTATACTTGTAAATGATGACGCAACCTTAAAAAAATTATATTGTTAAGTTTGCAACAACGCCTGCTGTGCGGATTAAATTACAAAATTACAAATATACGAAAGGATTTTTTTTGTATCAATACAAAATTTTATTTCTTTTTATTACGTAGCAACCATGTGATACAGTACCAAAATGAAAGTTACAAAAAAACTCACTTTTATATGAATTTATTGAAAAAGAAAATCCTCACTCCCGTACCTCAATTAGTTACTTCATGGTAATTAATACTTTACCATTCTAAGTCACTAAACACTCAGTTAACTCAAGTTACAATTAACTTTTCAGTTTTACAATAGTAAACAAACTTATGATTAATGACGCGGTGGTTACTTCAAAAGTTCTTCAAATCAAATTTAAACATCTCTTCAAAAGCTGTCAATAACGTTACTCATTAATTCGTTTATAATAATTTTAGTCCAGAAATTTCTATCCACTATGAAATATATTACATACAGGGTTATTGGTAAAATGCTAACAACCTCTTAGGGTTGACTTCTGCTAGTCCTATGAAACATTTTGAGATGTTTTTCTTGTTGTGATAAAAATATATTTGTATTTTTTTTGTATTTTAATGCCTACTTCGAGCCTAGAGCGCCCGCCGCGGCAACACTGGAACGCACCGTGGCCCCGTTGAATAGAGTTTTGAATATTTACATCAAGCAAAAGTAATAAAAATAAATTTCAAAACATTAAAAAATAATAATAAAAAAACAAATCAAACAAAAATATCTTAAAATGTTTCTTAGGACTAGCAGAAGTTAACCCTAAGAGGTTGTTGGCATTTTACCAATAACCCTGTACAACTATCTTCTTTAAATATATTAATTCTTTAATACTAAACAAAATCTCGTCGTATAATCGTTTTTCTAACCTACACTACCTACTAAAATGTTCTTATATTACTATACCTGTGCAGATAATTTTAACAAATATAAACTTGTCGAATAAAATGTTTGATGAAATTGCTTGTTATATATAATATAATTTATAAAAATAACAAATAATAGTCAGAAGAATATTTTTTAACAATGCATAGACCAACATAGATCATATTATCTCGATCATGACTGGAATGGGTGGCCGCTTATAACTACTGAACACTTGCTTCGAAGGGTAAGTTAAGTAATCGGTTCCGGTTTTTTTTAGGATGGCAGTCGTTATAGCATACAGTGATAGGACATTTTGCGGATGTTCACCTGTCTAGCTTGCAAAGCTCAAGTAGACAATTTGTCACCAAGGGCCTAATAGTGTGTTTCGGCAGCTGTCCTTAAGAGTTAACACCCAGTACCAAATTACAGATCTGAACATCTTCGACCACAAAGGAATAGCCTATCAGCTAAACAAAACTATATTTTATTGTCTGCTTGGAATAAAATAAGTAGAGGTTTTTCGATCAGCACTGAGCCCGATGGGCGAGCGAAGCGTTTCCGTTTCTGATAAAGGGCAAAAATGCTTTCGTATGACTGCTCGATTTCGAGATTTCCGCTTGTTTTCATCTATACATGGCGCACTTCGCGACAGATTCTCGTGATTTTTTTTGAGTAGGTTTGATAATTATATGTTTTTTAGTAAATTTTTTGAGGTTTACGCACACAGATCCACAGATATCGTAAGAGGCGACTAAGGGGTTACCCTTACGACACCCACGGGTAGAGATGGGGGGATGACATTCTAGCCAGGCACCCCACAAGTTGTGAAATAATGTAAAAATATCGCACGTTAAATCGTAATTTTAGCGACTAAACATACCATGAAATTTTCATTAGGGGTGATTAAAACAGATTTAACAATTATTATTGTTTGGCCACAACGGTGGTGGCAACTGTCCAGCTAGAGGGGGATGCCCACCCCGGGCATGAGACTAACCACCGCGCCGGCCACGGGTGGCAAGGCTAGATACTTACCCAGAATTACCTCCATGTTAATTGCCGACTTTAATTACGTACACTTCGTACCGCTTACAGCCCCAACAGAGCCTTTTAAACCAACTTCTTACAATGGATAGGTAGATTCTATTGTGATTTTAATGAAGCTTTCAAATTTGTGTATAATGCTGTTATTTGCAGTCCCAAGAGATTTCCCCGAATCAACTCCCTTCTGTTGATGTTAGTGCTGTGCTACTAGTATGTGTATTAACTACTAATACTAATATAACAGATATACGAGTAAGTGTTTGCTTTTGATATTGATATCAGCAGAGAAAAGATTGATTATTAATAAAAAGATCGTTATGTTTCTTCTTAGATGTAGGCCGCCCAACGAGTTGTTCATATTATTTGGTCCATAGGGGACACCTCTCATGACCGCAACCGACGATATTTAACAAGTTGATCGGTTAAGAATTAATTTCAAAACAAGCTGCAGTACGAGCGCTTCAAAATAAGGAAATTTGTTATATTTCCAAAATCATAGAAGACGTGAACATTGATACACATTAAAAGCGTAAGCATTAACTAGTAAACAACAGTGAAAGAAGAAATGAAGATCACAGACAACTTCGTATGTTGGTAAATTTAAATTCACTTATTTTACTTTAATTGCAACCTTTTCTCTTCTGTATTAAATACAACGACACTGTAAACGTTTAAAAGGAGGACATGTTTTACGTCATCCCAATAGATGCACGATCTAATTCAAATTTATACACACAGAGTGAGATTTTAATTAAACAGATGGAGTTACAGAGATGCGGACTCTATTATAGATTCTTATGAGCGGGCTACTTCAATTTTCCACTGTTTACTTTCGTGGATGAGAAGGGAGGATTGCCCGCCATGAGAGGGAAGGAGGGGGCGGAAATGGCTTTCCGAGGTAATGGCTCAATTCTGCAAATACTTAAAGGTGCCAGTTTACGTTAAACATGCAAACAGTGGGTAGGTATCGGACGCTCAATATTGAAACCTGAAACGGATGTTTCGAGTAGGGTAGGCAACGTGAAATTCACTTTCGCACCCAATTTAGACCGGTACAGCCAAGTCCAAAAGTGAAATTACATTGAGCGTAGGTACTAAAAACGACCAGAAAATTTTATTTAAGATGAAAATAAACATTAATTGTAAAAATGAGGATATATATTGCTTTTAAGCTATCCTTTGACCTTTATCTCACCTGAAGGTAAGTGATACTGCGGGTGAAGATGTTTTTCAGGGTAACCTGGTTTTATTGGATTACTGGTTCTCAAGAACAGGTACCGGAACACACCACTAGCTGCTAGGCGATAAATTTTCTACTTGATTGTGCCAGGCATTAGCAAAATATCGTACCATCATGCAAATGCCTATAGGCACAGGTGAATTTTGATCGGATATAACGAGATATTTCCTTACATTCCTGGCGACAACGTTTGGAACTCCGATTCTCAAGGCATTTTTTGCCACGTTCAACCCCTAAGGGCAAACAAGCTGCCATCTGAAGTATTTTCCAATCTATGCTCAATATATTTTAACTAAAGGGCCTTCAAGTAAGAGAGTGGTTCTTTCTCAAAAACTGGCAACACATCCTTCATACCTCTGGTGGTGCGGATGGCTGAGGTCGACAAGAATGTTGCCTTCCTATACCATTAAAAAACACAGGTATATCTTTGTAGCATCGGAAATCGTTGCCAGACATATTTTGATCTAATCTAATATGGGGAAGGTTATTATCTTTATGGTTATACCGAACAACAGAAGGTGGCCGTTTCTACGAGCTTGTTATAATCTCATAAACTCTAAGCAGTGTACACAATTATTATTGGTATAATATATAAACATGGAAGTTTTTATTGAGTTAATCTTATTTGAGTAAGGCCTTACTCAATAATCCAAGGTTGAATTAGTGCGCGGATAACTAAAAACTATAAATCATTAAAATGTGATAGCTCTTTGTTATCATAGATTGTTTCGTCCGTGCCTGACTCCTGCGGGAAATATGAGTGCAATAGAAGAAAACCCTCATCTACTCGAGAGCAAGCTGGAAGTGGGGTGAATACTGTCTTCGTTTCGCGGAGCTAAAAATTATAAGTAATTATATAAAGAACAAGAACAATAAATACCTGAATCTCCTAAGACGTAAACGTACCATAGGGGGGTCAGTTGTTATAGTGAATAAAAGTCAGGGTATGGGAAAGGAATTGGAAGGAACCTCAAGACACGCTCTGACCTCAGTGCCAGCAAAGCCTCCGTCCTGTGGCTCCCAGAAGAATTCACAACTTTCAAGTACAAGGAAATGTTAATATAATCAATGTGAATTTACAATTATTAGACTTGCGGCGGCTTCACAAGCCCATCAAATGCACACCAAAAATTCATTTTAGCACCAAATTTTAATATTCAATGAATGTTCTCAAAAACAATAATCCGTTCACAAATCCGAGAAAATCTTGACAACTCCAGAATTACCACAATCGCAAAAACCAAAGACAAAAATGAAAACTACCAAAGGTGCGTGCCGAATTCGAGCGCTAGGCGCGCTAGGCGCGTTATTGTTCAGAACATTTACCCTATGTCCACCACGAGCACGCTGACAGATGTCGATTTTTTTTAATAACTTTTTGGCAAAATGTCGGGTCTATTTCGTTAATCACATGACGGATTTTGAGTTTTAAGGCTGCACTCGATTCAATGGGCTCCGTATAGACTCTGTCCTTAACATAGCCCCACAAAAAATATAATCCAGTGGTGTTAAATCACACGATCTGGCTGGCCACTTAACTGCTGTATTTCGTGAAATTATGCGATCGGGAAATTTCGTTTGCAATAAATTGATAGTTTCATTGGCTGTGTGACATGTGGCACCGTCCTGTTGAAACCACATGTTAGTGATCCACGTCATCATCAATATGCCGAAATTGAGTTGTTAACATCTCGCGATAGCGATATCAGAATTTTTAATAGCGGTCTCAGAAGGACGATTACGTTGTCCGAAAATATCACGAATTTTACGAAATATAACTGCATAACCACCATTTTCATAATGGATTTTAATGATTTAAATACGATTTTCGATCGAAATTGAATTCACTGTAACTTTTGCCAAAGCATCTCCTACGAATACGTCAAAAAACTAAATGTCAAAACTGATGTCATGCTGTTGGTGTTGCACCGATTGAAAAACAACGATCTTGTTGAAAAATCTTTTATAGTGCAACAAAATCTAAATAAAATTTCATTTTAATTTATTTACACATCAATTAATTTTATACCCATATACTGAATATACGAATTATTTTTTCTCTCTTGACTTTAGTATTCTAGTATTCACAATGGATGCTGTACTGGAAAATATGCTCTGACAACCCTCTACCTGTCTACTGGGTATTATGTAGTTATTAAGTATATATTTATGTATTCAGTCAAACACAAATAAAAAAAGAAAAAAGTTTTTTTATTTAAATAAAAAAACTCATCTCGCAATCTTTCTTTGGACTAGACTAGAAGTCAACCCTAATAGGTTGTTTGCATTTTACCAATAACCCTGTATAGGTGTAGGTATGTGTTGAATCAACACTCAAAATATGGAAAGCTGAAAAATCGTGTTAATCATTCTCTATGTTGAAACTTAATAGGTGCTTACATACTCGTAGGTAGAATATTGCCTAATCTGACAACAATGGGGCAAATTGGGCAGGTACGAATATTAATCAGTTGGCAGTCTGCAGGTTTCCGCCAAATTACGTGGCCGTTGGATTATTTGAGCACATCGACCGATGCCATTGTTTACTCATGGGGATTGTCAGAGTCGACTTAATCCATTGTGGCTCTACCTAACTGAATGAACTTACCAATCGCGAATTCGATTGGAAATGTTCCAGCTCTAAATAGCACGAATTGGCTAACGAAAACAATAATGACTAATGTAATATTACTAATAATAGATTCGTTATCAACACTTTGCCCACGACTTAGATACGATATCGATAATCAGGTGGATAAGTATGTATATCGAATTTAGCAACGACATTTGCAATAAAGTAGATAGGTAAGTAATGTTAATTCAATATTAATACAACAATGAAAATATATCAAAATAAATGGAACCGACTCCCCATACTGAAAAGTATGAAATAACTTGTTAGTTTCGGCTGTGGTTTCGGTACCATACTGATCCAAAACAATGACCTCATATTATCATGATCCAACTTCCACAAGCTATTTCATACTCTTTAGTGCGAGAAGTCGGTAACGTTTTTTCTTCCTTTATTTTCGTGATGCATACTGTTTACAAGATCTTTGTGTGTACCCTAAAATACTACTAACCATTGACAAATATTGCAATTACTTTTAGTTCTACATCATCCAAGTATGATTATTATACAAAGCTGGAAAGGAAGCAATTTCCATACGAGGTATTTAGGCTATAGTCGGAGTAGGAATTGGAGTGGATATTTTCCTGCCTACCCGACATTCTACTTTTCATTCGAGACTGCAGTTTACTCGTCAGTCTGTAATGCTATAAAAACATTTGGTTAAGAGATACGAATAACAATATTGTTATTTGTAGGTTAAGAGCCAATCGCATAATTGTTTTTTTAAACTATTTCCTTCTAACAATTTGATTTTATTTGGCAAATTATTATAAATTGATATACACATATTGTTATTTTTTTCTTATAAATTACTGTGCCACAGAGGTTGGTATATCAAATTAACATTCTGTGATCTTTTTTATCCAGTAATGACGTCACCTTGTTTAATAAAAAAATCTGGATGGGCTTTGGTAAACAAATTAATATCCTTAATGCCTTGCATGTAGCAAGGCAGCGGAAGAATTTTGCAGGCTTTAAAAAATGGTGTGCAGCTGAGCAAAAACCAGGCTTTGTTTATAATGCAAATACCCCTTTTCTGGATTTTAAAAACTAATTCCATATCAACAAATTTCCCCACATTATTAATCCGTAACTGAGAATAGAGGAAACATACCCATGGTAGGCCGATAGAGCCGCCTACATTGCAACAGCCTGTCTGAGTTTTTTTTAGCACATAAACGTAAAGTTTCAATTTTAGGCACACCTGTTCTACATGCTGTTTCCAATTCAAATGTTTACCTATGTAAATTCCAAGGAATCTGTAGGTATCAACTTCGTCTACTTTATTTAAATTGGGAAAAATGTCAACATTAATTGAATTTGTATTATATAAATTAAAATGTATTAATTTACTTTTATTTATGTTTATATTCTAATTATTACTGTCCATCCAAAAAATAAGATCTGCAAGGGCTTTTTTGAGAATACTGTAGTATAGTCGGCAAAATATATTAATTATAATAGACAAGACTGGTTTACTCACGCTAGAACCTTCCCATCGTACTCCAGGAAACGGCGCAGCCGATCGTCGTGCACGTTCCTCCTAACAGGAGGTGGTACGTTCTTCCATCGCTCCTTTTCGGTGTACGCGTCTTCTGGCAATTCCTCTTCTTTGGACACTTCTATGCCCTGAGACTCCAACCACTCCTGCAAAACATAGCCAACTTTAATTTTTGTATTTACCCTTAAAATGGCTAGTTGCCTATTCTCTGACAATGGATGTTAAGAGCTGTTTTCGCGCTTATATCATATAACATGGATATTATTTTTATTTTTTCAGCTCCGAAGCTCCAAAACCTGTTATTTATCATAACGGTAACATTTTCGCTAGTAACGAAAATGAATTTCTTGTAAATAATACCATTATTAGTATTTTTTACCATAATATTAAAGCAAATTTACCAATTTATTTAAGCTGTTTTTCTTGCATCTAGCATTTTCCTCACAGGAATGAGGTGAGAAGTTGTATGTTGCGCCTGGCAGTAAACTTATTTTGGGTCTCGTTCCTTTGAAACCTCCGGCACGCTCAGGAATCTATATTTTGAACCACTCGATTTGCTCATGGTTTAATCCTAGACTCCTTCCCTTCATCGGTTTCAATAAAAAATACTCGCGCCAAATAACAACTTTGAGGGCTTGCATATCAAATAACTTTTATTCCAACGTTTTAAACACTTTACAGTCATTATACCTATGTCTACTATCACCTAAAGTGAGGCAAGAGGTGTCTCTTGAGTAGTCTATAAAAATATCTGTATCTTCTTTGTTTCTTTCTTTCCTTTCAAATGTTAAAAAAGTAATAGTCACACATTATATAATCAAGAGACAAAAAATCTCGTAATAATTAATATGGGTTGATGACATCTATATAGTTAATTTTTTTTCTCTCTTTGTTTGTATACCTATTCGTTCGGGGCCCAGAGATCTTGCAGCATTTTTTGGCCATGAGTTATATAAATTGATGACTGGATCTCAATTAGGAGATGCACTATGTTAGCCCAATGTGGGACAACCCACATTCACAATCAAGATTAAACAACTACATCTTGTAGGAATCTTTTTCGATGATTTTGAGTAATGTGTAATGATACATAGCATTCGTTTTCAAAATGCCAAGATTGTATGAGAACATCCTCATAGCCTATGGCTTAGGACTGTTCTATAGCCTCCTGTTAAATGTTTTAAATATAAACGAATTTAATGCGCTGAAAAAACAGCATGCTAATATACTACTCAGTATAAGTGAGTAGGGCGTTTTTTTCGAAGCGCTCGTAGGGGATTCTGCTTTGCTGTTCTTAAACGATCAGCAAAGTTAAGCAATGTCCGCCGCGGTCATGATTTGGATGGGTGACCATTAGTGACATTACTACTGAGCGCTTCCGTGCTTCGGAGGGCAAGTTAAGCCGTCGGTCACAGTTGTCGTCTTAGGATGGCAGTCGTTATAGCATGGTAGTAGGCCATTTTGTGAATGCCCGCCTGGCTAGCTACCACCCTCACGTAGAAAATCTGTCGCCAAACACCCAACGGTGTGTTCCCGTTGCTGTCTTTGAGAGCCAGTAATTCTAGGTTAGCCTGAACAACATCTTCGACCACATCATCACCTACCATCAGGTCAGATAGTGGTCAAAGGCTAACCTTCCAAGCATAAAAAAAAACCTCTAATCATTTACACTCCTTTTGGGCAGTTATGATTGGATAAAAGAATGCTAGGCTATGAAGTGAGTGAAATTACTTTCTCAACAGAACATATTTTGAAATATGTTCTGTTGATCCTCATGATAATAAATAGATTCAGGCGTTACTTTGCGGAAATCCATATTTAATAATAACAAATATTTTTAAAATATTTTATGAAACATCAAATTGATATTTTAATAAAACACTTAAAAAATACAAAAATATATCTAGTGACAATTCCGCCTAATTTTCCTGTTAAGCCAACGTGACGTCACAAACGCCACGCAGCCAAACTGGAAGAATTTTCGAAGCGTTTCGCTTCTACACGAAGCATCCTCTACGAGCGCACGATGGAGAATCTCGATATTTTATACCTATATATATTACCTTATATTATAGGGCACCAGCAATGACGCAAAAAATAGCAACGTTCGTGTGGATTAATGGTGTAGAAGTGCGTTGCAGTTTCAGTGAGCTGCTGCTTCAAGTGTCTTGGAGCTTTATCTCGCTTCTATACCCCCCGGATCGCCAATTAAGAGAACCGGGTTTCACGTCCCACTGGTTGACTCCCCATAAAGCTGCCGCATTATTCATTTTTAAACATAGCATAACGTTAAAATAATAAATTATAGTACCAAAACTCATCAAAATAAGAACAATAAGCCAACGGTCACTAAGTTCGCTCGTGAATAAAATTTCTGGAGTCTTATTAATATCTTAACTTCCTTAATTTTAACACTGGACATAATGTGCTTCTGTGGCGCAATAGGTTAGCGAGTTCGGCTATTAACGGAGATTTTGGTGGTTCAAGCCCATCCGGGGGCGATATTTTTGGAACTATGCATTATCACAAGTAATCAAATGTACTGTGATAAAAGGTTTAAATTGCCGAGGTATATTTTAACCGTGTGTATTAAGGGTGAACTTGCCGGCTCGTTTTCCATACAAACGTCGTAGGGTGATTACTCCCTTATTTGACGATTTTGGTCCAAAATAAAGCATAGTACCGATTGATCTCGTCATTATCTAGGCTTGTACGATGCCGAAATTTTGATAAAATAATTAACTTGAGAATTATGAGCCTCGAAACATTTTCATATAAAGTTTTCGATGCTCATAACTTAGAACTCAATTATCGTTTTAAAATTTTGGCATCATACAAGTCTAGATAATGACGATATCAATCGGTATTATGCTTAAGTCTGGACTAAAAATCTCAAATAAGGGCGTGATCACCCTACGGCGTTTGTATGGAGAAGTGACCGGCCAGTTCAAACTAATACGAACGCAAGTTAACGGTAATAACTAATCAGATATCGGTAGATAAATAATAACCACCTCCACACCAATCTTACTGAATATAAGTATGTATTAATGTACATATAATTTACATGAGCTTATGTACAGGTTCTCACAATTATTTGTAATATGTAGAAATTGATGTCACATGATTATTTTGGAATAACTAACTCACTACTTTTAATGTCGAAGTTGACACAAAGATTTCGACACATAACACACACTGCCAACTGGTAGTAAGTGGGCTGGACCATTTGGACTGCCTGTGAGTCTGCAAGGACTCATAGGCTATGCTTTTATTGTAGTAGCTGTAATGTTTTATATAGTACGTAGTATTTTGTTAATAAAGCATAACGCCGGTTACGAAAATAATATTCAACACATGTGCATGAAGCAGTGATGGCTCAGTGGCATTGGGTATGGACTGCCGCGTAGCAGGTCCATTATTCGAATTCCGCCGCGGGCTTGAGCTTCACCGCATGGTGGAAGGGCATTTTGCGAATGCCCGCCTGGCTAGTGACCACCCTCAAGAAGAAAATCTGTCGTCAAGCACCTAACGGTGTGTTCCGGCAGCAGTCCTTGAGAACCAGTGAAATTGCAGGCACACGAGACTTAACAACTATGTCTCAAGGTGACAGGCGCAGTGCAACTCGTGACTTGTGACAAAATGCATCTGTTATAGGCAGAGGCTAGTCCGCTTAACATCAGGTGGGCCTCAAACTTGATCTATCACAATAACATTAAAAAAAATGTTTTACATACCATGATCTAATCTGTGTAGTCTGATATAATAACTACTACCAGTGTAGTGTCATTACACAATCTATTTTATATTATGAATGAAGAATATCGTGTGCTACCTGCTATTATGCTAAAAGCATTATTTCCGTAATATTGGGCCCGCATGCGAGCGCGTTGCTATGAGCCGATGTGTAGGCACTCTAAGCCTAGATAAATAAAAGAGGTATGTTAAACCCGTGAAGGAACTTTCCTTCGTGGTTTATACCCAATTGATTTATACCACCTAAGCCTTTATATACTTACGATTACCATTAAAACATGCAAGTTTACATCACATTATAATCGGCTAGCCGACCGTTAGCAGTAATAATTGTAGTTTTCATACTTTGACTTCTTTGGCATCGTTTTTTTTTTGCCACTACACTTACTATTTACATTGGTACATGTGAATTTTGATAAACAACACCTATGCAAAAGTTACTCAGTTCTTATCTTAAAATATAAAATGGGCCCAAGATTTCGATAAGTTAAAGGGAATAATAATAATTAAATGTATAGTATGTAATTCTTTGAACATCATGTTAATCTTTATTCATTTCTATAATATAATTATCTACTCACTTTCTTTCAATAATTTTAAGTACCTAAAACTGATAAATAAGCACTATTACTACGAATAAACTATATTACCTATATTCTATATTGTTATTGGTATCTACATTAAGATATATATTACTACCTAAGATGAGTAAACATTAAGGAAAACTTCTCCCGTTGGTAATTATAACTCGATACAACTATAACTTACTTTTACAACTTACCTATAAGCAGTATTAGTTACTTAAACGTCATTAATTATGTATTTCAAACGCATAGGTTTATAACACCGGCCGGTTAGGGGCAATACATTGAACTTGGACTATACAAACCAGTTACCATCGTGAAGTTGTTAACGATCATTTTAACTTCCAAAGTGGGAACCGTTCGTTCTTTATCATTCGTGTAGTGACTGACACCACCGCATGACGAGTACTTGTATTATATATTGCTATCGCGCTTCATATAACGTGCTACTATGGCTCCCATATCGTTGGATAACTCGCTCGTGCAGACGTTTATAGTTCACTCGGCTATCCTAGCTCTTAAATTGCTAGCGTTAGCTCCCCTGACTTCCATGAACCGCTTCCTACGCGGTGTATTTTCCAACCCAGAGGACACAAAATTATTGAAAGGTAGCAGAGTCAAGTACGATGAACCCAACATCGAGAGAGTCCGCCGCGCTCACCGCAACGATTTAGAAAATATTCCAGCCTTTTGGATTTTGGGAGCACTTTACCTGACGACTGGTCCCGCGAATGCGTGGGCCACGCTTTTATTTCGTGCGTTTACTCTCGGACGAGTTTTGCACACCATCGTGTATGCAGTTATTCCTTTGCCCCAGCCAGCAAGATTCCTCGCCTTTGTGATTCCATACGTCGTCAATATCTACATGGGTGTGCAGACCGTGCTGTTTTATCTAACAGCTTTGTAAACATTTTGCGCGGGACAAGTTGTGTTTGTTAATTACATTTTAACTCATATGCTAATGTGAATTCAAATAATTTGAATAAAATTGTAAGTGTATTTTATTACTGTTTTAACTTTTAAATATTTATCTGTAGGTTAGGTATATATAACTCAACAAATCATATTATTATATATAATATATAATAATATGATTTGTTGAGTGGTAAGGTTTCAGGATTTTATTTAATGCTATATTTGAATTACATTGATAAATAATTAAGTAGGTAGCTAGATGACCTAGCAAATTATGTATGATTTGAAATGTTTGTGTTTTTTTTAATAAAATGACCAGCTACTACTGTAAATTTCACTAATAACCAACATTTGATGAAGGTAATATAATAATAATAATAATTTATTTATTTATACACGTGTTGGTCATCCAACAGCCTATTATCAATTTTAAATAAACATTTTTAACATGCGTATAACAATAAGCATTTATTTTTTAAAATGAAAATAAATGCTTATTGTTATACGCATAATTTTCTGCATATAAGTAATAAAAAAAACAAACACTAAATGGTCTATTCAATTTTATTATTACACCTAGAAACAAAAGAGGCTTTGTTTTTACAAATATCATACGATAAATAAATTTCAAAATTATTCGTAAAATTACTATGTATTTGTAATTGATTAAGTAGGTATTGTTTTAAATTTTAACACGTGACATCACTGTGAACCCACATCATTTACCTATGTTAGAAAAACAAATTGCTAATTGGTGAATAACATCGGCATAGGTAACGACTTTACTTACATATTTCCATATATATTTTTGGTAATGGATAAATTTAAAAATTTAAATTTATAGGTTACATAAGCAGTCCCATTGTTTGCTGTAAGGTAAAATAATATGCACAGTATAGGCTGTGTATTTCTCTATGATCTGAATCTTAAGAGTAGAGTGCTCGGAGAGCTTTCCATATAAACGTAGTTTCGTCATATTTTAAATACTGTTAAATAGTGGTCACTCGCGGACATTTTGTATGCATATTGTTGAGCCTAATATCAATGCTTCTGGTTTGCCAGTTTTTCGATTTATTATTTATTTTATCCCTAAATGTAAAAATAACAGTTCCCACCCAAAACGTATTTTTGAAAATACTTAACTTTACGGAAATCTGGTAAACCAGAAGCAAAGATATTAGGCTCAAGGACATACATGCAAAGTTTCACTGAGTTTGAACACTTGGTATTGAAAATATGATGAAGCTACGTTTTTATGAAAAGCGCCACGAGCACTCTAGCCTTAAGTAAGTTGTATTACATATATAATCTTTATGTCGATTATTAATTTGTTTTATTGCCGTATTAATAAATGGAAAAGCTACACGTCACAATGACTTATACTTGTAGCTCTTAAGGGCGCGACTCTTAAGGACGCGAGATTTTCTTTTTATACAATTGTGATAAAACAAGCACGATGCCCACCCGGTGTTAAGTGGTAACCTCTGCCTATAGCAGATGCTGTTCGTCACAAGTGGCGGACACTTGAGACATAAGTAGTTAAGTCTCATGTGCATGTAATTTCACCGGCATACATACCTTTCAAACCGGAACACATACCTTTCAAACCGGAAGACAGTCATGATACCAACAAGCAGTACAGTAAAGTTAGGTACTGGTTGGCTGTAGAAATAGGCATGGTGGCAGTTCAAAATAGGTATTTTGAAGCGCTCGTAGCGAAGTTTACTTAGCTGTTCTCAACCGATCAGCAAAGTTAAGCAACGTCGCGCGCGGTCATGAGTTGGATGGGTGACCGCTAGTGACATTACTACTGAGCGTTTCCGTGCTTCGGAGGGCACGTTAAGCCGTCGGTCCCGGTTGTGTTCTTAGGAAGGCAGTCGTTATAGCATGGTGGTAGGGCATTTTGCTAATGCCCGCCTGGCTAGCTACCACCCTCAAGTTGAAAGATCTGTCGCCAGCACCTAACGGTGTGTTCCGGCAGCTGTCCTTGAGAGCCAGTACTTCTAGGTTAGCCTGAACAACATCTTCGACCACATCATCACTTACCATCAGGTGAGATAGTGGTCAAAGGCTAACCTATCTAGCATAAAAAAAAAAAATGGATATATTGTTACATGATGGTACGAAAGTAACAGTCTTCTGTAGGGGTGGGGTGTTCAAACAAACAAAATTGAGGCAGGCGAGAAGCGTACAAAAAATATTGTTTTTCAACTTTTAGCTTAGACAAAGGTTTTACTCAGCGTCTTTGAAAAAATATTGATAAACAACCAAGAAGTCACACCCTGTTGCATCATAACTTAGGGCACATTGTGAACATTTTTGACTTCTGAAAGTGTAGAAGCTCGTGACCCATCCCCCACATAATCGAGCCCGCACATAGTCCCAACCTAGCACATGCGATTTCTTTATTAAGAACAAAAAAATGGCAAATTTAAGTTCAAAATCATTGATTCAATTTTGGCATCTACGACGGTCTTATAATATGGACGTTAATTACAAAATTTTAATATATAAATATTCTACTGCCGCGTTCAGCAAAAATGGTAAAGAGCCACTTTGAAAAGCACGGGCAATATACTCATTGCTATTTTTTATATGTCTACTCCTTTACTATTTCTAAATGCATTATACAATTATTAAAATACTAGCGTCCCGCCCCGGCTTTGCACGGGTATTAACCAAAAATTTAAAATTGGAACACAATATTAGTTATCGTGAAATAATATTAATAGTTTATTGAAGCGCTCGTAGCGAAGTTTGCTTAGCCGTTCTTAACCGATCAATAAAGTTAAGCATTGTTCGCCGCGGTCATGAGTGGGATGGGTGACCGTTAGTAACATTACTACTGAGCGCTAACGTGCTTCGGTAGGCACGTTAAGCCGTCGGTCCCGGTTGTTGTCTTAGAATAGCAGTCGTTAGAGCATGTTGGTAGGGCATTTTGCGAATGCTCGCTTGGCTAGCTACCACCCTCAAGTAGAAAATCTGTCGCCAAGCACCTAACGGTGTTTTAAAATTGTTATGTTGGCAATAACGCCTGTTTTGCGGATTACATTACACCTAACGGTGGTATCCGGCAGCTGTCCTTGAGAGCCAGTAATTCTAGGTTAGCCTGAACAACATGTTCGACCACATCATCATTTACAGGTGAGATTGTGGTCAAAGGCTAACCTATAAGGAATAAAAAAAAAGTTAGACATATGGTATATATGTGACTTTTTGTAGATATTTATGTCTTCTATAAAATTGTAGTACTTTGCTCTATTGTGAACAATTTCCGCAGCGTACGCGATATATCGTTTTTTTTTATTCACACTTCAGGTTACATTATCGAAGTTTTCATACGGATCCCTATGTTTTTGAAAATATTCTACAGCCTATGTTCGGTAGGATTCTAACGGAGAAAGAATTTTTCAAATCGGTGCAGTTGTTTTTAAGTTCATTCGTTACATACAAAAATATAAAAATACAAATCTTTCCTCTTTATAATATCAGTATAGATTTATTACATACCTACCTATATTATAAGATTGGCGTTAGTTTGGCAGAGATGGAATATCCCAAGCATTTTTGTCTTCGGAATAACAACCAATTTTATAATACACTTTCTTAATTTTTTTTTACATGCAGCTTTAATTTTCCTTTGTGAGAACTGTAATATCTGTAAGAGTTTTATTATATAATCACACACAACTACCTAACATTTTTTTTATTTGTCTTTGCTAATATAAACCTGGCACCGCTATTGCATTTTTATTCCTAGTGTTTTTTGTTTTTTTTTTATGCCAGATAGGTTAGCGTTTGCCCACTATCTCACCTGATGGTAAGTGATGATGTGGTCGAAGATGTTGTTCAGGCTAACCTAGAAGTACTGGCTCTCAAGGACAGCTGCCGGAACACACCGTTAGGTGCTTGGCGACAGATTTTCTACTTGAGGGTGGTAGCTAGCCAGGCGGGCATTCGCAAAACGCCCTACCACCATGCTATAACAACTGCCATCCTAAGACAACAACCGGGACCGACGGCTTAACGTGCCCTCCGAAGCAAGGAAGCGCTCAGTAGTAATGTCACTAGTGGTCACCCATCAAACTCATGACCGCGCGCGACGTTGCTTAACTCTGCTGATCGGTTGAGAACAGCTAAATAAACTTCGCTACGAGCGCTTCAAAATTCAAGAGCGCGTGTTGTAATTGAGGTGCTCGCCGTTTAATTTAAATTTACCTAAGTGTAGTAAGAATATAAAGACTTCACAAAGTTAATGTGTTGTTTTTTTAAACCACTAATGATTCGCTAGAAGCCATTCCATACAAAGCAATCATTACCCTCATTTAAAAGATAAAGATGGTCGCTATCAGATGCCCTCAGACCAATGGACCTCACATTTCAAAAATGGTTTGTACGAATGAGTAAGCTTTAAAAATGTAATGGGGATTACCTTAAAATGCAATAAATATTAAAATATAAACATTATATTAAATTATCACGTAGATTGTTTTATTTATGAATTACGCAAAAAATTTAGTGCGCTCCACGAATTTAGTTGAGGTACAACTTAGATCACAATTTTCAAAGATAAACTGAATATATATCAGATAATAAAAAAGTTAGATAACGAAAGCGTACGTCTTGCCGTAATCGTTCCTATCAGTAGCAATATAGGTAAATAATTGATAATACCAATTACATTATTTTTGGTGATGGCATAGAACATATAATAATGTGATGGTATGCATTTTTATTACAAGGTTGTTTAGAAGAAATAGACAATGAAGATATTTTTAAATTTAGACTAAAAAAATAAATTGATAAGATATATTATTCTATAGCCTATTTTTTAAATGATAAGGGCATTTAATATTGCTATTAGTAATGACGAATGTAATTTTGATATATTTCTCTAGTGATTTTAATTTTAGTTTGAACACAGTTTAATCTTAATTTTAGCCAATTTGCCAATTTGGTTAAGGCATGGTGATCTTTTCTATTGAGTACATATCATTGTTTCATATATCATTGTCTACATATCATTGTTTTGTATCCATGCATGGTGGTAGGGCATTATGCGAATGCCCGCCTGGCTAGCTACCACCCTCAAGTAGAAAATCTGTCGCCAAGCACCTACCGGTGTGTTCCGGCAGCTCGCCTTGAGAGCCAGTAATTCTAGGTTATCCTGAACAACATCTTCTACCACATCATCACTTACCATCAGTTGAGATAGTTGTCAAAGGCTAACCTATCAGGCATAAAAAAAAAAAATAATTTGAATTTGATAAAAGACTACCCTACCAACATTAAAAAGGGCTTTGGCAACCTCATGCAATCAAACAACATCATGCGTTCATTTTCGCTGCGTAATAGTGACTCCACTCGGAGACGCATACGCACGAATTTGCCCTCCACTCCTCGGTATTATCCTGCCTTTATATATCGATTAGACAACTAATCATTCGGTTGTTTTGTTCCGTTCGTACTGGCTGGCTAATACCGTGATATTTTTAAAAACTCTGCTAAGTGTGTTCTCCAGTTGAATCGATTGATAATAGAAAGTTTTGTTAACAATGACACTGTCATTAACTGATCCCCGTGTGCAAACGTACATTCTGTACTCAGCGATACTTGCTTTGAAACTACTGGCCATGTCAATGTTCACCGGGATGACGCGCAGAGTAAAAAAGGTTGTCTCCAACCCAGAGGACGAAAAAAGCGGCTTTGGTAAAATTAAATTTGACGATCCTGATGTAGAAAGAGTCCGAAGAGCGCATCTCAACGACCTGGAGAATATTCCTGCTTTCTGGATCATCGGTGCCTTGTACTTGACGACTGATCCTATCGCTGTGTTGGCTACCTTTCTGTTTAGAGTGTTTGCGGTGGCCAGGATAGTGCACACCATCGTGTATGCAGTCGTGCCGATACAGCCAGCTCGAGGTCTCTCCTGGTTCGCTGCATATCTCATTAATATTTACATGGGCGTGCAAGTTGTCCTATATTATATTACCGCAACATAATTTATTGTAATTTGAATAAGGATAAGCTTGAGATTATTAAATACATTTATGTTTGGTGTAAACAATTTTTTTTTCACTTCACTGTAAGCACATTTAGAGCTACCGTACCTAACCTTTCCAGTTTGAATGAAATATTTAGAAACATCGACAACGTTTTTTGGTTAAGTACGAATAAATTTAAATTTAGACAACATTAAATCAAGAAGTTTGGGATATCTTGTAATATAGAAGTCATTTTCAGTGAAAAATTTTGCAGCAGCTGATATTTTGAGCATTTGGACTGCCTGCGAGTCTGCAATGACTTATTAGGTTGTCGTAATGCTTTCATTTTATTAGCTGTAGTGTTGTATATAGTTCGTAGCATTTTGTCAATAAAGGCATACTGCCGGTTAAAAAAAATAAAAGCACAATCAACCAGGTTGCCTATCAAAATGTGGCCGCTAGTATTAAGTTCAAGTAGTAAGTAGTAAGTATAAGATTATTTGACGACCGTAAAGAACATGAATGAGTAGTGGAGAGGAAACAGAAACGTTCCTTGAGGTAGCGCGGGGAAGAAGGATTAAACAGAATATTGTAAAGTAGGGACAAAATATGAGCATTCCGACGAAGGCGTATAGGGAGCCACTTGAGCTTAGTGCGAAATTCGGACGTTATAATATAGGGGTTAAAGTATAAAATACCCATTTTTTTGTAATAGGTACTTCGAATTAACATAGAACCTTCATGGTTTGAGATTTTAGGGCGACTTACTTTTTTCACATGGCACCCAACTATGAGGTCCTTCTTTTAAAAAATGTGCAACATTCGATTAAAGACTTTCAGTTGTTTTTTATATTCAACTTAGACAAGAAAGATGGATACTTTGACAATTCCAGTGATTTCTGAATACGAGTTCCGACGCGGAACTAACGCGGCAGAAACAGCTCGCAATATCAATGTTGCGTTTGTAGAGGGGACTGCATATGAACGTATTGTGTGATTTTGTTTTAAACGCTTTCGTAATGGAAACTTTGATTTGAAGAACGAACCACGTGGAAGACCGCCCACACAGGTGAATAACAATGTATTGAAAGAGATGGCGGAAGCCGATCCGAACCAAACTACCCAGGAAGTAGCGGCATGGTTTCACTTTACCTTACCAACAATATTGACTCATTTGCGTGAAAACATACAGCACGAGAAACCGTTTTAACTCTACATGAACTGCAATTAGAAACCATTCGTCACCCTCCGTATTCACCAGACCTAGCTCCAACGGACTAAAGTAGGAAGGAAGTTTTCTTCCCAGGAGGCAGTACAAAATGCTTTCACACAGTTTGTCGAATCCAGATCACCAGAGTTCTATTGCAAAGGCATAAAAAATTACCTTCCTATTAGATGGCAGCAATGTATAAATAATAATGGTAATTATTTTATTTAAATATATATGTTTAATACAAAAAAAAACCGTACAAATAGGCAATTTCATATTTTTAACCCCTAATATTTACAAAATAAGAACATTACCTATGCAAGTTATGCAAAACAGTTGATTTTTTCAGGTAAAGGATCCTCAGTGCTCACAGATGCTGAGCCCACTTAGCACGTGTGACACGCAACAGCCCATGTCAAAGCCCACGCAGTTTAAGCCCTTCTCTTACAATCACCAGTCCTACTCCTGAAGTCCGAGAGTGGACCTTCCACTTCCAGCAGATAAAACAGACTGATTGAGCTCATACTTCATATTGCCAAGAGAAAAAGAAAACATTTGCCAGTCTGTGCCAAGGAGCCAAGAACAACAGGCTGAAATGTAACATATTAATACTGTGGTTTTTAATTCGAGATCAAAAACGTAAACAAAGGGGTTAACCGTGCAAAAAAATCACAAGCATTTAATGTAAAAAAAATATTTTATGCTATAATTTGTTACATTGGTATGAAACAATAAAACACATTTTATGCGCGTACATATTTACGCATAATTTCAAGCCTGTAAGAATAGTGTAAGATTTTTTTGATAACTTGCGGGATCGTCGACATTTTCCAGCTTGCGCCATTTTTGCTTATTCGTTCGTAATCATAAATGTTTGTCATGTTCATCGCCGATTGTTTTTCTTGTTGTTGTTGAATTTCGTTTTATTGTTTGTAGTGTAGCTGTTGTCGGAGAGTTGTGTTGAGTTTTTGTTTATTTTTACGAATATATTATTTGGGAACTGTTTTTAGGGTTCCGTACCCAAAGGGTAAAAACGGGATCCTATTACTGAGACTTCGCTCTCCGTCCGTCCGACACCTGTTCTACCGACATCCGACATTCGTCTGTCACCGACCTGGTGACAGACATCCGTCTATCACCAGTCTGTATCTCAAGAACGGTGATAGCTAGACAGTAGAAATTTTCACAGATGATGTATTTCTACTGCCGCTATAACAACAAATACTAAAAATAAAATAAATATTGAAGGGGGGCTCCCATACAACAAACTTGTTTTTTTTTTACCGTTTATTGCTCGATACTAATAATGGTGACAGGTAGACGCTCTAACTATTTACAGAATATTTAGTTACGGAATCCTTCGTGCGCGAGTCCCACTCGCACTTGGCCGGTTTTTTTATGATTATCACTCAACTTAATTAATTATATGACTAATTCATGTAAGTTTCTGATTATCAAACAGAATCAAAAAGAGTATGATGAAATCCTTGATTTTTTACTAGTACAGACCTAACTTATCACTAGTGATACCATCCCTTACACAAGAAAAAGGGAGGGGATAGTTTTATTTTGTCATCATTTTATTTTTATTGGGATAGTATTTAGCCGTAAGAATACATTATTTTAAGTATGGAATAAGTATTTTGGTCTCGGGTCTCAGGAGGATACATAAAAAAGGTATATAATACGTTAGATACGTATTATATACCTTTTTTATGTATATACCCTCTTTTGTTACTTATCATCACAAAACAAGATATGTTATCGGAAATCGGTACAAAGTGCTATTCAGCTTACAAATTATTATATTTTAATTAGTAATTCAAACTTTTTTGGTCAATCGGTGCAATGCTGATACTAAATAGTCGATAATATCAACGCATATATTAATTACAATAACATGCTGTAAAGGAGCGTATTGGTCTATATTAAACGCGCAATGTTTTAAGGTACTTAATTGGGTAAGGATAATTGTTGTATTGCTTAAAATCGCTTCGGAAATAAGCCATTATTTCACTTAAAAAGTAAAGCATAAAAGTGGTTATTGTGGGTTATCCGGTTATCCCTAAGAGATTGACATATACCATCGGAGACTTTAATATATCATTTTGATCTATTTCGTAGGGTTCAGCCAGCGTTTGCAATGTAAGCGCAAAAACATGTGTTTATTTACGACATCACATTAGAAACCTCTAAAATTATCAGTAATTCTCTAATATAATATGCATGTATAATACATATAAACCTTTTTAATATTGTTATTCCAAAGCTTATCAGAGCGCTTGGTCGATGCGACACATGATCAAAATGCTGTCACTTATTTGGCTCAAAGAATACGCATTGCAATTTAACGGGGCAATGCTGCCAGCATGCTGAGCACGCTGCCAACTGTTAGTTCGCTAGAGCATTTGGACTCCCTATGAGTCTGCAATTACTTATAGGGATTTAAATGCTTTTATTGTAGTAGCTGTAGTGTTGTATATAGTTCGTAGTATTTTGTTAACAAAGGCATACCGCCGGTAAAAAAAAAATATTGTTATGTTTGTAATAACGCTTGCTCGGCGGATTACATTACAAAATTACAAATTTAAGAGAGAAAAAAAAATACAAACAAATAGCGGGTTGTAAAGTTGTGTTTTGTGATATAAGAACAACTAAATTTAAATTAAAAAATTGGTATTCATTTCTTTGTATTAGAAAACGAATGACACAACTAACGTGTCTAAACTCTAACCGGCGACAAACCGCTGACAGCCTCCAGGCAAACGTATATACTCTGTGATCGTACAATACATAAGTAAACATTAGTAGGTACCTTTATTACGATAGAGAACGAACAATAACAAACCTGCCCGTCATCGTGACTCTAAGCTACGTGAGCGGTGAGCCTATTATTAGTTCACTCACTATCTCGGCAACACCATTCAGCTGTTACCACGCGACTCGAGTACACCACTGTTCACTTAGCCCGCGATAAATCATGGCGTCCTTGTTGTCACAGCCGGCTGTACAGTCTTACATCGTTTACTCTGGAATCCTAGCATTGAAAGTACTGGGAACCGCGCTTTTAACGTCGAAAGCAAGATACGCCAACAAATCTTTCGCCAATCCTGAAGACGCCAAAGCGGCGAAAGGGAAAGTAAAGCTCGATGACCCAGAGGTGGAAAGAGTAAGACGAGCGCATCTCAACGACTTGGAGAATATTCCAGCTTTTTGGATATTGGGAGCGTTGTTCGTGACTACGAGCCCTGAGGCTGCGTGGGCCACTTTGCTGTTTAGAATCTTCACTGCTGGTCGGGTGCTGCATACAATAGTATATGCTGTGAAGCCTCTGCCGCAACCCGCACGAGCGATCGCGTTTGGTATTCCATATCTTATCAATATCTATATGGGAGTCAAGGTTGTGATGTACTACATATCTGCTCTGTAAACTTTACATTCCATTTATAAATCGTGGTACCTATATTGTGAATTTCTGATAACACTCTGTATGTTGTTAGGTACTTGGAATGTTTACCAAGTGTTTTGTTCAAAGGTGCTTCTAGAACTCTGTGGTGATTGAACAGTGTTTTTAAATTAATGGCCGGGGAACTAAGGTGAACTTGTTGCGTTGTCATGACATTTTATTTAATTACACATTCCAATAAGTTTTGTTAATAAATATTAATATATAAAAGGGTCGATTATTTTCAGACATTAAGGCACGTAATATACATAATTTATAATTTTGATTTTAAAAAAAATACGTCATCAGTGAACGACGTTATTGATGTGAAGAACATGACTTACTAATGTAGGTAGGTATATTAAAATTCACAAATCATAGTTATTGAATGAATACTAATAACATATTTCCTATACCTATACTACCTATGTATATAATACCCAAATAGCCAAATATGTATCATAGATGTTTCATTGAAATAAACATTATATTTTAAAAATAAGAACATTATGCAAGTTATATTAAAACATCTAGGCAGCTACGTACAAAATGATATTACAATGAGCTTGAAATTCAGATTTATACATTATACCTAATTAGTAATTATATAAAAAAGTACTTAGGATTTCCTCTAAGATCCTTAGATAAGGATTATATTTCTGACTAAATACTTACCTACTTAATAACGCTATCACACGAACGTACTTAAATACATCCGAAACATAAAATAGGTATATAATGCCTATATGTATACTTGTTACTTATCATCACAAAACAAGATATGTTATCCGAAAAATGTATATATAGATGATTATAATTTTTTTATATTAATAATTTTTGGTCTATCAACAATATTATTACTTACATGATTTCATACATGAAAATGTAAAGCTACACCATTAGTTCATTAAACTGCTACAATCTGCTTACATAATATATATATATATATATATATATATACTTACAGTAGCCATCACGGATGTTTCAAAACATAATATTGAATAATTCAAATTTTTTCTCCCCTTGGGGGTTGGGTTAGAATTGCACCTCCCCATATCATCCCATGGGTGTCGTAAAAGACGACTAAGGGAAAAATACTGGAAGGTGGGCAGCAGCGCCTTCTAAAGAACTGCCATCTATCACTGCGATCCCTAAGCCGCCTGCCAAGCGTTAGGATTATGGCAAATACCTCCTTAATAGGGGAGGCTGTGTTCAGCAGTGGACGATCCAGCTGATACAGTACAGTACATTTTCCAGTGTTTCTTCCCTTTTATTAACCGACTTCAAAATAGGAGTAGTCTCTCAGTACGACTGTATTTTTTTTGTTTGTTACCTCAGAACTTTCGACTGACCCGATTTGGATGATTCTTTTTTTTATTTGAAAGCTGATGTTTCTCGTGGTTCTATTTAAATTTTATCAAAATCGGTCAAGCCGTTTTTGAGTTACATTCCAATAACTGACAAGTGTTTTCCATCTTGATGATATGTTTGTCATTGACAGTGAATGACAATTGATCCCCTAAGTAGCAAAATGAAAAAAAAAATACTTCAAAATGGAAACGACATCCACCCTCAAAAGTATGAAATAACTTGTCGAAGTCGGTACCATGCATGCGTACAACATTGTGATAATACTACTAATTGTGTACTTTTGAACTATCACGGTACCGACTTCAAGAAGTGAGTTCACATATTGAGGTATTTTTTTAAATGGCTGGATAGCGATATAAATATCTTTATTTTTCCTATCCTGCAAAGTAGGCTACCATCATCTAGAACTTTTGAGTAGAGCTTAAACAACTTAACATGGTTTTAATATTGTAAGGTTTGCAATAACGCCTGCTATGCGGATTACATTACAAAATCACAAATATACAATAAGAAAAATTTAAGTCATGTGCGGGATTCGAACCCGCGTCCCTCCAACCCTTGAGCCGGAGTATTCTCTAACCAATTGAGCTAACATGACATGACGTCATAACTCAAATCTTTCCTATCGTTCTTTAATCATCGTATTGGGATATACATGGTTATTGGTAAAATACTAACAACCTCGGTTGTTCAGATAGTAGTTCGGGTTGACTTCTGCTAGTCCTAACAAACATTTTGACATGTTTTTAATGTGTATTTGACTGAATAACTACGAGAACCACCTGATGTTAAAAGTGTCTTGTGCCTGTAATTTATTATTTCATATATTTTTATTACTTTGCTCGGTGTAAATATTCTAAGAGACGGCGTGGTCCAGTGTTGCCAAGGCGGGCGCTCTTGGCTCGGAGTGGGCAATGTCTTTTACTCGTCAATTTTTAAATACATTTCGAGATCCTTATTGGTCCTTAGTGCCATTCGAACTTGGCCGATTTTTATAATTTGTTGTTCTACGTTAGCTAACGGACCATTACTAGGTTTTACATTAGAACGAATTACTATGTTTACGTAAGAGCAAAAACAAAATACGTTATTATAATAGGTTTCTTGTATGGGGATCCCCTTTATTTTAGATTTTTTGTTCTTATTATTATTTATTAGGCAATCCGCTACACTAACACATATATATTTTTATACTTGATAGGATAGCCTTTGACCACTATCTCACCTGATGGTAAGTGATTATGTGGTCGTAGATGTTGTTCAGGCTAACCTAGAATTCATCATACATACTGTGACCGAAAATTTTAACCGTCCATTGGACGGAGAGACGGACCTTAGTAAGAGGTTTCCGTATTGTAGCACGGAATCCTAAAAGCCAGAAAAGCTATTTAAAAGAAATTATTTTTGCAATGTCTTCCCAGCCGAAGCATAAAGAGCAATTGAAGAACACCAACTAAGTATACCTAGGTACGTGTCCTACTTTATACAGTCAGTGCGGGCTTTATCCAAGAATGTTCCTTTGGCTATAAACACATTTATTTAAGCCCTCACGACCTCCCTTTGAGCTTTACTCGAAAAGCTATTCCAAGGTTTAACGGTGCCCATTCACATAGCATTATTATTGTGTTGTTATTGGAAAGGAACAGTGGGATTATTATTATTATTAAAATTTAATTAATAAATGGGTTTCTATGTTTTAATTAATTATAATTAAAGTATAAAGCTGGTAATTTAGAACCGTAGAAGTTTTTTAATGTATATCTACTTATTGTACACAATTAGATACATAGCTATCTGGTTTTAATTATGCATTCAGTTTATTAGTCAGTATTAAGTTTTTTATAGTTGGTAGTTTCGTACGTACTTACCTACTAGACAAAAAATAAATCTATGTATTTTATGCGTAAGGTTTACTTTGGGTAAGAGTGACGCAAAAGATTTTTCTGATCACAGAGTAAGACGAGGGTGCTGTATAAGTCAGAATATCTTCCCCCTTTAAGATATAGTTATTAATATTCAAGTAGAAAACCTGTCGCCAGGCACCTAACAGTGTGTTCCAGCAGCTGTCCTTAAGAGCCAGTAATTCTTTGTTAAGACCCTGACAAGTGTAATAGTTTTACTTGAAGAGATTTTTAGGAAAAAGTGTTTAAACTAAACACTTTTTCCTAAAAATCTCTTCAAGCTGTAGCTGTAGCTTAGCTGTAAGAAAATTTTATGTTAATATTGATCACATAATTTGAGCACGTCCATGGTTCGAATCCCGCTGCGGGCTTGAGCTTCACGGCATGGTGGAAAAGCATTTTGCTGATGCGCGCCTGGCTAGCGACCACCCTCAAGTAGAAAAACTGTCACCAAGCACCTAACGGTGTGTTCCGGCAGCTGTCCTTGAGAGCCAGTAATTCTAGGTTAAGCCTGTTAACACCTTCGAACACATCGTCACTTACCATCAGGTGTGATTGTGGCCAAAGGCTTACCTATCTGCAATAAAAAAAAACAAGGTCAAGAAAAGTCAGAAACACGTTTACATAAAATTTTCTCAATTGAATTAAATGGCGAAGTTGACTCTAATTTACGCTTGTAACGTAAATATCTTAATTATTTACGTATGATTTAAATATACGAATGTGTATGAAAATATATGAATAAAATAGCAAAACCTTATCAAGCGGGACAAGAATAGTTACATTTTCGATTTACTTTACTAGTTTTGTGTTATTAAGCTTACTTTCGGATTTTACCTAAACTGATCCCGATTTCACCATCGCGGCCTCTCTTTCACTCCTACGCATTCATATAGTGACAAAATTTCCCGAATTTGACAGCGTCTGAAGGGAATTCTCTGATTAAGGCCACTATAAAGGTGAATATTTCTGCAGAGGACCATTATTTAGATTTAGAAAAATTATATATTATGTACGGACTTTTTGGCAACAAATCCGAGCTGAAGGTTTTTTTTAATTGCTCGATATATACATTTCGGACAAAAAAAGATCGTAACCGCCACGTGCAGCTCGCATTGAGATTGAACTTTACTTGATTCATTTTTTATTTTTCGTTACAAGCTCCTAATTGATCTGAAAAACACCCTCAACACTTACAACTCGACGCGACATACTATAAAAGCATTAGACAACAAGTCATTACAGACTCACAGGCAGTGCAAATGCTCCAGCCCACCAAGCCAAGGTGCCAAGGCTGCTGGTCTGGCAGCATTGCCCCGTTGAATTGTAATGCTTATTCGTTGAGTATATATATGTTATTTATATTTTTTATATCAAGAGTTACACACATATTGTGGTTCTATGTAGGATACATTTTATCTCAATAAAATATTATTTTTCGAAGAAAACCATGAAAAGTGAAAGTAGTAAAAAACTCATTGTAGATGTACCTACTACTTTCAATTGAAATAATCAGGTACAAGAATAATCCGATATTTTACATTATTGTAAATTCATAATTCTCTATTAGGTATGTAGTTTTCACATTAAAGCCTGCTGATCAAATAAGCTAACAACATTACTACGACAGAAATGACATAATTGGGTAACTATTTACAGAATCACACATAATATACAATCTCACAAAGAAATAAAAAAAGAACATTGCAGTTTCTTCTGATAATCCTACAATTCTGATTGAAGGCTTGCTTGTTGCGTCAATTTATATGAATAAGGATTGTATTTCCGTCCTCCAGACCTATTTAAAAATATCCCTTTGTTAACGGTTGTCTAGAAGAGATCGCTTTCAGCAATAAGACTGCCCATTGCCATATAAACTCTGAGTTATTATGTTATAAGTTAAAAGTTAAATTTTTAATGTGTCAATAAAGTGTTATCTATCTATCTAAATTATAATCTTAACCTTGAAATTAGTTATCTACATGTAGGTATACCTAATACAAACATACATATTATAGGTACGTACCTATATTACTGTACTACTGCAGTAGTAGCTTCAATATTATCATTATCATAGGTAATCTAGGTTATAAGCAAGACATATAGTATAAGTAAAATATATAGAAACTAGATATGTAATTATACTATAAGTATCTAAGTAGCGAGCGAACCTAGTGAAGAAACCGTCTGCTCTGTCCGTAATGTAATGACCAGCCGACGTTATATTGTAGTGTTTGCAGCAGGCGACGACCTTGTGCGCACAAACACAAACTTAATAACCTAAAAATAGGACGCCAGTGCCGCGTTCACGTGTTCTTAACTTCTCATTGCCTTTTTGTGCCACAACGCTCTCCTTTATTAATCAGCATTTGGTAAGTTTTTGTTACTATTTCTTTACAATTGGCACTGAAACGAAGACATTCGTACTACACTTTACTCGTTCATCTTATAATGTGGTTAGTGTTCTCAAGAGTTCTGTACGGTAATGAAGTTATTTTATACGGTATATTACGCAGTTTGTGGTACGAAATACCGCTATGGGTAACAGGTCGGCCGCGTTTTGTCTGGTCGGACTTATTTTGAAGGTTAGATAAGGACAAAACACTCTAAACTAAAGGTTACTGTCCTGCCCGCACACCAATCTGAAGTTAGTGTAGCATTGATAACAAAACAAGTTCGAAACTTGTTTACCTATCTACTTCATAGCGATGCTAAATGAAGTAAATGAATGAAACTGATTTTATTTTATTAATCTTCAAAAAATGGATGAGGTTCTCAAATCGAATGTATTTTTTTGGTTGTGTATCTTAGTTATATCGTTAGTTTTTAATGGGTGTAACTACCTGAATGCTGGTGCTTGTAATGTGGTCCCATTTAAATTTGAGTGATAACTGACGTGTAGTATTTGAGTAATCCCTAATAATTGGCTTCGACTGACATTGATCATGTTTCACTTACAAAATTTATTTATAATTGATCATGTTCTCATTTCCGATTGCCAATGTAAAATTAACAAAAAAAATGTATCCTGCGATGGCTTGGTTTATTTACTTTGCTTAGAATATTTTCAGTTAGAAGTCGGTTTTATTTTGTAAACATATTGTTACCTACGTTATATAGGTACTTTTGTTGACTGTTAATTAACATTAAGGTTGATAATATCTCGATGTATAAAATGTGGTAGATCGTGATATTCATTAGGTATTCACACAGTGCAGTGTTAGAACTATGTAAAATAATAAGTCATCATCTTAATCTTATCCCACTCATGTGGGGTATGTTACATGTATCGGTAACACAAATGACACATTAAATATTTCATATTTTCCTTTCTCCTGCACGAAGAGGACAGTTTTAGTGTTTAAAAACCGAAACGAGCGTGAGGTTAAAACGGAAGGCGCGAACAAAACTGTTAGGTGGCTGTACCTACCTAACCTGCAGAACTGTAGCAACTTTATTTGTAAATTTTAATGAAGTAGAATCTAACATTTATATTTGAATATATCCTATATGTTTGAAAATTATTGTTTTACTATGCTTTTAGTGAGAAAAACATTTGGTATGTCAAAGTAAACATTATATTTTCTGAAACAGTAAATGGTTACTGACTTTTTTCTCATTGGTGGTGTTGAAAACTTGTTATGATTTTTTTCAAACGAGTCCATTTTTTCTATATTCATTATAAGAATCAAAATCTTGATAAATTCGCTAGTTATAGGGATCGGCAGTTGCACCCCAACAATTACTTTGCTCACTTGCACAAATGACTAATTAATTAGCAACATACAGACATAATTGTAAAACCGAAGTCAAACTTCAGTTTTATGGCCAGCCTTCTTCCTGACGCCAAGGGTTCCTTCGAATGTTCCTTTAATAGAATACGTTACTTTTCAAATAATGAGGGCGTTGCATCGGTTTGAGTGGCGGCATGCTGCTTATTAGGTGCATTTTCCCTTAGTCACGATACACGAAATTAATTAGGAGTATAAGGAACACCTTATTGTCAAAGACCGTATAGTCACGTTTATTATTTCATGGCTCATACATATCTACCATGTTTTTTATTATAAAATAAAAACGTTATCATGACGCGCGTATATTTATGACAGGGTTTGCAAATATGTCCCAAAATCCACATTTCTGCATTTGTTTTTTTAATTTGGTTTGAGCCTGTACCCATCTACGGACACAATACCATAACCATGGAAAAAAATTATAAAACAAATACTCACCTTTGTAAAAAGATCACAGGACACAGTGTGAAACACCTTGCCGTAGATGCAAATGTCCTTGCCGTTGTCCAAATCCTTCCAGTGCCAGTACTCGCCGATATCATTCTTCGGTATCTTTCCTCTTGTTACCAACCTGCCTTGCCACAAGCCGGAGTTCTGTAAACAATAACATTACCACATCACTAAAACTTTTTATGAAGATTAGGCGAGAGCAAGAAAAGTAATTTCTTATTGTTTTTGTATTATTCGCCAACACTACAACAAGAACAATTATTAAATGTATGCAGTATGGATCTTGGATATCCACACTGAATGACATAATTGACTTAATTGTTCTCCTAAAAGAAGTCATCAAGGTTAAAGTTGAACGCACACCTAGACGCGCCACAGTAGCATCACGCGCCGGGCCTCTACTACAACTCAACGAAGTTTCGTTTTTCGTGTTTCGAGCGAGACTTAACACAACGAAAATTGAATTTGCGGTAAAAAAAATACGAAGTTCGTTTTTTGATATAGTCTATGGTCGGACCGCATCGTTCGTCACAAATCTAACCCTGCTATGGAATCTCCATACTACTCATAGAACGCTATTATGCCTCAATCAGTTTTAAGTCTTATTACGCAGAAATTAAAAAACATTTTCACATGGTTTTCATTTTAGTCTGAGAGTCCTAGTTATGGATCAGCGAGAGGTGTCTCCACTGTTCTTAAAAATATAGGTTAGATATTTAGAATTTACATTAATAACTTTGTTCTCCATAGTTATTTATATCCTCGTTACTATTTGTGTTATTTCTTCATATTTAGAACTTGACTGACGCTAATAAGCAAACGAATAAATTATAATTTCATATTTGGAAAATGTACAAACCATACGAATCCGATAAAAAATATGATATTCAGAATCTACACAGGCAAATGCTTGCAAGTCTATGCTACGAATGAAGTTAAACAAAAGTAAGCTAATACGTGTTTTGCGGATACCTTAATGGAGAAAAGGAGCCAAGGCAACGAAAACGTTCAGAAATTGTAGTTCATAGCGGATAGTTTTATTTTTATTAATACCTTAATGCCTAGTCTGTGGTCTTTGACCACACTCTCACTTGATGGTAAGTAATGATGCAGTAGAATATTTTGTGTAGGCCAACCTAGAACCTAGAATTACCTACTGGCTCTCTAGCTGCCGAAAAATACCTTTAGGTGCTTAGATTTATGCTTAAAAATGGTTGATATCAGACTGACGGTGTTCTCAAAATACCTCACCTACCACACAAAACTACTTTCTCACAAGCTATTTTCTCGGGTTATTCCACGAATAAAATAAAAGTTTTTATTGCTCAAAAAAAGTATTAGAGCTATAGCAAACCTCAAACCCACAAATAGTTGCAAAACATATTTTAGATCTATGAACATTTTGACACTGACATGCATTTATCTATATGAAACAGCAATTTTTGTACATATGATCCCCAACTATTTTTATTTAGTGATGCATGCCAGTTCAATTTGCGACACAAAACAATGATTTGTTTAAGAGCTAGGGACACCACTCTTATGAGTAAAAGTATATTCTGTATGACTCCCAAAATATTCAACATATTACCAGAATGTAAATATAATATATAAAACTATAATATAGGTATCTAACTTCAAAATTAAGAAACGTTCTCTTCTCATTGATAATAATATTAATAATACTACGCCGTTACAGATTGTTTAAATGATAAAAATATTTTTATTTTTAATTGACATAAATGTGTTAGGTAAATTGTTTACTATTTTTAAAATATAATCATAATGCGACATATTGTTATCAATTATTTGTATTCCAATATCACTCGAAAATTTTGAAACATTTACATTGATTAAATAAGTATCTTTTTTGTACACATTTTCAAGGAATAAATTTATTTGATTGGATTTGATTTGACTGCTAATTATAATTATATTGTGGTTACTTTTCAAAAGACTTTTCATATACTTAGTAGAAAGTTTTGTCTATTTTCTACACCTAATTAAATAGTTTGCAAACCTTTTGAAGTAAATCTTAATGTAACAAACAACCTTTTAAAGAAATCCATTTTATGTGCACTATTCAGTCTTTGTAGCACGTAGGTAATTACGCGAAGAATGGGAAGTAAGACGTTTAAATAAAGCTTTTAGCTCTAACTACAAACTTAAAAGCACTACTCTATTCTATTGTGAATACAAGTAGGCACACATAAAGCTGGGCTTCGAAATATCTTACTGATTTTTCTTAAACTTCATAAGCTTCTTCGCACTGAATTTGAATATGAATTTGAACGGTGAATTTTGGTGTGCACATTGGTGAGTCTAATATCTATGCATACCAGAATGCCAGTTTTTCGATTTATTATGTCCCTAAATGTCAAAATAACAAGTCCCGTACCAAACGATTTTTCGAATTATTTTTGAAAATACTTAATTTTACGGAAATTTGGCAAACCATAAGCATAGATATTAGGCTCAAGGATATAGTTTCATCGAGTTTGAACACTTCGTATTAAAAGTATGACGAAATTACGTTTGTATGGAAAGCGCTCCGTGAACTCTCTTCTAAATAGATAAAAAAAAACGAACGTGCTGCTGTTGTTGCTGTTTAACATTATTTTTGGAACTCCTCAACAATGAATTTTCACATGTAACTTACGCCAAAGTGTTACCAAATATATCCTACAAATGTTTTTACCTGAACATTTCAAAATCGAACAATCTTATTCATGGGAAAAATATAATTTCCTCTTATTTTAATGAGTTGAAATTTTAACCCGTGACGGGATTCGGACTCAAGTCCCCATCGCGCGACGGCAATAGCTAATTTCATTAGGCCATCACTTCATTAAATGATCCTAGCATTGGGTTTGCTCTTTTTATACTAGGTACCTAATTAAAACGAGCCAGTTTTACTAAAACAAAATTTTAATTATTTGGAATTTTTGTTCGGCCTAGGCGAGCCGCTATAGTTACTTATATTTAGGAGTATAGTTCAATAATAACAAATATTTTTTAAATATTTTAAGAAAACATCAAATTAATCTGTTTATAAAACACTTAAAAATAGAAAAATTTATCTAGTGACAATTCCACCTAATTTTCCTGCTAAGCCGACGTGACGTCACAAACGCCACGCAGCCAAACCGGAAGAATTTTCGACGCGTTTCGCTTCTACACGACGTATCTGCAGGAGGTCTTGACTCTACGAGCGCACGATCAAGAATCGAGTATAGTTCAGTTGAGTAGAGTTCAGTTCAAATAATATTTGTATAAATAATACATGTTTCATAAACTTCATGGCCTTAAATAAACCGAGCACCGTTCAAAATCAAGTACTTACATTAGTAAAGATACTCGTATAAGTCACTCGGTATTAAGGATCATCCTATACTAACTCATAATTCACCCCAGTCCCGCAGCGCGGCGCAGACAATGCGCTTCCCTGAGTTGTCGGCAGCTCGCATTCATATGGTACCGAGACAAATGCGACCTCATTTGCCTTCTCTGACTTAAATATTATGCTAACCATATCGAGCCTATTTTCAATAATACTGACATACTCGTATAGAGTAATCATTTCAACTTTTGAAATTGTCTCTCTCGTATTCATGATACATGCTAAAATTACAGGATATGTTTTCTTCTTTATTCTTTATTCATCGCCTTTTAAACCTTTTCTAAAAAAGGTTCACAAATCAACGTTTAGGGGAAGAGTGGGTATAAATTAGGTAAGGTTTCCGCGGTTGTCAAAAACTTCCGATAGCCTGAGACGCTATTGTTAAAGCCCCTTACTTTTGCCTCGTAGCCTTCATATAGATTGGTATGAACACGATTTCAACTTTTTGATAGATATTTTCTTCGACCATTTATTTTCTTCTCCAGCATGCCTAGCATGAACTGGAGATATATTTTTATCCCCTGGAACTTGGATAAAATTGTTTCGCTATGTCATAAGAAAAGTAGAAGTTAATTTCTTTCAAGACGTATAAATTACTAATTGAGTAATATAGAGTCGCAAGCGTATTTACGTATATATTAAAATTTACGAGTATTTTAAAATTATATAATATAGGGAAAGGATTCATCGACCGTAGATTCATAGGAAAGCCCAGGTCCAAGAGTAGAAAAAAAATCAGGCATTAGACTATTTCATCCTCCCCCTCGAGAGATATGTCTCCAGTCCGTGGTAGGTGCGCTAGTTGGGTTTAGGCCCAAGCCACATATGAGCTGGTGCCAGCGCCAGCTCATATGTGGTTTGCGTCTTATTGGTGGCATTAATATTCTCTTCTGCTACTTCCAAAAATATCCTTTATACCTAATTAGCTTCATCGCTAACTTGTATAGAATCTCCTTTACGCTTGATTTCTTCCTTACGCTTTTGCAATACTAAGCTAATACCTGAATTGTTATAAAATTTCTAGATATTTATAACAATTACGTTTCGAAAAGTTCCATGTTATTCGCTAAATGTCCGGGGTCGCCAAAATTGCTAACCTCGACGAAAGTATGAAAACGATGAATAAATTATACCATCAAAACGTAATTGAATTGAAATTAACGTAATTGAACGGCATCGTGAGGAAAGAATCGTAGGTATTTACCTACGATTCTTTCCTCACGCTGCCCTTGTAGAAGCTATGAACAATGCGTAGTTAAAAAAAAACCTGCATCGTGAGAATCGTTGGCTAGTCACGTCACTACTAACTAACACTAGGGGCTTGTTTCAGAATGTTCGAGTAAGTTCCGGTTATACTACCCACAACATAAAATAACTGAATGATAAAAATTACAGTTATAATGCAGCAATGGTTAGGCTAAATCGATGACTGTGAAACGCAAAGATAGTGTTATACTTATTAAATATGTTCTGGGTATTATAACAGGATCTTACTCGAACATTCTGAAACAGGCCCTAACACTAACTAAATTAAATCTTTTACACTGTTTGCCCTACATTTAGATGTAGGTATTCATTTATTTTGCATGTGTGTGTATAACACCTAGAATTTTAAGTGTCCCGGGCTACCAGCTGTCCGCGTAGATCCATCTTTGCCCTATTTTTTTATCATTACATTGAGTTGCTTCAAATTTAGCTAGCAAAATAAAGTTTTGTAAATATTGGTTGCTACTAGCTCGTAGCTTGCCAGTTCCGCAAGCCGTCGCTGACAATACGTTGCACTTCGCTATAGGCGACTCGTATTCAGACGGAGAAAAACGCGAGCTCATTTGCGAGCTCTTAGTTAAGCCTCTTAGCATTTGCTAGTGCCTGTTTTGAAGGAAACTCAGAATAGTGGTGCACTTATGGAATCAGATTCAGACTTTCGCAAATTAAGTATTCCCTTACGTATTCATGACATTAATCTCTATAATTAAACGCAGTATTATCTCTGCATAGGTCGCCTTAAGGCCATCGTTTTTGTATAGGTAATAAAAAAAAATTAGTTGGTACACAGATAATGAATAGATTCAGGCGTTACTTTGCGGAAATCCATTTTTAATAATAACAAATACTTACATTTAAAATATTTTAAGAAAACATCAAAGTAATATTTTAATAAAACACTTAAAAAATAAAAAAATATATCTAGTGACAATTCCGCTCAATTTTCCTGCTAAGCCGACGCGACGTCACAAACGCCACGCAGCCAAACCGGAAGAATTTTTCGACGCGTTTCGCTTCTACACGAAGCATCCTCAGGAGGTCTTGACTCTTCGAGCGCACGGTCGAGAATGAGCGGCCGGCGGCTCGGCACGCCTTTATATAGACGGGCTGAGTCCGCACGCCTTTGTCTAGACTCGAGCGTGAGTCATCGCTCTTTGTTGTAGCTAACAATTGGTGAGTAATACGTTTTTAAAGTGACAATGACATCATAATGGCCATAAATTGATAACAAAAAATAATTTTGAATTGTTTATATTATGTAATGTGTTTTAGAATATGAAAAATATCGTAAAAAATATAACAAAATTACTTCCTAAAATAAATACATATTTTACTATTTTGTAGTGGCAAATTATCACTAAAAATACGCAACAGTGGTGATGAAACCAATTGCGTCTGTTCATTCAACAGTGCAACGCCTGTACTATGTTTTAATATTTCTAACTGTTCCAATACACACAATCGAAATCCCTTATCACAACAATGTACAATCTTAAAGGTATTACTATCAAGGAGTTGATGACTGCTTTCAATTAAATGTTTTGCAAAGTGAGACTGTTCGGGATGGTCGTTCCTATACGCGGATTTGTGTTCTTTATATCTAATATCAAAATTACGGCCGGTTTGACCAATATAAACACTGTTACATTCGTCACAAGTAAGTTTGTAAACACCGGATTTTTTATTGTTTTCTAAACGATCTTTTCCGTTACATAAATGGCGTAAATTTTGGTTTGTTCGAAAAGCTACATGGACGTTATTTTTCTTAAATATATTGGAAATTTTTTGAGAGATTGGACCCATATAAGTAATGCTACCTACGTACTTGATATTTCTATCAGTAGGGCAAAAATATAGGAGTGACATAGCTCTATTACGTTGTTTATTTGCTATTTCCAACGGCTACAATAAACAATTAGTTGATCGATTAATTCATAATAAACAACGTAATATGTCACTCCTATATTCTTGCCCTACTGATAGAAATATCAAGTACGTAGGTAGCATTACTTATATGGGTCCAATCTCTCAAAAAATTTCCAATATATTTAAGAAAAATAACGTCCATGTAGCTTTTCGAACAAACCAAAATTTACGCCATTTATGTAACGGAAAAGATCGTTTAGAAAACAATAAAAAATCCGGTGTTTACAAACTTACTTGTGACGAATGTAACAGTGTTTATATTGGTCAAACCGGCCGTAATTTTGATATTAGATATAAAGAACACAAATCCGCGTATAGGAACGACCATCCCGAACAGTCTCACTTTGCAAAACATTTAATTGAAAGCAGTCATCAACTCCTTGATAGTAATACCTTTAAGATTGTACATTGTTGTGATAAGGGATTTCGATTGTGTGTATTGGAACAGTTAGAAATATTAAAACATAGTACAGGCGTTGCACTGTTGAATGAACAGACGCAATTGGTTTCATCACCACTGTTGCGTATTTTTAGTGATAATTTGCCACTACAAAATAGTTAAATATGTATTTATTTTAGGAAGTAATTTTGTTATATTTTTTACGATATTTTTCATATTCTAAAACACATTACATAATATAAACAATTCAAAATTATTTTTTGTTATCAATTTATGGCCATTGTGATGTCATTGTCACTTTAAAAACGTATTACTCACCAATTGTTAGCTACAACAAAGAGCGATGACTCACGCTCGAGTCTAGACAAAGGCGTGCGGACTCAGCCCGTCTATATAAAGGCGTGCCGAGCCGCCAGCCGCTCATTCTCGATCGTGCGCTCGAAGAGTCAAGACCTCCCGAGGATGCTTCGTGTAGAATCGAAACGCGTCGAAAAATTCTTCCGGTTTGGCTGCGTGGCGTTTGTGACGTCGCGTCGGCTTAGCAGGAAAATTGAGCGGAATTGTCACTAGATATATTTTTTTATTTTTTAAGTGTTTTATTAAAATATTACTTTGATGTTTTCTTAAAATATTTTAAAAGTATTTGTTATTATTAGTTGGTACACCTTTTTGTGAACGAATTCGTCCGGGGAAGTACTGCTACCATAATTATTTCTACCGCCAAGCAAGTAATGTTCGCAATAACATTCCGGCATGAAGGGAAATTACAAAGGGGTGCCGGTGAAATTACAGGCACATGAGAATTAACTTTGTCACAGGGTGATGGGGGCAGTACAGTTTTACACTTGTGACGAAATGCATAATGGGCATAGTCTACCGGTTCCCGCCAGGTTAGCCTCGTGCTTGTTCCGTAACAATATACCCTAAAAATATTATTTTATTCTTCGTATATTATGTCATCGCACCTAGATAGCTCGTAACTCATCGGTTCTGCAGCTCATTCCAGCAATGGCTTGGGCAAATATTGATCGAGCTAGATTTGCTCGATTCTTCTGGAACATCCTTTAAAGTGAATGTTAAAATATGAGTTTGATAGCGATGTTTTTATATGGTAAAATATTTTCTGCATATTGGAAATCGGGCTGATGTGTATATATGTGATACGTAGTAATCACTTATTTTTGGCTTAGCTTGTACAAAATTTATTATATATTGTAAAATCTGTAACATTAAAATTTGACAGCTAGTTAATATTTGGCCGATTCAAAAGATAGTACTTAATTTTTTTCAAATTAAGCTCAATTGGAGTGCTGGAACGGCGTGTATCCGCAGTTAGATAAAAAATTGCCTTAACCAAAGGAATGCTGGGACGTACCCCTGAAATACGGCGCAAACAATGTGCTGCACTGTCTGTGAAACGTATTCATATATACGAGAACAAATGCGAGCTCATTTGGCAGTTGCCAACCAAACTATTTCCAAGCGAGCCTACATTTTCCGGGTTCACCTGACAAACAACAAACACATGTCGTATCTAAAAACAAAATGTAGTATAAACCAACCAAAACGCCAACGGTGAGCCAGGCCACGCTTTTTTTAGGATTTCGCATTGCAACCGTCCAAGTTTTTTTTTAATTGGTTTTGATCACAGCCTTGAAACAACACTATAGAAATCTGCGTTTACAGTAATTGTGGGTTGAATAGAGAATATGGTAGGATATAAACCCAAAATTCAGATTCCTAACTATTTGAGTATTTGAGATAGCTTCTATAACAATAGGAGCGGAATCACCGTTCAAATATGTTTACAAGTTCTTTATTATTTCTGCTCTTAAAGCTTCCAGCAAGCATTAATTTATAGGTGGATTTAGAGAGCATTATCTATACAGGTCTAATAAAAGGAAGCCAGATCGATGGCAGTTCAGCGATATATATACATATTTATTTTAATCCTGCGATCGAGAACTTTGTTCAGATGCTATGGCGATTACAGGTTTATTTTGCCACAGCTTCTGAATAAAGTTCAATAAGTTAATTTCTTTTCAGAAATTTCATATAATTCTTGATTCTTGATTTTATATAGACCTTGACTAAGCTAGGCAAAGGTTTATCTGTTCAGTAAATTTTTATATCATATGACTATATAAATTGGTTAGTCTGTATAAGAGTTAAGCAGAGGTTGAGGTGAGGTTTTGTGTGTGGAACAATGGCTCGTTAAATTATAATTTAATAAACAAGGTACGTGAAAATAATATAAAAGTTCCAAATTCCAACTACATTCCACATGTTATGCCAAACTAAATGCTATTATCGCGTATTGCGATTCTAATCCTATGTAGATATCAGGTAACATACAAAAAGAGTTTATTAATAAATCTAACTTTCTTCTGAGAATCTATTTTTGGAAGTATGTACTTGGTTTAAAATACAACAATAACAACTCGTTTTACTTCTACGTTGATGACTTCTTGATCCATAAAGTGTCTTGACGACTTCATTTTAATATCCGTATTGAAAGCAAACTTTCATATTAAATGTAGCCTGTCTTACTGCCTGCAATGTAGATCTTAATAAATGATAAAAAGCTTTTTCTATCAATTGATGTTATATAGTAGTTGGAGGTTATGAAAGGAATTTATGCTACAAAAGCCCTACTAAAAATAAATAAAAAACGGGTATTTTGATGAAAAAAAAAAATTTATTTAGTTGAAATAAAAAGAACTAAACAATTGCGAGTTGAATTCGGACACCGAAGGTTCCAAAACAATTCATAATGTACCAAAAAGCAGTTATTGTTTTATTATTTCGAAGCAATGATGGCCGAGCCGTAATAGCTATTGACTGCCGTGCCGCAGGTACCTGGTTCGATCCCCACCGCCAGCTTGAGCTTCACCGCATGGTGTAAGTGTATTTTGCGATTGCCCGCCTGGCTAGCTACCATCCTCAAGTAGAAAATCTGTCGCCAAGTACCTAACGGTGTGTTCCGGCAGCAGTCCTTGAAAGCCAGTGAAATTACAGGCACATGAGATTTCACAACTGTGCCTTAAGGTTTATTTTCATTATTATTTTCTGTTTGATAATTCACCATACTATATAATTATCGTAATAACTATTGTATGAAATTTCAACCAGCTGCCTACTACGGGATTTAGGGATACAGCTCTTGTCCGGGCTGACGTAAAGTGAAAAAAAAACTTAAAAAAACACACGTTTCATTACTTTCCAAGCTATTCATACCGAATATTTAAACGAACAATTACATTTTTATTTGACTCGTTACTTGAGACCTTATGAAGTATATAACGCACTTTGTCTCCATGGAAACAAAAAAAAGATAAATAGAGGCAGAGTAAGCGGCGAAGTGCCGCAGGCGTCAGGCCCGCGCAGTGAAGTACGGACAGAAAGAGCGAATATTTTCTTTTTCCGTAAGTGGTACGTAATATATACATTTTAATCTATTTTTTAAGTTGCTAAGTGATAATGTGCTGGAAGAAGAACTTTTATCATATAAAAAAAAATAGAACAACAGATACTTAATTTTTTGCGCTAAGGCCAATTTAGTTGCACGTAACCATTACGAAATTGATAATTGCGCTTTCATTTTGCCTTATTTTGAATCGAGTTTTCAACATAAGATTCTGCGATTTGGATTACGTGTTGGATTGCCACCCAGCCAGGTCAATAAATTGGCTCCTAAAGTAGCCTGTAATGTAACTGAATTTATTCTTAAACTGTGCCCAGTGTAAGAGTCACCATCTGGTAATCCTAAAAACTTCCGATTTCTTTTGGCATGGCACCAAATTTGTGCACATCAATAGGCTTGTAGGTTGAAGCGTACTTTTTCCATTTTTTGTGGTAATTAAGGGTAATGTTTTTGCATTTATTAACTTTATTAGTACTTCGTATTTATTTATTTTTTCATGAAACAGACGGTTAATAGTAATTGATCGTAGAAAGCCAAAATTCGGCATTACATCCTGACCTGAACACACTAGAAATATGTGTGTGGATGTAGTCAGTAATAAAATAGAAGTATAGATATATAGTTAGTTCAACTGATGACCAGGTTTGCCAGGTACTAGCTAAGCTTCTTTAAAAAACTTTTCAACGTCATTCGGTGCCTGTATCTGGGACTTCCGACCAACATAATTGTCTGAGCGTCTCTTTAAACGTATAGTGGGACTTGAATATGGTTTGATGTCTACTAGGGATGTGTAAACCATTTTTGTTCTTTATAGTGCTTTTTAACATGGGATAGAAACACCAAAGTGTGCTAGGCTTATATTAGTTTGCCAGGTCATAAAAGCAAGCGAAAACTAATTTTCAGAAAACATCTTGTTGGCAACATTGCTGATTTTTCAAAGGAGGTTACGAGTGTTGCCTTTGGTGGGCGAGTTGCAAACTACCAGCGCCACCTGGCGGCCTATGCGGACAACTCAAGAAGACGTTTTGGAGGGTATTCAGTAACGGTGTTAGATACTAATGCGACGAGCGGAGCGACACATTTTCGTATCGAAACCTTAAGACGGCACCAACCTTGAGTTTGTAATTAACTGTTATCAAATATATAAGTAACACGATCAATGTCCTTATTGTTAATAATCTGTGCATTTTTGCTGTTTTTCGACTATACGAAATTTCGTAGGTACTAAGTATTTGTCCTTTGATTTTGGCACCAGGCATTTTGGCATTTTGGCCACTTGCATTTTGCACCTCAGTAGGTACATATGCGCGTACAGATGACTCTGATGAACACATCGCACAGCTTTAATTATAATTAATTAAATAATTTATTCATAATCAATTTGTTAAATAGTACTAGGTTCAACACGTCTACTATTATAATATATTATTATACTTTAATAACAATAATGATCGCTGAAATAAGAAACTTCAATTCATTAGGTAAAAACTCTTAGGTTTGATAATGAATAGATTCAGGCGTTACTTTGCGGAAATCCATATTTAATAACAACAAATATTTTTTTAAAATATTTTACGAAAACATCAAATTAATATTTTAATAAAACACTTAAAAAATATAAAAATATATCTAGTGACAACTCCGCCCAATTTTTAATCGAGAATTCTCGATCGTGCGCTCGAAGAGTCAAGACCTCCTGAGGATGCTTCGTGTAGAAACGAAACGCGTCGAAAATTCTTCCGGTTTGGCTGCGTGGCGTTTGTGACGTCACGACGGCTTAGCAGGAAAACTGGGCGGAATTGTCACTAAATATATTTTTTAAGTGTTTTATTTAAATATTAATTTGATGTTTTCGTAAAATATTTGTTATTATTCTTGGGTTTGATTTTATGAGGAACACGAATGAAACACATCTCCATGGTGACTAGTGCGGTAAACTAGAAAAAGAATACACGCGTGCGTGTATATACTACTAATAGACTACAATAAAGTACAATATGACACAAAAATCGGTACAGTAAAAAGCGCTTTATGAGCGTGTTAAAAACATACTGGGTAAAATTATGATTTTAAAAAATCATCGATTTTATGCGGATATTGGTACTAGGATATAAATAAAAAATATAATTATATGCAACATTGCATATTGTCAAAAAAAATTATAGATTTTTTCCCCTGTTTTAATTTTTACTTCTAATGTTATCAGGTAGATAATAAAAAAAATAATAGGCATGTAAAAAGCACTTTCCAAAATAATGCCGATTAATATTTTGGGACAGAAAGATCGTCCTTCTTCCAGATTTGTAATAGTACTGACTTTTCGCAATAAAACAACGTTCAAAAAAGTACAATGCACACAAAGTCCCGATATTCTATTGTATAAAATATGGGCGGCAGTTCTCATCCATTCTGTTTCCTATGTTTGCTCTGATGCACTTTTTTTTAAGTTTCTGTTAAGATTTAATTGGCCTATATTAGACGATATACAATGATAATTTGGAGATTAAGACTTAAATACGGCGTACTTGTATGAACATTTTTATAGTATCTTTAATAAATACAAAATAAATAATACAAAACAAATTTCATCAATATAAGGTTAAATTAATCCGCGAATAACTTTGTACTATAAGTAAACCACCAGTTCAAATGTAAGAAGATTTCAAATTTATTGGTTTCGTGTTTTGGAAATACAAAAACACATTTGGTTGACTTGCGTAATGTAGAGTACTACCCTTTGATTATTAATTATCTGAGGTATTATCATATCGGCTGTATCAATGCGGCCATTTTGTTTTAGTATTTGGAGATATAACGCCAAATTCACCTGTATATTTAAAAAAATGGATTTGTGTTTTGCCTTCATTACATCCAATGTCTGATGTCAAAATTCATAAAAGTCAATACCATGGTAAATTTTAAATAAAATAAAATCATTGGACGTCTTTGGTGACAAAGGTCTATCATATATTGTAGGTAACATAGAAAAATACATATATGTTACATAGAAAGTTATTCATGTATTAGTTATACCTTAGTTTAGTGCAATTGGCCCTAAGTCAGGCTCATACAATATTGAAACTATGAATTTTTATTCTAACGGTACATTTTCTTCCCTCGCAGTGATCCATCTTAAATTGTGTCCCAATCTGATTTGCTGCCGTCTCGCGTGCCAAGATGCTTACTAATTCATTATATTCCACGACATAAGGAGACGTTATTCCTTGAGTAATCAAGGACTTACACTGAAATAGTAAACAGTGATTACCTACTTTTTCGTCGTTTCGTCTAAGTGACTCATATTCTCTTCTGAAGTGGGATAACAGTTTAATACACTTAGGTAGGGGTCCAGATAAGTTCTCAAATGCTCACTCCTTTCAATTACGTATTATTATTTTGATTCCTTATTTGATGTATAGACTCGTAATCGTACAGAGTGTAAAGTTGGAACACAAATTCATTAACATAAACTTTAAAATAAGTATTCACTTGATTGCACGTCAATGTAAAATAATGATATTGGTATAAGTTTACCATTTCTATAAAAACTAGTATATTTCAAATGATTATTTTTACTTCTGTTAAAGGCTAGCCTTTGAAGACAATTTCAATAATGATGTGATCGAATGTCATACACGGCTTAGCTACGAACAGGAACTGGCTCCCAAGGACAGCTGCCGGAACACTTCGTAATTTGGTTAGCAATAGATTTTCTTTTGTCGGTATTAGCTAGCCAGGCTACGACTGAAATCTGAAATACCGATCCCATTATAAACTTTGTTTTAACCGTCACATTGAGGGAAAAATGGGACAAAAGCTGGTACTGCTGTTGAGGGCCTCAGCAGCAGCACCATTTTTAGCTCCCTTTTTTATTTGACTTTTAAAATAGGACAAAGTTCTCTGTTCAACGCGTACCTACTTATGTACACTTCCATTTTTTTATATGTTACCTGCAAGACTACAATATTTATTTTAAGCATTGTTTTATCAAAAACTAATGTTTTAATTTCTGTGTGACTTCGAAATAGTTGGTGGTTTTAATAGTTTTATTCCATTATATATCAAATTTGACGCATGAACCTCAGATTTTGTTATTTAACGACGTACTCGTATTTTGTTGTAAAGATGGCATGTCCGATGATATCCTACTTTTTGAATCCATAATTAGAGTTTAAATCGTAATGAGATTCGTCGTTTCTTTGTTTGAGATGAAACTTGGAGAATTAAAACATTTAAAAACAGTTTCATAAACTTTAAATTACCAAGTCTTTATGTTGAAAATACTTATTGTTCGAATGAATTTATTCAGTAAACATAAATTAAATGGCAAACGGCAACCACAACGATTACAAATTGGAAAAAAAGGTAAAGTGTCAGGTTTTATAATAGCAAAGACAAATACAAAGTCGTTCTTAGGTAACTGTGTGCGATTTTATAATTACAGTTTTTTCCTAAAGATATTAAAATTATCACAATAGGAAAATTCGAGCTGCATGTAAAAAAATATAATTGATAATGCGTCTTTTTTATATTTGCAAAAATATTATTACACTTTCGAACAACTTGAACATTTTGTGAACCCTTTTCCTGAAAAACTATCACACCAGTAGATTTGTGCTTTAACATAATAATATTACTTCATATCTAGATGTGTTATCTATTTTGTCAAAAAAATATAATGTTATAACCATTAAAATTAACATCAACAATGTTGTATTCATTGGATGGAAATTCTATCTATCTATCATAGAATGTTATTGTACTGCTAACGCCACCTGTTAGAAAACCAAAGAGTTCAACATAAACATCGGTGCAACAGAACTAAATTTAATACTCAAACACGTCGTAGTTAATCTACTTAATACTAGATGACACCACTAGAATCGGGTAGTAAAATAAACGCGAGCCCTTACAAAGCTCTGCTTTTTGCTAGTTATTAAATATGGGTGATTATTTTGTTACATAATATAAATGCTTGGAACATTTTGTTGAACGATCGATTTGGTAGTGTTTACGTGGTGCGAGAACATATAGACTCGTATTCGTGTTCAGTATGTTATTTAAGTCGAAGTCATAGTTTTAAAATGTATATGCCATGTACAGACTTTTTGACTTCTATTCCTCGATTATAAGATAAGGTGAGGTGATGATAGAAGGCAGTAAATTTCGGTTAGGTTATTATATGAGCTATTGAATTGTGACGTAAGAACAGACACCGGAATTTCATTAATAGGAATCCGTTTTTAACTTTGGTTACTGAACCCTTAAATTCTTTAAAACTTTTCAGTGATCGTGGTAGACTGGTTGAACTTAGATTTCCACAAAAGAGTCATTTGTTATCTATATAACACGCTTTTATTTGATTCACATGTATACCTATGCATGTGTGTGAAAAGAATACATGCATACATATAATAATCACCTTTATTCTCCGAGGGGGTAGGCAGAGGTGTGTAAACACCCACCTTTCGTCAATTGGGTTTTTGTCCCATGTAATAGAGGGCGAGCCTATTGTCATCAGTCTATCCTGAAACTGTGCCCGGTTAGCAAAACGTTGTAAGACAAGAACATATTGTATGAAACCCTGTCAGGGTGCTAAGATGGTATACAGCCCTGTAGTACGTCTAATACACACAAAACCCTACTCACATACACCTGAGCAGTGGTATGCTGCTCATTTGGCGCACTTTTCCTTAGACGACACTCACGGGAAGAAATGGGGAGGTGGCATTCTAACCCGGCGCCTCACGGGTGTGAAAAGAATCATAATTAAATCGATTTAACCCATTCTCATTGTTGTGGCAACATGAAATTTGACAAATGTTATATATAGCTCTGATGGCAATACAATATGGTGTCATCCGGTCTTCCGGACAGATATTTATATAGAACTGGAACTTTATAACCGTATAACGTATCCTTAGTGTGTTTGGGTTTGTCTGTCGATGTTTGTCTTGAGCGTGATGTATCAGACAAGCAATGAAACGTGTTTTATTACTTTTTCCAAGACTAATATTATTTGCAGTATGACGTATTGAATAGCCAAATTTCCTTTAATGAAACCTTAAGGAATTATATTATTTACCTTTAGAGTTTTTCTCCTAAATCCACTCCCAAAGAAAATTGTACAACGAATAAAAAGGTTGCTAGGAAATTACTCGTAGTACAGGTAAAAGTACGATGGGCTATATGGCGTGTTAGAACACCGTTCTGAGATGCTATTCGGCTTTATAAATGATACCCCTCAGTGCTATCGTGTGCACATAGCGATAATGTAATTCTATTACCACAGAACGCTTGCTAAGCTCATGCAATAGTAATGTTTACCTTGCCGCTTTCAACATATTTCCAAATCCAACGTAGTTTTGTGTAAACGGGACTATGTAACGCTAATACTATGGGCTTCTTCATACAAGCGTCAGTTTGAAGTCTTTTGTTCTATGGGCTAAGTAGACGGATGGGCATTGCACCAAAGACCAGTAACGTGCTGGCATTTTCAACGTCAGTAAAAGATGGCACCTTCAGTAATCCCCATAAAAGAAACATAATCAAGTTGATTACCTTGTTCTTGTTCTATTCAGCTGCCATGGAATATTATTATCATTGAGATATATATGACGGACATAGTATGCAGTGAAGTTAAGGCACGTGAAACATAGTAATTTCAACGTATTCAATGTCGCATGCCACGTAGTGCCATGCATAGACTGACGTATATATACGGACTTACATGTGTAAGCGAACCCATTTATTTGTACAATATTTTGTGAGTGGGGTTAACAGATGACATTCCTCATGCGGTTTGTAACTCTGATCAACAAATTATTGATCTTCAAAGTTATTTTATAAGGGACCCGGTACATATACATATAGCTGAGGTGCGCAGGTTTACCGTACAAGACGAAACATTTTAAGCTCTATAAATTTATAAATGTGTTATACGCTTAGCATGCGATAGGACATGAAATAATATTTAACATTTTCAAATTGACATCCATTCATTATGAAACAACTCGAAAGCACTACGATTTTGCTGTGATTAAAATGAAAAAATTAGATAGTATTCCAGGAACACTTTTCAAAGCTTGTTCTCATTAAAGTACATACCTTATTTGTTTTTCTTTTTCTAGTTTCAGTGCAGTTCGTATTTTTACTTTTGTTCCTTTAGTAATTTCCTGTTTTTCTAGGAGCAACTGAGTACTAGATTTTATAATGCAATTTCTAATTTTATATTAATATATTAGTAACTGGAGCAATGTTACGAGAGTAGGATAAAGAATGCCTTATTTAAAATGACCTTTGTGTCATGTAAGCATTTACCAATAGGTAAGATAGTGATCTCAGCTGTTGGTAAGTGATAATATGACCAAAGACGGTAGAAGGCTTCGGATGCCTTTCTGTCTGGGCGCTGTTGCGAGGAATCGAAGTGTATAGCATAAAAATAAACGCCTAGTTATTTCCAGTTTCAATTTCAACAAATATTCCCGAAATATACGGAAAAAGCGGCTCATGGTTACTTCCGTCTAAATAACAAAACGCCCAACGGTTGAAATGTCACATCTAGCATGCACAATAATATTAAGTGAGAAAATAATAATTATTATGCACAAATTGCCTTAATGCATAATAAATGAAGGGTACAGAGAAAAACATGCAATGGTTTTTATTTTATTTTCGAAAGTATATTTTTTAAAATTATAACTTCATATATATCTTAATCATTTGTTTATTTTCCATTAAATAAGTAAATAAAGCCATAAAGTATCTGAGTACAGATACGTGACGGTGAAATTGCTATTATATTAGTATTAGGTAGCATTTTTCTATAAATACTAACTTAAGCCCCACCTGTCCAAAGAAATAATGTGTATAGCAAATTTAAATTAATAAAAAGTATAAAAACCTGCGTTATCACACAGTAAATCAAAATAATTATAGAACATTGCGTTTATACAAGTATCGAGGTGCTATAAAAAAATAGTTTTCAATTCCCATATTACATTAAGATAAATTTTATTAATCATTTAATGGCAAGCAGAAAAGCACATGCAAAATAGATCAAAACAAACACAGCTGATAATATAAACTAATACCGCCAAACCTTTCTTGATGGCAATGACAGTTAGAAAAAAAATTACAGTTTGAAGATTGACAGACTAATAAATAACATCTTTTTGTCTTTGTTTCAAAGTGACATTGCATCTTTCTTTCATGTTTTGATAAATATTGCACGTTTCTTCACTGGGACTATTTGATAAAGCATATTTTTCCTGCTATCTCGAAACCATTCTATACTACACCACAAACTGAACAAGTCAACATTAAAATATAAAAAACTAAAAAATAGACATCGCACATTTTTTCCTTTCAAACATTTTATTGTAATAATAAAAGAGGAGCCATTTATCAACAAAACAATCCGATCGTCTACTCCATACAAATAGTGTAGTTTGGTTGGGAACTTCTTGGAACATTACACGTCACTGTCACAGAAAAATACAGCACTATTATAGCATAGATTACAAGGAGCTGATACAGAGAAATATCAATTATGTGTAGATATAGAAGATTCTAGAACAAATCGATAAAAATTCAATGAAATACTTAAAAATAATCTCAAATAGTTAAAAATTAAATAAAAATTACTAAAAATAAAAAGTAGGTAAGTACGTCATTATTTCATTAACACGGGAATTAAAAAATTTGAAAAAAAAATTTTTTTTCCATTTGTTTTAATTCCCGTACCTATATAGCTTTAAACTTATTTCAAATCTACGATTCGAGATGTTTGAAAAATTAAGAGATACGGATATCCACAGATCTACATCTACAATTAAAACAATATCTCATCACGCCGGTATTCCCCGAAGGGGTAGACAAAGGTATCTTAATACTGGGTTCGCCAGTTCATGTTTTGGTCCAGTAAAGGGATACCTTGTAAGATGCTGGGTTACAATGTCAGCCCTGACGACTTTTACTGCGATCCCCAAAACGCCTGCCATGGGGATTGTCGCAAATCCCTCCAACAGGGAAGACATTGTTCCTCGGTGGATGTTTCGGTTGATGATGGTGAATAGAGGGGGTAAGCTTATTAATGTCATTTTCTTGGCATCGTTCCACACTCCGGAGTTGGAAAGCTATCTATAGAATTTGTTATTGTCTGATACAACCATGACAAACCCCGAAACTTGTGCGGCTCTGGACATATTCTGGAAATTTCGTGGTTCTAGGATAGAACCTAGAACCACGAAATTACAATGCGGTGCTCTTACACACTCACACAAACCAACAAGAGGCACTCAGTCAGTATCTCTTCATAGATTAGACAAAATGTCATTTCGATGATGTAGCATACTCACTCTTTGACAAAAGTATGTAATAAGTTTCAAATGTTTTGACATCCTGTGAGGTGCCTAGCTCCGAGATATATTCCTGTGAGAGTCGTGAGAGGCGATGGAAATATCCCCCAGAAACGTGCCAAGCGTAGGGATTATGGTAAACCCTCATATATGGGGAAGGCTTTTATACAGCGGTAAAAGTCTCAAAAGAAAAAAGATGATGATTGTTACCTTATCACAATATAACAATTGGGCTCATTATCTTTCTTGTAATTTTAGCACTTGGACGGATGTTATCATAAACCTACGAATTGAATATGGTATGAACCCGATCTCGCCGTCATTGTATTTTTTTTATTTTAACACATAACTTAAAAGAAATTGACAGTAGAGTTCAATATTACTTCAACACACTAACTTATAATTGCTTCGAAATGACCGATAAACATCCTTAGATCCAACACCCATTCCGTTTGCATAATCGATAAAGAAATTAAACAGCGAGTTTTCTCTCCGAAGACAAACTTTTGTGACTCTGCAGACTATTAATTTCACACTCGAATAAGTTCGTTGGTTAAAAAAAGTAGCTTTGAGAATTTCTTCCCGGATATTAAGTTTTAGACACACATTAACGAATCACTCGACTGCGAGAAAGGGTGACAAATCAGTTGACTGAAAACTACTTGTCTATATATTATATAAGAATGAAAGTCCTGGTCCAGTCCTCACTGCGGACAGACAACGCACAGCCTAAACCGCTGATAGAAGAAATTTGAAATTTGGAGGGTGTATTTGTTTTGATGCGTAGAGGTGTACTAAGAAAGGATTTTTGAAATTCAACCCCTAAAGGGGTAAAAATGGGTGATAACGTTTGCATGAAAGTCCTTTACTGTTTAACTTACAGTTATGAAAATTAGTATTCGGATCATTCAAATTAAAAAATGACATCCTTAAAAAAATGTTGACAGGGATGATTTAAGAGGGTGAAATTGGGGATGAAACTTTGTATGAATATTTGTTTTTTTTTAAGTTATAGTGATAAAAATTGGTATACGGATAGACTTTTTAAAACAAAAACATACTACAATAATATTTGTTGCTAAGATTGATTAGCAGGAGTGAAAATGGGGACGAAAGTTTAGTTTAGTTAAGGGCTCTATACGGCTGTATAAGGCGAACACTTGAAATTATAACAATCTATACTAATATTGTAAAGAGGAAAATTTGTATTTTTGTATGTAACGAATAAACTTAAAAACTTAGACCAACACTGTCCCTGATGAACATAGTCTAAAGAATATTTTCAAAGACTTAGGGATCCGTATGAAAACTTCGATAATGGAACCCAAGGTGTGAAAAAAATACCAAAAAATCGTTATATCGCGTACGCTGCGGAAATTGTTGTAGTAATAGAGCAAATTGATGTACTAATAATTTTGTAGTAATTTTATAGAAGACATCAATATCTAAAAAAAAGTAGTGAATACCATTTATGTCTAACTATTACAGTCATGTCACTATAACTACTTTTTATGTGTTTCTATTTATATTTTTTCTTACATACTCGTACCCGTGCAAAGTCTGGGCGGGCCTGCTAGTATTTTTATATGACACGTTTTACACAGCTCCCAAAACTGGTAGCGGTTTCTAAGAAGCTGCGGGTAAAAGCTAGTATTACACTAAAAATCTGTCAGTTGCTGACAGATTTCAAGACTAGAGAAGAAGTTAAGTATAACATAAATGTATTAGACTACTATAAAAATCTGTTGCTCAGCAGCTTATTAGCTACTTAACGTTGGAAAAAGTTGGAAAATGTAATGGAGATTCTTTGAAAACTCCGACAAATAAACATTGACCACACCTTGTGTTAAATGTCCAACGTAAATTTAAAATATACACAATAAATTCATTACACTTTATCTCGTTTGAATTGAGTTAAAAGATCACACCAAATAATCATTATGTCTTTTAAATATCAATATAAATATAATAATGTTTGCAAAAAAAAAAAACTAAAATATGTGAAAGCTTTGCCCATTATTTCTGCTGCCTTGTTTACAGCGCTGTGTTACAGATTAAAGGAGCGTAAAATTAAAAATGAATATAAAATTTAGGCAGGTTCTTATTGCTTTTTTGTACTTAATGTCGGTTGATCTAAGAAATGTGCCGTACTAACCATTTGATTCTTTACTGAACTTATTACGGAATGTAGCTACATCTTAATTTTTTTATGTTGTAGTTGTTTCATCACTAAATCACCATCAACTTCCCATTCTTATCTCATCTATAGGTGCTTGGTACAAATTCATGTGCATAATATATGTTCATCACTACAAATATTATAAAATAATTATTATACCGCAACTTAGCAGTCGCGCTAGGAATTCTTTGTTTATTCAACTGAAAACCTGATTAAGGGCGCTTTTCCACCAAGTCTGTGTGATTACACGGAGTGGTGAACGAGGAAAAAATCTTTAAATGTTTCACAAGGACACATCACGGTATCTTCAATTGTAGAAAAACAACATATCATTTATATCCTCAGAAGTAGGCAGAGGTGTCAAACATCCACGTTTCGCTGGAGTTGTAAATAAGAGTGAACTGTTGCCATCTACCGTGAGCAGTTCCGAATTCCGGACTACCTACTACAGAAAAATTATTTATTCGAAAATTCTTTTCTCGATCGTGCGCTCGTAAAGTCAAGATCTCTTGAGGATGCTTCGTGTAGAAGCGAAACGCGTCGAAAATTCTTCCGGTTTGGCTGCGTGGCGTTTGTGACGTCACGTTGGATTAACAGGAAAATTAGGCGGAATTGTCACTAGATATATTTTTGTATTTTTTAAGTGTTTTATTAAAATATTAATTTGATGTTCTCATAAAATATTTTAAAAATATTTGTTATTATTAAATATGGATTTCCGCAAGTAACGCCTGAATCTATTTATTATCCGAAAATCCCAATAACAGTTTCAACAGTCTGACCGGGAATCATACCAGCCTCAATCAACCACTCATTTGTAAACTCTGTGAAAATGAAGGAATTATATTGATGGATTGTTCCTCATAAAACACTTCGTTTGTATTTGGTCAACGCCTATTCTACGAAATAATATTCCATAGAACAAGTGCTGCTGAATGTTGAGTAACATTTTATATTTACCAGAGTTCACTTACAGCGGAAGTTTAATTATCTCGCTTAATTACAAATTTACGAGAGGAAAAATTATAGTTATGAGCGGGATTCGAGCCCGTTCCATCCACCTCTGTAGCCACCTCCCCCATGCTCTGACCGTTTAAGCTAACATGACAAATGACTCATAACTCAAATTTTTCCTCTCATTCTTTAATCATCTTATGGGGCTGGAGCGACACCTATAGTTCAACTTACGTTGTACTACAAACAAGACTAATTTTGAAATTAGCTTTAAACTTACAGCTCTACAATTTTAATATTTTTATTTTTGCAATAACGCATGCTCTGTGGATTGCATTACAACATTACAAATTTACGAGAGGGAAAATTATAGTTATGTGCGGGATTCGAACCCGCGTCATCCACCCCTATAGCCGGGGCATTCTCCGACCGTTTAACATATTTAGAGCTGCCGTACTCACACGGGTACAACATATTTTTGCATCATAGGTTTAATATTTCTTTGCATAATAAATAAATTGTGGGTCGTTTTCATTCTAATGTACTAGATTACTTATATTAGAAACATTAAGAATTTTTAAGGATAGATCTAAAAAAAATTCAGTGGGTGCTTCGCAAGTACATAGGACAAAACGCTGCTACAGGTAAGTGATAATTATAAATATGATTTCTGACTAAACTTTAATAAAATTATTTTGTTTGTTATTATTTTTATATAATTGTTATTGTACTATACTTAATATAGCCCTGAAAATATTACTTAAACGCTATTATATTACAAAATATTGTATTGTAATTACTACTGTACTCGTTTGAGTACAGTAGCAAAATTCATAAGAAAATAATCTAATTTTTCAATTATCTTTTGTCAGAGTTTACAAAGAATGGCTTCCAAACATTTTAAGGCTGTCAATAACATCAAGGGCTTAGAAGAAGGTGTTCATGGTATATGAAGATGGTGACGATGATGCCAACTATGATTTAGCCATCATACCACCACCACCACCGAGTAGATGAAGAGGAAGGGGCTAATCAAAACATGGTAACTGCCTCACCCCCACACGACGTTCCTGAGAATATTGGAGTATTTTTATATTATACATAATGCTCAAACCAGTGACGACGATAGCAGCAATTAGGAACCGTTGGCAGCAAAGTGACTACGACAGCACTGGCAGAAGGGAATTCAAACTTGGCATAAGTGCGACCCAATTTATTCTTCAACACCTGAAGTGACTTCTGAGTTTGTCGAAAAAAACCCGTGAAAGATGCACTTGGACCTGAACCCTTTTTTTTTTAATTATTTGATGAACCGGTTTTGGAGCTCATTGGTACAAATACTAATTTATATTCAAGACAAAATAACAAGCAATCATTTGAGATAATGCAAATGAGCGGAAAAAAAAATTTTCAGTTCATTTTTCGATAGTAGACCACCAGACATGTGAAAAAAGCTTTTAAATAGCTAGAAATCCATTTCACTAAACACGAGGTATTTTGTGACTATTTTTTTACTAGTTACGATCTTTTGTTTGATTTGCGAAGACTGGGGTTTTATGAAACTGATACATTCCGCGAAATAAGGGCGAAGAAATGTCCTCTAAAGAATGTAAAAGAAATGAAGAAAGAGAACCGCTGACTATAGATTCGACAAAACAAACGAAGTTGTTCTTAGTTAGATGGAAAGACAACAGTGTTTGTACAATGATAACAAATTACAATACCATTGAATCACTTGGTACAGTGAAGAGATGATAATCTGTAAAGTGCGAAAAAGTCGATGTTGGCTTCACACGGTGCAAGGATTGGCGCAAGATGGCTTTTGACACTATCCTCAAAAACTTGAGAATCAATTACTTTGTGCAGTTTGTCATGCAAAAGTACACTGGCAATGCAAGACCTGTTAGAAAACATTGTGTATAGAAAGATAATGTTACGAAAAATATCACCGTTAAGTGGCCGTTGTACAAGTAGGTACGCGTACAGCCCCCTAATTCTAAAAATATGAAAACATAAAATATTTTTTTATTATCTTGTGTTCATTTGTGCCTATATGATTACGAAAATAAACAGTGACTATTAAAGTACTGGCAGCTTTATTTTTGCGCTTAATGGGTTAAAATAACATGCCATAATAATATCAGAACCTCCGAATTTCGCGTATATGCTACACTGTTATAATTAATTAAATGTTTCAAAAGCAAACAACCAAAGCTTTAACACAAAATTAAATATCAGATTATTCTGTCAGTACCAACCTACAATGTACATAAATTTTCTACAAATGAATGAGCCGTTATAGTTATTACTAAATCGAACCTCATTCATCACTAAGTACTACTTTTACATTTATTAGACTTAGGGCCTGTTTCAGAATGTTGCAGTAAGTTCCGGTTATACTACCCAGAACATAAAATAACTGAATGATAAAACTCACAGTTAACATGCAGCGCGTTTCAAGCTTTAACCGATGGATAGGCTATCTTTGCGTTTCACAGTCATCGATTAAGCCTATCCATCGGTTAAAGCTTGAAATGCGCTGCATGTTCTCTGTAATTTTTATCATTCAGTTATTTTATGTGTTGGTTAGCAACCCGAAACTTTATTAGGATAATCTGAAACGGCACTAGGAAAAGGCACGAACTCACATCCAACCAGGTAAGTAGGTACTTAATATTATTTACCTTTACTCTGGGCTCCATTACAGTTAGAGAATCGTCTTCAAGAAAGTAGACGAGGTTAACGATCCGCACTCGATACTTCTCATCAGGGTTGTCAAAGACAGGCTGCTTGAAGAATGCGGTAAAGTTGAGGCACCTCTTGTCATAGTGAACCCAGTGCGGCACGACGGCAGGAAGAGCTGGCTGCTTCACTCGTCCATACGTTAATGAAGGATCATAACTGCAAATTAACATTAATTATAACAACATATTTAGTATATACATAATATTTAGGAAGAATTCCGTGAAGTTTATTCTACAAGCTTCGAACCTACATTTCAAGGTATTATTCGCAGCGATGCCCTCCGATGCCCTCATTCAAAAAGTCACCAAAGATCAATTCAAGAGCACTCAGAATATCTATTTAATACTTTCGACATAACACGTTATGTTCTACACCAAGTATAATTAGGGTTGTCGACTCCTAGACACGGCGTATCACTAGATATATTAAAAAATCACACTTCGACTAGAAAACATTCTCCATTTTAGATTGAAAGTCGGTTAGAAATATAATTTTAGATATGAGTAGACGAGAGGATACTGACAATGCAAGTATACGACGCTTATAAGAATAGAACAGTTGGAAAAAAAAACCTTGACGAACGTATACACCCTCCAGAATAGGACGTTCTCAACCCTTATAAACGAACGGGCGCATGAAATAAATACGAAGTAAGCTAAGGGGAATCCGTGGTCTCACCCTACACGCATCTATTAAACAAGCATTTTGTATATAAATTATCAACTAGCTTTCCGGCCACGGCTCCACCCGCGGGTATATCGGTTATCGCGCAAAACCATAAACCTCTTTTTGCGCAGTTGGATAAAAACTATCCTTCCCCGTATCTCAAACTATTTCCATACCGAATTTCATCCTAATCGGTCCAGTATTTTCAGAGCCTATTCAATGCAAACAAACAAACAATCAAATCTTTCCTCATTATTATATTAGTTTAGATATATATAATACCACATTTCTATAAAAAAAAACTGTTTTAAACGTGTTTAATTATTAAGTATTCACGAATTTTTTTTTTTATTACTTTACCCCGCCTGGCTACACAGAGAGGGCCACTTCTAAAGATATTTATCGTTTAATTAAGATTGTTATTCTAATTATTGTTCCCTACAAATGACTGAACCCTAACCCATCCGCTGTGTTTAAAATGAATTTGAATTTAGTGTCTTTGTGTTCATAGGTATTATGTTTGCGTATATGTTATAAGGTATTCTCGTGTTCTTATGATGAACCAGACTCAAGAATAACATTATACATTAAAAGTATATAGTTCATTAGATTCAAGAGTCTTTCGAGCACTGACCTTTTACCCGTAAAGGTATACACAGCTTGAACTTTAGAGACCGTTATATAATGGAGAGTGATATCGGCAGAGCATCAATACAATCAATCTGCTCGAAAAAAGTTCCTCTACAAGTAAGTACTGAGAAATGACCCGAGGCGCTAGTGACTAGAAAGTTCGTGATCGCCATTTGCCAACCTACAATAGAGTATACCTATTTATTATGGTTTTGGTGTGTTAGCTCCTCAACAAGGACGCTTTATCCCCAGTGCGGGACATCGGGACAACGCTCTTTCTACTTTGACAGGGTAGGTAATCCGATGTAATTAATAACAAGTCTCTGATCATCATAAATATTCATAAAACCTGTGTGGTTTGTGAAATTTAAAATAGATATTCAAGGATTATGCTAATCTTTTCAATTAAAGGTGTCATTTAATTTGGAGGATTATTTTTACGATGGAAAGATATTTTTTTAACTTCGAATACAATAACAGTTTATTTCAAAGCTAGTTTTGCTCGGGGCAAACGTCTGTATAGAAGAGTTTGTTAGCCTTTTGAATTAAATTAAATTCAAATGTTTCACCGTCACCGTCTGTATGTCACGGTCATTTTCCTGAATAAAAGACTAATTCTACATAGCTGAAGTTTGGGACACTTATAGATAATTACAATTGCTTTACATTAATAATCTTAAAATATTAATTACTGCAACCTATATGAGCAATACCACAGGCAATAATACTAAAGTTGGGAAAATGATGTGTTTTGCGGTCGCTAGCTATTCAATATTATGAAAATTAAGGTGTTTTTTTTTTGTTTTTGAAACATCCAAGTCTATGTCCATTTTGACATGCATAAAACTTCACCCTTATTTAATTATTTTGGAAATATTAACAAACAACAGATTTTCACAGATTTTTTGTGATATATCACATGACCAAATTTGCATTATGTGTTATTCTCAGATACCTATAGGTACGGAAACCTCAATTGTTCATATAGCTTGAGTTACACCTATGATGTGAATCTTAATAATATTATGGTAATATAAGCATAATTAGCATATAATTTATATAAAATTAGCACTTACTTGACGGAATCATCTGGAAGTGCAAAGGCATTGCTATCAACATCGGTATCGGTACCACCTGGCCCACGTACTTCAGTATCAGGAAATCGGTATCCTTGGTAATACCGCAGCGAACTCTTCATGTGAAACTGAGTCTTCGTTGGATCGGAGAAGCTCAACCCTGGCAGCTTCGGTAGTCCCCATGCCATCTCCTACTCGAATCGAAAAAGTTAAAACTTAAGATACAGTTTTCAACGAGCCTTTTAAACGGAAACAATTATATTGAGCGCAAACTGAACTTTCTTCCCTCACGGGTACAAAGAGTTTGCTAACAACCGGTAGAACTACTTTCCTGTTCAGATTTTAAACTTCGGCATTTATATTTACAATCGTAAACTTCCTTGAGCTGCAATTCTCCACTTATAAGCGATAATAGGTTTGATGTTCAATGAACCGGATTTGGATATACTCGTATTAACTCAATGTTTTAATTATATGTTTATATATATTTCAATATGTATTAGTGTATTTTTATGTATTAGCCGTTATTTTTATTTTCTTGTTTATAATATATTATTAATTTGATTTAGTCATGTATTATTGTCTAGATTTGATTGTACCTTTATCTTTTATTACACCCGTCTTGTTATTCCTGTATTTCCTCTCCATCCTAAGGTTGCCTGGAAGAGATCACTATTAGTGATAAGGCCGCCCATTGTAACACTTTACTGTAAGCTTTCTTTTACTTTCATGTTATTTTTGTATATTAAGTGGTGTAACAATAAAGAATTATCTATCTATCTAATAAAGCTTTTTTATGTTCCTATAAATATTTTAGATGTTTTAATTCAAACAAATTAGGATGCAAGACTACCAAATGCACTCATGCATGCATGAACGCTTGACTAGATAAGCGAAACGTGAGAGTATTCCCTATTCAGACATATCTTACTATACTTCCCTACATAGAATAGACAATAGTATAGACAACCTACTTTAAAGAAGATACATAATGGAATAAACTTCTATATTTGGCATTAATATACCATGTATTTTAGACCTTAGTCGTCTTTCTTTCGTGCACCATCTTTAAATGTATTTAAGGACTAAATAAATAAGTTTTACCTGTCAAATATCACACTGTAGGTACCTGCCTGTACCATTTTGCTTATAATTTTTTTATGGATATCTTTACTATATAACTATAATTTTTGTAATATATTTATATATAATAATGTATTTTATACAAAAATATATTTCGTTATTTTGTATATATTATTGCTTATATGTTTATTGTTACGTATGTACATTTATTTACACGTGTGTTAAATGAAAAACCAATACCTAATTGCTTGTTTTCCTTTTTATTTCTTAGTTATATACTATTAATGCCACACAGCTTTATAATCGGTTTCATAGATCCTCTCTATACAAAGGTTGCCTGGAAGTTACTGCTTTTAGTGATAAGGCCGCCCATTCTTATACACTATTATTGTAAATTGTAAATCTTCTATGTTTCATGTCTTGTGTGGTGTAACAATAAAGTATTATCTGATAGGTATTTACAATGTATTCAATAATTTGATGACTAATTACCTGCAATTTATGTAGGTAGGTACAGCAATTTATATCTATTTCAATATCATATTCTGACCTTATGAAATTGACTAAAATTGATAGTTATGCGTCATTAGCTGCGGCCTGCGATTTCACACGCAATTATGATGATTGTGATAAAAAGTATCTAAAGGTTGAACTGGTCGGTCACTTCTCCATACAAACGTCGAGAGTGATCACTCTCTTACTTGGGGTTTTAGGTAAGGAAGTGATCACCCTTCGCCAGTTGTATGGAGAAGTGACCTCCCAGTTCACTCTTAATATCTGGTAACCCAGGACCTAAATTCCTATCCAGAGAATAAGAAGTAGTAACCATACATACTAACGCCTTTACACCCTCTCTATTTAGTGATTATTTTTGCACACAGGTAAAAGCATGTTGGTTATACTATGTCGATCCCCTCTTTTACGAAAACGACAAATAGAAGGTTTTCTGAGGTAACTATGTGTGGTTGTATAATAAAGTTCCCATACATATTAATCACAAAGCTCACAGAAAGAAAATTCAAGATGCACGTGAAAAACATTTTGTTTTAGAAATCCTACTAAACAGTTTGTGATTGCTTAAACGACAAAAATGCTTGGGCAATTACGCTTCTGCCTATCTATCGCCTGTCATCTACGTAATTTAAACAAATATTGTAATAATTTTGTTATATAGTAGGTATGTAACACATTGAAGTTTAAAAGAAAGGCCTTCTTTTCCCAGTAGCTCTAACTTTTTTTTGCTGAACGTTGCAGTACTATGTAGAATATTTCAATATTAACATTTGTAATTGACCTTCATAAGAGCGTCCTAGAGGCCTAAATTGAATAAATTTTTGAAGCGCTCGTAGCGAAGTTTACTTAGCTGTTCTCAACCGATCAGCAAAGTTAAGCAACGTCGCGCGCGGTCATGAGTTGGATGGGTGACCGCTAGTGACATTACTACTGAGCGTTTCCGTGCTTCGGAGGGCACGTTAAGCCGTCGGTCCCGGTTGTTGTCTTAGGATGGCAGTCGTTATAGCATGGTGGTAGGGCATTTTGCGAATGCCCGCCTGGCTAGCTACCACCCTCAAGTAGAAAATCTGTCGCCAAGCACCTAACGGTGTGTTCCGGCAGCTGTCCTTGAGAGCCAGTAATTCTAGGTTAGCCTGAACAACATCTTCGACCACATCATCACTTACCATCAGGTGAGATATTGGTCAAAGGCTAACTTATCAGGCATAAAAAAAAAATAGTATGTAACACATTGTTAAAAGAAGTTTAAAAGAGCCCCCAGTTTCTCTCCCGTTCTTCTCGCAGTGGCTTTAACTATATACTTAACTATGCAATTACTATGATTAAGCAATGATTAAGGCTCTCTGTCATTATATTCCAACAAATACTAAACTATAAAAATCTGTCGTTCAATATATCGCGTGTGAACGACGGGCTAACTGTTCATGTATGTCATTAGCAGAAAACTATGATTGACCGTAATAGCTAGGTGTGGATTAATATGAGCTTTTAAAGTAAATAATGCTTAAACGTGGTGCAATATTTCTAGCATTATTTATGAAATAGTACTTATTGATAAAAATAAAATAATCAAATAATATCTTCCTGCTGCGTTATATCACAAGTTATACCTACAATAATTATGACTTTAAAAACCCTTTAATAGTTTTTTACTAAGAGCGCAGTACCTACTACCCTCTATGCTCGACTGGAAAAATACCTATTAAAAATGCTGTCTTAAGTTTTCGCGATTATTACACATTATATATAGCGCCGCGCCGGGGCGCCGTCGTCGCCGTGAGTTCTTTTTGGCGCGTCGCCGCCGAGAAAATCATGCGACGCGTCGTAGTAACATTTCGCAGTTTGATTTTCTACTCACACGCACCTATATGTCATGTATGTGTTATTTTTTAATCATACCGAAACGTATGAACAACAAACTTGATAAAGTGAAGTTTAAGGCTGTATTTATGTATTTTTTTTCTAACGAGAGAAATATACGGAATTATGTATTCGGCTCAGCCATACATATACATACATAGCCTCTACAATATTAAACATTTTATTGATCTGTAAGGCGCGATATCCATTCTAAAAAACATATTATTTATGTTTTTTAGAATTTTTTTAGAAGAAATTGTTTTCCTTTTTGAAGCTCATTTCTCCTTAATCGTCCTTAATCTTTTAGAGTTCCGTACCCAAAAGGTAAAAACGGGACCCTATTACTGAGACTTCGCTGTCCGTCTGTTACCAGGCTGTATCTCAAGAACGGTGATAGCTAGACAGTTGAAATTTTCACAGATGGTGTATTTCTATTGCCGCTATAACATAAATACTAAAAATAAAATAAAATAAATATTTAAGAGGGCTCTCATACAACAAACTTGATTTTTTTACCGTTTCTTGCTCGATACTAATAACAGTGACAGGTAGATGCTTTAACTATTCACAGAATATTTAGTTTTTTGTTCTCTTTAAATACAATTAATTTAAATAAAATAAATAATTAAGGGGGATCCCATACAATAAAAGAGGTTTCCCCGTACCTACCCAGCTCAATCGAACACTGCGAAAAGTGTCTTTTGCAAGATTAGATTACAGATAATGATACGGAACCCTTCGTGCGCGAGTCTCACTCGCACTTGGCCGGTGAAGTTTCGGTTACAAATGCCGTGTCCAGGTGGCCGAGGTGGTTTAGGCATCCGACGCGATATCGGAGGACGCGGGTTCGATTCCCGCCTTGGGCATAAAATTTTGTACTCCGAAAATTTGTTAAAATATATTTTCGCTTAGCACCCGATAGTGCTTGTAATAATATTTAGAGATATCACATAAATTAAAATCTGTTAGGCCGCTTAAAAGTTATGGTGGAAGAAAGAGACTCACAAACAGCAATCATACATGAACCTTGAAAACAACAACACTCCTTTTTTTCAACCAGTCGTGTAAAAAGTGAACTATGGGCGAGGTTTTTTTTTTTTTTTATTTTGGAAGCTTAGAAGGCGTTAGTGTATAAATTACAATGTTTGAATCTCAAAGTGATTATCAAAGGTGTGTATCAACTAGTTTTAATGGAAGTGTATTCATAGAGATTTCCATATAAACGTAGTTTCGTTATACTTCATATATCATGTGTATAATTTCGGTGAAATTTTGCTCTAATTTCTTTGTCTTATAATATTTCTGACTTGCCATTTTGTTATTTACTTTATATCTAAATATGAAAATATGAATTTCAATACAAAATTACATCACCAAATAATTTTGAAAAATGCGTATTTTTACGGAAAACTAGCAAACCAGAAGCATAGACATCAGACCCTGGGACATGTATGAAGAAATTCAGTGGGTTTGAAAACTTGGTATTAACTATATGACGAAACTTCGTTTGTATGGTAAGCGGTATACTTACACTTCCCTTAGTGGGTTGGTTTCTTTTTCTACATTTGCTGTTTGCGCGGTTTGTACTTTAAGCTGAATGTATGGTAAACGGCATAGCATTACAAGGACTATTTACACTCGTATAGCAAGTCACTTACACAGTCTTAGAGTAAAACTTCGTCAAACAATTGCTGTTACTACGTTACGCATGTTGGTAAGGCATTTTGCACCCGCCTGGCTAGCTACCACCCTCAACTAGAAAATCTATCGCCAACGCGCAACGGTACGTTCGACAACTGTCCTTGAAAAGCTTATAGGTTTGCCTGAACAACGTCTACGACCACATCATCACTTACCATCAGGTGAGATAGTGGTCAAAGGCTTACTGTTACTTACTGTTACTGCTTATCAGCTATAAACGAAAAATAATGCTACGTTTATATCTCCACATGTAGCCTTTTCGGCTTACACCTATGCCGTAGATAACTATTAGGAAAAGCTCCTCTAAGATAAACTTATTTTATCGCAAATAAAATGCAGAGAGCAGGTAATTTCTACGTACTGGTTAGTGTGCTAGTTGAATCTACCGTGGTCTTTACTCCCTTTACACCCAATTTAATATATTAAAATCACTTACTCGTATATATTTGGTACAATGTCACGTATAAAATTATATAAACTCTGATTCTATACGAAAATATTCAAAGAAAGCAATCGCAAACAATAAATACATGTTATGACATTTCAAGGATCACAGGAGAAATAAATAGATGTCAGGTAACAACAGTATCTTGGCAACGTTCGCAGTTAAGCCAATAAAACTTTTTTGTCCTTATTTTGTAAACCACATAAAATCTCCATGGTAACAGAGAAATTACACTAAAAACCTTCGAGGAAGCTAAAAATATCGATGCTAAAACACATAAAGTGGTGATTCTTTTTTATTACCGGCGGTATGCCTATATTAACAAAATATCACGAAAATAAATAAATTATATATAAAATATACAGCTACTACAACAAAAGTATTTAGACAACCTATAAGTCATTGCAGACTCACATCAGGCAGTCGAATTGCTCCAGCCCATTATCAGTTGGTAGCAAGCCCAGCATGCTGGCAGCATTGCCCCGTTGAATTGCAATGCTTATTCGTTGAGCCAAATAGGGGCCAGCATTCACACGTCGCATCAAACAAGCGCCCTGATAAGTTTTGGAAAATACGATGAGCTCCCGGTACATACTTGCGCCGCTTGTGTTGCTAGGGTTAAGTTAAGTTGGTAAGGCTAGATTTTAAAAACATTGCCATATCAGGAGAAAATAGTGGACTTAGTGGCGCTGAACTACATGCGGTTTCAAAAAACATATGACCGAAACAAAATAAACTTACTTCCGGTTTAACAGTTTTTTTTTGTTGGATAGCATTGGTACTTTTTTATGCAATTGTGGCAGAACAAGCATACCTGATGAATACAAAAGAAATCCTATTGACGATCCATAAGAACTAAAATCCAAATCATCCAGAATCGTTTAATACCCAATGCAGTCGGTGCACCTATATACGAAACTCCGAGCTGCATTGCGATTTCAACCTGTTCACTATAGCTGAGTTCATTAAGAGCTGCGCCCGTCGATACTTCGGCATTGTTCTACACCTTCCGAAGACTCTGGTTGTCCAGGCAGCGAACCATTCGACTGCCTTTCAAGGTCTCTATTTCAAACTTCCCATCAGTCATCCCGGTAATGGCATCCCCGGTTCAAGATGAGTGGTAATTAGAAGTAACACAATCAAACACCGAGCTTGCCGGGAGCTAAAGCAAACATTAAGTCCAGATTAGTGTCTCTCCAAATAGTCACAGTGCAAATATCTGTAGGGCCCAATCTCTTGTTACTAAGTGTACAACCCTGTTGTACAGGGGTAATAATTCTGATCTCCTCGAATAATCTAGGCAACAGTGTAAGTTTCTTGAGCCATTTTTAACTTGGTAGTAAGCAAATAAACATAAAAGCTACTGGACTAATTTTAAAAATTATTTCATTATTAGAATACTAAATTATTCCTGATGAACATAGATATAGCTTATTTTAAAATAAACTGTCTTTTTTTGCAATGTTTGTTTAATTCCTTTACGAAGCTGGGTCGTGCCGCTAGTTGTTAATATAAATATATTTGTGTATAAATATATACAGGCGTTTCATGGATATCCCAGTGACAGAAGACTTCATTTTATTATTAAAAACATGTAAAACTACATTCACTGACTTTTTTGAAATTACCTCAAACGGAAATTGATAACGTTCGAAAAGGTTAATGATATTTAATATTTTTTCCGGAATAACATAGCATCTTAATAAAACGGAAGACCATGAAATAACATTTTATTAAAGTAAATATTTAAACCACGATCAGGATTCGAACCCGGTACTATCCCTCACTCAGGCGGGGATATGCTCTGCCAATTTGGGCTACCGTACGGGTAGTCGCGGGTTTGATGCTCGGGGTTTAAATTTATCCTTCGTCGTAATGTAAGCTTATTCGCTTTTTTTCTGTTACATAAGCTTATTCCCATCATTGTACCGCATCATATGGATGAGGGAGTTATACAGGGTTATTGGACTAATGCTAACAACCTGCTTGAGTTGACTTCTGTTAGTCCTATCAAACATTTTAGCAGAATGTTTTTATTTTATTTATTTTCATGTATTCGTAACGGAGTAAACACGAGGATCACTTGATGTTAAAAGTATATTGTGCTTGTAATAGTATAGCTATGTAATCACTCAGTTTTCACTCATATTTCATCGATAAAATGGCTCATATATACGAGTAAATCCCAAAACCGATGACAAATATATCCATATCATCTGAATATCCTTGTTAAAACTACTGCGTCTGAAAAACGATACTCATTCTTCGCTCTCGTATATCCATCTAACTTTCCAGGTAATTTTAGGAGAAAAATTTGCAAGGATATTTTCGCCCACGTTTTAATAACTAGTGCTGGAGTTGGCTGGAGTGGCGAAGTCAGACATTGATTAATGTATGCGCGGTGTGCCGTGGTGTTTTCATCAAACTGTCGAACTGCAGGCCTGCCTGGCTTTTTGATGCATGTACGTCGTCGTGTTTTACAATCCTGATTGGTTTTTTGGTTAGTTACTATACTAGCTTCTGGTTGCAAATGAAAATTTGTTTATCTCGTGCTCCCGTGATGCCTCCGTATGGTGGTAGGGCATTAAGGGTTTTCCGGGATAAACCTGTTTTGCAGATTCCCGCTTGGCTATCTTCCACCCTCAAGTAGAAAATATGGGGATGAGCACTTAACCATGGCATCTATCTATGCAAACCATATATTCCCAGATCACGCTTGTTCACCTAGACCACATCATCAAGAGACCAACCAACAAGAGATATAGTGGTCAGAGGATAACTACAATAATATCAAGTATTTTAAGAAAACATTTATAAATAGCTTAGAAACTGTTAATAAATTTAACAATTAAGTTAAAAACACAAATATATCTAGTGAGAAGCGAAATTCTTCCAATTCGGCTACGTGGCGTTTATTACGTGTGGCGTTAAAAGCATTTGTCTAAAATAGCAATTCAATGTTGTATTTAAAAATATATATATATTATATATGGACCCAACGTCTCTACACCAAACGGCTCAAATATGTAACCCATACCGAGGTTAGCATATTTGCGCCGCTTGAGTTGCTCCGCCGAAGTAGCCGCAGCGCCAGCCCTCACGTTGGTTTCAGAAAGATGTGACGGCGCTAAAGTGTCTACGCATGTAGCGTCCCACACTAAGGGCCGTCCTAACTTCCATGGAACCAGAGTCATGCCGTCAGGTCTTTTACCATCGTCACGCATCAGACCGTTCGGTTCGAGAACAGCTGGAACATTGGCGCTGGTAAAAGCCCGGCGAATGATATCGTTAAGGCTGGCGTGGCGGGAAATTCGACCAGCACTTCGAGAGCAGGAGAGGCCATGGTGACCGAGTTGGTCAACTGCAGTACCACACTGGCAGTGATGTGGAACACAACACCTTGCACCCAAGCGTAAGCTAATAGCGAGACGAAAAGCGGAAGGATCTATAAGGCTACCAGTTTTGTAAGAAGGAATGGCTTGTAACCAAAGACCTGATTCCCACACAGAAACAGCGAGAATACGAGCACGATCTGCATTGCTAGGACACGTATTTAAAAGATCTTTCCGTGCTAGCTCGCATAGGGGCCGATCCCACTGTTTCTGAGATGACAACATTTTTGGGAACTCAGTATTTGGACAAGCCAGTCCCCATGTGGTTTTGGCCTCAGCCAGATATGCTACATCAAAAGAGCCTAAAGATGGTGCAAGATTTTTTTCTACTAATTTGTGTGTACTGTGTACAGAAGACAAAAAAGCTGGTATTTCTGAAACCAACGTGAGGGCTGGCGCTGCGGCTACTTCGGCGGAGCAACTCAAGCGGCGCAAATATGCTAACCTCGGTATGGGTTACATATTTGAGCCGTTTGGTGTAGAGACGTTGGGTCCGTGGGGACCGGGAGCTCATCGTATTTTCCAAAATCTATCAGAGCGCTTGGTCGATGCGACGCGTGATCAAAATGCTGGCACCTATTTGACTCAAAGAATAAGCATTGCAATTCAACGGGGCAATGCTGCCAGCATGCTGGGCACGCTGCCAACTGATAGTGGGCTAGAGCATTTGGACTCCCTATGAGTCCAAATGCTTTTATTGTAGTGTTGTATATAGTTTGTAGTATATAGTATATAGCATAGCTGTAGTGTTGTATATAGTTTGTAGTATTTGGTTAATAAAGGCATACCGCCATAAAAAAAAAAAGAAATTATATATGGATATCCGCAATGTAACGCTTTTACAGCGTTACTTACTTTTAAATAAAAAACTACTTGAAGATCTGTCGCTATAATGTAGATGACATTGTTGTTTTATAATTGTTTTGACTTTGTTAGTTTTGACCCCTTCTTACCTGTTGGTGACTGTATGGTCTAGAGTTTCAATAGGCTTAACTTAAATTAATTGGCTCTAAAGGACAGCTGCCAAACCAGGTCACCAGATTTTCTAATTAAAACTGTTTTTGTATTGTTACTCGAAAACATTATTAACTTTTCATACATCTTATTTGCAATATCTACATGTTGTTGATAAACAGGTTTCTCTTATTATTCAGATGTTCAGGAGTTACAACATATGTTCGAATGTTTCAACCCACAAAAGCATTTACTAAATCCCTTGAGTGTAAAACAAAGTCGTTTAAGTCTACTTGTATGTGATTGTTTCAGAGACAATCCCTTTTATTGCAGTAATGTGTGTTTGTTTAAACAACACCCTCATGATGTCAACAAATGACTAGGTAAACTTCTAAATGCAAATACAAACGCTGAGAAACGTGTTCCGCTCTTAATAACTGAACAAGTCAATCTAACTAAAACAATGTGCCGACTAAAGTAAATTGAAGTCGACAACCCGAGCTAGTTCACCGGAATCAAATAACGCCCACGATTTATTTCAACCATTTCCTTTTAAATATCAGCGAATGTATTTTTAGCGAGCTCTAATGAACTCTATTTTATTTTTAGATATCAGAATGGCGTTTTTACTGAAGTATGTGTCAAAGGGTCCCCGATTTATCGGGTTTCGCCGTGGGTTTAGTACGTCACCGCCTATTATTTACTCGCAAGAGGTTCTTGAGGCGAAATCAGCTGGAAAACCGCTGGTTGCGTTGGAGTCTACAATAATTACTCACGGAATGCCGTATCCGCAAAATTTAGAGACAGCTGTACACGTTGAAAACATCATAAGAAAACAGGTGAGTACATTTCTACAAATATGCGGCGGTTATTCAATCAGACCTGCAAATGTTGTGTTATCCTCATTTACGGAATGTTTTAATAGGCTAATGTGAATGTAATTGTTGGAGGGGAAGAAAAAGAGCGAAGACGTTATCGTAAAACACCAATTTATATGTATAAGTACGAAAAAGGAATAAAGAGGATATTCCAATATATTAGTTAGTGAAAATCTATGGCATATATCTACCTCTACTGGAAACTGATATGACGTTATGGAAAGTTCTACATTATATTTATATGTCGAATTTATATTTATTTCGCCTATGTATATATATATATATATATATATATATATTTTAAGGGCTCGTAGCAAAGTTTGCTTTTGCGGTCTTCCGATCAGCTAAGTTAAGCAACGTTCGCCGCGGTCATGACTTGGATGGTGACCACTAGTGACATTACTATTCCGCCGACCGTCTACTTAACGTGCCTTCCGTGCTTCGGAAGGCACGTTAAGTAGACGGTCCCGGTTGTTTTCTTATTATAGCAGTCGATAAAGCATGGTAGTAGGGAATTTTGCGAATGCCCAACTGGCTAGCTAGTACCCTCAAGTTGAAAATCTGTTGCCAAGCAACTAACAGCGTGTTTTGGCAGCTGTCCTTGAGAGCCAGTCATTCTATGTTAGCCAGAACAATATTTTCAATCACATCATCATTTATCGTCAGGTGAGATAGTGGTCAAAGTTTAGCCTAACAGCTATAAATATAAAAAACTACTTATATAAACAGTTTTAACGTCCACCGTTGAAAAAACGGCTCCCAAATTAGGGGTTTGCCATAATCCCCATGATTGGCAGGCATCTTGGAGATCGCAGTGAAACATGTCCACCTTCTGAATTTTTTCCTTTCCTTGCCCCTTACGACTCTCACGGGAAGATTTTGGAGGGTACAATTTAAACTTGGCACCCCCACGGGGTTGGAGAGTACACACATAGACAAGTACCTACTTGAATATCTCAAAATCTATGTACTAGAATATAGAATTTGGATGTTTACAGCCCTGCATTACACTCCGTAATATAAAATTACACCTGAAGTTTTAGCGAATGAAGTTAAATCAACCAATCTTAGTTAAATTTTATTTATTAAATTAACTTCGCATAAATGTATGTTTCTTTCAGTTTGCAATAAATATAGATATATTTATGACAGAACTAGATAAGTACATTAGCAAAAAATGTGTCCAGTCCTAACTTCCTACGATTTTTGTAGACCCGTAGAAGTGCTACGAAATTCGGGTATAAACAAAATGCAAGGTGACAATTCTATTATTTTTACTAAAATGTCTTCTAGGCATTAGATGTAGAATTCCAATATTGTTGAGATGTGACATTTTAAAAACGTATATTCAGAAAATAACATAACAATTACAAATAAAGCATATAAACATAATATATTCATTTATCTACTTCAACTTTTGTTCAGGTTTTAGTTAGTAAATGTATTAGCAATAATTAAGAATCTAACGATTGTATGACATCTTATTGGTGCCATTTCTTCAAAAAATACTAACCATTTAAATACTACGCAAGTAAAAACGAACTTTTAAGTTCCATGCTTAAAGTGAAATTGCCATCTATGTCTGCCTGTTTTGTATTTCCTACAAAACAGGTTCGTATCTCCTCCGATCTCGCGTTATCGTATTTGTACAGAGTTGTTTTGCAAACTCTGATTCAAATAGGATTCCCTGAACGGAAGCATCGAATAACTAAATGCATAAATATACGTGTATATATTGTATACGTATTTATTCTACGTAACTTTACTTGGGTAGTTTTATATATTATGTATGTATTATTGCTAGTAAGGGCTTTTCAATTTAAGATATTGGGTTATAAGTATTTTTTCCTAGCTGTAAAAATGAATCGTATATTTCCCGGTTCAAATCGGCACCTCAAATTGCATGATTAAAAAAGCGACTAAGTGTAGCAATGTTCAAAGTCACCATGATTTGGCGTAGTTTGTGTTCCAGTGAGGGTGTGGCTGTGCTTAAAATCATTCCGTTTCTCCTGAAATTAGATTTATCTATTAATGTCTTATCCGTATGCGGCACCAACTTTTGAAATAAAGTATCGATACCGTAAGCCAGTATAAAGTAACAAAAGTTCCTGTACTAGAAAATTTCTAACAATTTTCTGGTTTATAGGGAGCAGTGCCTGCTACAATAGCAATCCTTAAAGGCCAGCTGACTGTGGGCCTCTCTACACAGCAGCTTCAATACCTGGCGCAAGCCATGGGCGTGGTGAAGGCTTCTAGAAGAGACCTGGCCCCCGTGAGAGCTGCTAAACTGGACGGGGCCACTACAGTAGCTGGTACAATCATTGCTGCTGAGCTCGCTGACATACCCGTATTTGTTACGGGTGGAATAGGTAAGTTAACTAGTCTCTAGACTAGAACTAGATATAGCTGTGCCGTATGGATTATTTTTGTATATATATGCTAGCTACGCAAGATAGTGTTCTTCACTTCACAGCGCTGCTACCATAGAAACTGAATACAGGCTTAAATACATAGTAAAACTAGAATAGTAGTAGGACTGGAGGCCCTTAAGACATTTAAATGCTTACTTTTGTCTTGTCATATATAATATTTTTAGGGTATGCAAATCCATTCGTAGCTACATTCAGACACGATTTTTATTATTGTCAATAATGCAATTGTGTCAGTTAATTTAATTCAACGGTGCAATGCTGCCAGCATGCTGGGCACGCTGCCGACTGGTAGTGGGCTGGAGCATTTGGACTGCCTGTGAGGCTGCAGTTACTTATGGATATCCAAATGCTTTATAAATAGTACTAGCTTTAGTGTTGTATATAGTTCGTAGTATTTTGTTAATTGCGTTTAATATCTACGGAATTCAAATTGTTGAAGATATAACAGCAAAAAAAACCGACCAAGTGCGAGTGGGGCTCACGCACGAAGGGTTCCGTACCATTATCTGTAACCTAATCTTGCAAAGTTACAGACACTTTTCGCAGTGTCCGATTGAGCTGGGTAGGTACGGCGAAAACCTCTTTTATTTTATGGCTCCCATACAATAAAAGAGGTTTTCGCCCTTAATTATTTATTTTATTTTAATTAATTACATTTAAAGAGAACATAAAACTAAATATTCTGTGAATAGTTAAAGCGTCTACCTGTCACCGTTATTAGTATCGAGCAAGAAACGGTAAAAAAAACAAGTTTGTTGTTTGGAAGCCGTTAAATATTTGTATTATTTTTAGTATTTGTTGTTATAGCGGCAATAAAAATACAACATCTGTGAAAATTTCAACTGTCTAGCTATCACCGTTCTTGAGATACAGCCTGGTGACAGACGGACGGACAGCGAAGTCTCAGTAATAGGGTCCCGTTTTTACCCTTTGGGTATGGAACCCTAAAAAAGGCTTTCTTACATATTTATTCGTAGCATTTTTCATACAAATTATGATTTTTCTGTGCCCTATTGTATCTTTGGTAGGTACACATTTTTAAAAACAGTTGTTTTATTTTATGTAAAATGAATTGTGTCCTAATTTTATTTCACAAGATTTAACGTCACAGCTATAATTAAACTTTCTTGAGCATATAGAGCATGCTCTACGGATTAAATTACAAAATTACGAATTCACGAGAGGAAAAATTATAGTTATGAATCATTGTCATGTTAGCTCAGTCGGTCAGAGCATACCCCGGCTATAGGGGTGGATGACGCGGATTCGAATCCCACATGGCTATAATTTTTCCTGTCGTAAATTTGTAATTTCTTAATTCAAACTTTAACACCGTTTCTTAACCCTGCTAAAGTTGATTATGATTATCAACAAATGGTAAAACCGATATAAGTATCTATTCTGTATGTTTGGGAATAAAAAAACAACTTTTGTAATTTTATAAGATTTCTAATACCTTTAGTTTGGTGAAAACTAAAACTATAAAATCAGCTAAACTTTAAGTAAAAATTAATACTCAAATGGTTCGATTTATATAACAAAGATAAAAAAAAATTAATTACCTTTAGGCTAGCATTTGACTTCTATCTTACATGTTAGTACTCGTATGTAGTGTCTTTTTTTGTGTGGTATAGGTAGTCAAATGAGCAGGGAGCTCATCTGGTGGTAAGCGATCACCGTCGCCAACAAACATCTGCAATACCAGAGGTCTCGATGATGAGTTGCCGGCTTTTGAGGGAATATGCTCTGTTCTTGAATGTGGTCTGAGATATTAATTAACAATTTAAAAATATTACTTGCACTCTATCGAAACATACTTTTATTTGTTTTTAATTGGTGCGGCGGAATTCGAACCATGGATCTGCTGCGCGGCAGTCCAAAGCTAACGCCACTGAGCCATCACTGCTTAAAAACACTGTTAAGCCAGTTGAGCATTCGAAATGCCCTAGCCTTGCGGAAAATCTCGAATCTGCGGCAGAATTCGATCAATGGAACACCTGCGCGACATTTAATAGCCACAGAGCCAGCTTTGCTTTAGAAGGTAACTGGGGTATATTTCTAATGCATTTTCAGATATATATAACACCTCACAATTTTAACAAAAATAGCACATATGGAATACAAAAGAACAATGCTTATTCCGTCGTGATACAGTATCAAATTTACTCGCAAGAGAAATATAACATTCATAAATAAACAACCTATCTTGGGAAAGGAGATAACAACAGTAACCAGATATGCCATATAACGTAAAATAATAAACCTTTTCAGCAGAGTTCCCCTGGGCGTGAGATTGCTTCATGCATCAAATATTCAAAGGAAAACCAGTGCAATCCCACGAGTCGTTGCAGACGTACCCTCTTATCTGTTTTGGGTTCCGTGTCCATATCAAAAGCCTGAAAATGTGGTATTTTTTCATCCGTTTGTGAGAAACTACTAAGTTTATTTTAAATTAAAAATCAAGACATAGTAATTGTCTTTTCACATCTGACAGAATGCATTTCATGTTCCCGAAAACCTTTATTGCCACCATTCCTAAAATATTGTAAAATCGAAGCTATTAGTTGTTTGTTACCAACCAACGAATAAATATTAATATTTATTAGTAGGTTAGTTGTATGTTACATTAAAAAATTATAAAAATGATTTACCTACTATCTCTACAAAAAGTATTCCTTACGTTTTCATATCCCACTTATCCGCTGTTTTCAAATAGTCCAAAAAAACGGAATCAACAAAATAAGTCCGTATAATGATCGAACCAGCTCACAAAATTCACGAAAATAAGTTAAAAAGTGCCACCGAGAAAGGAGAGCAACTCAAAATCAGCAAACCATATATACATAAAAAAGCATTTTTGCACAAGCTGAAACCGAGTCACTTCTCTTACACTTCGCTCAATCAGTAAAAACATGTCGCATCAAATTAATTGCTTAGTTCTCATATAAATTTTACTTTTAAAAATGTTTCTTATCTTCTCTTCAGAACTAATAGTTCTACGATCACTTGACCTAGTTAGCTTAGCTCGCGGAGATTGCATTTTCTGTTATACGAAACAACTACTCTGTCCGTCAATCTGAATTACGAGAACACCAGAATTAGTTTTCGATTACTGTAGTAAAAAAACGTCTTCAAACATTATATACGCTTTTTAAGGGACACCTCAAACAATTCTCGTCATATCTCACTCAATATTAAATAGGATCACATGACAAGCACCAGTGTTCTCATATAAAAAAATCATCAAAAACACCCTGTAAAGAGTTATGAGTTAACACACTCAAAAAGGGTACAGTCGAAATAAGAAACTCCTCCTTTTTTTGAAGTGGTTAGTATGAGCACAATCCAAACGTCGTCCGTAATAACAATCCTATCCTATTAAGACAATTTATAACGTTGAAATCGTGCCATTTAAACGACATATTATCCAGGGTAGATATTTTTGTTACGTAAAAATGAACTCTGTCTTTCGTATCATCCGAGATGTAGCGTTCAATATAGCCTCAATAACAGCTTCTGGAGTTCCAATAATAAGACGCAGAGCTTGTTTCAAAAACCTATTAAATTTTCATGACATTTGAAGAGGATATTGGAAGTTATATTAAATTTGTTGTTTTCAATTTGTATTGAAAGGATAACGATATATTCAAACAAGATTTTAAAATAATTTGACTTACAGTGTTGATTTCAAAAATTAAGAATGAGACTATTGATTTTTTGGCAATAGTGGTTTTTAGGGTTCCGTATCTAAATGACAAAACGGAGTCAAATTAATGACAATCCGCTGTCGGTCTGACTGTCAGTATATCACAGATCACCATCTCGTTTACAGAATGAGTTATATTATATTTTATGACAGTTGACCCAAAGATAAATATTGGACTAGAAATTCAATTTGACTATTTTTCAAGGGGATTATACACGAGCAGGTAGTCGAAGAAAAACATTTTTACAGCCAAGCATGTGGGGTATCGTTGTCTAGAACTCATTGAAAACAGTACGTAATATACATTTTATAATAATATATAAAAAAGGGGACTGTCATATTTGTAACTATTAGGCCATTAATTTACGGGGTTTATGATCCCGATATTTCAGATTTCTTAATAACTAAACTAGTAAATATTTGAAGTATCGGTACGAGTATATTAAGTACAATATCCAATAGTAAAATATATTAAAATGGCTGATTTATTATATACGTTAGCTGTGATCAAAACCAAGAAAATGTTCTTTGTTTTGCGAGTTGTGATGTAGGATCCTAACAGAGCAAGGCCCGACTCTCACTTGGCCAGTTATTTTATGTTATGTACATAAAACGATTTTTTATAGATAGTAAATATATAAAATTAGTATGCTATCTCATTCGACAACAATTTAGTTTAATAACGAAATAAAGAACATAACTTGAAAATGGTAAAAACAATAAAAAAAATATCGAATACGATATATAAGGAATAAATATAGGGGGACAAATTAGTAAGAAACAGATACTTCTGCCTGTCAATTGACAGAATAAAATACTAAAGTTTTCTTAATGCTAAAATCTATGATGTCTTATATTTATAAAATGTTTTCAGAATAATGAACGTGCATGAAAAACATCATTTAAGTTGGCTTTTTTGCTGTATTCGACGTGTCTTAATTTTAAAGGTCATGGCTTCAGAGTTGGAGTATATTGGAAAGGATTTAATTTCCTCCACCACAGCTTGTAATTAATACACATTACATTATCGGTTCAGACTCGATGTATCCAACTCATATTGTGCTAAATACCAACCAAGCATCACGAAATGTGGCCAGCGGCAAACATCACAACGAGCGATATTTTATTGATGAAATTTAACAATTTCATCGCTTCGCTGTTTCGAATGAATTTGTCGTTGCACGGCAGCGCATTCAATTAGTGGATCTCGCTACGAATCGCAAGCGTGCCATGTACGAGCAGTATTTACTGAGTTTCAAGCGATCAATCGATTATTAGATTTGGATTGGGATAAATTGTTACCTCTGGATATCAAATTGTTGTATTGTAATTCATTGCGATGGCAGACGATGTAGCATGGTGGTAGGGCATTTAGCGAATGCCTACCTAGCTAGCTACTACCCTCAAGTGGAAAATCTGTCGCCATGCACATAGCGGTGTCTTCCGGCAGCTGTCCTTGAGAGCCAGTAATTCTAGGTTAGCCTGAACACCATCTTCGACCACATCATCACTTACAATCAGGTGAGATAGTGGTCTAAGGCAAGCCTGAATGAGTGAGCTGATGTTCTTAATAAAATTAATAAAAAAACAACAAAACGCATGAGAAGTTGTATGTGCATGCGTGTGTCCGTGAAAACAGCTGATATAATTTTGATGAAACTCAGTAGTCATAATATATTCTTGAGATCCAGGATTATGAATAAGAATAACCTTATTCCAGTTTAGTGAGTAGTCGCCGAAGAAGCGCGATATAATAGATTTTCAAGCAGGTTACTCCAGGCGTGGATAAATATATAACTAAAACTAAAGTAAACTAAACTCTGTAACTAAAGTTTCTAGGTATTCGAATTGTTAGAGCCGTAATGCTAGTCCTGACATAAGGGAGGGTGCGGCCATCAACCAGACTACTAGACTTCATCTGGATGGTTAAAGTAATAACATTAGAGATCAAGATTCGGCTCAGTTGAACTTTGATCCGATAGCCTAGAGGACCCGCTGTACAGCCCGAAGTACGCGGAATATTTGCCCGCTCGGGACAAGAGTTTTGTGCTCTAATCATTTGTAATTGTGATGTTGGCTTAGCTTGCGATAGTGCTTGTGATCATATATAAAATTTTGAGGTTATGTTTGCTTTATGGCAAATGTTATAGGTAGGGGAGACCGGGTACAAAAGTAACATTTCGTACTTTGACATTGGTTTCTAGCCTGTTATCATATTTTGGATAAAATGAATATAGCCACATATCAATTTCAACTATGCTCTACAAATGTGTATCTAAATTTACCTCATAAGTTGCTGTTTATTGTAAATTACAGAAATTTAAAAAAAAAGTGACGATTGTTACTTTTGACCCCTAGGGTAGGGCGAAAGCAACACAGTGTGGGTCGAAAGTAACATGACTAAGGTATAAGAAATAAATAGGGAATGTAAAATGGAATACTCAAATTTTACATTAAAATAAAAAGTTTGTTTGAAATGTTTATTTTTACCTTTAACATACTTCTTGAATGCTTATACAATTGTCGGCTAGGCCTGTTTTTTAAATTATTCCAGAAATAGCAAAAAAAATAGTTATTGCAGCCAGTACTGGCATTTCCACCACCAGCAAATACTTCTACCGGTCCTTAGCTTCTCATTTGGAATACAAAAATGGTGGTATTTGTCTTCCTTGAGCAATAATAGCAACAGTTACTAATCTCTCACGTTCCGCTGAGGTTACTGCACTTACAATCAACGATTGCTTAACATTATGCTCATTAAAGCTTGTGTTCGTTTTTCGAGGAGATCTGAAAGATAGGGCCAAGTGTCGTTTTAAAACCTGTCAACCATTCCTTACTTGCCATTCGAGTGTCAAGTAACATGTTACTTTTGTACTCGTAGTGCTATGTTACTTTTGTACCCAAACAAGATTTTTCAAATTCATGATTGCCTACCTAAATTTGGAAATTGCTGTTCGAAAATCACGAACAACACTGTGTAAACAATCTTAACCAGAATTCTTTTTGCAAATTATCAAATTGATATCATTATTTTAATACTACGTAATCACTAAATATATAAATGTCAAAAAACTTACTTTTGGTTCGTAATATCACATGACGTCCTCTAGCACATTCTTACGGCGCAGAGCGAGCATGGCAATTAAATGCAAGGGTGGGGAACGTGGCCGGCTATCTCCTGACAGTAGCTGGCAGCGTTTCGACGATTTGATAAACCTACAGAGCGTTTGTTACTTTCGACACGCCGTTACTTTTGCACCCGGTCTCCCCTATATATTATATTATCAATGTACGTATTGTATATAACAGTACATTCTCTTGGAATTGTAATTTAGTTATATAGATTTTAAACCTTATTGTTTTTTTGCAGAGTAATTTCATTGAAACTTATTAATAGCATAATTACATATACACTAACCGTTAAAAAAATCTTCTAGAACATGTATCTCAAAGAAAAACCGCTATTTTTCTAGAATTAAAATTGATGTCCCATTTGAACAGGGAATAAAAAGTAAAGCGTCTAGCTAGTAACTCTTTTTGCTTCTTGCAAAAAGAATTTACCGGCGTGTTCTGTGTTCCGGCAGCTGTCCTTGAGAGCCAGTAATTTATCATAACCATAATTTCTTCGACCACATCATCACTTACCATTATGTGAGATTGTGGTCAAAAGCTAACATATCTGGCATAAAACAAAAACAATAAAACAAACACCCACGGAAAGAAATGTGGAGGTGACATTGTAACCCGGCACCCACGGATGGCAAAAAGAATTGTCACTTATAAATTCTTTAAATCAAAAACTTTAACTATCATAGCCTCTGAAACACATCTTAACATAGACAGTAACAACATTTTGATAGAATGACATGTTGCTGTTCATTTGCTATTCCACGAATGTTGCATGTTTCGCTCTTGCACGCAGTTCCTTCCCCATTATTAAGGACAACTCACGATTTTTAAATTGATACCAATGAAATACCATGTTCTCTCCATGTCCAGATAGTGCATATTCTTAACGTGCATCTTGAAGATATAATAAAATATGCTTCAAGAAACACTTTTCTCTAACAAACTTTTTTTGGCTTTAGGTGTAGTTATTTAAACTCAACTCCTAACGACGCAGATCGTATCAGCAGAGTAGATATAAGAGCCTGTGGCTGTGAACAGAGAGCCGGCACACAGTGCCACATCCGGTAAACCCTCGATGTAATTAACGATGAATTCAGCGCTGCAAAGCGTGATCTGTCACATCCGGATGTCTGGGCTCGCCTTCCCTTGGAATGCCTTTGTTCTTCTAATTCGATTACCCCCACTTATCTGATTGCGTTACTCTGGTTCGCCAATCGTTGCTAAGTATTTCCTTATCTGCACTCCCTTCCTAATGTTCGAAATTATTCAACGAGAGACAGCACCTGCGCCTTTACGGATTTTAATATTTTATATTCATCGCTGAAGCGTGCCGCGCAGGTTTAAATGTAAATCTTATTCATGACCGCCTAATATTCCAAAACTGTGGTGACATTTTTCGTAAGAAAATATTTGTAAAAAAACAATATTAAAATATTATGCAAATCGACGCTTTTAGATTTTTACTCAACATTGAATATAGTCAATATTATTTGAAACGGCATTGATGCATACCAAGTGAAATTATAGAAATATTTGGATAGGATAAACATGATTTATGGGTAGGTGGTAGGAGGGTATTTAACAAAAAAAAAACAAATAGTTATTGTAACTTAACAGTAATAGTTAGACATACTTAACGGACTTTTTTTTAAATATTGATGTCCTCTATAAAATTGTATATCACATCACTTTGCTCTATTGTCAACAATTTCCGCAGCGTACGCGATACAACGATATTTTGGTATTTTTTTCACACGTTGGGTTACATTATTGAGGTTTTAACACGGAGCTCTAAGTTTGAAAATGTTCTGTAGCCTATGTTCATCAGGGATAGTGTAGGATTCTAATGTTGTTAGAATTTTAAAATTTTAAGTTTATTATATTAGTTATATACAAAAATACAAATCTTTCCTCTTTATAATATTAGTATAGTTCCTCCTTACCATATTAGTATAGATATAGATATTCTTATTACAATTACATTGTATGTGACACTGCACTGCGCTCTACACTTGGATATATATGTTTCCCTTTACGTTCCCTTGCTGCAGTGTCCTTCAAACCCAAACACAGTAGTGTTTGCACACTGTTGCTTGGACGTAGAATATCTGACACTGCGGTGGTGTGTAAACTAGGATAAAGCAAGAGGCATCGAAGGCCACTTTCTTAAGAGGTCTACCATCTGGTGATTTCCAGCGGGGCTTGAACTCGTACCACAGAATACTGTTCTGTCACATTTCCAACTATGCTTTGGAAACAAGTGCTGGGTGGTGCTGCAGCTTGTCGATCAGATGCCGCCTTTTAAATGTAATTTCTTTCTTTAAAAAGCGTCATCGAATTAGAATCAAGTATTGATCCATTATGAACATTAATCTGAGTAGTTTCAGTCTAATCTAGTGGACTGAGAGGAAAATTTGACTGAAGTTGGGTATTCCGCTTCCAAGTTATGTATAACTTTCCGGCCGCGGCTCTGCTCGCGCGTATGTCGGCTATCGCGCAAAACCATTAACCTCTTTTTGCGCAGTTGAGTAAAAACTATCATATGTCATTCTCCGGGTCTCAAACTATTTCCATACCAAATTTCATCCAAATCGTTCTAGTAGTTTAAAGTTTATTCGTTGCATAAAGAATACAAATCTTTAATCTTTATAATATCAGTGTAGATGAAGATGTATATTGGTCTCGCCAAAAGTCATCGTTTTCCAACCCAAAAATGTCTAATGGTTATAGTGGGTTAGTGAATTCAAAACGGACAAACCAATTCACTCTTACATTTATATTTCCCTGTAGATAGATGGGAAGCAATCTAATATATAGTTCTATCACAGTTTTTCTATTCGTTTTGCGAGAGACGGATGGTTAAGACGAAGTTTTTTCAATAATTAAGTCCAACAGTGATGTAACAGTTTCATTTCCCGCTGCTGGCCTGTGTGACGGTATTAAGTTACATTCGAATTTTACGTTTTCGTTTTTCGTTAAATAAATTTTTACGATGAAAGTCACGAACGTTGTATGCCGTTATTTAGTACGCTAAGTGCGTTCGTCGATGGTGAAATAACACACAAACAAATCACAAGGTGAAAAATCTCATGTCTTCGATTTTGCCTATTTTATGGTCAACACCTTTACCGGGCTGTGTGCTTTTGTAGCTTTTTCTGTGTTGAACTGTGTTGAACATTGATTCCAAAGCTAATTTATACATGATCAAATTGTTCAACCAACAATCGGCATGAAATCATGATGCTGACTTTCTTCTGAAGAAGTCAAAAAGGTACCTGTACCAAAGTAACATGAAATTGAGGTAGTGAAGTTGCTTCTGTTTCTGTAAATAAATATGTCGTTCCGTAAATAAAAGATAACTATATATATTTTTTTTATTTAATTGTGATGGAACAAGCTCGAGGCCCACCTGATGTTAAGTGGACTAACCTCTGCCTATAACAGTTGCAATTCATCACAAGTCACGAATTGCACTGCGCCCGTCACATTGAGACGTAGTTATTAAGTCTCATTGTGCCTGTAATTTCACTGGCTCTTAAGGACTACTGCCGGAACACACCTTTCTGTGCTTGGCGACAGACTTTCTACTTGAGGGTGGAAGCTAGCCAGGCGGGCAATCGCAAAATGCCCTTCCACCATGCGGTGAAGCTCAATCCGCCGGTGGGGATCGATCCAGTGTACTGCGGCACGGCAGTCCATAACTATTACCGCTCGGCCATCATTGCTTCAAAAAAGATAACAATGTCTTGTTCAATTATACATTTATAATAATTTATAGTTGGATAGGTATGGTGTGGTAGTAGGTACGCAATCATCAATGTGTGAGTTCCATTCGTATGTGGCTTGTTTTGGTTTTAAAACGAAAATAATTAGAGTGTGTCATAGTATTTTCGTACTCATATTGTATAATTTAAGACCATTTTTAAATAAAATTATTCATATAATTATTTACAAGTCTCATATAAAACACAACTTTATTTCTGGCTTTCAGAGTATTTTCAATCGGTTTATTGTTTTATTAATTCTAACATAGGTGGAGTTCATCGTGAGGGAGAAACAACACTGGACATATCAGCTGATCTGAATGAACTGGGTCGCAGCAAGACACTGGTGGTCTGCAGTGGAGTCAAATCCATCCTTGATATCGGAAGGACTCTTGAATATTTGGTAAGTTGTTGGTTGTAATTCGTGTAAAATAAACATTTGCCTACACAAATCATTATGTTCTGGCCCTTATCCTACCTACACGGTGTGGTCGGTATTAAACTTTTGATAACTATCACACATGCACGTTTTGTGAACGCTTCATTTTACGATTAGACCAATTTCCAATTTATAGCCCGCCGCCTTTGGGAATGCCCGTTTACATTATACCTGGCTATATTTAAGTTGAAAAGAGTGTTACGTGGTTAAGAAGTTGAAGTTAAGAGTTTGATGGCTAAGTGGTATTGGTTATGGACTGCCGCGCAGCAGGTCCATGGTTCGAATCCCGCCGCGGGCTTGAGCTTCACGGCATGGTGGAAGGGCATTTTGCGAATGCCCGCCTGGCTAGCGACCACCCTCAAGTAGAAAATCTGTCGCCAAACACCTAACGGTGTGTTCCGGCAGCAGTCCTTGAGAGCCAGTGAAATTACAGGCACATGAGGCTTAACAACTATGTCTCAAGATGACGGGCGCAGTGCAATTTGTGAATTGTGAAAAGTATAACTAATGTGCAGCAACACTCTACTTACTAAATGTACTAATTACTAAATGTGGTAAAAAATAGAGGCATACTGCCCAATTGGGGCTGTCCATCTCAGTATCCTTTTACGATCATCCGTGTTAAGAAACCAGTTAAGCCGAAATACTCAACACGTCAAACTTTAGCGAACTTTTTGGGCCACTACGTTAGCAAACCTTTTGCACTGTAAATTGGATGTCAATACTTTTCTTGTGTATATTTTCTGTGCTTTGTAATTCAGTAACGATAGTAGGAGTTTTATACACAACGAATTGTCGTCGCATATTTAAAAAATAAGCATGAGAGAAGACGTATATGATATATTGTAACGTAAGCTATAAGAATTCTGACAGGCAACTGCTCGTCCCCTGTTATAACCTACCTGACGTATTCTGTCGAGTAAACGTAACCAACAAGACAACCATACCCCTCCATCAAAGGTTGCCTGATTGACATCGATTTGTTAAATAACTACCTTGGCATTTAAGTTATTGATTTATTCATATATCTGCTATTTGTATCATAATGACTTAACTGTTCAAATGCCCGCGAATGCATTGGAAAATGAAAGGTTCTAAAGAAAATTCGCTGTTACGTAGATACAACACCAGTACATTTCTTTGCAATAAATTCAGTTTATATTTACAAAAAACAACTGCAGTGGTCTCTAATTTGGTGCACAATGATATATAACACATCATTATCTTCATCAGCCGGTAGACGTCCACTGTTTATCAAAGGCATCCATAGAACACCACAAAAACCTACAAACACCAGTTCGCTGAGCAATGTGACCTGCCCATTGCCACTTCAACTTGCAAATTCTGAAATCAAAGACGGTGACTTTGGTTCTTCTACGAATATCCTCGTTCCGGATTTAATAGCATAAAAGAAACTTCTAGCTTACCTCTCTCCATAGCTCATTGAGTGACTCTGAGCTTGCCATAAGGGCCACAGTTAAGAACCACGTCTCAGTGCCATAAGTTACACTGGCAAAACATACTGGACTTTGGTCTTCAGGCTCTGCGGGATGTTTGAAGAGATGTCCCGTAACTTTCCGAAGGCTATACGATGTATAACTCGCCACGCAGAAGTTTACTACACCTTAATAATTTACATACCTGTCGGGGCCTTATTGTCTACCTAAAATGGTAATTAAAATGAGTTTCATTGAACTGATTTACGCAAGTTATTGACGCATAAACTGCCCACTAGAGCCTGGAGAAAGCTCTCGCATATCCAGCAATCCTAATTCTAGTGAGGGATTCAAATATTCACAAACTAATTTTTACACTCATGTTGATATTTGTCTTCTTATTTTGCCTCTGTTGTAGAAAAATAAATATACGTACTAAAATATAAATTTGTACTTATCTACTTTCTTACCATTTACGTACGAGGATACTATGTAACTTATTGGGTTGTTATTCAACCTTGAAGGGATGTAAATGTTAAGTATTAGTTCAGTTGCGCACCACCACAATACGTTTATAAAACGTACTCTACACTCGTAAGTTTCTAGTAAACTGATGGATCAATTTTCATTGAGAAACGGGCTATATTGAGTTTGCAAAATCTTACCGCTATACCGATTTAATACGTATTATGCTTTTGATCTACTAACTAGTAGTTGAAGTCGGTACCATGATAGTTCAAAAGTACCTATTATCACAATATTGTGATTGCATGGTACCGCCTTCGACAAGTTATTTCACACTTTTGAGTATTAAAGTCGGTTACATCTTTAGGTAAATTAAAATTGTTTAAGTCAATTAAAAGGGACCATCACCAAAGTAGTAACGAGTGCTAAAGCGAGTAGGGGCTCAATGCTCTAGTGTTGTAGGTTAACTTAATCGCAGGAAGTAATTACAATTATCTTTTGGAATCGCCAAGCAGTTACAGACCTTTACACTAACGAAGACGCGCCCTGTCATAGTTTTTATTGATGTGACGGGATGGCCTCGTTTGTACATTGGGTCTTAAATGGGTGTCTTGGTACATTCAGTAAAACTATAAAATGTAAAATAAGATCGCTTGGGTAGGCATTAGCAGATGTAAGTATCGTAAAAAAAAGAGGGGCATCGCTTTGTGATTTGAAAGGTTGTATGGAGCTTTAACATTAAACTACTTGTTCATTCTTAACCAGGAAACACAAGGTGTGTGCGTTTGCGCATTCGGCGATAGTCATGATTTCCCAGCGTTCTACACTCAGCGCTCTGGCCACAAAGCACCTTACCGCGTTTCAAACGCGGAGGAAGCCGCGCGTCTATTACACGCATCGCGTGAACTAGCGCTTGGATCTGGAATTGTCATCGCTGTACCACTACCGAAAGAAAATGCAATGGATGGTAAGCTTTTGTTCGATTTATATTTATAGAAATAATTTTATCTCTATGTTTTAATTAGCTCATAACCCTTTCTTAATAACCACTTTTAACTTATAATAATTTAATCCCCTTTGATGCTACCAATAGGGATAAATAGTACTTGTCCTAAGTTATCAGCGACGTTAGAACGCAAGCGTTACGAAGTATTCTGAATTTAAGAGCCTGAGGATAGCAAGATTAGCAAGGGAGTCAGAGCTGTAAGAAAATCAAAAACAGGTCAACTGCAAGTCGTGCTTTGATTTTAAGATAATGCATTGCAATCGCCCGTAAATTAATAAACATATTTATTGGTTTAGATCACAGCTTCAAAACCACTATTAGATTAGCAAGAATATGACCACAGTCTCAGCTGATGGAAATTCAACGGTGAAATATGCCTAGCCGATACCTGTTTACTCTATACTTGAAGACTTTTTTCAGAAAATAGAGACGCTGGTAGAGCGTTCCATACTTTGGCCGTACACATTGATAAGCTGAATTTAAGTTTTATTTAAGAGGAAATATGAACCCCAAAACCGAAACATCTCTATCAAAGGCGTTTATTGATATAAATACAACCTTTGACTAATTAGTAATACATTTAAGCATATTTACCTCTAACTACATCGAGGCGTCTGTAATCTTTCAGGGCAATAATTTTTAAAACACTAAGTATTGCTAATATTTTATATCTGCGTTTTGAAATGGACCAAAAAACACATCAGTAACATATTGTATCTTCAAAAATATTCCAAAATAAAACGTTAAAAAGTAGATGTACAATTTATTCTGGATAAAAATTATGAACTCGAAATAAAATGCCGTTTGGATTATTTAGCCCATCTATATATAACCTTTTCTCCCTTATACATCGGAACCTATTTTTGTCATAACGACCAAGCCAATGTGCTAACTTTTGCAATACTAAGGCATTATTAACTTAAATACCTACACTCACTTTCCTATTTCTCGGATGTGTTGATAGCCTAAGTTTCTATTACCTATGGGAGGAAAGTTTTCATGTCCGAAACCACAAACCAAATTACAAAAGTTCTGTATAGCTATCTCTATATACCTGCCCATCTCTATCTGTGTTTATGATTTATTTATTCTACTTATAACATTACATAGATGGATTACAAAACTTGTAAATAAAAATAAAAGTAGTGATGTTTATTTTAAATTAATAAGCTAAGTTTTTATCTAATAATTTTCTTATTTCTCACTTTACTTTTTGATACTAAAGTGAGTAAAGTTTCTGTAGGTTTATTTTTCTTAACACCTATAACCAAAAGCTATAGGTAATCTGTAATGATGACTATAACCTACCCACCTTTGTCCAAGTCAAACGATATCTTCTCTTACAACAAAATGGACAAGACCAAAAAAAATGTTGTGACTAACAAAAATCAAGAAACACAAGGACTTATTAGTTTTGGCTTTGGTTTTATAGGCGTCCGCCAGCCTCACGCCAACCGTGGAATTGTTCTAAGTATTCAAATTGTTAATGATAAGAAATCCTGATGTGCGGCAAAGGTTCAGAGCAAAAGCCCAATTACATAACGTGAGTGTCAGTAAGGCGCTGCTCATTAAGTGTTTTTATTCACCTTCTACGACGACGTCTAACAAGGGGATATGGAACAATCCTTATGTTCTAAAGCCGGAAACTCTACGATATAACTACCTGTAACTACCGAGTTCATAAAATTATTGAAACATTTTAAGTCATAGCTTAGGTTAAATGTTACACAGCAGCAAACATACCTAACTAAATATCAGACGGAGACAGCCATTAATAGCAGCTTAACCCTTATATCTACTACTTTCCGATTGGAATGATAGTAATTCATATAGTGCTTTGAACCGATTGATAAATATACTGAATAAACTATTAATGTTCCAGAAAATAAAATTGAAGAAGCTATTGGGAAAGCTCTAGAAGATGCAAATAAGAATGGAATTCGGGGCAAAGAAGTGACGCCATTCATCCTGTCAGCTGTTGCGAAGGCCACTGGCGGTGCATCCCTCGACGCAAGTATCCTTTCAAAATAACTAGCAGAGATTTTTTTCTGTGGTTTTATGCATAGAGAAATACGTTGCTTTCTCTTGTCTGTGGTTTTAGAGTAAGCTAGTGGCTCGCCCCGGCTTCGCAAAGGTATATAACAAAAATTTCAAATTAACAAAAGCTACTTTTTTGTAAATATTCTATATATAGCTTACATTCATCAGGGATAATGTAGGATTCTAATGGTGAAATAATTTTTGAAAGTGGTCAGCCGGGCCAGTAGTTTTTAAGTTTATTCGTTGCATACAAAGATCACATCACACATCTTTCCTCTTTATAATATAAGTGTAGATGTAGATAACCGTAAAAGTTACCACAGAAATCTCAATTTTTGTATTACAACTTCGAATGAGTCTCAAAGGCCCCAGGGGACCAACCCTTCACTAAATCATTGTACTTACCATTCAATTAAGATTCAACCATAACACTCTCTTGCAAATGGCTTTCTAAGTCATAAGACATCTTTGTAGAGCAATTTCGCACCCATTAAAATACTTAATGAAGCATTTACCCGCCCTGCGTAATACGTATTAAATTAAATGTGTAGAAACGGCAAGGGATGAAGGGACTTTAAATGTTAAAGTAGTGAAGCTGATTGCCACATTTTCTTTCTTTAACTGCTCGCAGACATCGCTCTCATAAAGAACAACGCCAAAGTCGGCGCCGACATCGCCGTCGAATTTAAAAAGGTGAAGAATGTTCACGACTCGAAGAACGCGTTTAATATCAGCGGTAAATCGTCGTCGTCGAGACATTTTCACACCTGGAGTGTGAATTGTGCGAGCGCGTGGGTGGAAGTGGAGCGCACTGACGACGAAGATACCTTTGTGTTCCCACCTGGAGGTAATACCGACGGAGATGTATTAGTTATTGGAGGAGCAAACGTCGACAGAACTTACAGAACATCTGAAAACGTGCACGTGAGTATTATACCACTGATCATTAATTATCTAGTATTCAGTGTTAACTTAGCAAATCGCCTTAAATCTCTAACTGGAACTAACAAGTGTATTCAAGCTGATTCAGAATGAATTAAATGAAATAAGACAATATTTTAACAAACTCTTTATTTAATGCATTTATTATGATAGTATTTAGCTCTCAGTCGCCTAGTGCGTACCTTCGGAAAGTTGTAACAACTCTACTTCAAACAGAGCTTAATGTAAACAAAGGAAGATTTTCTTCCATCTCGTTCAATCAATTCGATTGCTATTGAAAACAAATTAGTGATAACTTTGAAAGTTCTGTTCACAGGGCTGAACATATACTCGTAGATACTCTATGATAAAAGTTCATGTTCAATTAAAAGACAATCTGAATTCAATAAAGAATTTCAATTAGGCTTTGAGTGACAATGTCTAATTAAACCACATATATACGCGATAGATCGTTTTTTATATCCTAACATTTGGAACAACTGGGTGTGTCTAAGGAAATAACAGTTCCCCAAGACACGATTGGTAGTGCCACGCAGTTGTGCTACGGGTAACTAACTGTTTTTTTATCTGTGATAGCCAGTGGCAGTAGCTATGGACTGTCACGTGCTGGGGTTTCATTGTTTGAATCCTATCGCTGGCTTGATCTTCCCACGATTAGTGGTAAGGCACATAGCGTGCTCGAATTGCTAGCTATCAACTCTAAATTGTCATTCTAGACAAATCTAATACCACCAAATGGTTTGTTACGGTCCTTGAAAACCAGTAATTCTAGGTTAACCCTGTCTGTAGGTAGATAATGGCTATCCAGTTATCTATATAGTAAAAAAATAATTCTTGATCGTATACAGATGACAACTCATTACTCGGTTATGCTTTTAGAAAGGCTACGATTGAACGAGATGAAAGTAAATATTATAAAGGGATTGTATTGACACAGTAAGTAATTTAACATTTACAAATACAATTATTGAAGCTGGGTAGAAGCGGTTTTTATTGACATTAATCTGTCGAGCACGTCTCTGCAATCAAACGACGAAATAATATTTGCTATCAATTTATTTGCTACGTTCTTACTTTGTAATATATTTTTCGTCGCATGCTCGGGTAATTATTACAGACAGAAACAACGCTCATTAACATTTAATTGATAGAGAGTTTATGTAAGTTAAAGTAAGTATACATAGATGAAGACTGTCAAAAGGTTTAGGCAGCACTTTAGAGACGAGTTTGTGTATTGATTTATTTATATTCTTTAGTTTATAATAAACGTAACATCAGTTATACAATTTTAAAAGCCAAGGCACATGTCACTTTACAGTTTTTTGGAAGAAATGCAGGATTTAGATTGGATCCTAGCTACAAATTATTCAACTTTCCGAATATAGGTACAAATTTTATAAGATTGGTACATTTATGAGACAACAATATTAAAAAACTATTTTTCTGCATAAATTCACAAAATATTATACCTACTCTAAGCGAACATAACTTTACACTCGTCATTACAATATAATCTATAAAGATACTTCGTATTAAGTACAAAATGTGTTGTAGATACTCAATCGAACATTGGTTTGATCGTACTGCGATACTTGCACAACTACCTACATCCGTAGGAGCGTCGCGTCGCACGCCGCGCGATGCTCGCGTGGCTCGCGTCGCTCGCATCGCTCGCACACGTAGCGAGTGCTTCAACATAGGACACCTGACAGTCCAATACACACTGCACGAATAGGTTTGACCTAAACTTGACACAGCCTTTATTAATTTTACCTAAATTCCTTACGTGTCTTTATCGATTTATAAAACGCGCAATCTAAGTCCGAGACGCGTTTTAATACAAATAGATTGTGTTCGATAGTCCACGTTTTATAACAACTTTAAAAGATCCATCATCATGAAATACGCTGCAGCATTGAAATATTATTTAAGTCAAAACATGGTTACAGGTTATATAAATTCAGTTATAGACTTTACAACTTGAATTGCATGTCAAATGAAAATGATTTAAGGTTATAAAAGTGGTTTAATAATTGAATTGCAGCCTGTTCCCTAGAGATAACAGTTCTGTCTGTATGTAGTTGTTCGATTTATACTGTCACAAGCATATAATTGTAGGCACTACGTCATTAAGCTCATATCAGTACTATGTATGTCATCTGTCCATGCATAATTACTCGCATTCTACACATGTACAAATTATGTATATATATTTACATATACGAACAATATTATGTAAGATTCCAAGATCTAAATAACGGTTAGCTTACATTGGTCCAGCTGCTATTTCCAGTCATGAAAAATTAACATGATTAAACTTCGAGCTTCTATCTTACTATCGAAGTGATTAAAGTGCTATATGAAGGCAGTAACTGGCTCAACGCAAACTAACCATAAAAACGATGGCTAGTCAGGGCTGAAACATCGATATTACCTAAACGAGAAAGTAATGGGTAGTTAATAGGCTTATAGACACGGGGCAACGAGACTGCTGAGAAATTGTAACATTCGAATCTAGTCACGTACCTAGTACTCCTATGCCATGAGGAACATTAAAGTTATTCCTATGGCTTGCTTCACATGCTTGTTAGAGATACATCTGTGGACAGGAAGTATTTGAAACATATAAACCACTACGCAAAGGAATTTTATTTTGTTATTTTTTCGATTATTATTTTATACAAGTCAAATAATTTGTCACAATTTTCAAATAACAGTCAGGTTGCTCCATAATCACTTAGGTAAAAATTAAATCTATATTTCGCATTTGGGTAGCTAAAAAGCAGTGTTAAATCTAAACTAACAGCTAAGAATACTGTTCAGGATATCTGTGCAATAGGTTACAAAACATTAATAACAATTCACTACAGTTATAGTTTCACAAATTAAATTATAAAATATGAAGTAGTTGAATAATACATATATTATTTTGAAGTGAGTGAGAGCAAGCTTTTAATTATTTTATTTTTCAATGAAACACTAACATGAAGTTCGTTTGATGTTTCTATATTTTAGGATTTTGTTCGGAAACATCTATATTGGAGATGTAATTTTTATTTCTTTTATGTTGTGAAAAAAACCTTTGGACCATAATGCTATCATAAAGTTTAAAAGATTACAGAGAAGCTAATAATGCCGTTGTATTGGTGTACATTATTTATGATCCACATTTATTAATACCTAGGTAAACAGTATATGGTTTGTCAAAAAATGTTACGTTATACATCTATTGGTATAGTTACAGTTCAAACATTTATAGGACTTACACTAAACAGTAATAAGGTACAGCTATTAAAATTGTTTGATTCCCGTTGTCAGTTCAACTTAAATGCAGTGATTTATGGAAATATATTTTGCGCGTGCACCCACTCGATGGAAGCTACGGGCGTCGTAGCTCCTTACGGCAACTGCACCGTCCTACACACTTGTGTAATGGTACATTAAATATATATGTAGACAATAATCTTTATGGGGTAGTATACATATAAAGAAAAAATATTCCTAAATGCGTTTATGTCCTATGTACCTACATACATAAATCTGCAACCTGTAGGAACTAAACACAAGCTTCACTCGGTTCACCATATCGTTTCACCATATTTATCGTTACACGAAAAACGTTAAACATTCGATCAGTCACTCACTGTTCGCAAAATTTAATTAAATGATACTTTTACTTTCACTGATATTGATACAGTGTATAATATTTTTATTTTATGTATATTGTTCCGCCGAAAAGTTCGGTCCTCACAATTGACTGTAGTCAAAGCATGGAGAGCTCGGCTCGGGAGGAGATGCGTCGGCAGCCTAGAGCTCGAACTCGGAGCGGGTGTGGCGGCGGTGGTCGAGGCGGACACGCGCGGCCGAGCGGCGCACGCAGAGCGGTGCGCCTGCGCCGCCGCCACCGCGGGCCAGGGGCAGCTCCGTCTCGTACCCGGCCGCAGGGAACGAGCGCCATCGCCGCCCGAACAGCCGCTCCAGGTAACATCTTAGTCAGATCCGGGTCGCTGCGCTGTCCGCCGCCAGTGGCCTGTACTCTCCGCGGGCAAGCTCGCGCATCTCACAGTTGTTGTTCCCGTTGATGGTCTTCGGACCGAGCGGCTCATCGTGCATGCTGCGTCGTGAGCAGGGCTCTGAGGCACGTCCCAACAGTGCCTCGCGCTCGCTCGCTCGCTCGGGGCTCCCGCCATGTGCGCGCACGCCGCCGTTCGCGTTCACGGCGTTCACTATCACCGTCTGTGAAAGCGGCCCGCCATGTATCGGACTTCCATCCATAAGCTCACCCGCGCCTATTTCGCTCCGCAATATTCTAATTTTTTGAATCATCTCCTTTATTTCGTATCGGAGAATTCCGAGGAAGCACAACTTTAAAAAAGCAATGACACAATACCCTAAGACGAAGAGTGCGTCCGCAGTTCTCCGAAGCCAGATCAGTAACCGCTCCGCACAGGCGGCCGTGTGCGGAGCGCAGTGTATGGGAGTGAACGGCGCGGTGGAGGTGGCAGATGTGGCGGCGAATATGGCAGGCGTGCCAGCGGCAGCCGTATGCGCTGGAATGCGACAGCAGCTCGCCGGGAGCACGGTGCGATTAAGAGCGGCGTAGTCTGCGGGCCCCGTTACTCCACAGCAACGCTGCTCCCTTTGCAAGCGATCCCAGGCCTCTGAGAATTCCAACTCCGTCTCGTAATCTCTCGCCAGACGGATTTTCAACTGAGGTCGTAGCTCTCGACAGACGCGTTCAAAACGGAAAGCCCAATAGACTCCGATAGCGGCGTCACCCACGAGCAGTGCGAGGAGTGCAAACCAGTAGGCGTTGAGCATGCGCTCCGAGAGGCGCAGCGCTGCTAAGCAACCAAGAAGCTGCAGCAGACCCGCCTGCGCTGGCAGAGCCGCGTACCCGTAGAGAAAGCCGGGCTGCGCCACGCTGAGCCCCGGCACGAGCGTACGGCGATAGTCAGCGAGCGCACGCCCCGCCGCCGCGCAGAATGCGAGCGCGCCCAGCAGCAGCGCGCCGTTGCACGCGTATATCCAGATGCGGTAATAGCGCATTGCGCGATGCGCGGCAGGGTGCGCGGGGGGCGCGGGCGGCGGCAGCGTCATGGTGGCGGGCGCCGCGTCATGGCGCCGCCCGCGCCCGCGCCGCCGCCACGCGCCGCGCCCCACGCCTCTGCAACAACACAACATACATTATACCATCAATAACCCATAACAACTAAATTGCAAATACGAAAATTCTAGCATACCTATTATGCACAGTAAGAATAAGTCACTCTCGGCGAGGACGACGACATATTAAATCCCGAGCGCAGGTAATATAAGGTATAGTTAACTCCAGAGCTCAGGGCGAATACACGAGGGCCTCGCTAAGGCGAAGACAGCTTTATACCGGAGAAAAAATGTAGTGGCACGGAGATTTAAACCGTACATACACATTAGTATTAGTATACGTTCTTCAACAATAATTGATAACACGAGTTAAACACTCTATTTTCACCTAATCATTTTATGCTCGAACTATGAGTGCCCCTGCTCGCTACGCGAGAGTATGAAGACATGCTATAGTCTTAGATAACGCACTAATTCAGGCACATATATTTGTAGTTCCCGATAGTTGGCAATCGTCGAAAGGTTTCGTCGAAGGGCTTCCGTTAACTTTTCTGTCAGTAGGTTTCTAACAAAGTCTAAGCCCGATTACTCATCCAAAAGTGAAGTGTCAATTTATTCTAAAGTGTTATAAAGTAAATGTGGGAATAAAACCTCTTCTTATAGAGGCCATGGTGCTCGGATGAAATGGGGTTCTTCTGAGCCATGGCCGATTTTCAAATAAGATTATTTGATGTAGTCTCTACGGGAAGAGGTTGTATACAATTGAAAACAAATACAATCAAAAATATTTAATGATTATTTCAGTAAAAAATATCTAAATATATCTAGGAACGATTCTGTCTACATTTTCTGCTAAGCCAACGTGACTTCAGAAACCCCACGAAGCGAAGCCGTAATAGTTTTGGATGCGTTTAGATTCTACTTGAAGCATCTTCAGGAGATTTAGACACTTCCAGCGCACGATCCAGAATAAGCGATGGCGGTTACGTCATTTCGTCGTCTATTTTTTTTTAATTGCTAATAGGTATGGTGATACGTATTTATTGGTGATGATGTGGTCAAAGGTGTTAACAGACTTAACTTAGAACTACTGGCTCTCAAGGACAGCTGCCAGAACACTCCATTAGGTGCTTGGCGACAGATTTTCTACTTGAGAGTGGTTGATAGCCAGGCAGGCATTCGCAAAATGCCCTTCCACCATGCGGTGAAACTCAAGCCCGTTAAGGGATTCGAACCATGGACCTGCTGCGTGGCAGTCCATAGCCAATGCCACTGAGCCATCACTACTTCATAGGTGTGATGTGGGAAATGGGCTTCACGGCTGTGTACTCTAAAGTAAAGTAAAGTAAAGTAAAGTAATATTTATTGCAAAACTGTGAGTACAATACTTAAAGATAAACAATATAAGTTTGAAATCGAGCTAGTAACAGTTTACTCATATCGAGCATGCAATATTAAGTTCTAGACACATAATGAAAATGATACAATTGATATTATATAAATCTAGACAACAAATTAATTGGATTGAATTCATGATGCCGGTTTATGTTTTAAAATTTAAAAACTCCTTAACATCATAAAACACATGCTCAAGAAGCCACAATTTTAACTTTTTCTTAAACATATATCCATTCAGTTCTTTGATGAACAGCGGTAAATGATTATACACTCTGATGCTAGTTACATATGTACTTTTATCATATATTCTAGAACAAATTTTTGGTAAAAATATATCATTTATGTATTTACTACGTAAGTTATTGCGGAATTTTGCCGTAAGTGTATAATATTCCATATTATGTTTCACAAACAAACAAAGCTCTAGTATATAAATACCAGTGAGGGTCAAAATGTTTTTTTCTTTAAAAACTGTCCTTAGTGACTCGTCACTGTACATACTGTACATAATACGTAGACACTTTTTTTGAAGTATAAAAGTAGACTTAACATTTACAGAGTTACCCCAATAAATTACACCATAACTAAGTATAGGATAAACATAGCCAAAATATGCTCTCCGAGTTACTTCTACAGAAGTAGTTTCAGCAAGTATTGAAAGCATATAACAAGAAGATGAAAGTTTAGAATTAATTTTATTGCTATGTGATTTCCAATTGAGATGAGTATCGATTGTAATGCCAAGAAAATTAACATCTTTAACTTCTTCAATTTTAATTCCAGATTCATGTATATCAAGATAAACATGAGGCGATTGATAATTTTTAAATTTCATGAATTTTGTTTTATTTCTATTAATGTTTAAATTTATTGACAACAACCAAGCGGCAATTTTGCTTAATGTATTATTTATTTCGCTCTCGAATGTAACTATATCCATATTGTTTTTGGCTGATAAAAAAATCGTTGCATCATCTGCAAACATGACACATAGGTGTTCAGCTATTGTTGGCAAATCGTTTATGTATATTAAGAAAAGAAGTGGACCCAAAATACTCCCTTGTGGGACTCCTAACTTAACTTTCTCATAACCTGAATTTACTTCACTTACAGTTTTTGTCTCCTTATTATATCCGTCAATAAGAGTAGCTTGTTCTCTATCTTGTAAATATGATTTAAATAGTTTAAGAGCTACACCACGCACTCCAAAATGTTCCATTTTATTTAGCAATATTTTGTGCACCACACAATCAAATGCCATGGACATATCGATAAAAATTCCAACACAGGGTATTTTATTGTTCATAGCATCCCAAACTTCTTTGAACATCTTAAAAATAGCTAAGGTAGTAGTCTTGCCTTTACGAAAACCAAACTGGTTACTGTTTAATATTTCATTTTTTTCTTACTACTACTTGAACTTCGTTTGTTTTTTTGTTTCAGTACAATTCTTTTCATCTCTGATTCATCAATTGGGGCAAAAAACAAACTACTACAGCTATGAGAATTTGGAAAAGTTAAAGACTCAAGGAATGGTCGTTGAGAATTTTGATTTATAAAAGAATCATTAAATATTTTAGAAATTTGTGATGGGTCTTTTACAATCTCATTATTGTGTTGAATAGTTTCTATTGAACATTTTATTTTATTTGTACATGAAGTTTGTTGTTTTATAACTTCCCATGCTGCTTTATTCTGATTTGAACTTTTATTGATATAATATATATTACAATTTCTTTTTGAAGTACGGATGACAGATTTTAAAACTTTGCAATATTTTTTATAATGTAATTTTAGTTTTTCCGAGTTAGTTTTAATGCATTTATTATGCATCATTCTTTTCGCTTTACTTGCGTACAATATTCCTTTCGTTTTCCAATTGGGTTTTTTTTTAAAGTAATTCGAATCCGCTCCTCGGGTACAGATAAATCAAACACTAGTCTAAAGAGTTCTATAAACGAAGTATATGCCTTATCCACATTAGTATGAGTAAAAGTTTCAGAAAATGATAATTGTTTAATGAATTTTTCAAATACATCTAAGTTACCATGGATATTTCTTTTGAAGACGTACCAAAATTTTTCGCAGTAGCTCTGACTACATGGAACCGAAATCATCTGACCAGTATGATCCGATAGACCTAGATGTAGAACTTCAAAATTATATTTACTTAAATTGGTTATAATGTTATCAATGCAGGTACTTGACTTATGTGTTAATCTTGTTGGTTCCTGAATAATAAGCTTTAGTTTAAGTTTTAGCAAACATTCTTTAAACAATTTGCTATTTTTGTCATCCTTTAGAGCATTAATATTAAAATCACCCAAAATAATAACTTTCTTATCACAATTACGGGACCGCATAGTCAATTTATAGACTAGAAGTTCAAATGTACTTATAAATAGGTTAATGTTAGATTTTGGAGCCCTGTAAATACATAATATAATAAGATTGACATCTATTAGTTTGATACCACAACATTCAAAATGAGAATCCACTGAGATATCAGAAGCACAATCTACTTTTTGATAATTGATGCCATTTTTTACATACAATGATACTCCGCCAAATCTTTTCTTTTTTCTGGTATAAAAAGATGCTATTTGATAACCACTTCTTTGTAATATGTTAGCATCATATGAACGTAAAAATGTCTCACTAAATCCAAGAACTGCAATTTCTTTACTGCTAGTAAAAATTTCGATTTGATTGACTTTTGACCGAATACCTCGTATGTTATGGTGAAGTATATTTAATTTATATTCGTTAACACTATAGAGTCTTGAAAACCCGTAGTGTGAGAATTTCGGGACAGATTTTCTGTACCATCTGTTGGAGTTATTTTGAAATAGAAAGGTATTGTACCTCTCTTGGGCGCTCCCTGGTCTGGCTTATCACTTATAAGAACGTTATTTGAATGTAGTTTGCTTGAGTTTTTATTATGTTTGAAATAATACGGTATGGTACCACGCTTAGGGGATTTCTCTTCAGTTTTACACTTTTGAGTTATGTTATTTATATAGTACATTTCGTAATCTACCACATTTATAGCTTTGTTTATTTGCTTAAAACATATTATAGGTTTACCTTTTGAATCGTTAATTAAGTTTACGTATGTACAATTTTCAAACTTACTAGCTATACGCTGTAATTGAATATTTATAGTATTTTCCTTAAGATAAGGATTATGTAGTATGCTTGTGATTATAATTTTAGGTACTTTAAATTTTTCAAAAAAGCTGTTACTTCTTTGATAATTTTGTTATGATCAGTGTCATTTGCACCCATATTTAGTATAATCCAATCGTCTTTAGTCCAATCTGTTTCTTCAAGTCGAGAGTTTTGTAATATAAAGTCACTTGGAGCATCCGTGTAAATGTTGCTAGTTACATTGTATTCTTTTACGTTCCTGGTCCGCGATCTCAGAGAAATAATGGATGATGCCATGTCTTTGCGGGTTTGGTCTCCTAATATTAAAATTTTATTTATACGAGGGCGTGTTTTTAAGTGTCCTTTGTTATTTGTAGGTAATAAAGTCGTAGTGTTAGATTTCTTCGAAGATTCTCGTTGTTGTCGAACTGGATGGACCGTAATATTTTTGCTTACATTGTTTTGTGTTATTTTTGTGTTGTTCATTTCTATATTATTTTTATTTATTTCATTTCTCTCCGTTCCCTGAAATGTAATGTCTGTTAATTTATTTTTATTTATAATCATCGTCTGTTCTTCAAAAGGATGAATGTCTACGTTATATGTACTCAATCTCTTTTTTTGTTTGCTAGGAGACAGCTCATTTCCTAATAATTGTTTGAGCACATTGAGCCTTTTCAAAGCATCTTCCAATTTTTTATTTAATTCTGAGTTTTCTATATTGAGTTTTATAACCTCCTCATGTGCACTTGCCAATTGTAGAATTAATTGTTCATTTTCCTCTTTTAAGCTTGATACTTGCGAGTTCTCTAAGATAGATATATTTGGAAGGCTTTTTGGACTGTCCTCATCATCAGAGAGATATCTGGTTATATCTCCTTAAATATTTTGAGCGGTTTTGCTCAAAGATATTATTTTAGGGGCAAGTTTAGGTGTCTTATATGTTTCACCATTACCAGATGTACTCACTGGAGCGAGCTCTTCTTTTAGAAGGCACTGATCCCTTTTAATTCTTCCTCTTTGTTCTAAGCAAGGAACACAATTCCAATTTTGTTTATGGTCTCGAGTCATCGTTATAAATCTCTTTAAACTAACTCTTCCACATTTTAAATCGTATATACAATCACACTGCACACATTTTAATAGTTCTTTGTTCATTATTTTTTGTTTGCATAATGTGCATTTAATATTGAGAACTGCAGATGTCGTATTCTTTGAAGTAGAAGCCATACTCATCCACCAGAAACAAATATCAAAATCCCAAAAATATATTGGTATAGCTGGGGTTTGAACTCGGTTACGTCTCGGTCTCAGCCGAACCTTGTATTGCTCACACCAGACGTGCTTGAGGACAATCGTCGAATTTGCCGTACTAATCAAAATACTGTTACTTACTCAAGCCTATGAGTAGAATTTTGTTCACACGTCAGTGGTGACAATATCATTCGGACTAGAGGGTAGTTACAATAATTTCCGGAAATAAATTACGGATGATTATGCAGTGATTAAATAATGTTTGCATTCAGAAATATATGAGTTTACTTAGTGAAGTGTTCAAATAAAGCTATTCCAATCCAGTTATCTTACTTTATACAATGTGAAAGTGCCAATCCAATTGTGATTAGTAAAACTCCACGTTCTTCACTTGTTGTTGTGATTTTCCACCTCGACTTTTAATTACGAGATTCCACCGTGGTGCACGTATGTATTTATATTGATAATAATCATACTCCTTTATGGACACTCAAAGGTTGTATTTATGTTATTTTTACGTCACACAACACTGATTTACTAATTTTAAACCAAATATATTTTTTTAATGAAGCTAGTGTCTTGAACCGTTCCGTGTTGTAACCAAAGTATCTGTCCCAGGCAAGTATCATCCTCTAACAAGGGAACGGTCTTTGGCATCATTGCGATGGCGGTATGGCTCAGCACGCCTTTATATAGGCAGAAACGAGAATCACTACTCATTGTCATAAGTAGCTACAACTTCGAAAATAATAATATCGATTTTATATTACCTACTTAAAAACTAATTCTTACAAAATTTAAGAACTCACTACTTCAAGTACTACTTTTACTTGTTAGTCAAGTACCTACTTCTTTTACTGAAATACTTTTACTTAAATACAAATAATGTTGTTTTTAATCTAAACCATTCTTTGTATTTAAGTTACTATAGACTGACAGGATTTAAGAACTATGCAGCCGCTAAGTACTCGTAATCGCATCTTTACAAAGAGCTGCATTATAAAAGGATAACCGAATCAAAGCCGGCTCGTTATACAACAGTCTGTATTATACCGTGCTTCCTTACAGGGACTGACTACTTTAGTATGGGAAACATAGCTCAACGCATTTTACAAACTTATTGTCACAGAAATAGACTAGAACCACCCCGCGCACCATATACCTGGTACAACTCTTATGTATATAGTTATTGAAATTATGTTCTTCTTCCCATTGTTCTTACTGTGATAGAGCCTTTTCATCTCGGGTTTATATTTACTCTATACTTCTAATACAATCATGAAGTTTAAACCTAAAAGAATGTAACGACAAAGAATTGTTCCAAAATTTACTCAGACCGATTTCTTATACATTTTTCTCAGGGTGAACATTTTATTTACCCTAGGATAACTAAGTGCCTAATTAAATGAAAAGAAAACAAAACACAAAAATTTCTTCTTTCTTCCATCGGACAAACATTCCTTTGATTGAAAGTTAGTAATTACTCGTAGGTCAACGATTTTCTATATTTCCGTGTAATTTTTGTAAGAGAAAAATCTTTGTTTCACTTTTTGAACTCTACCTAATATATAAGTCAGGTATAATGTTGTTTATTTATAAATATTGTTTATGCTTTTGAGTCGGAAAACCAGGCTATGATGAACAACCACCGTAACAAAAACAGACCTCTCGGAACATATGCGAAGCGCTCGTAGCGAAGTTTACTTAGCTGTTCTCAACCGATCAGCAAAGTTAAGCAACGTCGCCCGCGGTCAGGAGTTGGATAGGTGACCGCTAGTGACATTACTACTGAGCGTTTCCGTGCTTCGGAGGGCACGTTAAGCCGTCGGTCCCGGTTGTCGTCTTAGGATGGCAGTCGTTATAGCATGGTGGTAGGGCATTTTGCAAATGCCCGTCTGGCTAGCCTTAAGTAGAAAGTCTGTCGCCAAGTACCTAACGGTGTGTTCCGGCAGCTGTCCTTGAGAGCCAGTACTTCTAGGTAAGCCTGAACAACATCTTCGACCACATCATCACTTACCATCAGGTGAGATAGTGGTCAAAGGCTAACCTATCAGGCATATAAAAAAAAAAAAAAAAAAAAAAAAAAAAAAAAAAACTCCAACTCGGCTCTCTATTCTGTTCGCTAACCAAAATATTATGGTTCTGCAGTTGTTATATACTTACGTGTTCAACTCTTTGTCAGTCTATCTTGGCCTATCTGTGGGAATGTGATGAACTGACGATGATGTAATAAATAGATATTGTGCTTACAATCCGCCAGCCGTGCCTTGTGCGAATGCCCGCGCTAGTCACAGGAGGGGCCGAGCGAGTCTCTGCAAGGCTCCTAACACTCCGCTGCGAGGTCTGAAACAAACCAACGGCACTTTAGACACATTTTACTGATTTTATGTTATGATGTGAAGAGATGGACACGTTGCCCGCCTGATGTGAATCATCAGACCGGTTCATTACTGTTGCAGTGTCACCGTTCTCGTTCTGCTTGACACTGTACTACGCTCGTCACACCGAGTCGTTAGTTCTTAGGTATGTCTCGTTTTCTCACTGTGTACTTTCGCTTGCTGTAGTACCCTTTACACGTAAAAAAATATTGTTTTGAAGCAGTGTTATTAGACTTACCACTGCGGCGGTGCCCGCACCAAGACTAAGATTTAGTAAAGAGTACTTGTACAGTCTTTACTTAATTAAATTAATGGGTTATATATTTTAGAAAATAATAATTACTGTGATAAACTTTGTGTGATGTTTGTCCAAAAAATATATATTTTCTTTTTTTTAATATTGTTAGGTTTGCAATAACGCCTGCTATGCGGATTACATTACAAAATCACAAATATACGATAGGAAAAATTTAAGTCATGTGCGGGATTCGAACCCGCGTCCATCCACTCCTTGAGCCGGAGTATGCTCTAACCAATTGAGCTAACATGACATGACGTCATGACTCGAATCTTTCCTATCCTTCTTTAACCATCGTATTGGGATGGAGCGAAATCTATAGTACCACTTGCGTTGTACTATACTCAAGGGGCGGATGGACGTGGGTTCGAATCCCGCACATGACAAAAATTTTTCCTATCGTATATTTGTGATTTTGTAATGTAATCCGCATAGTAGGCGTTATTGCAAACCTAACAATATTAAAAATAACAGTCTCTTTTAAATATACACAGAAGAAGCATGATTTTTATTAAAAAATAATGGTTTGAAGCTGTCAAAAAAAAACCAAGCCTTATTTATTACTCGAACCGTTTCTGAACCATTAAAGCCTTATGTCACTCAAACGAGTTTCCCTGGATTATAGAGCCATAAGTGAGAACCCATGAAACATTGCCACGGTTCAACAGACATTGTTTACCTAAGGTTTTTAGGCATAAGTTTAATGGTTACTTTGTATACCTTAAACCGTAACGTAGCTAAACCGAAGGAATTTTCGACGCGTTTTGCTTCTACACGAAGCATTCTCAGGAGGTCTTGACTCTTCGAGCGCACAATCAAGAGTCGAAGTTGAAGAGTCAAGAACCACCCGACAATACACAAAAAAATATATACGCGTCGAATTGAAAACCTCCTCCTTTTTGGAAGTTGGCTAAAAACTCACCTGATATTTATTATTATTGTCTTGCCTTTTCAATAATCTTTCGCCCGTCTTTTCAAACCTCTCAGCATACTATTTTCGGAGAAGTATCGGCACTCTATCATCTTGGTCTTGTTTGTAAACAAGACCAATTTTGCAATTGGTTTTATACTTGTTAATAGGGTTTTTTTTTATAGTACAACGCAAGTGGTACTATAGATTTCGCTCCATCCCAATACGATGGTTAAAGAAGGATAGGAAAGATTCGAGTCATGACGTCATGTCATGTTAGCTCAATTGGTTAGAGCATACTCCGGCTCAAAGAGTGGATGGACGCGGATTCGAATCCCGCACATGACTTAAATTTTTCCTATCGTATATTTGTGATTTTGTAATGTAATCCGCATAGCAGGCGTTATTGCAAACCTAACAATATTAAAATTATAAGGTTGCGTCATCATTTACAAGTATAAAACCAATTGCAAAATTGGTCTTGTTTGTAGTACAACGCAAGTGGTACTATAGATTTCGCTTCATCCCAATACGATGGTTAAAGAAGGATAGGAAAGATTCGAGTCATGACGTCATGTCATGTTAACTCAATTGGTTAGAGCATACTCCGGCTCAAGGAGTGGATGGACGCGGGTTCGAATCCCGCACATGACTTAAATTTTTCCTATCGTATATTTGTGATTTTGTAATATATATTTTCTGTGAAAAAATATTTGCCGATAATGCTTTTCCTTCATATGACATCCATTATGATAAAACCTAAATCATGATTTGAGTTCGTCCCCAAATCAAAATCGATAATTGGAATATTTCAACAAATCGATCAATGATACTAGAAAAACTTGAAATAATGTCGGAAAAAAATATTTATTTATTACACAAAATCCACATCCCTTAACATAAAACTACAAATTCTTACGAAGCATAACTTACGGCCAATAAAGGATTTACCTTTTAGACAATAGATTTCATAAATCAGTCATATATACTTAACATGCTTACCTAATAAAATGAAATGATAGAAGTGTAAAAATTACATTTATACTTATTAGATTACGTGCATTTCTATAACTATGATGTAATCGAAAAAAATACATAAGTGACATATTTTATTAATATAATAATAGTTTTGTTTATATAATAATTGTAATGTATACATAATATACTTTGGATCCATTTAGATTACACCATCCTACTCCAACAATTTAAATATTTCTTTTTTAAAAGGTTTCTTGCTACATAGAAATATTATCACGTGAGTCGAATTCCTTGCTAGAAGTTATTTTGTAATATATTTATTATAAAATACAGTGCGTAATTTGTGGAAGAATGCGAGACAGCAAACGAATGTGTATGTCTTGTGTGATAATTTTGTGTACACAATTGCAATACCCTATCAGTAAGTTCAGGACAATCTACGTATGCATTGCATAGACGATGAAGAAAGGCCATTTCCATGAATTTGCGACGATTTTGAAGGCTAGTGATAATAGGTCTTTACCTATGAAATTGCCGTTCTGCAGTACTGACCGTTAAAGGCGATTGTGGAAGCTGATGATACACAATCTACGTCTGAATTAGCGTTAGCGTCAAAACAATATTGGTCCATTTGCGTCAAATTGGCAAGGTAAAAAAGCTTGACAAATGCGAATTTGGATAACATCTTGGCGGGAAAAAAATTCAATACCCGAGAGGTAGTACAAAATGCCTTTTCAAGAATCTGTTGCCTCCCGTCCAGCTGATTTCTTTAAGAAAGGCATCAATAAACTGCCACTGCGTTGGCAAAGATGCATTGATTGCATGGGTGATTACTTCGATTAATACAAATAAAAAATACATGAAAAAAATCGTTTAAATTTTTAAAGACTTATGAGATTTGTATGATTCGTTATAGTTATATGAATAATTCCGTTCTTTAAAATTAAAATATTTGACAAAAGTATGTTGAATGCGTTCCAAGTTAATAATATTTCTTATATATATAATGTGGGTTTCAAACAGTACAACAATATTCAGGGATACTTCTGCCGTACGAAAAATAGAGCAAAAATTGCTCTATTTTATCTTACAAGCAGTATTATGAAAAGGTTTACTAACTCCTATGATGAATCCAAGGCTTTTAAACGATTTATTGATAATCGTGTCAATATGTTCGGAGAATGTTAGTTTTGCATCTAATAATAACCCTCAATCTCTAACTACCTCGGCTGTTATTAAAATGATAATATTGACTTTACTTATTTGATAATTGAATGTAGTAGGGTTCGTTTCCTGGTAACGGCGACTGAGTTACTCTTCAATACATTGACACCTATATGATTTGAATCATAACAATCTCCAAGATGATCAAGATCAGCTTGAAGATTCAAAGAATCCGAGTTAATTTTTACAAAAAAAAACGTATCTTCTCCATATATAAGGAACCTTGAGTTATGAAAACATTTTTAACGTCACACAAATACATATAATAGCGGACTAAGGTTGGAAACCTATGTGACGCCTGATGTTATTTCTATGTAGTCAGAGTGATAGCTTTCTACCACTACTGACTGGGATCGTCTCCACAAATAGGTTCCATCCATCTCAATGGATTACCCCTAATACCTAGTTCATATAATTTACGCAACTGTATGATGTGGTCTAAAAGATCAAACGCCTTCTCTAAATATATGTGTATTGTCTCATATATCTGCTCAATTGGCTATATTGCATTGTCCTACAATATCTCACAACACGGCAATACAGGGTTGAATAACACAATCTAGCTATTTGTACGAGGAGCGCACGTTCACTGAATACAGGATGACAATAAGTTGAGAAGCTCTTTTGTTGTAAGTATATAAGTTACTATAACTGAACGTATTGTGTTGTAACAGAAACGTGCGCCAACTCGAGCCATCGTACAATGTGCAACATGACGCAAACAATTTGCGCAAGTTGTGAATATGTCGTTCCTTACGGCACAGCTTACATAATATTATTATGAGTATACGACAATACATCTAAAAAGCTATGCATACAGCTTTTTAGTAAATAGTTTGTGTGTGTGGGGTGGCATAGAGAAAACAATTGAATCAAATCGCTTGTTTACGTGATTCTTCTAGCTGACCTCGCTACGTCAGCCTGATATATGTAAGAACGTTGGGTCAATAAAAACATCTCTCTGATCACTTATTTCATGTAACACATTGAAAGAAGACAAAATTTACTCATATGTAATAGATAAAAGAAAGCTGAAAAAATTTGAATAATCGGAATATATTATCACATTCAATCGCGTAGTCTGTGAGTAAATAAACAATAATTCTAAAAGTCGTGATTTATTATATATGTAAGTAAGTAGCGAAGTTTACTTAGCTGTTCTCAACCGATCAGCAAAGTTAAGCAACGTCGCGCGCGGTCATGAGTTGGATGGGTGACCGCTAGTGACATTACTACTGAGCGTTTCCGTGCTTCGGAGGGCACGTTAAGCCGTCGGTCCCGGTTGTTGTCTTAGGATGGCAGTCGTTATAGCATGGTGGTAGGGCATTTTGCGAATGCCCGCCTGGCTAGCTACCACCCTCAAGTAGAAAATCTGTCGCCAAGCACCTAACGGTGTGTTCCGGCAGCTGTCCTTGAGAGCCAGTACTTCTAGGTTAGCCTGAACAATATCTTCGACCACATCATCACTTACCATCAGGTGAGATAGTGGTCAAAGGCTAACCTATCAGGCATAAAAAAAAAAAAAAAAAAAAAATGTTTTCCGGTGTTTCAGCAAATAGCACTATGTCATCTGCGAACCTCAAGTGTGTTAGGGATGTTACATCGATATTGATTCCGAGGTTTTCCCAGTTGAGACCCCTAAAGATTGTTTCGAGAACCGCTGAGAATAGTTTTGGAGATAGAGGATCCCCTTGTCTGACACCCTTTCCCACTCTAAATGGTTTACCTTTTTTTTTCTAGTTGGATTCTCGCGGTACTATGACTATATACATTTTTTATTAAGCGGATACATTTTGGTTCGATTCCTTGTTCCTTTAAGGACTTCCATATATTTTCGTGGTACAAGGAGTCGAATGCTTTGGTATAGTCGATGAAAGCAATGTAGTACTCGCGCTGGTAAGCTTTATACTTGCCTAAGACCTGGCGGACACCATGAATGTGATCGATTACCGAGTAGCCTTTCCGAAAACCCGCCTGTTCGGCTTCCAGCTAATGATTTGGTTGCTTTATATTTATAAACTAGGAAAATTTAGGGATTTTAATATTGTTATGTCTGCAATAACGACAACTTACTAAATTACAAACTACGACTACATTACAAAATTACAAATATACGAGAGAATAGAGGTATTCCTAGGAGGATATTTCCTTCGCTCACTTCTACAGAGTATCTAGAACTGATGGAGTTAGTAGTGCCTCAATCAATTCTGTTAAAAATAGACACGAAGCAACACGAAAGATCCAGAATAAAACTTCGATAAACCTAGACTCTACGTACTTTGAAATTATTTTAAGACTGGTATTGAAATCATTTATTAATGGAGTACCAATCCAAAATAATGGAAACCAAGTGGGTTTAGAGACAAAAATGCTGGCATAAATAGCAATAGTTATACATTATTATAATATCGAATGTTTACTGCTCCTAGATGATGATGAGATTAAATTTCAACGTTATATTATACGCATAATATAATTCTGAAGGTTGGTAGGTACATTGTAGCTGACCTCCGCGACCTCGCTGCCCCTAGACAAGCCTCTCTAGGGAATAGACAGATGCCACTCTAAAAATACCTCCTTGCCATTATACTCATATAATACCTACTTACCTACGTAAAACGACCCGACATTTGCCGGTTCACAGACAATAGATCGACAAAGTAATTTGTTGAGCTAGGGGATTAGGTAAATTATTTACGAATATGCTTTGAATTCATCTAATATTTATTTTGTCTAAATTACTTAAACAAAAACGTGATTGGTTTTGGTATGATGAGAGAAGTGCTCCAGCTCACTGCTGGAGAATTTAGGCACTGGGCAAACAACTGTTATGAAATAATAAACATAAATCTCGTTAGCATACTCTGATCGTGTCAACGCGGATTTTACAGTAATTTCGCCAGTATCAAGCCGCTCTTGAGGATCTTCAATGCACTCAGCAAAGTAAATCCAATTCCATAACTTTCCATATTTAAAATTATCAATAACATACTAAAGAGGGTTTCGAGGAAGCAAATGGAATGAAAAGAACCGTAAATAATATATATCGGAATTTTACACAGTAAAAAGTTTTTCTTCAATAGGATTACCTACTGAGTTTTCTCACGGTTAACATCCAAAAAAATACCAAAAATTGCACAAACTTCAACATTCAAACGTGTGAAATAACTTGTTGAAGTCAGTGCCATGATGGTTCAAATCAAAAGTATTATATATTATATATTTTTAGTGAGTAGAGGAATATGATTTGAGTTTTCTGGCACTCAAAGAGGAACCATGCTATGAAGAAGCTACGAGGTCTTCCAATGCAGATAAATGGAAAGAGGCAATTAACACAGAGCTAGAGCAGCTCAAAGAAAATGACACCTGGAAGGAAGTTAAAAACATACCAGAAGGAAAAGAGGTTGTCACCTCAAAATGGGTGCTTAAGCAAAAAGGTGACGGTTTATTTAAAGCGAGGTTAGTTACAAGAGGGTTTGAACAACAATGTAATGATAAATTTGACTTGTATGCTCCTGTAGCAAAGCTAAATACATTCAGAATTTTGATGTCTGTTGCAACTAAGCTCAGCTTAGAGGTAAGGCAGATGGATGTTTGTGGTGCATTTTTAAATGCCAAATTAGACGAAGAATTGTACTTAGAATTACCCAACGGGACAAATATTAAATATGTCAAACTCAACAAATCAATTTATGGACTAAAAAGGTCACCAAATATTGGAACGATACTTTCAGGAATGTTATGTTATCTATGGGGTATAAGCAGTGTGATAAAGATAATTCTTTTTTCTTTAAATGTGTAAATCGTAAACGGGTTTATTTATTGCTGTATGTTGATGACATTTTATATTTTGGGAATTCTGTGATTGAAATATTAAACTTACAGGATACATTGTGTAAAACTTTTAAAATGAAGGATTTGGGGAAGATTAAAACATTTTTAGGAATTGAAGTTGAACAAAATTTGAAAAATGGCTGTACTAGTATTTCACAAAGGGACTATTTAGAGAGATTATTACAGATGTACAATATGAGTAATGCTAAAAATTTACTTTTACCCATTGATAAGAATTATAACTTTCACATATTAAAGAGAGAATTTAATGGGATCACACAGCAAGCATCATTAAAAAAAAATCAGTTCACCCAGTCAAAAGTTAACAGCCATTTAAAAAAACAGACGAATTGAGTACCTTCTTTTTTTTTTAAGTCTGTAGAAAACAGCCTCACTTACTCGTAATTTAGTTTTGTACCATAACATGTCAATCAACTATAACTTATATATTTACCAAACAGTATCATTAAACATAATAGACTAAAATCAATGTCAAATAAACAAAGTCATAAATGCGCTTCCTGTTTCCTGCGAACAAACGAAATAAGGTAAACAGAAGCTCTAATATTATTTATTAAGTTCAGGTATTCCTATCTGGCTACTCTATAATATAATAACATAGTACCAGTACCAGCACTGTTATCATTATCATCATCACACCCTTATCACAAGCATGTGGGGTCGGTAAAAGAAAAATAAAATACAAGGTCATATAAAAAATATGTATCGTTAACAAACCTCAGGATCACACGAAGAACATAATTGTAAAAAGTTTTGACTTATGACCAACTGCCTACCTGACACCAACCCTCCTTAGGAATGATTTCATCGGTAGTATAAACACGCACTACCATTCGGGTAATCTATATGCATGTTTTCAACATCAAAAGTGGCCCGACCGGCTATTATGAATGAATTCCTATTGTTCGTCGTCATTTATGACGCTGAAAGGTTAAGATGGTAAGAAGCCTTGATGTTCACTTACAGACCCACTATTTTATCTGTTCAGGTGGCAGAAAAAAGAACTACAACATTCCGTCAAATTGTGACAGTTTGTAGTTGATTTTCTTGATCAGCAGCGCCCTCGCCAACTGCACAGTTAAGTTGGTGGTACTATAATCACATTTACACAAGTAGCAGCATGATGCTAATTTTTGCCTTTATTACCTTGTTTACGTGAAATCAATTGTAGTCCTTCAGTAGCCGTAATATGAAATGTCGTGCCTCCTGAGGAGGAAGTAAGCAGTGCGAGTGACGGCATCCAAAAGCAAAAGCTCCGTCTCCGTAAAGCTCGTGTTTTTTCCTGTTTTCGCATTTTCCTTATTGATTGGCAACGGGTGAACTTGACGAGGGTGTCTAAGAGATACGATTTTACCTCGTTATTGGAACGATGACGGGGCGTCCCTTTTTAAATGTAGAGAAAGAAGGTGGATTCGTATTTCCTAAACTGTGGTGTAGTTGTTTATCAGTAAAATATATGAACACTTATCTGGGTAGGTATATATACTTATACGTAGATAAGTCAGCTAATGAGAGTTGAGACTTATCTGGGTATATATACGAGTACTTATACACCTAGATAAGTAAGCTAATCAGAGTGTTAAAGAATAATGGGCATTTTGTGTGCCTTCGATGATCAATATACAAAAAAAAACTCTTACTTGTTTGCTTACTCATCAAATAATGTATGATTTAATAACAACAAATATTAAAAACTTTAAAAGTATTCTAAGAAAACTTTCAATTAATTATTTAATAAAACACTCGAAAAATCTTTATAAAAATGATATATATCTAGTGACAATTCTGCCTCATTTCCTGTTAAGCCGACGTGACGTCACAAACGCCACTCAGCCAAACCGGAAGAGTATTCGACGCGTTTCGCTTCTAAACGAAGCATCCTCAGGTCTTGACTCTACGAGCGCACGATCGAGACTCAATTCTCACTAAATTATGACTCAATTGTATAAATGTAATAATTAATTTAATGTTTTCTTAAAATACTTTTGAAATATTTGTTATTATTAAAAATGGATTTCCGCTAAGTAACGCCTGAATCTATTCATTATCTTAATATATGATTTATTTATGAATGGTACGTTTTTTTTCATTAATTTTAATAAATAATACGGGATAACACGTGATTAAGTCATATCATCACAGTTTTCTAAACAGCTCATCGCTGCACTGTTAGTGCGGTAATTTATAATTTAACATGCAGTGTGTTATTACTGAGTAGGTTTAAATATACAGCCCACAGAATACTTGTTTTCATTAAAAGCCTGCTGCTGAGGTTTTCACTTTGCCCCACGCCTGTCGCCCGTCCGCAATTTAACTTTAAAATAAACTCCAAAGAAAACAAAAACTTAACATAATGTTGTCTTAGGTTTTCGCGATTATTACACACAGTAATTAAACAACTTTAAACGGTTTATATCGCGTATATTTATCATTATTTTTGTCCCGACGATCACTGCAAAGTGTTTGAAACGTCGGCACAAAATAATGATAAATATACGCCATTTAATCCGATTTAAGTTGTTTAATTAAAAAAAAAAATTTCTTTTTTTTAAATTTTATATGACCAAATTGTATACCTACGTTTATTCCTACTAGATACGCCGCTGACATTGATAATATCTTTATTTTTGCACATTGTTATTGGTACCGATCAGAAGAAAGAAAAGAGATACGTAATAAACAATTGTATTTTTTTGCTGTCTATATTTATTAGGTACATGAGTAAAAAAGTTATTTTTTGACATCGTGTCCTTGTAATTAGCGATACGCTTCCATAAAACGTTAGAAGACGACTGGATTATTTTTTGACATATATATATATATATATATATATATATATCAGTAGAAAACCTGTCACCAAACACCTAACTGTGTCTTCCGGATGTTGTTATTGAGAGCCAGTTTGCAATCAAGCAAGTTTACCACTTTTGACCTCATCATCACATCGCCATCAGGCTAAATATATATATACGTATATACATATTTTACTTTTATATATTACATATGTTATTGAGAGCCAGTTTGCAATCAAGCAAGTTTACCACTTTTGACCTCATCATCACATCGCGATCAGGCTAAAACCAACACGGGACAGCAGAAATCTCTGCTTTAAGCCAGCATGTGGGATTGTTGTAGTTTTTTTTTATGTTATTGTGACGGAACGAGCTCAAGGCCCACCTGATGTTAAGCGGACTAACCTATGCCTATTACAAATGCATTTCATCACAAGTCACGAATTGCGCTGCGCCTGTCACTTTGAGATATAGTTAATAAATCTCATGTGGCTGTAATTTCACTGGCTCTCAAGGACTGCTGTCGAAACACACCGTTAGGTGGTTGGCAACAGATTTTTTACTTGAGGGTGGTCGCTAGCCAGGCGGGCCTTCGCAAAATGTCCTTCAGCCATGTGGTGAAGCTCAAGCCCGCGGCGAGATTCGAACCATGGACCTGCTATGCGGCAGTCCATAGACAATGCCACTGAGCCATCACTGCTTTAAAAATATATTTTCATAGGAAGATATTTATGGAAATAAATGCTTACACATTTTATTGTTGAAAGTTTGTTTGCCTGTTTTTTTTTAATACCGATAGCAGAATAAAGAAAAGGGTAAAATTACCTTTTAGTTGGTATTTACGAGTTACGAGTACTTACTCCACAACTTTAAGACCGGCAATAAAGTACACAGGCGTTGAAGTATGGTACATAATTGCAAATACACATTATTGCCTCACATAAAAAAATATGCTTACCTCCTGCCGGTTCCGATACACGCGCAAAATAAATGAGGTGATATTTTAAGGAGGAAACCAAAATAAACAGCGGCAATTTCTCTCCAAAAAGTTACTCTAGATACACAACAATTTGTTTACTCGTGTCTATCAGACGGTTTCGTTTATCATTGGTATAAAAATATCAAAAGAAGCTGGAAATTGTATGTAAATAGTAATCATTTTCCTATCTTTATCAACGCATTTAGGGTCGAAACTCCTTTAACAAAACGAAGCACATATTAAAGGGGTTAGGGATTTTGGTCACATTGAAATTTGGTCATAGATTTTCGATTCCATGCATGGAGTGAAATATGCTAAATTTAACCGAATTAAACTATTTACTGCAAATTGGTCAAAAATAAATATTAAAATAATTCTGTATTTTTTAGACACAACTATCATCAAAAAATTCTCAAAACATTAGTATGAATGATACTTCTAGGTCAAGCCTATTAACACCTTCAACCACATCATCACTTACCATCAGGTGAGGTTGTGGTCAAAGGCTTACCTATCAGAAATAATAATAATAATAAAAAAGAACGTAAAGAATAATTAAAAGTTCCTTATCGATAGTGAATTTTATGTGATAGTATTATTATTTTATGTCATAGTATTATCATCAAAAAATTCTCAAAACGTTTGTATGAATGAAATTTCTAGGTCAAGCCTATTAACACCTTCAACCACATCATCACTTACCATCAGGTGAGATTGTGGTCAAAGGCTTACCTATCAGAAATAATAATAAGAATAAAAAAAGAACGTAAGGAATAATTAAAAGTTCCTTATCGATAGTGAATTTTCAACAAAATCTAAAGTTTGCTAAAATGCGATCATTTATATACCTAGCAAGTCCTATAATAAAATAAAAAGTGTGTAGCAAATTTATTTTGAAAATTAGGCAATCGGCCCCTTCTGAAACGTATTATTTTCTCTCATTTTCTCGCATTTCGGAAGGTCAGGTTAGTGCTAATATGGCAAAGGGTAAGTACCAATAGCAATTTCCGGTTTTCTCTTCCTTGTACCTATCTACGCCGAACTATCTCTAGGTGGTTTTTACACGACTGCACAAAGAAGAAGTGTTATGTTTTCAGGGCTCATGTATGTTTGTTTCTTTATTCCACCATTACTTCTAAACGGCTTAACCGATTTCAATGTATATCGTTAAATTCAAGTTAAGTTTTAAATTGCACTAAACATTGTCTAGTTCTAGAATAGTTTTAAGATAATTAAGGCCAACATTTTTGTAGCAAAAAAATAAATAAAAAATAAATTTGAATTCGTCTTAATAGTAAGTGATTGTGGCGGATTTTAGACGCCATATTGTGTGATATTTTTTTTCTTCCAATTCCATCAAGTGCTGTTTCAAAATGAAGTCCTTAAAAATTGATTCTATAAATATAATAGGGGCTAAAGTATGATATTGGCGTTTTATTGTAATATGTAAGTACTTCGAGTTGACATAGAACCTTCATGGTTTGAGAAACTTGAAACATTTTTCATATGGTATTTATGACGTTCTTCTTTTAAAAAATGTGCAACATTCTATTATCGACTTTCAGTTGTTTTTTTTTATTCAGCTTAGACGGCTTAGACAAGGAAGATGGATAGTTCGAAAATTCGACTGATTTATGCATACGAGTTCCGAAGCGGAACTAATGCGGCAGAAACAGCTCACAATATCAATGTTGCATTTGGAGAGGGAATGATATGATAATGAACGCAAAGTGTGATTTTGGTTTAAACGCTTTTGTGATGGAAACTTTGATTTGAAGAACGAACCACGTGGCAGACCGCCCACACAGGTGCATAACAATGAATTGAAAGAGATGGTGGAAGCCGATCCGAACCAAACCATCCAGAAATTAGTGGCATAGTTTAACGTTACTTTACCAACAATATTGACTCATTTGCGTCAATCAATAAAATAAAAAAATATGAAAAATGGTTGTCTCATGATTTGACTGATCTGCAGAAAGAAACGCGTGTTGGAACTTGTGTTGCCTTGTTGAATCGATACAAAAATGAAGGAATATTGGATCGAATTGTGACATGTGATGAAAAGTGGTTTCTTTACGATGCGAAAAATGCAATGGCTGACCCTAGGTCAAACGCCGCAACAGTCACCTAAAGCAAATGTTACCAATAAAAAGGCAATGGTAACTGTTTGGTGGTCTTAGCATAGTGTTATCCTCTATAGTTTTCTCCGGTCTGGTTAAGCAATAACGGCAGATGTCTACTGTGCCGAACTCTGAACAATGATAGCAAAACTAACAGTGAAACAGCCCCCGGCACCGAGTCATGAATCGATGTTCACCATTATTGCTCCATGATAACGCGAGACCTCATACAGCACGAGAAGCCGTTTTAAGTCTACAGGAACTGCAATTAGAAACCATTCGTCACCCTCCATATTCACCAGACCTTGCTCCAGCGGACTACCATTATTTTGTGACGCGGACAATTTTCCACTTGATAAAAATTTTTCTTCCCAGGAGGCAGTACATAATGCTTTCACACAATTTGTCGAATCTAGATCACCATAGTTATATTGCAAAGGAATAAATGACCTTCCTATTAGATGGCAGTAATGTATAGATAATAATGGTAATTATTTTGATTACATGAATATGTTAAATAAAAAAAAAAACAATTCTTCAGTACAAATCGGCAATTTCATACTTAACCCCTGAAATATAACTTGCAGTATTAATTTAATGGGGCTGTAAAACGTCTGACGAAAATAAATTATTTAATGTCAAGTTCTTTTTACTATTTTAACTAATTTATAGTTGTTGAACTTTATTTTGGTGGGTCAAGTAAAGCACACGACTTTGGTGATAGATATAATGAATGTTATCGAATACTAATTCAATTAGCTAATGCTAATTTGTAGGAGGAGTAGTCTAGTGGCAATCAAAATGGACTGCCGCGCAGAAGGTTCATGGTTCGAATCCCGCCACGGGCTTGGCAGCACGGTGGAAGGGCATTTGGCGAATTCCCGACTAGTTGCTATTTGCAAATCTATTCATTCAGGATGGCTGTACTTGAAAGACAGTTTTCTTCTATAGGTTTTCTTTTTTTGTATAAGGGAAAACCTAGAAGAAAACTGTCACATAAGACCATGTCGTAGCTTAACTTCAGGTGAGATTGTGGTGAAAGGTTAAACCATAACACAAACATTGATATTCATATTAATATTGACTGTAACTGCATCTCTTAGCTTTAAAAGCATTAGCTAAGATCAAATTGCTCTAAATATTTTAAATTAAATTGGCTGGTGACAAAATTTCACTTCTTATGTTTCATTACTAAATATATATTTTTATATCTTATTGTGACGTAACAAGCTCACGGCCCACCTGATGTTAAGCGTACCTCTGCCTATAACAGTTGAATTTCATCACAAGTCATGAATTGTACTGCACCCGTCACTTTGAGACATAGTTGTTAAGCCTCATGTGCCTGTAATTTCACTGGATCTCAAGGGCAGCTGCCGGAACACACCGTTAGGTGCTTGGCGGCAGATTTTCTACTTGATTGTGGTTGCTAGCCAGGCGGGCACTCGCAAAATGCCCTTCTATCGTGCGTGAGCTCAAGCCCGCGGGGGGATTCGAACCATGGACCTGCTGCGCGGCAGTGCATGCCAATGCCACTGAGCCATCACTGCTTCAAATATACAAAAAATATTCAACTGTGACCATTTTGCGCTTTTTTCGCTCGTGAACAAATGTTACTGTGACCATAATACCCTAACAATTTCTAAAAATTGTATAAAGAAATAGCTCTAACAAGTAATTTGATTTCTGGAAATATTTTATTGACAAACCTTCCGGCGTAATGCGAACATCGAGTTCTTCTCAAAGTATTCACTTGACGTGGGAGTTAGTATCCACTTGACTCCCACGTCCCCCACATCTTCCGCATTTATGTGACCTAAAAACTATTGAAGCAACGACTAGTCGTAACTCACAAACGATCAGCCCAATTCTGAATCTAATATGGAAGTTAAATAGATTATGGATATCAAACAGTAAGTCAATGGCGATATATGGAGGGTTTTATTTTATTGCCTAATTAATATTTATAGAATAATTTTCCTTAATAGTATTTATTCATATTTCAAATATTATATATAACAGCGTTTTTTTAAAAACAGAATATAAATCTGATGTAATCTTAGTTTCTTGAATCATTGATAAAATGACTTTATACCTAAACAAAACTAGCCAATCTGGGAAAAACAGAACATCGGGAGCAGTAGACTGCATAGATTTTGGTTATGTCGCACTCTTAAAGACTTTGTAAAAGGGGATAAAAGTTACATTATTCATATCGGTATCAGTCCATCACGTTCAGTGGGAACCGTAAGGCACGAGTCTTTCTCTCAAAGAGAAGAAGTATGCGCCATAACATAATCCACCATCGCATCGCTTGGGTCTAGTGCTGCTTAGTGGTAGGCTGGTGGTAGAGGTTTAACCCCTTTTTTCCGGAAAGCCTCCAATGTAGCCTATAAACTGCTGCCCGCTGGGACCAACGGACGTGCGGATGGGTAGGTTAACCCGACCGCCCGTAGAAGCTTGGCAAGGAAGCACAGGCTTAATTTTAAATTCCGCTATAGTAGTCAACCATTCAAATAGAAACCACGGAAAATATTGCTTATCTATTCAATGATAGCCTAGTTGGTCGGTAAAGGACAACTACACAAGCTCGCCTACAAGTGCTTCAGCTCCCTAACAAGGGATTTGATACTTATTCTTTTATGATATTCATTTATTCATACCTTCAATTACAATGTGTTCAGCCCATAGTAAACCCACGATTAGTAAATTTTGTGTGTGTTTACATAAATTTGTTTTTTTTAATTGAATTGAATTTATGTTATTATGACTAATGCAATCTGAAGTATGAAGAATTGATTTAAAATGTTATGAAACCAGGGCGCTAAAACACGCGTCCGATAAGATTGAAACAAAATAACACAGTTATTATGTCATGTTTCTGGAATTAGGGATAGCCAAGTAATGATAAAAACAATTAGGCCATTCGGAAACAGTAGGTACATGGGTTAATGAATCTGTCAACAACCGCCCCGGAAGCAAAACTGGTGTCAATGGCGCTCGCCGCCGTTCGCCAATATCGCTTTGTTTTCACATTCACTTCAACTCTTGATCCCTTCTGTCGTTGTTATTGTTTGTTTTTGCAACAGCGACAGAGAGCTCTAAAATCCGCATTGTATCGTTTTGTTGTAAACTTTTTGAAACCCATCCAATAGTTGGACATTCCTATTAAATTTATCGTGCATGAAAATTTTCATTCACTCGAATACTTTGTTTCGTTTTGTCAAAACAATCGACAGTTTAATCTTTTATGGTTTATGAATATGACATATATAGTCTACGAATTATACTAGTATATTAAATTGTACGAGTGCAAGGCAGTTAAGCCGAAACAGCTATATTTAAGTTGAGTCTAAAATGTCATGGATTTTATGTACGAGTTTAAACAATCAGCTTTTCAATTAAATTACGAGGAAATTAAACGATGGTATGGTAAGTAATGTATTTTTTTAAACCGAACCTGATTTTTTAAGAAATTTCGATTTTAAGTGACACTGTTCGTCGAAATGTATATGCGTCCTTAATAATACTAGTGGTACCTATTATAAAAGAACCAGTCAATCTTTCTGTATGAAATATTTTACAAACTGAATCTCTTTGAATGTTTAAATATTGTACCTAATAGTATTTATAGACTTGTGCTTAGAAAACAATATTTTATAGAACATGAAAAGCCGTTTTATTCCGCTTACACTGGGCATAAACAAGAAATTTACGAGCATTACAATTGAAAAAGGTATATATTATAAAAAGGTATATATTCATTGTTGCGAATTCAAATTAAATACCGCAGTGATATTTTAACCTCTAGATGAGGCTTGCACTTATTTCAAACTACATTAATAAAAAGAAGGTGGTTCCCATGTAAACAATTTTCTTTAATATATGTCAAATTAAATCTCCATTATTGAACTCAAACATTACTTTCTTATTCGATTGGGTTCAGTGCAGTTAATTAATAAAGTTTTGAAAATTCACCTCTAAGTGATAAAAGAGGAATTCAAATAAGCTCAGTGCACATCGCAGAGTAGGTACACTGAGCTTTATAAACCAATCATTAAAATGTTGACGAAAAAATTATGCTCATAAAAGAACATTGTAATATCAGGTTCAATTTTAATTAAAGACATATTACAAAAGCTTGAAAATGTAACAAAATCATTGCTTCCCCGTAATTGAAGTGAAAAATCGAGTGTATAACTCAAGATTAAAACCCATTTTAGCGTCGACTTACATATCAACCGTGGCATTTGGCTCAGGCTGTTCTTCGTTTCGGCTAAAATGACTTATTTTACGCATCGCAACTCGTTGTTCAATATACTATTTTCCGGACACAGTGACAAACACAGTTGTCAAATGGAGGAAAAGTGTTTTACTTCAATTATTTATTACAAAGATCAAAGTAAAGAGACGCGTCTCCTCTTTATTACGCGTTAAATCGAGTTTATTAATTCAGTTCCAGAGTTTCATCCTTAATGTCGGGAACGTGTCACGAATCCAGCAAACATCAAACGAAGGATGGATTGTATAAAGCTAGCTGAACCAAATTAATCTTATATTCTTTGACGTCACTTTGTTCTTAAACACAAGTTCAGTTCTACAAGTGGTATAAGTACCAACACTAAGCTGGAGATCCCACACATATCAAGTGAGAAGTTTGTGCCAGAAGTTCCAGATCGATTACTCCTACATAAATGCTAATCAGGGACTACACTTAGGCTAACTTCAGTCACCCACACAATGATAGTTAGATGACATGTACGTAAACTCATAAGGCGTTAGAATAAATTAATGCTTTTGCTCTTAAAAAGAGTCACTGTATTCGTCTATTTAAGTTTTTATAGTCATTTTCGGAGATTTTCTCTGGTCACAGCCAGTTTGAGTTTCGAATAAGAAACGATTGTGTAGATAAGCTCTACGGTAAGTACATATTATGTATATTCTACGGTAAGTTTTCATACAAAATGGGAGCTCCCAATTCAAATCACGAATATCGAACCATGGAGCTGTGGCACGGCAGTCCATAGCTATATTACCGCTCAGTTATCACTGCTTCTAAAAGTGATTTTATTGTTTCACCACCGTGCATATTTTTAAGCTTTAATACTTTCATCCTAAGGTCGAAAGGATCGCTGTAAACGATAAAACAGCCCATTGGATCTACTTAAGTTTTGTACTCTGTGAATTATTTTCATTATTTATCTGTTGCGAATAAAGAGTTTTCGTATCGTATCGTATATTTCTAATAACATATTATGTGTATATAAGAGTATGTAAATTAAATATATATTGCTTTTTTTTGTTAATTCCCTTGCCGCTGTATAGACTTTAATTTGCGGTCATCAGAAATGTTTCTATTGAAGTTACCTATACACTCAGTTTTTTTACAAGACTGCCCAAAAAAAGGAGAATTATAATTTCAGAGTCCATGTATGTTTTTATGTATGTTTGTGAGTTTCTTTATTCCACCATAACTTCTAAACTGTTAAATCGATTTTAATGTATGAGATAGTGTTAGATTTGTCTTGATAACGCGAGTGACACTAGGTACATATAGCAATATAAAAAAAAACTTACGGATTTTAGACAATTTAGAATTGTTTTTTTTATATGCCTGATAGGCTAGCCTTTGACCACTATCTCACCTGATGGTAAGTGATGATGTGGTCGAAGATGTTGTTCAGGCTAACCTAGAAGTACTGGCTCTCAAGGATAGCTGCCGGAACACACCGTTAGGTGCTTGGCGACAGATTTTCTACTTGAGGGTGGTAGCTAGCCAAGCGGGCATTCGCAAAATGCTATAACGATTGCCGTCCTAAGACAACAACCGGGACCGACGGCTTAACGTGCCCTCCGAAGCACGGAAGCGCTCAGTAGTAATGTCACTAGCGGTCACCCATCCAACTCATGACCGCGCGCGACGTTGCTTAACTTTGCTGATCGGTTGAGAACAGCTAAGTAAACTTCGCTACGAGCGCTTCAAAAATTGAGCGACAAAAAACAATATTTTCCATCCAAACCCAGCGAGTGGGATATCAAAATGAAGGGCTTTATATAACGATTCCATAAATATATATTTATAACTTGCAGTTTTAATTTCAATGGAACGACAAAACGTTTAACGAAAATAAATATTTTTCAATCGGGTTTTTTACTTTTAAAATTAATTTTAATTGTTATAAGTCTTTTACAGTTCATGGTGCTCCTTTGTGGAATTTTCTTCCAATTTTATTGAGATACTCAATTATTAAGGTTTCTTTTTTACTGCTGATATGTAAGTGATGATGTGGTCGAAATTGTTAACAGGCTTAACCTAGAATTACTGGCTCTTAAGGACAGCTGTTGGAACACACCGTTAGGTGCTTAGCGACAGATTTTCTACTTGAGGGTGGTCGCTAGCCAGACGGGCATTCCCAAAATGCCTTTCCAATATGCGGAAGCTCAAGTCCTCGGTGGGATTTGTACCATGGACCTGCTACGCGGCAGTCCATAGCCAATGCCACTGCTTCAAAATATTATATTAAGTATATTTATTTAAAGAATTAACACTCCACACTATGTATTCTGTACTTTAGCTGTAACCTCTATGTCAATCAATTTGTATGTATTCATCATACGGTTGCCTGGAAGAGATTGCTGCCGAGCAATAAGGCCTACGATTGTACTATTTCTAAGATAAGTACATTATTTTGTAACTAGTATTAATTATCGCCCCGTGGGGTGCCGGGCTAGAATGTCACTCCCGCATTGGTACCTGTGGGTGTCGTAAGAGGCGACTAAAGATGAAATATCGGAAGAGGGCAGCAGCGCCTTCTGAAGAACTGATTACTTAAACTGCGATCCGCATGACGCCTGCCAAGCGTGGGGATTATGGCAAAACCTACCTTAATGGGGGAGTCTGTGTTTAGTAGTGGACAATCCGCCAGATACAGTTTTAATTGTCTCAAATTGTAATTAACTGTTATCATTCTTATCTATCCATATAACTACATAGTTATTGCTGTAACTTTGGTTCATCTAGGACTAAGCATTGTAGTATGAGAAAAGCAGTGTAACAATGTGTTAGAGCATATAAAGCTGGCAGTCCGCCAAACGTAGCGCAGTGTAGGGCAGAATAGTAACTTTGCTAAAAAGTGCCAGCGTTCTTAGCACCAACACATTATAGGTTTCAATATGATTATCATATCTTTAGGTCATCTGTGATAAAACTAATTTATTTACTTACGTCAAGAAAGCTGTAATTTAATTCATGTTCATTGCAGTCGGGAAACTTTTTTTTCTATGCTGGATTGCGATCCAACTACATGCGCTTATAGCTATACATAACATAATACGTTAGTGCTCATAGCTAATAATATTGCTAATTTAATTTTACTAAAAAACTGTACCAATAATAAAATTATCATTAATGAAAGAGTCAGTCGGACAGACGAGGCGCGATAACGGTGCTATTGTCCGAGTTATTTTGTTTGAGGAAGAAGATATCTGTATGGCATTATTTACTAAGTACCTATTTCGTATGATAACTAATGTTTGTAAATAAAAGCATGTTCTGTTAATTTGTAATAAATAAAAAAACTCGGAAAAGTGCGAGTTGAACCAACACACCGACACACATACTGGTATATGCAGGATCTACGCGGCCAAAATTATTTTTTGCTTATTTGGTACAAAAACAATGCTAATATGAAAAAAAACATTTATTCATACAAAAAATAATGTATATTCAGAAAACTTTGGGAATTTATGTGGATTTGAAGTACAAAAATGTTATGTTTCTATATAACTTTCTTCATCACTTTCTGATGAATTTTCAATTATATTTGGTTCCGCAGAAACGAACATGGCCAATATTTCAGGCAAGAATGTGTTTGCTTTCCTTTTTTTTACTGTCCGCATGCTACTTAGCAAAGGACCTGAACTGAGTAGAAGGCGGTTAAAAATATCTTGATTGCAATCTTCTCTGGAAAATTTTCCCGCAAAATCTTGGCGGTAAGATCTGAAATGTTTGTGGCGAGCCTCAGCTGCCTCCTCAGAAAGCTGCCCAATTGGTAATAATGCCTTTTCCATGATGACTGCACCATGGACTAAAACCTTGTGCATTGTTGGCGTCATAGGATGCCAATTATATAAGTTAACATATATTCGTGCAGTTTCAGAAGCATAATCTTCACATTTTACAGGATCAATTGTCATCAATGTCGTTAATCATCGTTTGTATTCCCGAAATTAGATTTAGGCATATCTACTATTAGACCTGTTTCAGTGCGAAACCTTGCCTGTATCTGTCTCTTTGTTTGTGCTTCTAGGTCTTTTTCCTGTTGCGTTTTTTTCTCCCGGTATTTTTGTACTTTTAGTTTGTAGGCTAAATGTAAAATACTTTCAAATATACGAATTCTGGCATGTAATACCGATATACCGAATTCAAGGGCTGCAAGACTCACTTCTCTTGTATTCTCCAGTTTATTAAAATCCTTGGATGTTGCTCCACAAATATAGCACTTACTTGTAGACTTCGTGCCTGTGGCTGCATTGCACACCTTTCCATCTACCATTGACATTATAAATGTGTGCTTAACAATGATTTTTTTCCCTCTTATGTCAACCTCTGTTGGGACTAAAGAACTAATAGCGCTTTTAACATGTCTTATCTGTCTATAGGAGTAAAATCATGTCAAGTTTGACACTTGTATTTAAGTATTACCGTTTTAGTGATCGAAGCAAAAACAAAAAAAATGGAACCGACTTTAACACTCAAACGTGTGAAATAACTTGTTGAAGTCGGTACCATGATTTATAAAAAGTACCTATTATCACAATATTGTGCGCATGGTACCGACTTTGACAAGTTATTTCACACATTGGAGTGTTGAAGTTGGTGCAATTATTTGGTAAAAAATAAACATTATAACCTTTTAAGTGACCCTTGCTACTTTGGGATCGATTGTCATTCACCGTCAATGACTATATCTCAAGATAGGAAAATACTTTTCAGTTATTGCAGTGACTCAAAAACGGCTTGACCGATTTAGATGAAATTTAAATGGAACCACTCGCCAAGTATCATCTTTTAAATAAAAAACAACATCAAAATTGGTTCACTCAGTCAAAAGTTCTGAGGTAACAAATATTAAAAAAAACATACAGATGATCAAATATTTTAAAAATATTTTATGAAAACATCAAATTAACATTTTAATAAAACACTTAAAAAATACAAAAATATATCTAGTGACAATTCCGCCTTATTAGGCGGATTATTAATTTGATGTTTTCATAAAATATTTGTTATTATTAAATATGGATTTCCGCAAAGTAACGCCTGAATCTATTTATTAACATACAGATGAATTGAGTACCTCTTCCTTTTTTTGAAGTCGGTAAATAAACACGTATGGTATTCCCTCTTTTTTGTATTTTTTTTCTAATATTATCATTTGTTAAGCAATCCGCCATACCAACACTGAAAATTTTAATAGGCTACGTATATCAAATTTAAGTTCCAAAGATACAGCCCTTTAAGGGTAGGACGGACGGACTGACGGACTGCCGAGGCTTAGTAATAGTGATATTTATATAGTTAATATTATATGTAAAGTGGCAACACATACATTGACATGTTTCTGTTCGGCGGTCTTATCGCTAAAGCAATCTCTTACAGACAACCTTCGGAAGGATAGGACAACGTAAACTTGTGAACGGTAGTGTGCAACAAAGAAATCAAAAATTTAAAAAAATATGTAATATAAATATGTATTGTTGATATTTATTTTATCTGATTGTTCTGTGGTTGGTATATAGGTATATATACTGGCTGTAATAACCTTGCAGACTGCGGGTAACCTCAGCCAACCCTCAGCTAATTTAGCGATGTATGCGAAACAAATGCACATAGTAATGAAAGCAATATATCTTGTGTATGGTATACCTATTCATATAGATAATAACATAGTTATTTGTTATACAAGGCTGCTAAATTGTTATTTGGCGCGAGTACTTTTATTGAAAATAGATGAAGCAAAGGATTCTAGGATTGAACCATAAGCGAGTGGTTCAAAATATAGAATACTGAATGTACCGAACGATCCAGAGGTACGAACAAAATAACTTGGCTGCCGAGTGCAAAACTACATTTTTCACCTCCTACAACTATAAAAATGCGCAAAAAATCAGCTTAAATACTAATTGGTAGTAAAAATTACAAGAAAAAATATTAAAATTGGTCATATTTTAGGTATAAATTATTTTTTCTGGAATCAGAATTAGCCAATCGAATTTCAAAAACTTTCATTGATTTCGAATGATAAACAATACCTGTTTAATATTGACAATCGAGCAAATCAATATACATGTCAATAATCGCAATGGCAACACATAACTTTCCCGCCTACAAGCATTTTGACACTTTATGTCAATTATTTCATTCAGTGCTGTTCAAAATTTGTCGTCAAGCTGTTCAGTGCAATTTTTCGAATATCTCTCGTTATCTCTCGTTTTCATCTCACTTTACACCACGAATCAAAGGTAAGTTCTCGCGCTCTCTCGATCAATCGAAAAAGGCAGAGCCTTATAGTACCACCAACTTAACTGTGCAGTTTTCGAGGGCGCTACTGGTCAAGGAAATCAACTACAAACTGTCACAATTTGAAGGAATGTTGTAGTTCTTTTTTTTGCCGCCTGAACAGATAAGTTGGTGGGACTGTACGTGTGTTACATTATCGCCATCGCAGCGTGAAAATTGAACTTACCCGATTCCTGGAGACATCACACTTCTGCGGGCCAATTGAGTCGCCTGAATGGGTAATGTAAAGATCTATAGTAAAAGGGCGCCCCATTACCTATTTTACTTGCATCACTGGTAAGGCCCCAGTTTACATATCAGTAAGTCACTTTGTTTTGTTTTCGATCCTATAACCGTCCCGAAATTCCCACTACTTATTCGTATAATCTACAGTCCACCATAAAAACCGAACAACGACTTTCCGAGCACTTCGGATTCTTTTTAGCGTATAGAAATAATAAAAATCCTGAATCTGGTCCTGCAAAATCCATATCTTAGTCTGACCAGCTATGAGTGGGAAACAAAGGAAGCATATACACAACACCTCCCCCACTCGAATTGTTTGTATAGAAAATAAATTAAAACCTGGACTAAAACAAACGGAAATTTGTGGAACCAAGCATTTTGCCAACACAGTGACACACCATCTTGCGCTGACACACACATTCTCAGTATACATCATCATCATCAGCCGGAACACGTCCACTGTTGAACAAATGCCTCCCCCATAGAACGCCACAAAGAACGGCTATTAGCCGTTTGTACCCATTGGCTACCCGCGACCTTAACGATGTCGTCAGTCCACCTAGTGGACCTAGTCTCGGTCTACACAAAGATATTATTATTATATAAACATTTATCAGAAAATTACTTTCCAACATAAATTTATGATTTATAGTCACTAAATCAATGTATAAAAATACCATTATATAATTATAGCAAGCCGCAGGGGTATTTAATAAAAAAAAAAAACCTATCGTATATTTGTAATTTTGTAATGTAATCCGCATGGCAGGCGTTATTGCAAACATAACAATATTAAAATTATAAGGTTGCGTCATCATTTACAAGTATAAAACCAATTGCAAAATTGGTCTTGTTTGTAGTACAACGTAAGTGGTACTATAGATGTCACTCTATCCCAATTAGATGGTTAAAGAACGATAGGAAAGATTTGAAATATAACGTCATATCATGTTAGCTCAATTGGTTAGAGCATACCCCGGCTTAAGGGGTGGTTGGACGCGGGTTCGAATCCCGCACATGACTTAAATTTTTCCTATCGTATATTTGTAATTTTGTACTATAATCCGCATAGCAGGCGTTATCGCAAACATAACAATATTAAAATTATAAGGTTGCGTCATCATTTACAAGTATAAAACCAATTGCAAAATTGGTCCTGTTTGTAGTACAACGTAAGTGGTAATAGATGTCGCTCCATCCCAATTAGATGGTTAAAGAACGATAGGAAAGATTTGAGTTATGACGTCATGTCAGCTCAATTGGTTAGAGCATACCCCGGGTTAAGGGGTGGATGGACGCGGGTTCGTATGCCGCACATGACTTACATTTTTCCTATCTTATATTTGTAATTTTGTAATAAAAATTTCGATACTATTAAGTAGCCAAATGCAACCAAGGATCCAAAAATGTGTGAAAAATGTACAGATCATTGTAAACATGCACGTACAACATAAACAATACAACAACACTGTGTTGTTACGGAACCCCAAAAGTGCGAATCGTGACTTACGTCTGACGATTTTATTTTTAACTCGTGCTTATAGAGTTGGAAACTTGTTATTGATTCCCTGTGTGTACAAGCTGTGTCTAATGCACCAACATAAAAACATAGTTTAGAAGTTAGATTCAAGTTCTTGTTTTAAAATTAATACATATCACTTTTAAATACAAAATAAACTAATCTATTCTAATGTGCGTAAGTTATAATATACTACATGTCATATACAAATACTGCTGTGTTACATTCAAGGTAGCAGCATATATCATCATTTTCCTTTTTTTCTTTTGTTTACTCGAATACGAGGGTAGAAGTGAGCTATGTACTAGGGTTAGGGGCCATTTAGCCCCACTACCGTCTAAAAACCTCTTGGTGATCCGCCGTCTTCGACTGGTGTCAGGAGGAGCGAGACTTCTCGGGCATTCAGTCGCATATCCTATCAACGAAGCTGCCTGCTTACGTGGGCCTAGGTTCTGAGGATCACTCCGCTCTTCCGCCTCGAAGGATACCCCAGAAAACGGGGGTAGCCACACCTCATGAGGACTTAACCATGATAGGTAGAAATGCTACATAGCATTAAGTCCTCCTTGTACACTTATTTGTGCAAAAGAATAAATAAGGGACTACTCCCACTTCTCCAAGTTCCTCTCGAAGTCAACGCCTCCCACGACCTCTAGTCACCGACCATGACGGTGGACAAGAAGAAGTCGGACCTCACAACCACGATCAAGTATCGCGGAGGTTTAGCTCTTCCTAGACATGCCTTCAGCGCATTTAATCATTTTCCTACCCTAATCTCAACCATGAGTTGGTATAATATGTTTTCTTTTACTACACAAATAATGACACAAAAATATTAAAATATATTGTTGGTAGTTTTAGGTTCCTGACCCCAACCTTCCTTTTGAATTTTTTTTATAACATGTTGATAGTATAACCACTTTAATACAGTTATAAGGGTGTACAGATAGTGCCATGTTATGTGCAGCAAACCCAAAAGTCCACGTCGACATGAGTAGTATCATACAGCGCGTTCATCGCATTGTTTCCCTTATGTGCTCATTGCTTATTTAGTCGCGTTTTATGATCTCCAACATGAGGATATTCGATTGTGCTTTTAATTTATCTGTAAGGAAATCCGCTGGTAGGTAGGCACGCCGATCTTTCATTTCACACACACTCACACGCTTATATATGTGTTTTATATAAATATGAACTCTCTGTTTCGGCTGAATCTACTGAAACAACATCCAGTATTACAACTTACTTGGCAAGAACACTTCCTGTTACCAGTTAGTAACAAGCAGTCCAGAAGCAAGTAGAAAATCTGTCGCTAAGCACCTAACGGTGTGTTCCGGCAGCTGTCCTTGAGAGCCAGTACTTCTAGGTTAGCCTGAACAACATCTTCGACCACATTATCACTTACCATCAGGTGAGATAGTGGTCAAAGGCTAAACAATAAGGCATAAAAAAAAAAACAAAAAAAAAAAGTTAAGCGCTCTTTTTTATAAACCGCTATGCCGTGTCATCTATTCTAACGAGCCTGATTCTGCACGTCAGCTGTTGACGTCATCTCCGACGAGCAAACTGTCCAATTATTTCCTAATTTTTTAACTTTCGCTAACTGGGTCATATCAGCGGCGCGGTTCATGTCAGTGACGATATATTACAGATTATTCACTGAAAAAAGATTTTTTCTTTTTCAAAGTTTGTAGGTTAGCCTTGGATCGCTATCTCACTTATGGTAAATGATGAGGTTGATTTACAGGCTTAACATGATGCCGGAGTACACCGTTAAGGTGTTAGCAACCAATTTTCTACTGGTATGTATGTTTGTCCGTTTGTCTGTATGTCAAGGTTTATTTATAGGGAGTAAACGGAATGAGTTATAATTATTTACCTCAAATTTTGTTATTTAGGGGCAGAGTATCATCGTCTACAGCTTATGGAGAAGAGTAACTTTTTGTTTTATCTAGGAATATAAAAGTCAAAAGGTTTAAAAGGTTTGCCTATCAGTATTACACTAGTAAACTTAACATTAAACTTGTGAAACATCGACATTATGAAGCTATTAAACCAAATAATGCAAAAATGCTGACTTAGAAAGTAGTTTTGAAGCTGAGCAAAATCATAAAACATTTTTTTCTGTTACGCACTATTGCATTCCTGAACCCATAAGCGGGGCGGAATCACACTTGGCTCGTTTAAGTATTTTTACTGATCACTTTGTTCGCCCTTACGAAACAATTATACCTGTTAGTTAGTAAGTGATTAATTTGTGACACCCTTACAGGGTAAATGTACTTACCTAATGCTATCTATAATATCTTTATATATTGATGAAATGTACATTTAAACAAAATAAATGAATACTGAATATACTGTGACACGAATGAACCACAGCTTTTATGGATTATACAGCTCAAGCCTGGGGGTAGAGTGGCGAGGCCCAAAATACTTGTTATTTCAATAAAGAATTTCACTGCGCCCGCCATATCATCTCGCTATCTCTCTACTCACCACTGTGTATGTACCTTATACTACTGCCAAGTTTATATCCATTCTTTCAGCGAAATGTTACGTTAAAAAAGTTACGCAATATATTACTAACAACCGGACGATTAATCTTAGTTTGTGACTCGTTATCTGTAGTTCCATAAAACTGGAAATACGAATGTCAAAATAGTTACTATTTTTCTGTTATGGGTACTTTGGAAAGTTGTTTTATTCAGTGATGCCTGCCTGAAAACTGAGTACCTAAGTACTTTAGTATAAAAATGAATATTATGTATTTAATGTTTATCTTTATAATCAGCTTAACAGAGTAATATTATATAATATTTAAATATGTGTGAAACTCACGAATACTGAATTTCATTTCAAAAATTAACAGAGTAAGTATAATATAGTTTGATACGAATTATATCGATCTCCGGTGATCTTTATTTATACAAAAACTTGATTGTTGATTTTTCACTTATAAATATTAGGTCCTTACATATGAAATTGGCGTTTTGTATGGGAGGAACAAAAAGTCGAATATTTTTTAATATAATATATTTAATTAATCAAAGTATGAACCATTATTTTCTATGCACTTTTGCCATCTCATAGGTAGTTCATTGATCCCTTTACTAAAAAAACCAGTCGGACGGGAATCAATAAAATCTTTGAAGGCGATTTGGACTGCCCCATCGGAGTTGAATTTTTTCCCTTGCAAGAAGTTATCCAAATTTCGAAAAAAATGGTAATCTGTTGGAGCAAGGTCCGGGGAGTACAGAGGATGTCTTAGACTTTCCAATTGAAGCTCTTCTAATTTAGTAGCCGTCTGTAGCGCAGTGTGTGGTCTAGCGTTGTCGTGAAGCAGCAGTGGCGTGGAGCGATTGACCAGCCTAGGTTGTTTAGCCGCTAGCTTTTCCATCATGGTTTGCAATTCCTGACAATAGACATCAGCCGTAATAGTCTGGCCAGATTTGAAAAAACTGTAATGAACAATACCGGCACTAGTCCACCAAACGCTTACAAGTAACTTTTTTGGGGTTAATTTTCGCTTGGGGCAGGATTTGGCTGGCTGGCCAGGATCTAACCATTGCGCTGAGCGCTTCCGATTATCGTAAAGAACCCATTTTTCATCACAGGTAATGATTCGGTTTAAAATACCTTCATTATTCTGCCGGTTTAGTAATGTAACGCAGCAGTCGACGCGCGTTTGCCGGTTTGTTTCAGTCAATTCGTGAGGTACCCACCTTTCAATCTTTTTAATCTTCCCAATTTGCTTCAAGTGAATTAAAACAGTTTTATCACTAACATCGCAGCCTGCAGCTAACTCGGACGTGGTTTGCGATGGATCCGCTTCCACAATAGCCTTCAACTCTTCATTATCAACTTGAGTCTCAGGCCGTCCACGGGGCTTGTTCTGCAGGTCGAAATTTCCAGAACGAAAACGTTGGAACCAAAAACGAACTGTGTTTTCTTTTGCAACACGACCGCCATACACATCATTCACCCTTCGAGTTGTTTCCGCAGCACTAGTGCCACGGCGGAACTCGTACTCGTAAATAATGCGATATCCATTTTGTAAAATGAGTGACGCAAACAGAAAAAAACAGAAGAAAAAAAACAAATGAATGACGATCATCGAAGCACAAATACATGAGTCTATAGCTGTACAAATTTGAATTTGGAATTCCTTACCAAAGAGGAGAAATTCGTGATTAAAGTGGCCAGTACGAAAAACGCCAATTTCATATGTAAGGACCTAATATTAAAATTATTATTCTTTTTAAAAGAATTGTGCAGGACGATATCGAACCCAGGACATAGAGACTGTAATATACGAGTAGCGCATAAGCATTGAAATCTTTAAGTTAGCAATAAGAATCAATGTCATGTAAGATAGTATAGGATATCACACAAGTGATTACATAATAAGTTCCCATAGAATAAGTATGCAATGTAACGTTTTTACAAAGCGCTACCCTAAGTATCCACCAATGTATAAATAAAGGAAAACCATACAGTATATAGTATAGCGCAGATTACATAATGTTATTTAGTATCGGCGTTGCCTTAAGCAACTACCACAGGAATAGGTAAATAGGTATATGAATCAATGTACAATAACATACTGTAAACTAATAGAGAGAATTTAGCAAAGGTAAATATATGTATATATTAGGGCCTGAGTTAGTTCATAAGGACCCATTGTTTATAAGTCATCACGCCCCTTACAAGAACACGAAATTAATATAAATTTCAACTTTACATGTATAAATTATTTAAAAATAAAAAACCCAACTGCAGCTTATTTATTTTCGTTAAGCGTTTTATCGTTCTTAAAGCCCTTCATTTTGATACCCCACTCGATGGCGTAAAAAATCCCCATATTTTTTTACTTTGCGTGTACCTTGATTCAGTTACTTCATTTACACTACCAAGACAAATCTAATGATATATCGTACATTAAAATCGGTTGGGCCGGTTAGAAGTTATGGTGGATTAAAGAAATTCACAAAAATACATACATACGTACATGAACCCTGATAACATAACTCTCCATGGCAGTCGTGTAAAAAAGAGGAAGTTTTCAATTAGGCCGTACGTTTTTTTTTGTATGCTTTAAAATCACTATAGTGTCTTCTCCGCCATTTATGAATTTTGATTTTGATGATTATTTTTTTTATATTCCGGTCATACTTCGGAGGTCATGTAGTTTTGAACTGAAACAAGTATTTTCCATTATGCCTTTATCTCGAAGACATAGTAATTGCAAGATCGTCAATGGTGACTATTGGGTATTGGGGGTGAGTGAAAATCGATTTTGTAAGCAATATGTGTCAAGATAATCTAAAAGAAAAGGGTGAAATACATGTTTTATTATAACAAACGGAACCAACTTCTAACACGGATAGTAAATAATGGAGAAAGTATCAAATAACTTGTGGAAATCGTAACATGAGAATAGGAGCTCAGAATGATTAGAATCAGCATGATACCGACTTCAACAAGTCATTTCATACATTTCAGTGTCAAAAATTGGTTCAGTTATATATTTTTTTAAAAAGTGCACCAATTTCTTCATTGATAAGTAACTTGAAAATGAGCAGCAAAATCATGGGACCGTATTTAAAGAATTAAAGGCAAACAATGTTACCTTCCAATTCTTCATACATGTTAGCTGCAGTTCAAAAAGTGTCTTGCTTCTACAGAATATACAAAATAATATCTCACATAAACAATCCACTTACAAGTCGGTTTCTCCAATAACAAAGGCGCGAAAATTTTATGACTCGCGCGATGGCCACATGCAAATGACATAGTCGTGGGTCAATGTGTCAGGGACTCAGAGTCTTTGTATATTGTCGTAAAACTACGCTAGCACTTTAGTGTTATGGGGATAGGGCATAGGAATTTTCTATTATGAATAAGCATCAGATAGGTCTGTGTTTTATTATAGGGAGAACATAACTCATGTTTTATACCTTATATATAATGGCTTCTGTCCACATCAGTACTTCTGTCCGCGTTGATTTTTTATATGTTGATCTAGAAACTACAACTAAACATATTCTTGTTTTGAAGCGCTCTTAGCGAAGTTTACTTGACCCGATCAGCTAAGTTAAGCAACGTCCACATCGGTCGTGACTTGGATGGGTGACCGCTAGTGACGTTACTACTGAGTGCTTCCGTGATTCAGGGCACACGTTAAGCCACCGGTACCGGTTGTTGTCTAACGATGGCAGACAATATAGCATAGTAGAAGAGTATTTTACAAATGTCCTTATAGCTAGCACCCTCAAGTAGAAAATCTGTCACCAAGCACCTACCGGTGTCTTCCAGCTATTATCCTTGAGAGCCAGTAATTCTAGGTTAGCATGAACAAAATTGACTACATCATCACTTACCATCAGGCGAGATAGTAGTCAAAGGCAAGCTAATCATCTGTTTATAAAATACTTCTTTAACTAGTAAAATATGATATAGGTACATCTGAGTCAGATAGAACCTTCACTTTGGCAATGTTACGGCTAACCGTCAAAATTAACGAATATAACGTTAATCTTATCCTCCAAAGTATAGAATGTGAACAGGGCGATCCTCTGGGTGGTCCAGCTATCTTTAGCCTTGCAAACCAACGTCTCCAATCAAAACTTTAACATCTGTTACCTATTACGAGACGATGCGAAACACTGATTAGAAGACTTCTATATCGTATTGACAATTTTCTTCTTACTGGTCTAATGGTTTTTTTTTATGCTATTGTGACGGAACAAATCCGAGGACCACATGATATTGAGCGGACTAACCTCTGCCTATAACAGATGCATTTTGTCTCAAGTAACGAATTGCCCATGACACTGAGACGTACAGTTGTTAGGTCTCATAGGCCTGTAATTTTACTGGCTCTCAAGGACTACTGCCGGAACACACTGTTAGGTGCTTGGCGACAGGTTTTCTACTTGAGGGTGGTCGCTAGCCAGGCCGGCATACGCAACAATTGGATAGTCCTTCCACCATGCGGTGACGCTGAAGCCCGCGGTGGGATCGAACTATGGACCTGCTGCACGGCAGTCCATAACCAATGCCACTGAGCCATTACTGCTTCAAAATGTAAAGTTTCCCAAAAGTGAAATCATAGCTTGCCATAATGGTCCGGCCAAAGTTTTGATTATTGATATATTCAATTCTCTTGCGTCTTATATCAAAATTCATTGAAAAAAGTTCTCTTTGTCTTTTGGGTTCACCGATTCTAAATACCTCCTTGTCACCTTTTATCAAAGAACATATTATGCAAAAGTTTAGACTTGCCTGTAGCAGATTATTCAAAATTATCGCCTATATGGTGTTTACATTAAATATACGATTTTGCCTTTTCTTTCTTAAATTACGTATCATTTGAGATGTTGTCAGCTATATATGGAAACACAGTGAGCTTTTTTAAGTCATTAGACCATTTTGTAAAAGATACATTAGTACATCGGTTTTTCAATGTTTTTTGAATCGTGAACGGATGATACGGCTTGGTTGCAAGCCTCCCTCCCTGTGAGGTTGGTAGGGATATAGGGATACACATTACTTATAGTGTGGCAGGTTTTTTATTCTTCATACAAATAAGTAGAACAATATTCATGGCTAAAAATACATGGCGGCTGACTTATCCAAATGAAGAGTTCAATTCCAAAACATACTATGAATGTTTTTATTTTACTTATTCGTATTTTTTGTGGTTTGTTGCCTACGGCGTAAAATGGCTCATTCTATAAAAAAAACTCCCTATAAGGCTCAAGATAATTGAATTTATCAATAATTGAAACTTAAGTATCACAAACAAACAGATCATTTGGAAAAATGTTGCTCTAGCCCAATAAGACCAAACTAGCAAATCATCTAATACAGTGTTCGCATCGACTCCAAAGGTCCCGTCATCCGAATACCAAACGTTAAGTTTTGATTGGAGACGTTGAATTATTGAGCGGATGGCAAGGCTACAGATAGCTGGACCAAGAGGTTCACCCTGTTGATATCCTACGGACGACAATATTACGTTATTTTGTTATGTTAATGTCGACGTTTCGCGCAAGTATTGCCGAAGATAAGGGTATAAATTCGGAATTTTATCTTTCACATCAGTCAAACCAGTCAAAATTGCCTCATCTACCGAGTTAAAGGCATTTTTGACATTCACGGAGGGGTGTTTTGATCGAAGAGCACTTCTCCACAGTTTGATCTAAAAAAGTACGAGCTGAATGTACAGCTGGCTCACAACCACCCAATGAACTAAAACCGAACTGTATCGGTTGAAAAAGATTACTAAAACGACCGTTCTCTTACAGCAGACTGGCTGCGAGACGCCGATATATGTGAGTGCCTATCGCTATGGGTTGAATACCACTATTTTTTTTTATTCAGAGCACATATATTTCTATATTAGGTAAACTTTTTTGAGGTGAGTGGTAACACACATACATTTAAATTTCACGTTGAAATTATTAGTCTAAAATGCAGAAGGTATGTAGTTATATTATTTATGACTTGACGTATTTAATCTGTGTTCTTACTGTCCTTTTTTTGTAAATTGTGCAGCATGCTAAATAATTTGGGTATACTGTAAATCTTACGTATACGCTTAGGTAATTATACTACTTACCGGCAACCCAGGGTGTTGCTGGGTTAGAATGTCCCCATTTCTACCTGTGGGTGTCTAAGAGGCGACTAAAGGTAAAATATCGGAAGGTGGGGATTATAGCAAACCCCCCCTAAATGGGGGAGGCTGCGTTCAGCAGTGGACAATCTATCTGATATAGTATAGTACAGTATACAGTATTTTTTACCGGTATGCCTTTGTTTAAAAAATACTACAAACTATATACAACACTACTAACTTTAAACTACAGCTACAACAATTAAAGCATTTAGACAACCTATAAGTCATTACAGAGTCACAAGCAGTCCCAATGCTCCAGCCCACTACCAGTTGGAGTGGGTTGGAGGATTGGACTGCTTGCAGCATTGAAAATTAAATTAAATAACATAATATAAATACTAGATTTATGAAGCGTATCAATTTGGTAGGAATACGAAGGAAAACTTTTTAAACTTAATTAACTATTAAGAATATTTTCATACAAACTAACTTGTTAAACATTAAGAATGTTATAATAGTACAATCGCAAATATTATGATAGCTGTGGAATCGGCAACCTCGCTACCAATAGATATTTATGCATAATACATCAAACTTATCAAATTACGGTTCGTTAACTGATTATTACACAGCACAATTAATCATCGTGGCGGAATTGGGTTAAGCCGCTTTAAAATTTGATTAAACGAAACATTTTACGGGATTAGGAAGGTGGAAAGATGATGGATGGTTATGCGACCGCTTCTCATTAACGTTCCTTTGTAATACTACCTTTACAATAGAGGTTCGTCTTCTATATAGTGGGTCGGTCGAGTTTAAGAGGATTCTATATCCGTATTTTAATATTTGAAAGCAGGTATGTTAAAGTGTCTTCCCTGCAAATTACTAGCTCTCAAGGACAGCTGCCGGAACACACTGTTACGTACCTGGCGACAGATTTTCTACTTGAGATTGGCAGCTAGCCCGATGTGCATTCACAAAATGCTAATCCCTCCAAAGCCCCGGCGGCTAAAAGTGCCATAAGAAGCACGGAAGCGGTCATAGTAAATAAATGCCACCTACAGTCACTCATCGAAGTAATAACTGCAGCAGACGTTGCTTAACATAGTTGGTCGGTTAAGAACGACTGGGCAAGCTCCGCTTCGAGCGCTTCGATTTGTGGTAAGTAACGGCATCAGATCTAATACGAGGAATATCACGGCTTTTACAATATCACTGCGGTTAACACAATGACGAGCCGTTGAAGAACAAAACGTCCTGTTTTAGTACTGGGGGCTAACTCCCATCTCTTAATTCAGTCTTATTTTAACCTTACAACTACGAATAAATACTTTACTTATTCGTAGCCTTACAATAACAATTTTAATTTGCACTACCACTTGTCGCTATAGTAAAGTTACATTAGAACTTCAACGTGAGAGCGGACTGCATGCATTGGATCAAGACATTTGTGCGATAGAGATAGCGCTGTATAAACATTATTATTTCGTTACCACGGTACGAATCTTAGGATCGATATTTTAAGTTTGAAATAATGATGTTGGTTTTCCATAATAGTTTTTAAAAGGTGGGAGTTGGGCTTCTGACTTCGAAAGGCAAACATAATGTTCAAATATAGTGTTTAGTTCAACTACGCAGACAATTACCCACTACCACCCACATAAGCTGACAGAAATCTTATGAAGAATTCAAATTGAATTCCCTTGGAAACACCGCTGAAGGGCATGGTATACCTGAACCCGAAGGTACAGTGGTGTTCGAAGGGTTCAAATCTTGGCAGTATTATAAATGTTAATGTTGAGATGAAATACCTCAACCCAACAAGGCGATTTCATCCTTCATCCGCTCTATTAATGGCGGTACATAAACAAGGCATAAAACATTAATATCCCCTGTCTCTTTTATTATTGCCTTATAAAAGAGAGAAGGGATATAAGTTTTGTGTTAAATGTAAGGAGAGTCTAATCAAGAGATTTATTACCTCGCGATCTACGAATAAATATGTATGAAAAAATTATGAAGCTTCTTTGTGTATGTTTGAAGCGCTCGTAGCGAAGCTTACTTAACTGTTCTCAACCGATCAGCAAAGTTAAGCAACGTCGCGCGCGGTCATGAGTTGGATGGGTGACCGCTAGTGACATTACTACTGAGCGTTTCCGTGCTTCGGAGGGCACGTTAAGCCCTCGGTCCCGGTCGTTGTCTTAGGATGGCAGTCGTTATAGCATGGTGGTAGGGCATTTTGCGAATGCCCGCCTGGCTAGCTACCACCCTCAAGTAGAAATTCTGTCGCCAAGCACCTAACGGTGTGTTCCGGCAGCTGTCCTTGAGAGCCAGTACTTCTAGGTTAGCCTGAACAACATCTTCGACCACATCATCACTTACCATCAGGTGAGATAGTGGTCAAAGGCTAACCTATCAAGATTAAAAAAAAAATAAAAAAAAAAAATGTGACTAACGTGTTTTATTTTATTCAAATGCTGGCGTTTGTGTGAAACGTCCTCGCGACGTTGGATGATATCCAGTCAGGTACTTCCAAAATATTTAGGGATAGTAAAAACAAAAAAGCTAACGAACGTTTCTTTTTTAAATTATTTAAGGCCAAATGATATTTCAAGATCATAATAATACATTGAATTTAGTCGACCTATTCACATTACAGTTCTGCAAAATAACATAAACAAAACATTAATGAAATTCACAACTGAATTGGTAACATTAAACAGAATAAACACTTACTCGTATTCACATCGTTTTCGATTTAACTAAACGATCTACATAACGATTTAAATTCATAACATCTATACGAGTACGTGAAGCTATGATAAATACAATTAATTTACATGAACAGTTAGTGTCCATTCGATATGCAGTAGATTCAAATGAGAACGATGTGAGTTTGCATATCCAATATGAATAAATAGCTCCGGTTGGCTTTGTTCCAGAAGGTTGGCATGACATGCTTGGTGTTTGTGTGCTGAAAAGTCCTTTTTTTATGCCTGATATGTTAGCCCAGATTTTCTACTTGAGGGTGGTAATTAGCCAGTCGGGCATTCGCAAAATGCCCTACAACCATGCTATAACGACTGCCATCCTAAGACGAAAACCGCGACCGACAGCTTAACGTGCCATCCGAAGCACGGAAACGCTCAGTAGTAGTAACAAGCGGTCACCGATCCAACTCATGACTTCAGCGGACGTTGCTTAACTTTGCTGATCGGTTAAGAACAGCTAAGCAAGATTCGCTACGAGCGTTTCAAATAATTGCATCTAAATGGACGGACATCCAACCAAATTGTCTTCATTGGGTACAAGATTTAAAGTATTAGGGTGCAACTGTTACAATTTTTCTGGATTTCTATTAATACTTTACTTAAACAATTGGTTTTAGATATTAGCTATACAAATTAATATTATACCTTACTATTATTATTAGGTTGGCATGACATGCTTAGCTATAATTATCTACAAATGGCTATTAACTATATTAATTAGAGATAAAAATATTCTGCTTTGAAAACGATTGTCTAACTACTTTCAGTTAAGGGTTTTTTTACTTCCAGCTAAAGGTTTCTTGATTTCAGGTAATTTGTTAGAAATAATTATTGAAATGAAATAAAGTTTTTTTTCATAAATGACTTTCTAGCAACGAGGGCGATATAATAAGTTGAAAAACATATCCCTTTATATCTTTGTAGAACATCACTTCGTCTCTGAAAATTACTGGTATTTGCCTTATCAAACAAATAAAAGTCTCTTTTAAATATACACAGAAGTAGCATTATTTTTACTAAAAAATAATGGTTTGAAGCTGTAAAAAAACCAAGCCTTATTTATTACTCGAACCGTTTCTGAACCATTAAAGCCTTATCTAACTCAAACGAGTTTACCTGGATTATAGAGCCATAAGTGAGAACCCATGAAACATTGCCACAGTTCAACAGACATTGTTTACCTTAGATTTTTAGGCATAAGTATAATGGTTACTTTGTAAACCTAAAACCGTAACGTAACTAAACCGGAAGAATTTTCGACGCGTTTTCCTTCTACACGTAGCATTCTCAGGAGGTCTTGACTCTTCGAGCGCACAATCAAGGGTCGTTGAAGAGTCAAGAACCACGCGAAGGTACTTCGTGTAGAATCGAAACGCGTCGAAAATTCTTCAGGTTTAGCTACGTTACGTGGCGTCTATGACATCATAGCTTAGCAAGAAAATTTGTCGGAATTGTGATTAGGCGGAACTACATAATTTATTTATTTATTAGAAGTGTTATTATAATAATATGTTAATTATATTTGTTATTTTTAAATATGAATTTCCGCAAAATAAACGCCCGAATCTATTAATTACAGTAGGTATTACACAGTACACTTAATTATAGATCGTAGATGCAATAGTTAGATTGTAATGGCCTGTCAAGACTAAAAAAAAAATATGTTAGTCACACCTGTCTCCCAGAAAGGTAGCTAGATACCATATAAATATACCTGCCATAATCTTGGCATATTCACTTTCTTCATACACGCCTGTCTCTTTAAGGTATTTATACTAACCATTTTCTAGAAAATCTGCTAGATCTGTTCCCGAAGCTTTTTATGTCAAACTATTTCTTTATGCAGAGAAAATGTGATGTTTTTACTCTTTTTGTAGTGATAAATAATAATAAATAAATAATACCTCTTTATTTCAGACTCTGTGATCCATATACAATGTTAAGAGAAAACAATAAAAAATACATATACAAAATTCAATGTCAATAAAATTAAAAAAAAAATAAAAAAATAACTTACTTACTGTTACTTACAATAGCAACCCAGTGTTTATACGTTGCAGTCTGCATAAGTCTATAAAGAATATATAATATATAATATATTATTATTATATATATTATCTATATATAATATATCTATATCTATAAAGACTGCTTACAAGATCATTCACTCGCTTCAAATAATGTTCATCGTCGGCAACAGTCATATTTTTAATTTATATTATTTTATTGGATATTAAAATTAAGCGAATATTTTTTTCAGTTAATTGACTATCTATATTATAAAAAGGAATGATTTGTATTTTTGTATGAAACGAATAAACGTAAAACCTACTTTGACAGACCGATTTGAAAAATTTTGCCACCTTTAGAATCCTAATCCAAATAAACATAAGCGACAGAATATTATTAACCGATTTTGATGAAATTTATATGAATGGGACCACCTCGGAGTAGTATACCCTTAATATAACCATTTCAAATAGAAAAAGAGTTACCAAAATCAGACAACTGTGTAATAAGTTATGCGTAGTCATACACTAAAAAATATATACGGGTCGAATTGAGAACCTCCTCCTTTTGGAAGTTGGCTAAAAACTCACCTGATATTTATTATTATTGCCTTGCCTTTTCATAAATCTTTCGCCCGTCTTTTCAATCTCAGCATACTATTTTCGGAGAAGTATCGGTACTCTATCATCTCCGATAACCTTATTAACTCCACATTACATTTTTGTCACACATTTTCTCACTCTGTCTTTCTACACTCCACTCATACTTAATTGTGCAAGCTCTCAATACAACTGTATTAATTCGACTTAGATATTTCTTCTGTCATAACTGCCATACAATAATGTCGGCACAAATACATCTCTACGGACTGCCATTTGCGCCTTTTTTGAACATGCTTACGCTGAGCTGATGAGTGTTCAGTGCCCCATTCACTGCACTTCCAACATTCAAGCTCCATTCAACATCTTTCTCAAGATGTTGTTCAAGATTGTCGCGTAATTATAATTAACCAAGTCACGCGATCACCACCATTTGACTGCTCCGTTTAAGACTTTGGCATAAAAATAATTAATGTAATAATTACTCTATATCTATATAGAAACTCTCTGAGTAACTTAACTACTGTCTTCTGGAAAAAACCACCCCGGAGTTTACTAACCCAAAGTAAAAAGCTCCCCTCTGAGCTATGCTTTACTAAGATTGCTTCACCAAAGACCACAGCGTTGCTTAATATGAGATAAACAGTGCTCAAATGTGAATAATTAATCGGCAAGTACGGCAGTCGCGAACGAAGTTGCAGGTACACATAAAATATATACGCTATTTAAACTGTGAAATTTGATTAATTTTCGCTTTCCATTTCTCGTAAGTAAAGTTTTCTGGCCCTTGGCTTGCTCAACTTCTTCTCTTATCAATCACAATATCACACAAGTTAATCCTTTTAAATAATTATTAATTTTGGTTGTTTATGACCTTTAAGTAAATTATTTACTTCCTAATTAAAAATTCTCGGCTAATAAAAGTACAATTATGGGTTTTCAGTTTCACTATAGAAAAAATACTTCTGATTAACAACTCGATGGTGACTTGAAGGATCTTTGAAGTAAATTTAAATATTCGTTCAAAATCTCTCAACAACGTCACTCATTCATAATTTGAAAATAATTTTAATCAAGATGTTTTTACCCAATATGGAGTTTGCAATACCAAAATTATTTTGAAACCTATAAAATGATAGACACATGAACCAAGAAGTAAGTTAGAGGTAACTTTAACTGAAGGTTAGTACTACTCAGCCATTGTGAAATTCATATGCACGGTTACTTGTGATTTCAACCGGCAATACGCCTACTCGAGACTTTACTTGACGGTCGTGAAAGAGAATCTTCAACGAGACCTTCATTTTGTTATTTTCAAATTTACCGTTCGAAATAGTTACCATCTCCAGAACCCAGTGTTCATTAAAAAGATCACAAGTTTTTGCCCGTAACCAATAATAGTTAATAGTTCCTGTAACTATCGATTTCCCATTTTTATTTGATTATTATTCTGGGCACGCTCTAGTGTCCTTGAATGCCAAAAATAGACGCGGTCGCAATTAATTAGAGTCCAGCAGGGCGCCGCCGCCGCCCGCCCTCTGCCGAGCTTTCGCTATGAATGGAATTTATAGGCTGTGAGATAAGTGATGCCTATATTCAAAATATATTTTACGTTTTATTTCGAGGTATCGCTGTTATACATGAAAAACCAATTCAGAACTTTCTACACATTTCTTGGATTTTACTTTTTGGAATGTCGAAATACAATGATTTCAGTGAACGAGGTATTAAATCGGTATACCTACTCTAGTAAGACATGTGCTTGACTCCTTTGGTTATAATGAATCTGGTTTTTATTTCTTCTTACTTTTTCGAAGTACCCACTCGTACCATGAGAGGTCGTCGACTCTGCAAAGCGCTAGATAAAAAATAATGTCTAGACTTTGTTGTGGTGTTTCTTTTCAGTAATTTGGTAGTTATTGTTTTCCTGTAATAAAGATTTCGATTTCGATTCAGTAATAGAGATTTCACCCCGTGGGGTGCCGGGTTAGAACAGCAACTCCCGACATCATCCCGTGGGTTTCGTACGAGGCGACTAAGGGAATTAGACTGGAAGGTGGGCAGCAGCGCCTTCTAAAGAACTACTATCTTACACTGCGATCCCCAAGCCGCCTGCCAAGTGTGGAGATTATGTCAAATACATCCCCTTAATAGGGGACGCTGTGTTCAGAGTGGACGATCCTTTCAATGGTAGTTTCTACTACCTTTTATGTAATCAATAATCATGCAAATGCTTATTAAGTTAGTAAGGAAAGTGACATCAACCAAAAATTACAGATTTTACTAAAATTTTCTTTAAATGTATTGACCTCTCAATATCTTTTAGAATAAGTGTATCTACGTTTGTGTTTTACACAATACCAAATACGGTAGTTACATTATATATTCTATGACAACACGTACCCGTGTTTGTTGTTTACTGTCCCGCAAACCATTTCACGTAGCATTAAATGCGGAATAAACGGAGCAACAAGTTATCTTTGAAAGTAAGTATTTTACGCAGCTATAACTGTATTATAAAACGATATAATGACTCCTTTTATTGCAACTTTAAATGTGGTAATAACTCCTTGGTAAATAGATTTCAAAGCAATTCTATGTCCAATCACATACTTAACAAACTTTACTTGATAGATGAGTATATACCTTATTATTCTTAATAATATCAATGTATATTATCAAATACACTTATGTAATTTATAAAGCATGACTGAAAATTAATAAAAATAAGCATCTTGCTTTTAAAAGTTAACGAAACCATGCCTAGCATAGCATAGCCTAAAATATCAGAGGCTTTGTTTGAAACTAAAATTTCAGTATATTGAATAGGAGAGAAGTCGAAATTCACCGTTAGCTATGTTTCCATAACCGACCCCAAACCAACTCTCGCTACACAAATATCAATTTCAAATCGAAGCTCGTGTATGCAATCCGCAATACAAGAGAGATATTCTAGTATAGTAACTCTGCCTCCACTACGATATCCACGAAAATAAAAAGTTATATCCCGTAAAAAGGTACATTACTCTACTTTTATTATAGACTCGAATATGCACCAGATCATAGCACCATCACCATAAAGTTTGTTTTAATTTACAAAATGTAATTTATAAATGGGCATAATAGAGCCCTAACTCATGTATTGAGTTTGGGTGGGTGTGGTTTATTTATTGACCAAATTTTGTTCAAACGTAAAAGGTTTTGCTAAAAATGGGCTTGCAATTCAATTCAGTATATTATATATTCTCACTAAATACCTTTCAAAAGGTGTTATGTACATTTATATTGAATGACTAATACATATAAGTGTATCTATATCAATATGATATATCGTGGCATAGGTAGTATATTTTATATATAATTAGGTATTGAATTTACCTTTGGTAAGTATACTACTAAGAAGTCATAGAATTGATTTCTCTACGAAAATAACAGGCACTTCTTTGTGTTAACCAATGGTCTGCAATGACTGACAAAGGCTTCGATACTATATATTTATTGCCTGTACTTATACATATATATTATTCTTATCATTATCATGTTTGCATGAGTTTGTAAAATCGTATCTTGCGCTAGAAAACTCAATCAATCATGAATGTACGGCAAAAAATATTGTGTTATTTTAATACATTAATATTAAGGTTAACATACAAACGCTCTAAACAATTTAAGTGTATCTACTCGTACATGGGAAAAAATCTCTCAAAACTGAAATGTGAATGTATTGAAATGAAAGTGAATTTAATCAGAGAGAAAGGGTCATGTTCGGTGCTTCTATCAGAGAGCATACATCGATCCCGATTACTATGTGCTACAGGAAATTAGTTTCGAACTTGCTTTGCGTTAGTTTGCTGTACCCAACTAACAAGGGAATGAAGAGCTTTACGGTCTAGGTACATATTTACTACGTACAAACACAATTCACTTGCCATAAGCTGACTTACATACAGCCTTTGAATTCGTATTGTCTTGAAATAGAAACAACCGAATGTAAAAACTCAGTTGAAGGTCCTATTATTTATAAGATTCAGTTGCCAAAAATATACACTGGCCAAATATAACTCAGAATACAGGTTGGTTATTCCAAGATAATTTATAAAACATACTTTTATTTAATAAAAAAAAATTGTATCAATAATTTCATTCATTACGGTGTCACTACCTTAGTGCTCAACCAGGTATTGTACCTTAACATTAAGGTGTAGAATTTGATGTTTTTAGGGTTCCGTATCTCAAAAGAAAATAAGACTTTGTTGTTCATCTGTCTGTATGTCAAGACCCTTTTTCTCAGGAATGCGTAGAGGTATCAAGCTAAAATTCATAGCAAATACTCAAATCTAATCTCGCTTGGAGCTGTGAAAAATCATACTTCTAAACCAACGCATTCAAAAGATACAGCCGTTTATGTCCCAAATTTGCGACACTCGCAAGAGAAACAAATGCTACAGGGTACTTGAACAACTTAGAATCTTGAAATTTAGTATGAAGCAACGTCTTATAGCACGGGTAAGGGCAAAATTTACAAAATTCATAAATTTTTCGTTTCATCATATAATAAAAATATTTTTAATAATTTTAAAATATTATGTATTTCATTTAGCAATACAAATACCATTACTTTTACTTTTATACCTACAGGTTTTTACGGAACCCTCGGTGCGACTTGCACTTGGACGTATTTTGTTTTATTTTGTTGCTAGTTTGTCTTACTATTGTAGTACTTGTTAACGTAATTTTCTTCCACGAGATTAATATTATGATAAAAATGCATTTCACAAAAACAGTTTTGCGTCACGTTAAAAAGGCAAGCTTGTTTTTTAATCATGACTCAACTCAAATTGAGGCAATTTACACGCTCGCCTCGTCTCCATGTCGACTCTTCAAGTCATTTCCGTCTCAAACAAGAACCTGAATAGGTAAAGTACGGAGTGACACGTTATAACGATGCAGAATGCACTGTGCCGAGTCTTGCGCCTGGCACGGAATTGTACTGCCTTTTTGAACTGTCTAAACATTTGTTTAAACTTCTGGATTGTAAATACTCATACAGTTTTGCTCAAGAGTTACTTGCCATATATTTACAGAGAGCCTTTCCTAGCATTTATAAACTTTTATATAAACCAAAAAAGCAATTTGTTTGATACGATTGATAGCCCTATAAATCTCGGGGTAACCTGCTCCACGAATCCGTAATCGTTTCTGACGCGCGTTTTTATACTTATTTAAACAGGAAATGAGGTTGGGAAACTAATTCAAAGTGATAAAAGTTGCAGGAAGCCTAATGATCAGAGACACGGAACATTCTAATCTATATTAACCCGCGGCAAACATTTGCCTAGATTTAGGAAGGTTAACGACAACGATGTCGCGCCACCACATAAGTAATCCTTTATGATATGTATCAGTTGTCATAATGTACGGTACCTACAAACTCGAGGGTATTTGTAATGTATGTGTGGTAATGTTCTGCACGTAAAGGGCTATTAACGACTTGTAGGTCAACAAGCAGATAAATACGTAATAAATACACATTAAATGCTCGCATCACATACCATGACAATGGAGTGCAACATGTGGTCGGTATGAAAATGGCTTAAATGACCATTGCGTGAGCTATGTAAGCAAACAGGCAAAAGTTGATGTTACTTGTCAATGGTTATGTAGAAGCTCTAAAAAACTGTAATGAATGAATTTACGACCTCAATGTAATAAAGCTGAAAAGCTGTTTCTAATAACACCACGTAATCTCTACGAACATTTATTAGCTTACTTAGGTGGCATGCTGAAGAGCTCCTATACACCTTGGAAAATTCCTGTAATAAAACAAAATTTTATTACGTCAAGCTATGAAATCGGCTTTTTAATATCGCAGTAGCGGGTAGCACGGGAAATTGACAAAGATAAAATATTTTTTTGTCACGGAAGGAAGTGACGTCATACATGGCAGCAATAAAGTGTACATATAGCTATGACCAGTAGGCAGGATATGATTCCACTAATTTGAACCTTATGAGCCCCCTGGCATCAGTGTTGTTAGTTTTTTAAATCCTTATCAATGGTACGAGGACGTCATCAAGTGCAGGTTTGGTAACTTAGTTTTGAAGCGCTCGTAGCGAAGTTTGCTTAGCTGTTCTTAACCGATCAGCAGAGTTAAGCTACGTCCGCCGCGGTCATGAGTTGGATGGGTGACCGCTAGTGACATTACTACTGAGTGCTTCTGATGTCCGTTCCGTTCCGTGTTTCGGAGGGCACGTTAAGCCGTCGCGTTGGTCGCGGTTTTTGTCTTAGTATGGCAGTAGTTATAGCTGGTAGGGCATTTTGCGAATGCCGGCCTAGCTAGCTACCACCCTCAAGTAGAAAATCTGCTACCAAGCACCTAACGGTTTGTTCCAGCACCTGTCCTTGAGAGCCAGTAATTCTAGGTTAGCCTGAACAACACCTTCGACCACATCATCATTTACCATCAGGTGAGGTAGTGGTCAAATGCTAACCTATCGGGCAAAAAATAACTAAATTATAATTGACTTCAATAAAGGAGGAGATTGTTAACTCTACGGTCTTATTTTGTGTGTCCTTATAACTTTTTACAGGATGTAGCGATTGTGATGAATTTTTCATATTCGAAAACTGGTGTTTTTCATGTGGTTCCATTTATATTTCAGGTAGATTTGATGAGTATTATTTTAGTTTTTCCTAATAATGCGTATTTAAAGGTTTCGTCTACATTGACGATGTTCTCGCTTTCACTTGTCGATGTAAAATAAACAAAAAAAATACGATGGTTTGATTTTTCAGGTTTTAGTGCTTTTTTGTTTTGGAATATTTTGTGTTTGGAGTCGGTTTTTTTTTTACTTTTTTTATTTTAATGTTTTTTTAAGTACCAGTAATTTCACTAATTAGCTGGTTACCAGGGACGAAGAGTGGATATTTTCTAAAGGGAAGCTCGTCTAAAATCCGCCCACCAAGTGCGAACCTGACTATCACACTGAGATTTCCTTGCCAATGCACAAATTACCAAAAGTTGTTTCTTTTTCATAAAGTTCGGGTCCATAGTTGAATTCTAACTTGAACAAGGCAAGAATAACGTCTGTTTAAATTACCTTCATTTCAGTAAACAAAAACCAAAGTCAAAAAGTACATATATTATTTACTATATATTATTAGAAAGTACATAGATATTTTTCTCACGAATTTGGTTTTTGTTTACTTCAATAACGGTTGTATCTTTGAATGTAGACATCAACAATATAAAATATTCGTCAAACCGCAATAATAACAACTATTCAGCAAAAACATCAACAAGACATGTTGCCTTGGTTCAAATAAATTTATGAACAGACGGACGGACAGCTAATTCAACTTAATCGAAAGATACTGTATATCAAATTTAAATAGAACCACAGGACCAGCTTACGATTATAAAAAAAAACATCAAAATCGTTACACCCAATAGAAAGTTATGAGATAACACAAAAAAACTGTTGAATTGAGAACCTCCTCCTTTTTGAAGTCGGCTAAAAATTTAGGTTGTTTGGAAGATTCAAGGCGCGTGTTTTATATTTACTTGTTGTTGCAAAACCTTACAGATATAATATAATTATAGAGTATGCCTTAATATTACACAAAACAATACTATAAGTTATCCAAATAAAATTGCATGAATGCGATGTCTATATAAAAACAGAATGATAGGTTTGAAATTCATTTGAATCTATTTTGATTTAAATTGTGCGTGATGTTATGGACATTTCATACTTCTTTGATTCGCTAATTTGGTAACGGACTCATTTTGTATTAAACGTAATATTTATTTATGTCATTGTGTAGTTATCAGAAGTGGATGGCAACACCGCTTCCGCGCATGAATGGTGGTGACGCACTGGAACCTAATTAACTAAAACCAATGTAACACTGACGTCATTCAATATTATATGAATTTATATTATGTACTCATGTCAGCTGCAGTGTATCTGTTACTTAGTAGAGGTCGCAGTTGCTGTGAAAATGGAAATGTGACGTCTTTGTATATGTGTTACTTTCCAAATTTTTTATTTCTCTAATAATGTAATATTGACCGTACAGTGTTCGTCAGCCTACACGAGTGGAAGAACAGAGCACAGCAGTTTTCACCAAATCAACGAACGCATTTAAGTACCTAATGTAGATGTCTATCACGATGATAATAATATTTATTTATTAATTTCAAGACACAATCATCTAATTATCTAACTAGTAAACTAAGGTGATTGGCATGTATTATAGTATTTAGTACCCCCCTGTTCTATTTTTCATCTTGGATGTAATTAAACTACAAATACAATATAATATATAAATTAATACTTTATAAATAATTAAACATAGTGACTAAACAACTTTAAACTTATTAAAGATGGTCAATTACTCGTAGATGAGTTGTAATCGTAAATACCTAACAAAAAATAATGTATCTAGCACTTTTTAACAATTAAAGAGATATTGAACTATCTCTCTTTAATTTCCTCTTAATTAAAGTGAAAAGCTGCGTGTATAACTCGAACATTAAACCAACTTAACCTTGAATCTTAAATGTGCCTCGGTTAAATTTACTTGTTTTATGCTTTCGTCGTCCAATTATTATGTCGCGCTAATGACAAAGTTCAAATGTTCAAATCGGGTTACATTCATTATTTACACTTATAACTATAGTGACCTCGCACGTTAAGTCTATTGTCTTCTTAGCTCTTTCCATACAAACGTAGTTCGTCATATTTTTGGGTGTTTACATACTTATTGAAGTTTTGCAAGTATGCTTGAACTTAAAGTCTATGCTTTTGGTTTGCCAGTTTTTCGTTTTATTATTAATTTTATCTCTAACTGTGAGAATAAGAATTCTCATAAAAAACGAAAAATACTAATCAAAGTAAATCCAAATAATTTTGAAAATACCTACACATTTTTACGCATAATTGACATACCAGAAGCATAGTTCTAGTCTCAAAGATATGCGTTCAAAATTTCAACGAGTTTGAACCCTTAGTTTTTAAAATATGACGACGTTACGAATATGATACGTTTGTAAGTAAAGCGCTACGAAAACGCTAGCCATAATCTTGCTCTCACGCGGTTGGCTATAATTATGCTAAAGATATCTTAGTGAAAAAAATGCATAAGTAATCTAGTAATTATTATGGGATATTCTATTCTCAAGCTTTTTGGTGCCGGGCTAGAATATCACCCCCTCCCCCCCCCCTCTCTCCTCCATAACTAGTAGCTTAAATTTTTCTTAATATTTCGTAAGTAAATTTAATAGTAATCAAAAATGTTGTCGTATATGCAAAATAAGTTATACCAATACACAGACAAACATTTGTTCCATTATACATTTTAAAAATACTTGCTGCTGTTAAGTCAGCCGTATACGTATCAATTAGCCCAGCTTTAAAGTTCATAAAGCAGCTTGTAAAATATGCCTGCTTTTTACTTTACATTGTGTTTCAGGCACCCGGTGGATATAATTAGCGTTAGCATTATAATTATTATTAAGCTGCATCTTCTGCACCATATTAGGTAGCAGGTCGAAATTTTTAAGTAGAAATGTGTTATTGCGGCGCATATTGTAATAAATTATATAAAAAATAAAACGTCTTGTTGTCTGCTGTGCCGCTGTCCATGGTTCAATCCCCACCGACGAATTTACCATCACTGAACGATGGAAGGGTGTTTTGCGAATGCTCGCCTGGCTAGCTACCACCCTCAAATAGACGATCAGTCGCCAAGCAACTAACAGTGTGTTCCGGCAGCAGTAGATGAGTAAGAAACTGTGAAATTACAGGAACATGAGACTTAACAACTGTATGTCTCAGGGTGATGGACGCAGTGCAGTTCGTCACAGCAAATTGTATCTGTTATAGGTAGTGGTTAAGGTTTAACGTCACAATAACAAAAAAAACCCGGCCAAGGAATAGTCTAACTCAAAAAATCATGGACTGAATTAAAAAAGACGTTTTATTGGATACGGAACTCTGGGTGTCCGATTCGCACTTGGCCCGTTTTTGGCGTGAATATACAAATTGTATTATTATTTATTACTTGTTATTAAATTTGACAAGCGAGGCCTGTATATATTTAGTGTCTTTCTGTATATATTACGTTAGACATACAATTTAACTTTCAATCTAACTACAAATTGTGTAAATAAGCAGTTAAAATCAAAACTGAATATTTTCATTGCATTTTGAAAATGTTTCAGTTTAGTAAATAATGACTAAAGGTGCGGCTCTCTATGGTACCTACGTAGAATCAAAAATAACCCGCTGTTTCCGCAATATCATTCACAGTGGTCGTGAAACTCGAGAACATTGATCATTATAGTCTTGGCTCCATTACGCCGCCGTCTTCAGCTCGGGCTGCAATTCAGCTTCATCATGACTAACATAGTTCGCTTGTATCAGTTCATAATATACTTTTTTTTATTTATAGCTGATTGGCTAGCCTTTGTCACACTATATCGCCTGATGATAAGTAATGATAACGTCGAAGATGTTGTTCAAAATAACCTACAATTACTGGCTCTCAAGGACAGCTGTCGAACACACCGATAGATGTTTGACGACGACAGATTTTCTACTTGAGGTTGATAGCTAGGCAGCCTAGCATTCGCAAAATGCTCTACCACCATGCTATAAGACTGCCATCGTAAAACAACAACCCAGACCGACGGCTTAACGTGCCCTCCGAAGCACGGAAGCCCTCAGTAGTAATGCCACTAGCGGTCACCCATCCCAGTCTTAACTAGCGGTCACCCATCCAAGACTAGACCGCGGTGGAAGTTGCTTATCTTAGCTGATCGGTTAAGAACCGCTAAGCATAGTAGAGTAGACTACGAGCGCTTCAAAATTATTATTCATTATTATTAATTGTTAACTATTATTCATTTGATAAAGCAAGTTTATTCACCAACACCGCACATTCGTTTACTGAAAAACAATTGCATGTCAAATAACTTCATCACTCAAAGTCATTAAAATTACATATCAAACTCAAAATTTTGGAGCCACCATAAACTACACGAGAGATGCTATATTATATAACAACGAAGATTAATTGTAAACAAAATATCATCTGCAAGCAGGTGGCGTAGTCATTAGTGAAATTAATTTGACGTGGCACGAACCTGGCTCGTATACACGCGTTTTATGAGAAACTAAGTAACCTATTCTACTTGCGTTACCTCAGTCCCTAATTTTCGCAAAGGCCGCGCTCTCATAAAATCTAGGGACTGCCACTCGGAAGAAGATTGTTTGGAGGGTTTCATTAAAAATGCAGGTCTCAAAGCTCAGTTCCTTTTAGTTGTTAACAAAGTTCGTGTTGATTGTGTTATCAACAAAGTGGTCACAAACATATTGAGCCATGCTTAGTGGTATTCCGTAGCTTTATAAACGCTCAAACTAAACAAAACACAATCATGTTTGAAGAGCTTGTAGTGAAGCTTGCCTACTCTAGTCGTTAACTCGAGTCCCCTTCGATCATGACTTGGATGGGTAACCACTATCGGCATTACTTCTGATAACTTCCGTGCTTCAGAGTGCACGTTAGGCGACGGTCCCGGTTGATGTCTTACGATGGTAGGTCGTTAGGCAATGCAGGTGGCGTTTGGGCGGCCTGAAAATTCCGACACTTTCCACCGTGTTTTCCAGCGTTTGCAGCCATACTAGGTTAAGCCTGTGAACCACCTACGATCACATATTCACTTACAGATGATATGTTTGTGGGCAAAATCCCAAGCGTCTTGCATATAAAATCGTAATATCATCATAAAAAAGTTTTGTTTAATATAAATTCTACATCACAATATTAAGATATGAGAACAAAATTTTGATACGTATGTTATCTCTGAGAGGTGGGATTACTTGTTCCCACGAGTTCCATCATGGAATTCGTCGATGGAGTTCCATCTAGGGCCAAGCGAATAAAATATTAAGTCCACTCTAGTTAAATATAATTATTTTTAAAGTAGTTAATTTGAGACGAATTAAAACATTCCATAGTTGAACATGGTGAAACCTGTGGGTGTCGCGTTCACCGTGTTGCAGTGGAAGATGCTCAAGTGAAGTCATTGCCTGGGACATGCAATCCAAATACGATGTCATCAATGTTTTCCTCCACTCCTGCCTGGACAAATTCGATTAGATACCACTGATGCCGCTTTGGTTTTTTTATGTTATTGTGAAGGAACAAGCACGAGGTCCACATAATTTTAAGCGGTATCCTCTGCCTATAACAGATACATTTGGTCACAAGTGTCGAACTGCACAATATGGATACGCGTTCGAGGATAGAAGTTACGGTTGTTTTGACAAGTCTTTTAGTAGGTTATAGAGGGATTTCGCTGGTTTACATCTTCCTCCTACTTCGACAGCATCAATTAACTTAACTTAATAACATAACCGTATTGGGTTTGTTTATTTATTAGATCGTAATATTGGTGTGTTTTAATTATGTGGCACTTAGAAATATTTTGGTTTTTGTTTTTTTCGTACTTCAATAAATATACCCGGTCTGAATAACGAAACACTAAACATTCTCGGAAATTTGACAGCGTTTTTCAAAAGTCCATCAATATTTGAAGCCGTACCTAAGATGGAGCAAACTTGGATTTAGATTTCGTAGGTGAGCCTTCTTTTCTAAAATCGACTTGTCTTTTGTTCGTGGTATTTTTTCTTTTGCCCAAAACATTTTCCTGTGGATTTCCCCCATCTTACTTAATTGCTCTTGGAAGTTCATTTGGAAACTATTGAATACATTTTAAATAGGGCCGGACACATCTCTATAATCACTTTAACGCCAGGGAGTAACAGAATTCAACTATGGTTAGCCACTCTTTTTCGTCTCATTGCAGAAAAGATAAAAGATCTTACAATGTCTCTACGCTCAATTTTCTTCCTCGACACCAAACCTGCTTTGTTTGACTGTAATAGCCAGACCATCCACTGCTAAGCACGCCTATAAGGGGGAGGTGGGCCATAATATCCCTACGCTTAGCAACGGCTTGGGGATTGCAGTGTAAGATGGGTTTCGTCAGAAGACGACTCCCCTCAAATGAAATGGTGGCTGCAATTCTAACTTACGAGAAATAGAACAGTTAAGCAGCTGTGCACGTATCATAAGTTGTTTATGGCTTTTGAAATAAGCGCTACTATATTGTCGTGAAATTTTACTACGAGGGTCTTTTGCTTCCGTGATCCGGCGGTTAATAGGGCATTTTGCTTTTTATAAATTGTAACTTTTAAATTGAAGTCGTTTTGCTCATGTGTCGACATTATTGACGTTTTTCAAGTGTCCACGTAGGTAGTTTGTAAGCACAAGGGTGAATTAAGTATACCATCTAGTGCACTTAATTCACCTATGTATCACCCGAGTGATTTAAATCTACTAAATAGTGTACTTAATGCACCCAAAATAAACAGGGTGAACGAAGTCTACTAAAAGTGTACATAGTGCTGGATGAATTACCCTAGGTGAATTAAGTATACCGCCCCGACATTTGCCATAAACACGACAAGCTTCTAATTATTTAAAACCTACCTAAATACTCGTCCTATATGTTGGTGGTCCCGTCTTACCGCGCGTCCCCTTTATGTCCTCCTACTTAGGTATATAACGTCCGAGCAAGAAGAAAATGGTAATTCATTAGCATTACGTCAGCATCGCAGCACTTTATATGAGAATCTTCATCGTTATCAGATGTACTTAGGTCTACTCCCTTATGTCATCTCGTACCACGCGTGTAACATTGAAATGGACTGATTGTTTAACTATCACGCGGTTTAATTGAAACATACAAAATCCTTAAAACAAGTTTAATAACTAAAATTGGTATTAGAATTCACGATTAACGATTTTGATGTTATTGATTTTTGTTTATCGTCTACGAGTTATACGGTTTTAGTTGTAAAAATATATACTAGATATTAAAAACAATTGTAGTCTTTCTCATAAACGCTACTACAATTTTAAGCATTACTTAGCCGCTGTTAAGCAAAATTTCTTACTTAAAAACGTTGCGTAACTTTATCGAGCACCTAAGTACTGCTGAACTCAACTGTCAATTTAAGCACCGTGCCACTCTTGTTTAAAATGTATAACAAGATAGCGCCTATTTTTCAGATCAGCTCAATGATTTATTATTGATGTTATTGATAAAGAGGCACACAAAACTATAAACACGACATAGTCTGTTGATAAATCGTATAAAATATATGAAATAGGAACATACAATGGATGTTCACAAAGTGTGTAATAGAAACGTGTATTTCATTTAAATAAAATATTGGGGGAAGTTTATTTAGATGACGCTAATATATTCTTACTATTTAGATTCTAAAATGGCAGGTATGCCATAAGTATTATACATTGATATTATGACACCACATTTTATTAATTTCATGAAATTAATTGTTGACCTTGAAAAAAATAAAAATATAATTATCACGTACTCTACGTCTGTGCTCAGTCCTAAATTTTTTTATTTTTTTTTATGCTTGATAGGTTAGCCTTTGACCACTATCTCACCTGATGGTAAGTGATGATGTGGTCGAAGATGTTGTTCAGGCTAACCTAGAAGTACTGGCTCTCAAGGACAGCTGCCGGAACACACCGTTAGGTGCTTGGTGACAAATTTTCTACTTGAGGGTGGTAGCTAGCCAGGCGGGCATTCGCAAAATGCTCTACCACCATGCTATAACGACTGCCATCCTAAGACAACAACCGGGACCGACGGCTTAACGTGCCCTCCGAAGCACGGAAACGCTCAGTAGTAATGTCACTAGCGGTCACCCATCCAACTCATGACCGCGCGTGACGTTGCTTAACTTTGCTGATCGGTTGAGAACAGCTAAGTAAACTTCGCTACGAGCGCTTCAAAATAAATTGAAACCGAGTTTATTTCTAAATTCAAATTATTACTGATAAAGAAAACTTTATGCATGTACGGCGAAGGACATTCGAAATGGGTAGCTCTCAACTAATACCCCAAATAGACTCCCATTGTTTTTTAAATGCCAGCGGATCACTCCACAAGTAGAATCGTTCATTTTTTCATTATAGAAAACATTTTTCTTAGTTACTTTCTGCATATGAATTCGCGTCTAATCCGGAATTTTACTATGACTAAGATTAAACAGTATTTCTATAAATAAAATAATAATAATAGATATCTCTAATAATAAAATAATAATAATAGATAATAATTAGATTTTCCTTTAGTTTTCACCTAGTATTTGAGCAGTTGTGGCAGATATACCACTTTGGGTAAGTGATAGGTGATATCAGAAAATTCTAGGATATTACTCGTACATAACACTTCTGTTAACGATGGTATCTATAGCATTAAAAAAAATATTCTAACGGCAATGGGTTATTTTGTTACTTGATTTTGTTTGATATTCGATTTGAATGCTAAATAATATTTTGAAAGTTCTATTGTAATAAATATTCAGTGAGATCTGTTTTATGGGATCGGATGCGACTTACCCCTCGAGTTGTTATTTTTTAACATCTTGATGGGTAGGTCCCATAGGAAGCAACAGTTTGTATGTGTCTGTTTGTTAAGGCTGAACCAAATACTGGATTTGGAACTTGGTATAGGACTAGATATAATATATATCAGCTCCTTGACCTTATTTACGAAGTAGTTCAGAAGGACTGTGAAATGGCCAAGAGAAGTCATGCATAAGCTAGCCTAATAATAAATAATGCATGGTGGATGCTTCCTTTCTTTAATTCGTGGAGCATTATTGGTTCAAAAGTTAATTGTCTTAGTAAGAAGGGGAAAAGGCCAAGCGCGGGGGACGCACGCGTAGTTCTTTTGATGTTTTCTATCTATGGATCGTTGCCTCTTATCCCAACGCAAGTATTCGTAATATTCGTAACTACACCAATTATTAACTCAGTTTGCGCTACGAATAAATTAAATAAAGAGGTGTAACTCTTATATAGTAACCGCTTTGATTTGAAATAAAATTAAAAATGTATATTTTTTTAAATTTTCTTGCAATACTTACAATATCATTGTTTTATTTACTCGCAATTAAATGGAAAAGCCAAGTGCATAAAACCAATTTTATAAATGAATCCAATTTTTTTTTATTGACCACGTGATAAAACACTGGGAAATGAGATAACCTCTAAATTCTTACACAGTGTCAACTAAATATTCTATAGAAAGCATGAAGTATAGATCTACAATTATCATAACTTGTCCTCTACGCTTGTCCTTCATAATTATTCACTGTAATATGTCACTTATTTACTAACTTAGCCATGGATTTTACATCTCATCACCATTATACGTTTTACAGCTTCAACACTAGGCCCTAAAGAGATATAATTCAAGCATTTAAAGACAACATCATTTATTAAAACTTAGCATGTAAAATAATACATCAATATACTTTATCGTGAAAATAACCACTGCAAGATTTGACACGAGTGCCCGAGACGACAGCGCCCGGCCGTTTGCACCAGTTTTATCGCAAGCATATGATAGGCCTTGCAATCAGACTAAAATATGTGAATTTTCAAAAGCATGAAAGTAGTTAGGTGCGATCTGACACGGGAGAGGGATTTATGCGCTATGTTCCCCGATCTCAGATTGCAAGCGGCCCGTGCCAAGAGAGAAAGCTAGGGCAAAGTCATATATAGGTACGAAGACGAGCGAAGCGAGGAAGAGTGTAAACTTTTGACCAAAACACGTGAGCCGAGCGAGCGAAGCGAACGTGCCGAGATAACGGCCGGTGATGCGCCAATAGATTTTTTAATATCTTAGATAAACAGAATCAATAATTAAAAAAGATAAATGATTAGACTTTTTCCGTGCTGCAAAATAAAAACTAAGTTTCTAGGTAATATTAGTGGCCATAATTAACTATTTAATGACTATTATAGCTAAATTTTAGACGATAAAATAATGTCGGATATGTTACATTTTAAACGCACTGATTTGAAAAATTAGAAGCTAACAGGTTATCTTTTTTGATGTCATATATTGGTGTTTTAGAAGTTTACTGATTGAAAACATGCTACATATTAAAATGCTAAAAATAACCATCTCGGTGAGTTGTATTTAGAGTGGCTTACTTATAAGATAACTAGTGGGTAAGATAGTATTATTCAGACGTTGATCGTGGCTGACTTAGTAATTTAGAAGGCAATGTAGATTTTTAGAGGCAAATAATGCTAATAAAATAATGTCTGTTTGCACCCAATTAAAAAAAAAGTAAATAACCAAATGATTTTTTTGTTAAATAATTACTTTGCTACGAACCCTGGGTGTGCAAATCCGACGCGACTAGGCAGTTTGTTTTTGTTAAATAGAGCTTAGAGCTTCTACAAATTACACAAAGACTATTTGAAAACAAATTCACAATGAAAACAAACGTCTGACTATAGTAAGAGTAAATCTATATATAATGTGAAAGCACATCTAACAGATTTGTATAGATACGTGGAGTATTTGTTTACCTCACCTCATTTCTTAAATGTCTATTACAAGACTGGAGGTATGCGTGTATTTTCTAAACAAATTGATTTACTAGTAGTAAACAGATCTTTTTTATTAAGCGTAAATGATTACGGGGTTAAATAGTAGACTATACAAAAGATAGAATACTATTTTTGCCTTGGCCTCCACTAATTTTATTACTCGGTGCAAGGTGAAACAAAATTGAATGAACTTTGGCAAAACAGACGAGCGTCGCGCTTTCTGCGCATATTTTAATGTTGCTCAGGTAAAATTAACCAACCAAAGTGCTCTTTTAACCTTTCATAATTGATTACATGTAAATGTATCTTAATGTTTTTTGAACTTTTACATAGATATTTATATTTAATCAGTATATATTTAAAAAGGGGTTCAGATGGGGTCAAGGTGATCAAATCATCATGCTTTTACGAACCGGAAAATATCATCTTTGTGACATATTTAAATCCAAATCGGCTATTTAACCACTACATAATCCATCGAGTTTTTATACTTTTGACTGACTTCAAAAGTAGGAGGATGTACTCAAATCGACAGTTTTTTTTTTGTTCTTTTGTTATCTCAGTAATTTTGACGGCTGAACCGATTTTGATGACTTTTATTTGAAAGTTAATGCTTTACGTGTATTCCCATTTAATTCATCAAATTCGCTTCAACCGTTTTTGAGTTACACACTAATAACTGAAAAGAGTTTTCCTATCCTAATGATATAGTCTATGTTTGTTACCTCAGAACTTTTGTCTGGATGAACCGATTTTGATGATTCTTTTTTTTTATGCTTTCCCTGGTCCCATTTGAATTGCATCAGAATTGGATTAGCCGTTTTTGACTTACACTCCAATAACATAAAAGAATTCTCCTGTCTTGATGCTTAGTATATAGATAGTCATTGACATTGAATGTCAATCGATCCCGTAAGTAGCAGTAGCAGTAAGGGTCAAAAGGGTGTTTTAACCTAAATACGGAACCGAATTCTACACTCAAAAGTGTAAAATTGCTTCTTGAAGTCGTTACCATGATAGTTCAAAAATACCTAATAGCGGAATATTGTGATAATGATACCGATCCATTATTAGGTAATAAAAAAATATCATATTAGACATCTAATTTTGTCCTCGACTGGACCAATATTTTGAGCTTAAAAGCAATGGATGAGGGAATGTAATTAATATTTATATGCAATAACGTATTTCATGCCCATCAAGCACACTGTAGTAAAACAAGGAGGCGAAGCTTTACTCACATTAGGTATTATTTACAAGTTCAAAGCAATGTTGCTGCAGTTCTGCAGGTTAAAAATTATATAACAGTTTTGTACGTGAATTATATTTCCTCACAGTCTAGCAGGTTTTTTTTTGTTACGAGATTTATTGTTCTAAAATATGAAAGTTTATTTTTTATTTTTCAATAAAATGATGTAATGACATATACCATTATATTTAGTAATAGGCTACAAGTCGCCACCCAATTTTAAGCGTGACACTACATTGCGGTCGCCATACTAAGACCATAGTAATTATCTCTCTTTCGTGTCAGTAATTACCCTTCAAGAGTTAAAAAAGTGTATTCGAGCTTTATGCTCAGCACGACGTAGATACGCATGTAGGCCTTTATTTAAACAATTAAATATTCTACCTCTTCCTTGTCTCTATATAGAAGTAATGAGCCTTTTTGTGAAACAAAACCCATACTTTTTCGATGTTAAAGGTGATGTGCACTGATCAACTCGCTATCGGAAAAATCTTATAATGCCTATGTCTAGTTTAGGACTATTTAATAACAATTCATATTGTATGGTACTAAGTAAATATATATATATATATATAATTATATATATATAGATATAAATATATATATATATATATATATATATAGTTTATAGTAATTATATATATATATAGATATAAATATATATATATATATATATATATATATATATATATATATATATACTTAGTACCATACAATATGAATTGTTATTAAATAGTCCTAAACTAGACATAGGCATTATAAGATTTTTCCGATAGCGAGTTGATCAGTGCACATCACCTTTAACATCGAAAAAGTATGGGTTTTGTTTCACAAAAAGGCTCATTACTTCTATATAGAGACAAGGAAGAGGTAGAATATTTAATTGTTTAAATAAAGGCCTACATGCGTATCTACGTCGTGCTGAGCATAAAGCTCGAATACACTTTTTTAACTCTTGAAGGGTAATTACTGACACGAAAGAGAGATAATTACTATGGTCTTAGTATGGCGACCGCAATGTAGTGTCACGCTTAAAATTGGGTGGCGACTTGTAGCCTATTACTAAATATAATGGTATATGTCATTACATCATTTTATTGAAAAATAAAAAATAAACTTTCATATTTTAGAACAATAAATCTCGTAACAAAAAAAAACCTGCTAGACTGTGAGGAAATATAATTCACGTACAAAACTGTTATATAATTTTTAACCTGCAGAACTGCAGCAACATTGCTTTGAACTTGTAAATAATACCTAATGTGAGTAAAGCTTCGCCTCCTTGTTTTACTACAGTGTGCTTGATGGGCATGAAATACGTTATTGCATATAAATATTAATTACATTCCCTCATCCATTGCTTTTAAGCTCAAAATATTGGTCCAGTCGAGGACAAAATTAGATGTCTAATATGATATTTTTTTATTACCTAATAATGGATCGGTATCATTATCACAATATTCCGCTATTAGGTATTTTTGAACTATCATGGTAACGACTTCAAGAAGCAATTTTACACTTTTGAGTGTAGAATTCGGTTCCGTATTTAGGTTAAAACACCCTTTTGACCCTTACTGCTACTGCTACTTACGGGATCGATTGACATTCAATGTCAATGACTATCTATATACTAAGCATCAAGACAGGAGAATTCTTTTATGTTATTGGAGTGTAAGTCAAAAACGGCTAATCCGATTCTGATGCAATTCAAATGGGACCAGGGAAAGCATAAAAAAAAAGAATCATTAAAATCGGTTCATCCAGACAAAAGTTCTGAGGTAACAAACATAGACTATATCATTAGGATAGGAAAACTCTTTTCAGTTATTAGTGTGTAACTCAAAAACGGTTGAAGCGAATTTGATGAATTAAATGGGAATACACGTAAAGCATTAACTTTCAAATAAAAGTCATCAAAATCGGTTCAGCCGTCAAAATTACTGAGATAACAAAAGAACAAAAAAAAAACTGTCGATTTGAGTACATCCTCCTACTTTTGAAGTCAGTCAAAAGTATAAAAACTCGATGGATTATGTAGTGGTTAAATAGCCGATTTGGATTTAAATATGTCACAAAGATGATATTTTCCGGTTCGTAAAAGCATGATGATTTGATCACCTTGACCCCATCTGAACCCCTTTTTAAATATATACTGATTAAATATAAATATCTATGTAAAAGTTCAAAAAACATTAAGATACATTTACATGTAATCAATTATGAAAGGTTAAAAGAGCACTTTGGTTGGTTAATTTTACCTGAGCAACATTAAAATATGCGCAGAAAGCGCGACGCTCGTCTGTTTTGCCAAAGTTCATTCAATTTTGTTTCACCTTGCACCGAGTAATAAAATTAGTGGAGGCCAAGGCAAAAATAGTATTCTATCTTTTGTATAGTCTACTATTTAACCCCGTAATCATTTACGCTTAATAAAAAAGATCTGTTTACTACTAGTAAATCAATTTGTTTAGAAAATACACGCATACCTCCAGTCTTGTAATAGACATTTAAGAAATGAGGTGAGGTAAACAAATACTCCACGTATCTATACAAATCTGTTAGATGTGCTTTCACATTATATATAGATTTACTCTTACTATAGTCAGACGTTTGTTTTCATTGTGAATTTGTTTTCAAATAGTCTTTGTGTAATTTGTTTCTAAGTATATATATATATATATATACTTAGAAAGGATTTTTTTAAATTCAGCCCCTAAGGGGGTAAAAATGTGAAAACATTTGTATGAAAGTCGTTTGTTTTTTAACTTACAGTTCTGAAAATTTGTATTCGAATAGATCATATAAAATAAAAATTACGTGTTCAAAATTTTTGCGCCAGCGTTGACTTAAGTGGATGAAATTGGGGATGAAACTTTGTATGGAAGGTCATTGTTTTTAAAGTAATAGTGATGAACATTTGTATCTGGATAGACTTTTTAAAACAAAAACATGCCACAATACATTTTTTTACTAGGGTTAGTAGTAGGGTGTATATAAAATGGCTCTAACATAGTTGATTAGAAGGGGAGAAATGGGGAGGAAAGTTTGTCACCTGAACCTAAGCTGCTGGCGCTCGGCCTGTTGGTCCATCTGTCATATTGAAGAATATTTTAAACCGTAATAGACAGACTCTTGAAATTAAAACAATTTAAATATAAAAAAAAATAACTAGCTTACTAACAAGACTGTCATTTAAAAATTTATCATAATATTGTATCTTTGAATTAAGATAATTTTCTAAATCAGTTACATATTTCACCTATAATACCTTATTATTCCAAATTTGTTTTAGAAAATATGGAGATAACGCTACGCGCTTAGCATCGCAATTCGGATGAGACATCCGTCGCGCGTCGAGTATGACAGGCAACTCGAGTATAGTGTTTCGATCCACCATGTCCCATGCGGTGCCTCACCACTGAGCTCGGACCGAGGTTACTTAAGCGGTGTGCGCAGCCACTTTGAATCCCTATACTATTTATTCTATAGGACTTAGGACAGGGCAATGGGTGTCCGTAAAGAGTTTGTCAGCCATGTAGTGGCTCATAAGAATTTGCGATATTGTCTTAAGATGTTAAGTGTAACGGAGACAATTTCACCAGTGCGGCTGAGTACTTTATCTACATGTTACAACACTCGACATGGGGCACTACGTTGGAACTAGCCGTAGCCGCGGGGCAAGTATATAACTTGAAGCAAGTATATAACTTTATGGAAAATTTGGAACAGAAGGTCGACCCCTATAAAACGATTAGGTACAATTTACGGGGCCAATTTAAAAAGATTAAAAAGTAACCTATCTATGTATGAAATGTTTTACACGGCTCCCAAAAACCGGTAACGGTTTCTGAGGGATAGTCCACGTGGGCGAAACCGCGGGTTAAAAGCTAGTCTTATATAATTGTGCACCCATGTTTCTGACAAATAAACTATCATTTCATTTCACAAAAAGTAGTTTTTGAAGTCGATTAACAAAATATAACGGGACCTAATACAATTTTCTACTTTAAAAAATCTGAAACAAGTCTAAATATTTCCGAAGGTCTGTATAGTTTTGACGTACTATTTATATCAATAGTAACTTAACGATTACAGGACGTAGTCTTAACGATTGCTAAACATAATTGATAGTTTTTAAATCATCACTTTGATATACTTTACTTTGGTATACTTATACTATACTACTACTTATACTTATACTTAAGATATATATAGATTTTGTTAAAAATAAAAGTAAAGTATATTTCATCACTCGCTACACAACGCTAGCGAAATATAAAATGGCTCTAACATAGTACTTTTTGTACACAACTGATTCTAGACAGAATATCTAGCGCTGACCGAAATTGCAGTGGTACCCACCTAGACAGCTTCTTGCTCAAAAGACATACAACTTTATAACATACAGTACATACATAGCGTTAACAACTTATAACATATTTCTAGTTAATAACTCCCATTTAGCTTGCGAACAAACAACGGTCAGAGAAAGGGATTTAATTAGTCTTTCTCAAATCTGCTCAGTAAACATGGTTCAAAGGAGAACTTTAGCAAAATTGTGTTTGTTATAAACATAAACAATATTGAAGCTTTCAGTGATATTGCATATTATTTGAACTTGTACTCGTTTAATATTAGTTTTCCTTAGTTGCCTCTATTAAGAGTGCATAAATACTAAAAGTGAGTAGTCCAAATCTCACCAAGCAGTAGTTAAATTGAATGCAAAATAAAGTTACTAATAAAATTATATCTGTCCATATAAGATGCTCCTGATAATTATTTAACGATCAATTTTTGAATAGTCACTACGTTTATACTAAATAGGCCTCACTGCTGTTTCACCTGATGGTAAGTGACGATGTATTCAACGATAGTAGACGACAGTACAGGTTAAAGGGAACACAGATTCAAACAATAAACCACTTTGATAAAAGTCTGATAAATAATCCACCGTGTGACAGTGTCATATTGCTATCGGTCTGGTTATCTGGCTGTGGAACTTGGATGGTGGAATTAATTTGCGTAAGTAACTGCAAGGCACACACCGCGAATGTACGAGTATATAATATGCCGATCAACTAGCGACTCTGCGTCGTTACTCAAGACTTTGTAGTTACTCTTGGCTTAGTTACTCTTGGCTCGTTTCTATTGGCTCGAGTGCCTGAATTTGGTACTTAGCTGAGTCGTCCCACAAATGAGAACAACGCTCCATATAGTATGTTTTTTTTTGCTTGGTCTTAGTAAGCACTTTATGTGGCATGAAGAAGCAACTCACTTTTGCAATAACCAGTTTCTCAGGCGCTAGCTGAGCTTTAAATAGACAATAGAATGACAACGACAAATCCTTGAGCTATCGTTATCAACACGGAGTCATTTTAGACAATGATATTCAGATGAAATTTTGTATTTTTGGTCGACATGAGACATGCATGGGTCATTGCAGTGTTGAATCTGAATAAGTTTGCTAATTTAAGACCTCAACCAGGGCCTTCCTGAACATGTGCGCTTGTGTATCACTGATTTGTATAGTAGATATTTAGCTTACTACTACCGTGCATATGCAATAGTGTCATATTTGAACAGATAAGTAATATGCAGAGAATACGGACACCTGCGAAACACGTGGATTGATAAATAAGATAAACTGCATGTTAAATAATTGCTTCTATATTTAATTTCGGTGACATAGAATTCTGAGAATATCATTTGGTACATCATTTTTACTTAGTTAGCTTTTAGGTCACCGAATTGAGGGGATGTAGAACATTTTCTGTAAAATAATTTAAATGGCAGAATTCGTTAGTTACTTATACTTAATCAATATTGAGCAAGCATAATATACTAGATCACAGATCATATAGATTAATACATAGATTCCATTATAATTATGCGTAATTAGTTATACAAGGAACAGAGCGTTAACGTATTCACGGTTGGAATAACAGGGTAAGTTATAATAGCTATTAACTACCATAACACCGGCGCAATTAACATGTTTCAGCGAAAACAAAAACAGACGCTGCCTGTGAATATGTAAATGTTCCACAAAATAAATTATTACGACCTACAAAACTCGTTTTGATTTTAAAAATAGAAACTTTCTCCTTTCTATTACTCCCAGCCCCCCCGAGACCGTAGGAGGGAGGGAGAGACGAGGGCACAAATATTCCACATAGACATGATTTATTCCCGCAAAGATCGCTTTCGCAGAAAAACATTTAATGAGGTCAGTATGTATAATAAGTACAAGCGAAAGCTCGATCCTTATTTGCAAAGTGACTTTGGAATTAAGGAGATTAAAAGCTTTCTTGATTACGTTTAGTGCTGAGTGTGCTAAGGGCGAAGGGCGACGGAATTGTCGACCGCCTTTGACGATAAATGTATGGGACGAGCTGGGACAAGGCCAGAGCGAGGGCTGTTTTGTTTTTCCTTTCCCTACGTGTTCACCTCGCTCGTATTACGCAGAATCCTAATAAATCTTTGTGAGAAACCGATAGGTGTCAGTACAGGTTTAACTTATTAGTGCGATAAGCTTGGAGCTGTTTGTTGTGGTTGGATTTATTTTGATTTCAACGTAGTGTTTGTAAAGTCATTTGCCTCACAAACTGGTGGGGCTAAATCATGAACTATAACATATTAATAATAGAAAAGCAGTTCGATAGGTGCGCAGTATTGACCAGTGTGTCGTGAATCCTGCTGAGTACCCTATTTAAATATTATGTTTTACAGTGGTACTGGCAGACAAACGTAGTCTTACTTTATTACGTTTACGAGTAGTACCACAAGGAAAAGCGATATAAGTATTGCAAATTCGAAAACGTACTCGTACACTTGTCATTATTTTTATTCAACTGTCGTATGTGAACGGCCGACTAGACTTGATACATAAAGAACTGATGAGCAATTCACAGTCTCTCAAATAATGGGAAAGATATGAATAAATCATTTCATTCAGATCCAGTCGTATTCTTTTCTTCAATTATTTTTCAGTGGCCAAGCAATTTATATGACGACTAGATAAGTTTGAACTTGGTTATGTCCACATTTGTTACTGATAACGCGTAGAACCTTTAAAGATTAAACAAACATTTTTTCAGACTAGTTCTTCTTCTGAGACAATCGAACCAGAACATTTGCTAACGTGTGTTTTTTTACTTACTGTATTGTACTGTACTGTACTGTATCAGCCGGATTGTCTACTGCAGAACACAGCCTCCCCCATTATGGTGGGGTTGGCCTTAATCACCACGCTTGGCTGACGTCTCGGGGATCGCAGTGTGAGATATCAATTCCTCAGAAAGTGTTGCTGCTCACCTTCTGGTGTATTACCCTTAGTCGCCTCTTACGATACACACAGGTAGAGATGGGGGGTGAAATTTTAGCCTGGCACCCCACGAACATGCATATTAGGGCGTGGCTACGTAAAAATCTAGTCAAAAGGATCCTATTCGTTGTAGCCTTTATAAGCCTTAGCTGGATCCCAGTGGTACATGTACTGAGATATAAGTACTTCAGAAATATCCAGTCAACACAATAGAAATTTTTCACTATGAAAACACGATGTCTTGTTTTGTTATAACTTTCTTAATGTGACTGATAAGTCATCATGATATCAAGACATTTATAAATGTCCTAATTTGATTTATCAGTCACAACAAACAAGTCAACAAAACAAGACATCGTGTTATCATAGTGGAAAATTTCTAGAATACTATAATTTCTAATTTCTAGAACGCGAGATAATATATTTTTCACCGATTTCAAAATAAAGGAGGAGGTCTCAATTTGATTGTATTTGTGTGTGTGTGTGTGTGTTTGTGTGTGTGTGTGTGTGTCACCTTATAACTTTATACAGGGTGTACCGATTCTGATAACTATTTTTACAATCGAAAAGTGGAGCTTGTGATGTGGCCCCATTTAAATTTGAGTGAGATTTGACGAGTAGTATTTGAGTTATGCCTAATAATGCGTATTTAATGTTTGAAATGATTTTTTTTTTTTAAAGTTTTAATGACAATTTCAATTTCAATTATATTGGAAAAATCTAATTTTGTTAATGTTTCTTATAAATATTGTGAGATTTTACTGTGTGTCCTTGAAAGCGAACAACTGCTTATTATGCACCTGTCACGGATTTAAAACTTACTCAACATGAATCCTAAATCCTAAGCGTACGAATATGATACAAATTCGTATAAACAGTGCGGCGCAGTGCGTTTCCAATGGCAACAACAAATGCTACGGGTACTTACGTAACTTTTTGACCTAAACCGTCCCCAAATACTATAAGCCTGTCAGGACAAACAGAGCCAAACAAAAACAAAATGTTTATTTAGGATCGTTAATAACATTCCCTTAGCTCAGGTACGAGTAAAGTGGCCCCGTTTGCATACTTTAGACAAACACACGCACGTGTGCAATTTATATTCTGATCAAAACTTTGCCTCGAATGTGCCCGCAGGAGTTGAATATGAGCTTTATTACGGGAGCAGAAGAGATGAGCAATTGTGTGGGACAATGTACTGTACTGACAGCATATGAAACTTTATTTCAAAACAAAGTTTCATTCGCGACTGTAGAATTATATTATTATTATATAATCAGAGAATTATTTCGCACATATGCTGGACAGTGATAAAACTATGTACTCGTATATATGTCGTCTCGAAATATGAGGTATGGGTGCTGACATGCAGAATATCTTATATGTATCTATATATATAAAATTAAAGTTCTGACTCACTGACTGACAGTCAACGCACAGCCTAAACCGCTGGTCGCAGAGACTTGGAATTTGGAGGATGTATGCGTAGGGGTTTACTAAGAAAGATTTTTTTATATTCAACCCCTAAGGGAGTAAATATGGGTGAAGATGGTAATAAAACTAGCTTTGCGCGACTTTTTTCATGTAATATATTGTTAAGTTGTCACCAGACTACAAACCTATCCTAAAACCACATGGTTTACATAGTGTTTTTTTGTAAATAAAAAACGAAGAAAAAGATCAACTTATATACCTGCCTACGGTAGTACTATCCTTTGATAAATCATATTAGGTAATATTTGAGTTGGGAACTCGGGAGCAAGCTTCTAAATTCTAGAGAAAAATCATTTGCATTAACCTACGTTAGTTAAAATAGTACTATTTTACTTAACTACTCTTTTAAATTATTTTATTTGAATAAATAAATAAAAATTAAATTAAAAAATGAACTACTAAAGACTCTAAAATTGACTTTGGATATTTCCTGAACAATAAAATACAGTTATTAAAAACTTATTTAAATATTTATTCCCTATAAAAATTATACGGGAGTACGGCAAAAATAAACGCATACGATCGAAAATCACGTGTGCCTCCACGTATCTAGCCGTTTGATTAAGTTTAGTTAACCACGAGCAGCCCTTATCAATTGCTCTATTGTGGTACAGAAATAGCACTGGTAAAGTTGATAAGCGTGACGTCGCACCCTATCTATGCTAAGTTGCAAAAACGTCTATAACGTGGCGGAGTTAGATTACTACATAAATATAAATTTTCCGTTACCTACGATTAGTTTCTTTGCCACATGACACGAACATGTTATTTATTCCAAAAACTTAGCCTATTTCCCTCAGTGTAACAGACAGAATCACGACCTTATAAGATCTGTCAGCCACATAACCAAAAAAACCTACAAACAGACATTGACACAGAGGAGCAGAGAAACAGAATTACTTTCACTTCACAGAGAAACAGAATTGCTTGTATAATATTAGTATTGATTTGTGGGAAGCTAGAGATTTCTTTTATTTCAGATCAAATAGCCCGCTTAGTTCTCATCTGCTACCCCATTAATACGCCTGGCTAGCTTCCACCCTCAAGCAGAAAATTTTTCACGGTCTGTTCTGGAAGGTGTCCTTGAGAGACATTCGGCGTTACGCCTATTTACTATCCTCTACCATATCATCACTAGCCAACAGATGAGATAATGAACAAAGGCAAGCCTATCAGCCATTAAAAAGTTATTAGTTTTTCAACACAAACTCGACCTGCTTTACTGTAATCTACGATAACACATAGCCACGCGTGGAATCAGCAAACGACGAAATGCTGGCAGTTATATGTTCCTAAATATAGCATTATCCAATTACTGAGTCCCTATTTGGGCCCGGAACGGGGCAGTTAGCGGTCCTCGTTAAATATGCAGTTGGAAACCGTCTCGAATGCCATTCATTGCCCTACCAATATCCAACCAGCGACTAATCCTAAAGAACATTTATTCCATACTCGGCTATTCTTCGATTGCAGACAGCTATCCGGTCTCCTTAAAATCTCTTTTATACTAGAAAATATATGTATGTTCGACGCTTTTATTCGTTATTTGGTAACTGTAGTCAGTGCTACGTACGTAGCTACGTAGCAAGCTCGTAGCCTTATTCTGACGCAGATCAGAGATAACTACTCAGCGTTTTCTTATCATTTTCCGATATCTTATAAATAGATTTTAAATTTCTTCTTAGCTCGTTTTATGCCCGATAGCAGAGATAGGTGTGCATTATGAATTATATATTTGTAACTCTGTTTTAGCTTACCTACATGCTTATATAATATATGCTTACAAAAAATACTTCAACATTTTCACTATACAAGGTCAACGTGAACAAATTTAACTTAAGTACTTTAACCAAATCGCTTTAAAGTTTTGTATGGCGACCTTATCCAGTGAAATGTCAGCATGCTACAGCACAACACGAATAGTTTTAGTAGACATAAAGTATTCACGATGTTGACTTTTAGTTGTTTTCTGCTTCAATTTTTATGCTTTTGTACCGTACACTTCGGATTTTATCGAGTTTTCAACACATAAAGTAGTAAAGATATCTATAAAGGGTGTGGATTTATGGTTACATAATTTTTTGTGACATGCATAATTCTTGTTAGTGTTACGGAACGAATAAGATTGGTGTATTATACAAATCCAAATTGTATATATTACACCAATTGTTTATCTTAGTACTTTTATTTATGGTGTGATGTATTGTTATTATTTTTTTTTATGGGATAGGAGGGCAAACTAGCAGGCAACTCACCTGGTGGTAAGTGATCACCGTCGCCCACGAACATCCGCAACACCAGAGGTATCGAGGATGCGTTGCCGGCCTTTGAGGAAGGATTATGCTCTCTTCTTGAAGGCCCCAATACATATTCCTTTAGGGGGGGGGGGATTGGGTCTCCAGAACTCCCACAAATCGATCGAAACGCAATGGCAAGCCACTACTTCACGTTGATATCATGTGGGAGAGTGGTCCCCCGGTCGTGCCGGCCCATGCAGCTGTAACCTGAAGAGCTACAGCGTGGCACTACCACTTAAAAAATATTAGCCAAACAAGTCATCCACCTGATGGTATGCGTCACGTCTGTTAACTCTGTGTAATGGTCTGTCAACCATTACAGTTGCAGTGTAACCATCCTTGTTCTGCATGACACTGCACTGGGCTCGTCACTCCGAGACGTTATTTCTTGACTCGTGTGCCCGGTCATTTCACTTCCTACATTGCCTTTACGCCTAAATACAGTAGTGTTTGCACATTACTGCTTTAAAGCAGGTTATCTGTTACTGCTGGTGGGGATCACCAAGACGGACTTTTAAACTAAAGGAACCTATAACCTGATATCACTTAGGTCTCCTGCAAGCGTAAAATGCCCACTCGATAATCTTCATACAAATAAATATGTACATATTATGAATGTTGTCTATATATCCTAGAGAACGAGTTTATTATCAGTCTTGCTAGGAAGTAGACCGTATATTTGAAATATCTCCGAGACCAGAAATAGCATGATATAACAGTTACTACGTAATTTTAGGACAAACTTTTGTCAAAAATGTTGTTAAAATCTTCGCTTAGAGTTAGAGTCTTAGTTATATCCTTGCATTGGATAGGAGATGAGTCAGTACCCGACTCCACACAGCTACGGAGAATGTCAATGTTTCTTTGAATGTTTCTTTGTAAAAAAAAAATAGTAACTGTTCAATCAGGGAATCGAGCTCAAAACCTCAATATTCCAAATCTAACAGCAAACACGATCAACGATGCAGTCTATGAAATGAAAGAGTATCCATTTCATGTTCGTAGGCTTAGCTCGATTTCCAAGTCATGTAAACACGTCATCGTTCGCTCCGAAAGAATACATACGCGTATCGAACCAGAACCAATAATGGTAACCCAAACAACCACACATCACGTATTCTGTAGACGCCTTCGTGAGTTACGTCGATTTATCCGATTCAAATTGACGGTTTGACACATGACACGCTACGAAATGACGTACAGATATGTGATAAAATATCATCTGATAGTATAGGAGCTGCAAGAGGAGTACAGCTAGTTACTTTATAGGAATGTATGTTATTCTTAAATTGTAATAATAATAATAATAAGCGCTCGTAGCGAAGTTTAGCTGTTCTTAACCGAGCAAAGTTAAGCAACGCCGCCCGCGGTAATGAGTTGGATGGGTGCCCGCTAGTGACATTACTACTGAGCGTTTCCGTGCTTCGGAGGGATATCAGATCAAATTATGATAATTTAATGTTTCCATTAACGCCTGCTAAGCGAATAAGCGTACAAAAAATTAGAACGAAGTAAAAAATTTAAACCACGCGTGGGATTCGAACCAGCAACCATCAGTTCCTCGGGCCGGGGCATGCTTTGCCATTTGAGCTATCGTGATGATTTGTCCTTTCCTTTCTCTACCACAATCAATCGCATGATTTAGATATTGGCTGCCAGTTGACTATGGTAGCCAACTTCACCATTAGATTCCCGTAAACGTCTATACACGGTTTTTATAGAATTGTTATAGCAGTAAAACAGGTGAAAAGTTGATAAAAGTCGGCATTTGACGTTGAACAGCGTTGCAAACATAGGAAACATGAATGGAATCACCCTTTATTCAGACATATATTCTCGAATTTAACATTCTAACCGGCCAAGTCTCACAGACTCTTAGTCTATATGGAAATAAAGTATGACACCATTAAAGTGTCGTTAAAGACATCGTAAGTTCCACCCTTCATGAAAATCGAATTATTGAGCAGTACCTTCCAACTTTGCTTTAGATAACAATTAAGGTTCGTTTCACATCTCCAAGTTTATGAATTTTCGTCAACTTTTTAAACAGCTCACCAGTTACTGTTGGCAATTGAATCATCATAGTTAAAGTATGAAATTGCCGATGTGTACTGAAAAAATAAACTTTTAATTTTTTTATTTAACATATTTATTAAAAGGTAATTTGTGCCTTTGCGATAGTATTCTGGTGATCTAGATTCGACCAACTGTGTGAAAGCATTTTGTACTGCCTCCTGGGAAGAAAACTGTTTATCACGTAGAAAATTGTCCAAATCACAAAAAAAATAGTATTCCGTTGGAGCAACGTCTTGCGAATACGGAAGGTGACGAATAGTTTCTAATTGCAGTTCTTCCTCCTAGAGTTAAAACGGTTTCTCATTCTGTATGAGGCCTCACGTTATCATGGAGCAGTAATGGTGAAGACCGATTCATGAGTCGGGGCTGTTTCACTGCTAGTTTTGCTATCATTGTTCGGAGTCGGTATAGTAGAAATCTGCCGTTATTGCTTGACGAAATCGAAGAAAACTAAAGTGAATAACACCATGCTGAGACCACCAAACAGTTACCATTACCTTTTTATTGGTAAGCTTTGCTATAGAACCCTGTTGCGGCATTTGACCTGGGGTCAGCCATTGCATTTTTGCTTAGGGTTATCGTAAAGAATCCATTTTTCATCATATGTCACAATTTGATCCAATATTCCTTCATTTCTGTATCGATTCAACAAGGCAACACAAGTTTCTTTCTGCAGATCAGTCAAATCGTGAGGCACCCATTTAACATATATTATTTTATTGATTTGGCGCAAATGAGTCAATATTGTTGGTACGGTAACGTTAAACCATGCTGCCAATTCTTGGGTAATTCCTAAAGTAAAGTAAAACTAAATAATATAGATAAAGTAATTCCTGACTCGGATCGGCTTCCACCATCTCTTTCAATTCATTGTTATTCACCTGTGTGGGCGGTCTTTCACATGGTTCGTCCTTCATATCAAAGTTTCCATCACGTAAGCGTTTTAACCAAAATCACACGGTGCATTCCTTAGCATTCCCCTCTCCAAACGCAACATTGATATTGCGAGCTGTTTCTGCCACGTTAGTACCCGCGTCGGAGCTCGTATTAAAAACTCACTCGAATTTTCGAAGTATCCATCTTTCTTGTCTAAGCTGAATAAAAAAAAAATTAAGTCTATATATCGATATATGCCCGCGCTATATATACCTCATCGAAAGAAGTACCGTGGGAAAAAGGTTGAGAAATCTGAAACCATGAATGTTCTATGTCAATTCGAAGTACCTATTACAATAAAACGGCAATTTCATACTTTAACCCCTATTATTTTCCATACTTTTATGTGCACAGGTATCAAAACGTAGTCTACTTCCCTTGTAGAAGATTATTTTTTCAGCATAATGTTAACTTGCTATGTATTTGCATGGTGGTAGGGCATTTTGCGAATGCCCGCCTGGCTAGCTACCACCCTCAAGTAGAAAATCTGTCGCCAAGCACCTAACGGTGTGTTCCGGCAGCTGTCTTTGAGAGCCAGTACTTCTAGGTTAGCTTGAACAACATCTTCGACCACATCATCACTTACCATCAGGTGAGATAGTGGTCAAAGGATAACCAAAAAAAATGCATAAATAAAAAAAAATAGTATTTGTTAATCTATTTTTAATTGGATTGTGTCACAATAATGTTACGGTGGAAGGGCTCAAACAATCTAGAATAATCACCGTCGACCATCATCAATAGACAAGTCTAAACGATAGAGATTATACCACACCCAATATATTACAAAAATAAGTTATTTTGAAAAAGCTTCCTAAGTTCAAAACGAGGACCCTGTTAAGATTATTCAGAGACAATCACGAGTGTAGTGTGAGATTTTATTGAAATACATAGAAAAATAATTTTAAACGACTACACTCTTAAACTATGCTGTAAAATATACAAAAAAATTAAATACTTATATATTCTTTTTTACTACAAGGGTATTAATTATAATAAAACTGTACTAACTGCATACTTTTGTATATATGTATCTTACTCATTACATTTTATGTTTTTTTTACATTCACTCTTCATCTTTGTTACTTTTAAAAGACAAAATAATATAGCTATATCTACGTGTGCATTTGAATAGCCAATCGTTAGCAAAAATGACATCCACAAATTCATAAAACTATGACATCGGACGTTAGATTTAGGGCGTTGCTTTAAAAAATAGGGTTTTGAACGTTTTTGTATCCCATTGGGATTATTTATACCAGAGTTTGAGAACAGACTGTGTCAAATCGGGTCCACGGTTCATCCGTCAAACCATCAAACATTGGGTTGTTCCTGTTGTCCCAGTTTTGCGCTCCCAGTGGGGGGGCAATTTTTTTTTGTTTCGGGAATGGTACGAGTACTCTAGCTTTAATAGAAAGGTACTCATAACGATAAACACTATTATTTTGACGTATTGTGATGGGAACACAGTTCTATCAACATACTTTCACCTCTGTAGGTGACAGTATATAATAGATTTCCCCTTCTCATGTTGTTATTTCGTTACTACACTACCATTGTAGGCACAGTATATTGACAGAACTATGTTGAAAGAACATCACATATTGACAGAACTGTGTTGAAAACACATCTCATATTGACAGAACTGTGTTGAAAAAACATCACATATTGACAGAACTGTGTTGAAATAACATCACAATACGCCAAAATAATAGTATTTATCGTTATGAGCACGTGTTTATTAACAAATCAATTCAACTAAGTACTTGGTCTTTATGAAATTCCTTTATAATATCAACGGTTTCATGCTAAGTGCTTATATTTTACAAAGTTACTAAAATCTAATAGAAACTGATTCTGACAAGAGTAGATGAGTAAAGATATTTTTAAATGAAACTCAACTAAGTTTTAATGAGAATTCATACCATGAACATAAATATATTAAGATCATGACAGTATTGCAAACTGTTATTTTTTTATATCTGGTCAGGTATATTTAGGTAAAAAGTTAGCAAAACATAGGTGACGATTTTTTTTTATTACGGACGCAGTGCTTTGTGGACAGCAAATGAAAGTTAAGAAGTATACGTTTTTTATTGAGTTTTAAAGTTTAAGGTTTTGTTCAGTTTTAATGAGAATCCGTAGCATGAATAAATTATGTGTTAGAGATTGAAAGGGTTCTCGACATCAGGTATAATGGCAGAGATCTCATAACGTGGGCGAACATGTAGGTATCATGCAAATAAGAAGACCCAATCACTAGAATACTCTTAGTTTATTCCTAATCCACATTGGGGGGTGAGGAACCCGAACGAAATGGCCTCTGTTTTATACCTATATCCATTCCAATCCACTCCTTGCAGACTAATCTTCACAATTTCACGCTTTTTATTACTGATTCCACATATCACTGGTTAGGTTGACCCGCTATCACTATGGTACGTAATAATGTTCCACGACATCATATTTAAGTATACTGCTCCAGATGATCAAGATGACACTTGAACTATACACAATCATAGTAGGATCCATGAAATAAGACCACTTTCCACTCGGCCTGTGCCAATATCTTCCAATAATAAAATCACCATTTCGTTGAAGACAGCACTGATGTAGATTGATTAGTTAATTTAAATATAAACTGTCATAGGTTTAACTACATACTCGTAGTTAGAAGGTGTATCCTGTTTGGTGGCTGACAAGAGAATCCCGTATCACCTGCAGTGTCTACAGACGTAACCACCACAGACTCAAATGACTATAGACTAGCATCGGTCACAGACTAGAAATAACTTCGATAAATCAGTGTTGCCAGTCTTGCCAAACTCACTCCAATTACACGATCCGCGCGCCTTCCGCTTCGATTTAAAATAGCCAGATGCGACATATGTATGATTATACAGATTATATTTTTCTACAACGCTTATTTTACGTGTCATTAGACTAGTACTAAGATATAAAGTAAGGAAACATTTTAGGTGATATTTTTTTTGTAGGATGGAAAATGCCGTGCGGACCGTAGACAGGATAGTCGTGTTTCGTTTATCGTTTGAAGGATGGAACGATGAAAATGTTCATCCTATTCCTCGCATGCAACGTCAAACCCTTCCTTTTCTCTCTTTCCTTTGTAACGTCAAACGCACCAATATCGCTAGTTTCAGCACTTTTCCTGCACAAAAACGCCAATAAATGACAATTATTTCAGCCGCATGCTTTACGCAGTCGCATCGTGATTAGTTTCCTGCAGTAGATCAAAGTTTAAACTTACAATAATAACTTATAATAATACTTTAATAAGCATTGCGATTCAACGGGGCAATGCTGCCAGCATCCTGGGCACGCTGCCAACTGATAGTGGGCTAGAGCATTTGGACTGCCTATGAGTCCAAATGCTTTTATTGTAGTAGCTGTAGTGTTGTATATAGTTTGTAGTATTTGGTTAATACAGGCATACCGCCGGAGCCGGGGCGAGATGGTGATTGCTAACGCTACCCCATCTCGCCCCGACTAGGCGGCAGACTGCTCATCCCGGGTTTTTAGTGGGTAACCTCACTTACTACCCCCCCGTGGGGGTAGTAAGGCCCCTCAGGCGAGGACTCCCACATAACCACCCTGCTCCCCCCGGAGCCGGGTGGTATCCATAAAGGATTTTCCCGGGTCAAAAAAAAAAAAAAAAAAAGGCATACCGCCGGAAAAAAAAACTTACATAGAATTGAAGTAAATAATTTAATAAACTGAATTATTTAAGAACTGATCAAAATCATTCAGTAACTTACTCGCACACTGAAGGTATCGTACCATCACCCAGTTATATGCATGATGATAAATTAATTATAACTTTTTTTTAACCGGCGGTATGCCTTTATAAACAAAATACTACGAACGTTATACAACACTACAGCTACTACAGTAAAAGCATTTAAATATCCATAAGTCATTGCAGACTCACAGGCAGCCCAAATGCTCCAGCTCGCTACCAGTAAGCAGCGTACCCAGCATGTTGGCAGCATTGCCCCATTGAATTGCAATGCTTATTCGTTGAAAATTATAACTGATAGGCTAGCCTTTGACTACTATGACAACCTACGAATAAATATATGTCGTAGATCTCACCTAGAATTACTTCTACTCTTCTACTGATTCTTAAGGTCAGCTGCCGGAACACACCGTTAGATGCTTGGTGACAGATTTATGATGTATACATACATGTTTTGCAAAAATCATAAACTGTAAAAACACCTGACTGTTTTTTTATCGTTAGTCAATCCACCAGTTTCGTACCAAACAATACATACAAACACTCTATGGAATATATATGGTATAAAAATTTATAAATATACAGCGGCTTTTATTGAATAAATATAATTATATATATTCGGAATGCTTTATATCTCAAACTTTTCTATCTCCTTCCCATATTTACAAATTTATACTGTCGCATGTCGCGGCAAAATGTCGCAGCCATAAAAAGAAATTGTTACGAATATATAAAACCAGCGTGGCGTTGAGATGAAACGACCGCTTTGACATAACTCATATTCGCAAAGTTAAAGCAACCAGTACACCTCTAAAGCCTCTTACGCGCCCATTCGTTTTAATCGAAGTAACTACGAAGTACGAATAACAAGTGTCTGGGATTCGCGAGACACTCCGACACTCGCTCTAGCGCTCCATTCAGTCTACTGTGAAGTTTCTCTGAACTGCCGCTTGAGAGGCATTTGCTGTGCAGCGAATTAAATTCAACTTGACATACGTGCACTGCTGACTTATTAGGATAGTTATAAGCGTATATAGAGAGTTGGCCTGAGTTCGTAGATAAAGTTTTGATAGTTGGCAGTTTCAGTTGATTAGAGAGTGCACCTGAATACTGTTTCAGTTGATAAACGTAAAATTATTCCCAGATAGAAAAAAGACGTATGTTACGAAAGTACGACGAACGTTATCAATTATGTCGTAGTAGTAAGCTTAATATCAATATGGCGTAGTGTCGCTCTTTTTTTTCACGCAGTTGTCTTATCCTTTTTTTTCTGATAGGTAAGCGTTTCACTACAATCTCAGCTGATGGTAGGTGATGATGTGGTCGAAGGTGTTAGGCTTAACTTAGAATTACTGGTTTTCAAGTACAGCTGCCGGAACACACCGTTATGTGCTTGGCGACAGATTTTCTACCAGAGGGTGGTCACTAGCCAGGCGTTTAGACATTCGCAAAAATGCCCTACCACCAATGCAAATTCAAAGCGCAGTCTGTCTAACGTGCCGAGGCCCAGATTCCGTTTCAATAATTTTGTAAAGTTATAAAATATCATCATAAAGTTAACAAGAAAAAAAAAAAAATTGAAAGTTGTGGAAGCTTAATATTTTAAATAAATTTTAAGCTTGTTTATGCCAGGCGTTGTCTTGAGAAGACGTCGATTTAACATCTGAAAAAGTTGTATAGAAATCTTTTCTTTCGTTGCATCGGTTTTCGAAGCGCTCGTAGCGAAGTTTACTTAGCTGTTGTTAACCGATCAGCAAATTTAAGCAACGTCGCCCGCGGTCACTCTCAAGAAAAAAATCTTTCCCCGCCTACCCGTTGCCGCTCCATTCTGGACTTAGAGGCAAAGCCACACTGGCCAAGCCAGCACGTCCCCTGGTTCCTCTTCGCTTCACCGTGGGTGACGAAGCCACGGCTACTAAGCCCTACCGCCACGACAAGGAGGGAACCCTTCGGGGGGCTGGCTAGCTACCTTCCTCAAGTAGGAAATCTGTCGCTAAGCACCTAACGGTGTGTTCCAGCAGCTAACTAGTCTCATCGAGCATAGGCGAACTAAATGCTTTGTTTTTTTATTTTGACAATAGCTATGCTCAATACAATTTATTTTAATGAATAGATTCAAGCGTAACTTTGCGGAAATCCATTTTTAATAATAACAAATATTTTAAAAGTATTTTAAGAAAACATTAAATTAATTATTTAATAAAACACTTAAAAAATCTTTATAAAAATGATATATATCTAGTGACGATTCCGCCTAATTTCATGTTAAGCCGACGTGACGTCACAAACGCCACGCAGCCAAACCGGAAGAGTATTCGACGCGTTTCGCTTCTAAACGAGGCATCTTCAGGAGGTCTTGACTCTACGAGCACACGATCGAGACTGAACAATTTACTTTTATAATATTTCTATGAGCATACATACATTGTAAGTGAATAAGTGATGATGTTTAATTATAACGCTATATAAAACAAATTTTCCTAAGCTTCGTAATAAGCGCTACTTTGAAGTGCGTAACGCTCCGCAAAGTTACTTTATCGATGTTTGCTCAGGGCCTTCGCTATTAATTACTGTGACGAGCGAGCGTAACCTATCTAATTAATTTATCGCCTGTTGACTACGATAAGATCAAACACGTTTAATAAAAAAGATAAGGTCGCTTTTTATCGCTACCCTGGAACGAACTCAACTTGTTTTGCAATCAAAAGTTAAAAGGAGGTTAATCACTTCATCCACTGTGCTATCCACGGGAATTCACAGAAATACCTGCACGAACTGCTCGTTATTTGATCACGAACTATCCAGTTTTCTTCGATAGTAATTTTGCTCCTTTCAGTTGCAGTCAAAGTTTTGTGAAGCTTAAATTGTTTACGATGGTTTGGCTATAGTTTACTTACGTAGAAATAGAAGATGAAAATTATGTACAAAATAATAAGAACATTTTTTATATTCTTTAGAAAGGCAACAAGATACTGTCTAGCGTGTATGAAGAATGTATTGAAATGAAGCAAGGGAGGAATTCCATAACTAGTGAAAAATGCGACAATTGAATTTTTTTATGTATAGTATCAACCTACCCAACCCAATAAAACAGGTTACTTCGTATACATCTATATACGCATAAAGATGGATATTATGGATTTTATGAAAGACATCAATCAATATATTTTATATTTTTGTAGTCTAGCCTTCTATCTCAGTGTATGATGTTAATTAAAGATGTAATATGAGATGGTATTAATCTTGAATATGATCTGGCTCTCAAGGAAAGCTACCGAGACATACAGTTAATTACTTAGCTACAGATTTTCTACTTGAAGGTGTTTGATAGCCAGGTGGGTAGTCAAAACTACCCTACAACTAAACAACATTTTACGTTAGTAGCCTCAAAACCATGACCCGCAGTTAAAAACAAACACCTAGCAAACAAACAAAGTATACCTAAACCACAATGCCACCGCTTTGTTAAAATTTTAATAAGTATTCGGCCACTCCTTGGCTGTACCCCAGACAAAGTCAATGATAGTTTCACTCAAAGGCAAGTCGTTGTTAAAGTGTTTTTGAATGTTAAACAGGTTCGTTTACCTGCAGCGCTTGCATAGATAACGTTTACAGAATGGCCGCAGCGCACACGCCACCGGAAACCTGATAAGGGAGGCGGTGACGTATGAACTATAAATTAGTGGAGTAAAGTGTGCCGGGCTGTGGTGGAACACTGCATTGTGCATTGTGGTAGGTACCGCCCGAGCTGGCTCACGCCACATTCTCACTTGCTTCAACTTCGTCACGCGATACAGGACGATCTACTTTGCATAAAATTCTCGCAAAATAGAACACAAAGAGGGAATATATTTTCTGTTATGTAAGTAGGTATCTTTATTCTGTGATACGGTCTGTAAAATATGTGAGTTAAATAGATGTCCGTAAATTAAAGTTAGTTTGAGATGGTTTGGTAAGTATTGCAGAGACGGCGGATGTAATACGATTTACAAAAGAAGTATAGAAAGCGAGAGGCAGTTAAAACGAACATATTTTAGGAATAGGTCCGGGGTCCTAGCTAAGCATATATAAATTAGATATAGGTAAGCAAACCTATGCATTAATAGGTATTAGTATATTATTTAAACTATCATTTAATTGGAATTATTAAACCTATTACTAGTGTTATGGGTTGTAGTGAAAAAGAGGGTGTATGGATTTAGGACATTGCATTAATTGTGTAACGTACAAAGACTGAATTTATGAATATGAAAATTAATGATTTGATTTGATATTGTGTTATATTAAAGAGAAACTCCCCCAATACCTTCGTGTGAAGAGCAAATCAATCATAAATTCTACTTCTGTCACTGTTGCGACTCGCCCACGATACGACCACCGAAAATTATGAAAAGTTGTTTTCTACTTGTACACAAATTGAATAGTTTATGAGATATAATATCATTCATTAAGACAGCTACTTGGCAGTCGCTGTTTATACCAATCATCCATAATTAAGAAACGACACAATTCATTAGGTATATAAACTATTAATTACAGAATCTATTATATTTATCAAAGTAAACAGTAAAATAATGAACTTAACTAGTTACGTAAGCTCTTTCTACATCTTATGCAAACTTTATAGTTTTATTTTTATTTTTTGTGATGTTGTCGGATATTTTTCGTTTAGGCATTGATGGCTAAATCCAACTATCCATATCAAATTAATGTAAAATGCAAAAAGTCATCAAAGTAATCTTACAGGACGATATTAAAAAAAACTGCAGATAAATAAATAACGGGAATTACTGATAGCTGTCCTTGAAACCCAATCCTCATCCTAGATTATGCTTAGTATCGAGCATATGATCTTAGGAATCGTTGAGATAGAGGTGACCAGTAAGGAATTAAAGTACACTCAACTACGTATTAATAAGACGTAGTTGTTACGGTCCTTTTCCCAAAGGGTAAAAAGGAGCTTTATTAGTGAGACTCCCCTGTCTGTTTGTCAGTCTGCATATCAAAGGTCTCTAACTCGTTAAGGTTCCAAACTTGAAATGAATGTTGACCATAAAACAAATATAAAGGACTAGCGGCGCGCCACGGCTTTGCACGGCTATTTAACATAAATTATAAATTGATATACATAAAAATGGTTGGACATATGATGTTTACTTTTTTATAGATATTGATGTCCTCTTTAATATTGTAGTACATCATTTTGCCCTATTGTAAAACAATTTCCGCAGCGTACGTGATATAAAGATTTTTCTGGTATTTTTTTCACACGTTGGGTTAGATTATCGAAGCTTTCATACGTAAGTTTTTGAAAATATTATAAAGCGTATGTTCATCAAGCGTAGTGTAGAATTCTAATGGTGTTAGAATTAGCAAATCGGTCCATTAGTTTTTAAGTTTATTCGTTACATGTATACTAAAATACAAATCTTTGCGCTTTATAATTACTGTAGATATAGATTACAATTTTAATAAAATGAAAATGGATTTTATTATTCACAATGGCTGAGAAGGAATCTGTAAAAAAGTTTCGAGCACGTAGGCTGTTGTAAAACTGATTGAGTAGAAGACAAATATGGAATTATATTGCTCTTTTTTAATTTAATTATATAAAGAAATGGAGGGCTTTCAAAGAAGTAAATTTAAGAACATTCTTGTATACGAAAAATAACTAAGTTAGAATTAGAAATTTCGGTATATTATGTGCCATATCCTTTATGTACTCGTTACTTTTTGCTTTGACTATTTCTTTATACTGACACGCCAATTTAATTATCTAGATATTATGATGTGGTAAGAACAAAAATAATACTTATTTCACGATTAATTGTAATGCAGAACCTTCCAGAGCGAAGCCAAGATCACACTGGACCGGTTTTTATTAGTTACGTAGCGTTCTACGCCGTAGCCCCGTAGTACTCTAACATACTTCAATGTAAACCACAGAAATAGATCTGTAGTACGATTGAGGGCGCAATATAGATTTCAGTATGCTACTTTGGGCGTTTTGTACGAACCTCGTGAGAAGTTATACGCCTTTTTCTTTTGTTAAGGACACACTGTTTGCATGAAGTTCTGCTGGTTGATACGTCGGAGCCCCAAATAATGGAAAGCCAATCAATACCAATTTTTCTGAGTCCATAATGTTGCCAAAGTGACATACGCTAATAGACTCTGTTACAGACCAAGTAGTAGCTATAAGGATCTACCCAAATGAATTCTTAACAAAAAAGTAAAATAAAAGTATGAAAACATTAAAACAATTTAATATATAAATAGAATTTTTGCGAATGCCCGCCTGGCTAGCAACCACCCTCAAGTAGAAAATCTGCCGCCAAGCACCTAACGGTGTGTTCCGGCAGCTGTCTTTGAGAGTCAGTGAAATTGCAGGCACATGAGACTTAACAACTATGTCTCAAGGTGACGGGCGCAGTACAATCGAGACTTGTGACGAAATGCATCTGTTATAGGCAGAGGTTAGTCCGCTTAACATCAGGTGGGGCTCGAGCTTGTTCGGTCACAATAAAATAAAATAAAATATCTCTTGCCTTTGTACTACTTGCCTAAACTATTCACAAACAATAAAAAATATTGAAGAAATGATGGCCAAGCAGTTTTATCTATGGGCCGTGCCGCAGTTGCATGGTTCGATCCCCACCGCCGGCTTAAACGCCAAGGTGGAAGGGCATTTTGCGAATGCTCGCCTACCTAGCTACCACCCAATCAGGTTCAAGGATCAAGTAGAAAATCTGTCGCCAAGCACCTAACAGTGTGTTCCGGCAGAAGTCCTTGAGAGCTAGTAAAATTACAGGCACGCGAGACTTAACAACTGTACGTCTAAGTATGACGGGCGCAAGTGGGACAGTATCACTTGCTCCGTCGCAATAACATAAAAAAAACTGTTAATAATCCACCATTACATACAACACATTGACACTCATTAAACCAGTTGTTTCATATTCATCGTAGACCTATTCCAAAATGTACTTTTCCTATTTAAACCGATTTCTGTTCCTATTACAACTGATAGAAATTATTTAGAAAACACAACACATGTTATGGAGGAAAACACAATATCAAAGATGTCACATTTCCAATATTTTCCTTTGGCTAGTTTTACTGAGTATCCCGGAACATATCGAAATGTCATAAGAACTTTTGCAGGGTCGTCGGTACTTGAGATGTAATGTAGGTAAGTGCGCTTGAAAGGCCGAGGTCGAGTTCGGATAAGAAGCAATCTTACCTACTAGCTGCCTACTCCTATAGCTACTTACACCGATATATCCACGTTCACTAGCTACCTACTGAAATTCGTGCCTTATCGCCATCGTAAACTTCGCCAACCCATCTCGACTTTCGGTAAAAGTCGGCTAAACGACACCTTGTCATTACAACGAAGTAAAATTGAGTCCAGTCCCCGATTATAGTCTATGCTTAATATAAGCTCAACACTAATACCACTTGATCTTCTTACTTGCTTATCTAAACAACCCGAGAGCCTACTGGCTTCAAATTGTAAGTAATTTATTTATTAAACATGCGCGATGCCATTGCATAGTAAATAGAAATATATCGTCAAGCGTACACATACCCGGAACAGGTATTATTTAACCTACGTCAGACTGCAAAAACAAATGACAGTAAAGTTTTACATTTACCGTTGCTAACCCAAATACCGCGCTACAAACAAAGTCAACAGTCCTTGACATTAATGTAAATTACACGAATAAACATCATTTCCCAAAGGAAAAGCAGTCTTTAACTAAGGAACTTACACAAAGGTCTTGACGTGGACTCCCGACCGCCTTTACAAGTAGCTCAAAGGAAATTACTTTTCGCGTTGCCGGCTCTTCCCCTATAAGACTCTATGCCCGGATTATCCGTAACGACTTATAGAAAAACGTACACGAGGCGGGCTAATAAATCGATCGTCCCAGAAACAGGAAGCACCTACGTATCATCTTATCGTATAGTACATTCTTTATGTCACCTCTTTGCGGTAACGGTTACCTTACCAGCAAAGTATCGCGGATAATATTGAGAAATTTCTACCACAATATTCCGTGTCAAACTTTTTTTAACTTTGATATAGATATAGATTTCTTGCTTCGTAAGTTTTGTTCTCATAACTAAGTATTACGAAACATATTTTGTTTCGTTAAAATGTACAAAGTTAATGAGCATATTATACACACACAAACACAACATTCAAATTCTATTATTAGGCGTTAATTAATATTCACAGTTTTAAGTATTTAAATGTTTGCGATAAGCGGTTTAATGAACGGGTTTTTGAATGGAAACTAATTACCAACTAGAAGGCAGACGACAGAAGCTATTTCTCAAACGTATTGATCACGACGAACAGAAGCGCCGCCGCCGACCCGACGGCTGCACGCATCAGATGTCCTATGCCGAGTCACGTACCTACCTACTTATATATTCTAACAGTAGCCTTAAACTTTCATACAAAACCCTGCTTGATGCGGGTTCGGGACCCACCAAATCTACCTTGCCAAGGAGGACAAAGCGAAAGCTCGAATATCTTTAGGAAATCTTCACTTCTTTAAGTTATATGATATTTCACCGGAGATTTACTCGGAATAGTCAGGTCGAACCCTTTTATTTCTTTAAGTTTTATCGCCCCATTTATCCCGAAATAGCTGTGTTTATTTTATTTGTGGCAAACATTTTATGAATAGAATACCTAAGTATTTATCTATCTCGTCTATTTCGGAAAAACCTAGAAAGATGATATGTTTAAGTTTAATATTGACTAATGGAGGAAAACAATATTTTTTCAGATTTTACCTTTTAGTTGGATACGTGGGTACAGATGAACACTGATGAGATACATTCTTGTGAGCCAATTGTCCTATGGGGACATCTGCTATCTGCAACAAGACAAAAAAAATATTAGGTCCTTACATATGAAATTGGCGTTTTTCGTACTGGCCACTTTAATCACGAATTTCTCCTCTTTGGTAAGGAATTCCAAATTCAAATTTGTACAGCTATAGACTCATGTATTTGTGCTTCGATGATCGTCATTCATTTGTTTTTTTTCTTCTGTTTTTTTCTGTTTGCGTCACTCATTTTACAAAATGGAAAACCTTAAATATCGCATTATTTACGAGTACGAGTTCCGCCGTGGCACTAGTGCTGCGGAAACAACTCGAAGGGTGAATGATGTGTATGGCGGTCGTGTTGCAAAAGAAAACACAGTTCGTTTTTGGTTCCAACGTTTTCGTTCTGGAAATTTCGACCTGCAGAACAAGCCCCGTGGACGGCCTGAGACTCAAGTTGATAATGAAGAGTTGAAGGCTATTGTGGAAGCGGATCCATCGCAAACCACGTCCGAGTTAGCTGCAGGCTGCGATGTTAGTGATAAAACTGTTTTAATTCACTTGAAGCAAATTGGGAAGATTAAAAAGCTTGAAAGGTGGGTACCTCACGAATTGACTGAAACAAACCGGCAAACGCGCGTCGACTGCTGCGTTACATTACTAAACCGGCACAATAATGAAGGTATTTTAAACCGAATCATTACCTGTGATGAAAAATGGGTTCTTTACGATAATCGGAAGCGCTCAGCGCAATGGTTAGATCCTGGCCAGCCAGCCAAATCCTGCCCCAAGCGAAAATTAACCCCAAAAAAGTTACTTGTAAGCGTTTGGTGGACTAGTGCCGGTATTGTTCATTACAGTTTTTTCAAATCTGGCCAGACTATTACGGCTGATGTCTATTGTCAGGAATTGCAAACCATGATGGAAAAGCTAGCGGCTAAACAACCTAGGCTGGTCAATCGCTCCACGCCACTGCTGCTTCACGACAACGCTAGACCACACACTGCGCTACAGACGGCTACTAAATTAGAAGAGCTTCAATTGGAAAGTCTAAGACATCCTCCGTACTCCCCGGACCTTGCTCCAACAGATTACCATTTTTTTCGAAATTTGGATAACTTCTTGCAAGGAAAAAATTCAACTCCGATGGGGCAGTCCAAATCGCCTTCAAAGATTTTATTGATTCCCGTCCGACTGGTTTTTTTAGTAAAGGGATCAATGAACTACCTATGAGATGGCAAAAGTGCATAGAAAATAATGGTTCATACTTTGATTAATTAAATATATTATATTAAAAAATATTCGACTTTTTGTTCCTCCCATACAAAACGCCAATTTCATATGTAAGGACCTAATATAATTATTTAACATTTTGGTATAAGTGCATAGATATCGCAAATCATTTTTTTAATTCAGATCTGGGTAGCACTTGACCTCTATCTCACCTGATGTTAAGTGATGATGCAATCGATTATGGAGCATGCTTACCCAGAAGGTATCTATTCACTCGCGACATCCCCATATTGTACTTAACCGGAAATACAGGCTCCGGTTAAGTATAATATAGCAATTCAGTAGGTGTAAACGTGAAGGGATTTATATTATTCCGCCTAATTTTCCTGCTGAGCTGATGTGACGCCATAAACGCCATGTACCTCAACCGGAAGAATTTTTAAAGCGTTTCATAAAAACGTTTAATGTGTTCATCTTATCCCATTTCGTAAAAGAACTATTTTTGCATTGATGAATTGGTAATTCTCATATAATACGCATTTTAAACCATTGCATGTGCTGTGACCTGTCACCAAAGAATGTCTCGCGTCACCTCACTCAACCCTCTGACCGGAGGTCACGCGCTACCGTATACATTGTATAAACCGTTGACATTTTGACGACCAAGGCATGCACGAGTATTTTGATATATAAGTACATGTATATTTTATCATTTATTTTTAAAACTCTGTACAGCTGAGGGCTTAAGGGTATGAACTGTTTCATATGTTCTTGTGTAAAATTCAATGAAGAAAGTGTTGTACCTACATATGGTTGGTCGAATATGAAAACATTTTACGCAACCCACATGTGTGGGATAAAGGTAGGGAAACGATGATGAAAGGGGCATCTACCACTGACTATCATTTTCTATGGCAACGGCTTGTTAGTAATTATGGGGAACTGAAATCACTTTTAAATATGGTCACGAAAAAAGTATCGATAATTAATGGTATCGTGTACATTTTCTTTCGATTCCGATACTTTTGTACTCGATAATTTGCACTCGATACTTTTACTCAATGACAACTTTTTGGCAGATATCGTATCGAATAAGAAATTAAGTTTTATATGTATCTTAGAAATTACCCATTTAAAACTTGCGTTTACGGCTTAAGGTTATGGCAATATCATCTAGTTCAATCATTCTGAAGCTTCTAAAACATTACATCATTGCTCGAAATCTTTTGTTCCGTTCACAGTTAAATTCCTAACCTTTCTTTCATTCATTTACTACATACACTAATCAATTTTATTTTTCACTATCGCCGTTGTTACCATGTAGTTTTGTCGTATTTGTTCTTTTTTCACTTTGTTGCTTGACTATTATTTGATTTATTCAAGTGTAATCTAAAAGTACTCACTATTATTCTTTGCTGTGTTACTGAGTTGTCTATCGATATTTAAATCATTAGAGGAATGCTGAAATGTAAATAATATAAATTGGCACGAGATTATTTATTAATTCCTGCAACGTACAATAACAACGATTATTTTCTAAAGCAGGCAGTGCAATCACTAAAATCCGAAACCGCTTATCTCCAAAACGGCTCAATAAACTTCTATTTTCAAGTAATTGTACGGAGGAAGAATGGGAATTTTATATGTCTAAAGTACTATATAATTTAATTTAGTTGTTTTTTTTTTAATTTTGGACGTTATAGTTGTCTTTTTCTATTATTGTATGAAAGGTGTGTACTTTCCATTTGGTTTTTCATGTCCTGCCTTCTGAAGTTAAACTGACCGTGTTTATTGACTGATATTGACCTATGCTCAATGCGCATAAGGCCCTAAGAGAAGTACTCGATACCTTGAAGTATCGATACTTTTGTTTAGATACTGTTTTGAGTACGATATTTTTTATCGATAATACTCATGAGAACAGTATCGATACTTTCTATTCGATACTGTGTCCCTACTTTTGAAGCAGTAGTGATAGCCGAGTGGTAACAGATAAAGACTGCTCTGCCGCAGGTTCAAATTTCAATTCCAACTGGCGGCTTGAGCTTCGCCGCATGGCGGAAGGGTATTTTGCGAATGCTCACCTGACTAGCTACCACCATCAAGTAGAAAATCTGTCGCCAACCATCTAAAGACTGTTAAAAAGTAGACAAATGAGAAAGGGTTCAATAATTAACTTTTTTATGTTTCAGTATAAATAGCCATTACTTTGACACATTCATAGTCCCTAGGAAACGACTGATCAAACTTTTGTTGAACATAGCTATGAACCATCAAATTAATGCTACCTTTAGAATGGAATCAACGTAATTGGTTAAGCCGTTTTATAAATACGATACAGAGACAAAAACCTCATTCTTATAATACCTACACGTCAGTCGGGAGTTATGAAAAATAAAAATTTCGTAGCGTTAGCATAATATTAAGTGAATGATATAGGTGATTTACGGTGGGTAATATTTTTAAAAGACACAATTGATGATGATATACACAGCATCCTTCGAGTGCTCTCTCAAGTTAATAAATAATTTCTGGAGGTAGGGGCTAATTTACGACCGATCTTCAGCCACTCCCGCGAGAATTTAGCTCGAGCAATGCTGTCAGAACTTTAGTTACACAAATTTTCCTATTGCACTATTTCTCACTTACAATTATCATTGAAATGCGATGAAACACTAAACAAACAAGAATGATTTTACTCATAGGTAGTTACTTTAACAATGTTCTGCCATTAAATAGTTTGAACGTAAATAGAACTAACAATAACGTACGAGCTGAAAGTAGGTAGAAGTCATACGCAAGGCTCCACTCGAACTGTGATAGGATTCCAGACGAGCGACATGACCTACATGCTTGAGATGAAATTCTTTTGTCGAGTATATAGATACGCAGTAGAGACTAGACGTGGACACTAAGGACAAACATTATACGCATGGTCGATCCAATGTTGGACATAATACTAATTCGTAGAGGCAATGCTGGTCTCGGCACGTATCGTTAAACTCTCGTAACAGATGTCCGTATATGTGTTAAAATTCTTGGCGAGCGCGAAAACGGTCCTTGTCCTTTAATTCCGACATTGCACTGCACTGCAGCATTAAAATTAATAGAGCATTGAAGGATAAGCGGCCAGTAAAGGTACGGGTGCATTAATAGATTTCTAAAATCGAGTGTCACATAATAATTAAATTTATTGTTCTCCAGAACATTTACGTACTCGGAAAAGTATAAAGGGCCCGGAATGGCATATGCCACTCTATATTTTTTTAGGATATGTACGTATTTTTATATGTAAATTTTATATGTTAAAATTGTACGTGTAAAGTTGGTGCAAATTGAATACCTAGTTTTTGTATTTTTTTTTAATAATGCTTCTATCTCTATTATATTATTACAAAATGCTATTGAGTTGACTAAACAAGCAAACAATTAATGTTCTAAATAAACACCTCGTGATACCATCTGGCTGCGGTGACAAATGCGGCGGGCAGCCGACTCCTTCCGGCGGGAGCTGAGTCTCACGCAACGAAACCGCCTTTCCGGTCATATAAGCCGCCGCGAATTTAGCATTTTACGACCTTACGACGTTATCATCGTAAATTTTCACTAAAATTTACGCCGCGGCTTTGCAATGTTTTGTTTCTTGAGACCCATAATTTTATTTTCTATCTACCGGGTACTAAAAAATAGCAGCCAGTACGAAACAAAATGGTACATATTTATGTTGAAACGTTCAAGTAGTATGTCGCTCATCAAAGACGGTCATAGCACTTAAGTGAATTATAGGCCTGTGATTTCTCTGTTTATCTTGTCCATTCTCCGAATTTTTCAAACATAGCAGCGGTACCGATAAGCTTCTAATACAGAAACTTGAGGTTTCCTCCGACTGACTCTGAACATCAGGTAATTTAACATATGTCAGTTTGCCTAAGACGCCAAAGTTCCAGCAGCTTTGGTTTATATGTTCGTACATGACACAAAAACTAAGTTCATCGTTGTGTTTGCTTTCTATAAATCTAATATTCATTGTAAAATCATCACTTTATACACTGAATTGCTATCAAACAACGTAACAGTTTTAATTTTGGGAACGTGTTACAGCATAATAAAGTGGGATCACTAGCCGTTTGGATGGGGGTAAACAAAACTGTTGAAACCAACCAACATTGTTTGAAATCGATTTATACCAAGTTAGCATTCCAAAAGTGCTCGCAGCGCTGAAAGCTTTCGTCGTTTGTGTTGACACACGTCATATTCGAATGAGTGACCGCTAGTGTCGTTGACAACTTTGTGTTGAACGTGATTCAAAGGGCAGTAACTGTAGTGTCCTAGTTGTTATCTAGGGATAAAAGTCGTCAAGCCATGTTACACACTTTTTAACTGGCTTTTAGACTGCTTTTCTAGTGCATACGATAATAATGATATTAACTTAGATAATTTGCATTAAAAGTTACATATATAACCATAACGTTGAAAAAAGCATCCCTTATTACGGTGGATTTGCCATAATCCCCAGGTTTGATAGACAGCTTGGGGTCGGGTGGTTCTTCAGAAGACGCTGCACCCTTGTCCCACCGGTACCTCACAAGGGACTGACAAATTGGTATCGAAACTCAGCATATCAAGAGTGGCAAAAACTTAGCTACCGTGAGGTCGGCAGTAGCAGAGCATTCCCAAATCCCAGGCGCACATAATATCCGCTTTGATAAAGCGTTCCACGTAAAGTAGGAGAATCTATCGAAATTAGACGCCACCCTAATTTTAATCAGGATCGTGGGTGGAACATTCCGCCGGCCCGGATACCAGTCCTTAATATTTGTGATATAGCATCGGGGTTGTGGAACAGCGAAGAGGCCAGTACCACAGAGCAAGTAATATGGACATTACTAGTGTAGTGTGTCAACTGTCCTATACCTATCAAAAGACAATCACAGTGATAGTGACAGAAGTGACAGTTCGGACGGAGGAATTCTGGCTTTGTCAGTTACGGTACGGCGCAACCGTCTCATATAATTCTCAGAGCTCAACGCTATGCACAATCGTGACTCCCAGACGAAGAACTTCAAATAATTTGGAAACTAGTCGGAGCAATATCCGGTAAATATTACGCGAGTCCTAGCCGGTTACTAAATAATAAGTTTGTACGTGCCTTGCGTTTCTGGTTTTTGATTCCATAAACCTTTTCGAGTATCGTCATATCAATCTATTATAGCATGCCCGTAAAAAATATAATTTCCGTCTACGGTTACTTACGTCATTCATTATCACAAATAGCAAATCAAACGCTGGAACCTAAGTGCCAGAAGGAAGTATCGTTTTGCCTTTTCCGCTTCTAAGTTCACGCAACGATGACTGTTTTTGTACGGTAGTGATGTATAATGATACAATTCACATTTATTACCGTATACATTTAGATTTTTTTTAAAAACAAATTATGTAATAATGTAAAACAGTACTAAAGCTTTTGTCTTGATTAACATTTTTACATTTCATCGTTCGGTACTTGTCAATAGTGGCCAATCTATCTAATTAATAAAAAAAGAGAGTAATATATTTATTATAAGTAGTTGGTATATATTATATTATTTTTGAATGTGATTAAATTCAAGCGTCACTATACATTTTCAGTTCAATATTTTAATATACATAAGATACTTTGAATTAACAAGAACAGGCCTAAATGAAGGCCCTATGTTGGCCCCTGAATTGATGTTCTTTTTTTATTAGGCACTTGCGGAAGCAGAAAATTTATTTTTTATATCATCATCTTAATTTTGGATGTTGGTAAGTCTCAGCGGCCTGGTATGGCCGTTCTCGACACAGATGGGCCTCCGTACAGACAAAAAAGTTAACTTTTAAATACTTAGTTTCATTACCAAATAGAAGATGTCTTAACTTTAAATCAAGTTTCCTTTTTATAGATACATACGCACACAACAACATGCGGTGACAAACTGATAGTCTATTTTCAGTCATTTTGCTCGCTCGTTCTGAGCGGGAAACGCGTGGGACAAGGCTTACGAGTAGCATTAATCGAAAAATTATATGGGAAGTTTTTCCCAGGTAGGGTTTCCCATTTTATTTTCAGCAGGCTTTATCACGTCTTGTTATTTATTCTAGCCACTTCTAACAAAAAAGAGAAATACCGTGAAACAACACCGGTGTTGAATAAAATGTAAATATACAAAGTTACTTTACGATGTAAATAAGAAAACATCATTTTTCATTCCACAGAACTAATTTCCAAAGTGTCACTGCCGACTCTGATGGCAGTTCGAAAGTAAGAAGAAACAACATTTATCATAACTGAAACTGACCAAAGATAAAAAAACGCTAGAGCACTACAGGTTCTATATTATCATCTTCTTATCTTTATTGTATGAATTCGGTTGGGTACAAAACGTCTTTTTCAAATTATGTCCGATCCCTTTCCTGACGCCAAACCCACGTATAAAATTCTTGTTTGATAGTGCCTAAATCAAATCAAATCATATTTATTGCCTTATTACAGGTTACAATATAGATATTATCATAATAAGTTACGTGTGTCAGTAATATACTTATACTATATATATACTAATAAATATATACCATAATTGGTATATATTACAATAGTCAATATATTACAATATTAAATAGTAATTTACACATGGATTCGTAATTAAGGTTAAATTCTAGTCAATGTCAAAGTTAAATTTATAAGTTATATGATGATCTAATAGTTATTAATTATTATGTTATACTAGTTTTATCCTGCTACCCCGTGGGGTGCCGGGTTAGGATTGCACCTCCCCATATCATCCCGTGGGTGTCGTAAGAGACGACTACGGGAAAAATACTGGAAGCAGCGCCTACTAAAGAACTGCCATCTTACTCTGCAATCCCCAAGCCGCCTGCCAAGCGCGGGGATTATGGCAAATACCCCCTTAATAGGGGAGGCTGTGTTCAGCAGTGGATGATTCGGCTGATACAGTACAGTACTAGTTTATCGTTAAGAAATTCGTCTACTGTGTAATAGCATTTTTCAGTCAACAAATATTTTAATTTTCTTATTAAAATGTTCAGCTTATAGTCTTTTAAACTATATGGTAGCTTATTATAAAGTTTAGAAGCCATGGAGTACACGCTGTTTTTAAAATATACTGTCCGTGACTTTTCATAATGTGAGAATATTTCAATTTTGTTGCGTGTTTTACGTAGGCGTGTATTAACTTTTAATATAAACTGTTCAGGATACTCTTTTACAAATAAGCTGGCTTCAAAAATATATAGTGAACTAAGAGTGAGAATTTTGAGTTTCTGAAATAGAGGCGTGCAAGTTTGTCTTTGGATTACACCAAACATGGCCCTTATGCACTTGAACTTTAAAGAGCGTCAAAATATCTACAGAATTGCTCATTGAAGAATTCCATATGGCAAATTCGAGGATACAAAACCATGATACGTAGTTACAGCAGTTTTACTTCATAAAACTGACGTCAACTAATTTAAAGCGAATACAAATCTGCTTATTTTAGTGCAAATATATTTTTTGTGTGCCTTCAAATTAGCGTGTTTGTCAATTTGAACTCCTAACCATTTTGTTTTATTTACGTTTTCAATAACTTGGTCATTATATTTTATATTTAAGTTAATCTCTTGCTGCTGTGGTAAACGAAATTAAACAGATTTCGTTTTATCTAAGTTTATTATTAGATTGTTTAGTTCTAGCCACTGTATTCCATTATTGAGAGCAGCAGATGGTACCGATACATCACATTACTCATTTTCATATTTAACTAAAATATTCGCGTCATCAACAAAATCGTTTTTTGGTTAGTACATGTCAGCATATCATTTATGTATATTGATAATACTATATTCTGTGTTGCCTTTTGTGTCAATAGGATAACAGATTAAACTCTAATATGTTCTTGTGTCGCTTTCTTTGTCGTTGTTCAACACTAACATCGAAGTCTGTATAAAATTGTCATATTTCTATATAATACATGTATTTATGTATATTGAGTCTGGTTCTGAAAGCCAGTGAGCGGAAATGTGGTGACGATGGCGACGACGAAATTGCCAAATTCCTGCGACATTGAGTCACATGCAGAAAATAAAGTCTCATTTTATTTTGAGAGAAACCACCGGTATAAAATACTTGGTGCATTGACGTATTTAATGAGGACGAGTGAGATTGGTTTTTTAAACAACTTGTATATCAGAATAGATTTAGCACGTTTGTGGTAACGCGAGCAATTCAAACACCTAGCTTAGGGTTACACTAGCTTATAACACTTCTACTTGTGTCTCGGATATTTAGGTCAATTCTTGTGCATATCGCCTCCAAAAATCAATACCTCACATCGATGTATGAACTTCAGTTCACCAAACGTTTTTCAATCACATGTGATAGAGGCAAGCCTTCTGTCATTTACGAGAACATTATCAGTCTCCGATAGATATAGATTGATACTGTCAATATCCTGTAGGAAATGCCAATGCCTAGGTGATATGAAGGGTCGATTCCGAGCCGCTAGCACATACCCCGAGACAGGCCAGGCGCAGATATTTTTTGTGATGTTACGTCGTTTTGCTAGACAGAGCTCCACGGAACGTCGCTCTCAGCATGGTAAAGTATTTTACTATAGTATTATCCGAATTGTCCACTGCTGAACATAGACTACCCCATTAAGAGGAGGTTAGCCATAATCCCCACGCTTGGCAGTCGCCTTGGGGATCGAAGATAAGATAGCAGTTCCTTAGAAAGCGCTGCTGCCCACCTTTCAGTATCTTACTCTTAGTCCCTCCTACGGCACCCACGGGCTAGTAAAGTGAGGACCTAGTCTCGTGTCAATTTTTGTGACAATTTCGGTACAAATTTATTGAGTGTAACGTTGGTAGGAGTAAGCTTAAGCATTTTTATTCACTGGATACATAATAGGGCTATTGGAAAAATGCTAACAACTGAGTTGAGTTGTAAGTTTTGAATATTCAGTCTTTATAATTTTCTCCATAAAAAAAAACTATCTATGTGGTAATCAACTCTTTAGAACGATTGAAAGGCGCGCGGCTCGTTGCAAAGGTACCGGTGATGGACTCTCTTAAGCTTGCGGCAGGTATTCTTACTATTTCGTTTACAACTAAACACTAAACTAAAAAGTCTCAAAAATAAGTTAGTTTTTTTGTTAAATATAAGAGTTCAGTAGAGATTACCAGCATTTTTCCAATAGTCATGTTTTTTTAAAATATTTTTTATCAATAAGGTTGACACTTACGTCTGTGGCGAGAAATTCAAAATTAAAACAGTTTGTGTACATTTTACTTAGCTAGCTTTAGTAATCATTCTACATGATCATTCAATTCGCGAGTGTGTAATAATATTATTGCTCGTGCCTATGGTCTCGAAATCTTATTAAAAACCAATGCAAATTATTCCATAACTTACCCCTAAAACAGTTAAAAATAAACATTATTTTAAGAAATGTAATCAATTTCATGAGTATTAAAAAAATTACTTGTCGTTAAAAATATTGTCAGCATTTCGCTTATCAAGAACTATTAAGACGATCTTGCAAGAAAACCTTTTTAGTTTTTAATTTACTATGTAAAAATTAAAGTGTTAATTCAGTTGTCAGTGTTCACCTGAAATAAAGGAATTACTGAATCTATGAATTATCAATTCTTCGTGATGATATAGTAATATAGAATATTCAAGCTCACACCAAAGCTTGAATATTCTTAATCTCTGTTTTGGAAAGTAATATAAATGTAACGAACCTACTTCTACCGTCAAGCAGTAGTAATTACACTAGTGTTCCGGTTTAAAGGATATGAATGACGACGTAATGACATGTACATGAGCCGGTTCTTCTTCGCGCGGAACGACGTGTTCCGCACGGGCGCGTCTTCGGGCACGGGTGGCTCCTATACGCGGCAATCCATCGCCAGCAGTGCATCACTGCTGGGTCGCGGGGTGTGTGCCGTATGGTTGGCACCTTCGTCATAATCGGGGTATGAGGTCAATCCGGGAGTCTTCAGTCTCCCTACTCGCCCTCAGCCCACCGGGTGAATCCCTCTGGTGGGAAGCCCAGTGAGCGAGGCGCTCGGGAGATGAGATGAGAGCGCGTCCAGGCCGGCCCTTAGGGCCCGGGCGTCGCGGCAGCGTCGGTGGTCCAGGGTGGTGCTTCCTAGCGGCAGGAAAGGAGCTTTCCCACCCCCGCTAGTACTAGCGGGATGGGGTCGGCTCCCTCCCTGAGCGCCTGGAGCACGTCCAGGAGGATGCAGAGGGCGGACTCGATTATATCAAGCTCCGCCGCTGTCCTTGTCTTCTTGTTGTCTGTCTCGCTCTCGCGTGGGAGCGAGACGGTGGCTGATGGTTTTCTTGGTTGCGCGGAGGGTGCACGTGGCCCCTCTGCGCGCTTGGCTTGGGTGGTTGTGGCTTGGGGTGGCGGTTTAGCGGCACCCTTGCCCTTTCCCTTCTTCTTCTTCTTCTTTTTCTTCTTCTTCTTCGTCCCAACCGGGTCGGCGCCGCGGACTGGCGGGTCTTTTGCACCGGCCGGGTGGGACGTGGTGGCTATCTTCTGCTTCTTACAGGTAGCCGTTGGTGAGTGCGTTACACACTCACCTGTGGTAGGTGTCTTTCTTGAGTTGGTGATCGCCGTTGTACCCGCGCGCTTGTTCCGCGTCTCCTCGCGGAACACAGCGCAGCGGGGGTTGTTCGCGGTGTGCGCGCCGCCACAGTTGGCACACGTCGCCGGCTCATCAAGGGGTCGGGGGCAGTCGTGCGCGAATTGCTCTCCCCCGCACCGCACGCACGCCTGCCGACGGAAGCAGTTGTGGGAGGAGTGCCTAAATGCCTGGCATCTATGGCATTGTGCTGGGCCCCTCCTCTCACGCCAGTGTTCGAATTTGACCCCCGGCATGCACAGGAGTTCATCGACGTCGTATATGCCGGGGGTGAGGTTAGGAGTTTTCTTCATAGATGCAAAGAAAATGCAGCCTGGTCTGCCCTTTCTTGCCTGTATCTTCTTGATAAACTCGGGTTCATACCCGAGCGTGATGAGGTCTTCCTTTATGTCATCAGGGTTTGTGTTGGCTGGCAGTCCTCTGATGGCCAGCTTTAGGTTCCTCTCCGTAGGCGGGGAGTATGAGAACCAAGTCACCCTGTCTGCCTACCCCAGGTTTGAGAGGTAGGATTGGATGACCCGGTACTCATCTCCGTCCACGGGGGTGAAGCGGACGCCCTGATTGTAAGGGCGGACGGATGGTGGTCTGCCGAGTCTTTCTTTCAGTGCACGGAGGTGGGTGGTGCATTTTGGGAAAGACTCGATGATAATCGGTGGATATCGTGGTTCCTTCTTCCTCTGTGCGGGATTCGGTGGGGAGTTTCGTGGTGATGTCTGTGGCAAGGTAGGGGGCGTGAGCATGTCATCCGCCCACGAAGTTGATGGTGAGGCACATGAGACTTAACAATTTTATGTCTTTGGGTGATCGGCGCAGTGCAGTTCGTGACTAGTAACGACAGGCATCTTCTATGCAGAGATTACCACTTACAGGTTTTCCTCGTGCCTCGTGTTAGAAAACGTACATACGTTTAAAGCACTCGTAGCGAAGTTTGCTTAGCTATTCTTAACCGATCAGCAAAGTAAAGCAACGTCCGTCGCCATCATGAGTTCAATGGGTGACCGCTAGTGACATTACTACTGAGCGCTTCCGTGCTTCGGGCCGTCGGTCCCGGTTGTTATCTTCGGATGACAGTCGTTATAGCATGGTGGTAGGGTATTTTGCGAATGCCCGCCTGGCTAGCTACCACCCTCAAGTAGAAAATCTGTCGCCAAGCACCTAACGGTGTGATCCGGCAGCTGTCCTTGAGAGCCAGCCAGTAATTCTAAGTTAGCCTTTACGACATCTTCGACCACATTATCACTTACAATCAGGTGAGGTAGTGATCAAAGGCTAACTTAATATGGATAAACAAAAAATATGTGACCGTGGAAAAAAATATATATTAATAAAAAAATTGTAACCCTACTGCAAATTATTTTTAAAAAAATGGTGCTTATGTAACGTTGCCATAACATCTCTAAAAAGTATCCAGAAAGTGAACTCTACCGGAGACACTCTTTAGATCTGCTTAGAAAAAAAACATAGTATCAGACACAGATTAGAGTTTAGGTATTTGTTTTTTTTTTTATTCCTGATAGTTTAGCCTTTGACCACTATCTCACCTGATGGTAAGTGATGATGTGGTCGAAGATGTTGTTCAGGCTAACCTAGAACCTGGACCGTTAGGTGCTTGGCGACAGATTTTCCACCTGAGGGTGGTAGCTAGCCAGGCGGGCATTCGCAAAATGCCCTACCACCATGCTATAACGACTGCCATCCTAAGACAACAACTAGGACCGACGGCTTAACGTGCTCTCCTAAGCACGGAAACGCTCAGTAGCAATGTCACTAGCGGTCACCCATCCAACTCATGACCGCGCGCGACGTTGCTTAACTTTGCTGATCGGTTGAGAACAGCTAAGTAAACTTCGCTACGAGCGCTTCAATTATTATAACTTGGTTATAGGAGGGAGGCTCTAAACATATATCTATTTCTCTATAAATATATTTTTAGAGCCTTAAACAGCCATTTTATAGTCTGTGCCACTTAACGCGACGCAAAAAAAGTATGCACGTTACGTTTTGTACTAAGTAATGTTGTAGAAGTATAGTGTGGGATTTTATGTTTGTATTTAGTAATTTCAGTTTATATATCATATTGGATAAAAGCTTTCCATTCTAAAATTAACTTGGGAGTTTCAAAAAAATATATTTTTAAAACATTTATGTAATGTAAAAATAGAACAATGTTTAAAACCAAACGTAATTCAATACTTGCGCTAATAATATGAGCTTCAATAACGAATTTGTTGTGAAACTTTTTTTAATTTTTAAGAAAAGCATTATACAAACCTCAACCAGTAAGAAAGCCATCCTGGCCTCGTAAATAACCGGACATAACTGCAGGTGAGGTCCGGTTATTCTTGGCCTCATACTTGGCCAGGAAGGCTTACTTACTGGATTCTGCAGTATTGTACTTTACTTTCTGTACGCGTTTTATCGTACCGTTGAGATTAAAACTGCAATTTATATATATTTATGGAATCGTTTCGTAAAGCCCTTCATTATCATACTCCACTCAATGGGTATGGATGAAAAAAAAACTTTTTTTCTCACAGTATGGCCCCTAAAATTCTCCAGTTTGATTTTTGTACTTTTTTATTTATTTATTTCACATTTATTTCAGATAATCAATCCATATAGTGTTAGTAATACAAACAGAATAATGTTAGTTTTATACCTAATATACATAATATAAGTTGTTTTTAAATTACTATTTTATTACAAAAAGAAAACTTCAAAATTATATTATATTAAATTTAGCTATCGGCGCATGTATCTCATTCCAATGACGCACTATTGGACAGTCAGATCTCCACAGTATGGTATTTAAGAGGCTGTTGCTACTATCCCTCACCTTATGCACCCAGTGTCACATCAAGACGAATTTAATGTTTAATCATACATTAAGTCGTTTAGAACTTATGGTGGAATAAAGAAACTCACAAACATACATACATACATGAACCCTCAAAACATAACGCTCCTTTTTCGGGCAGTCATGGTAAAAGAATTAGAATTGTTATTTTCCAGAAAGTATAATAGAAAAAGTGAACCAAACACCACCCAGATACACAATTTACTTAACAAAGTACGGTCTCACAGCCCGTTAAAAGAAACACCTATTAGAATTTTATGTTGAACAAACCAAATTTGGATGTCCTGCTTCAGGCAAAATGTTGTGCGAAGTTTTTTCTGCCTGTTGTCTTTTAATAAAGACTTAAAAATTCAATTTCAACACTCACAAATTCTTTCTATTAACTTAATGGCTATGTAAGTCATTGTATCAATTGAAAGCTATCAGAATATTTACGTAAACATTAACTTGTGATTTTTTAAGCATTCTTGCATAATGTAACAAAGTTTGGTATGTTTACGGACTCTCTTCAATCACTAATTCAATCCAAATTTTACGTTACCGTCATAATTTTAAATGTACTTATGCATGTGTGAATTATTAAAAACACCAACGGTTTTTTGTTAAAACATCAATTATTTTTCAAAATATCCCCTAGTATTAATAGTATTGTCATCTTTGTTAACGCACCGAAAATCAACAATATTTGAAAAATAAATAATTCATTGGTTTTAACTACGCGAATAATCAGCTTGTTCATAAATACTACGTTTATGGCAAGTATAATGATACATCATTATGGTTCAATAAGTAGCGTATAAATCGCTTGATAATAACTACCATTCAATCAATGACTCTGTTAGATATTGTTTGAAAGCTTTTTGTAACAGTTTGTTTTAATAATTCCAATTACTTTCCAACAAATTGTGGCGGTGTAATTCGGCAATTTGGACAAACACCCGTGACACGCGGCGACACCGATTTCTGGGTATAAAAGTTAACAATGTGAAAGTTGCGTGAAACAACACATTTTCACGGCTCTGGCCGTTTTTGTTGCTTTATTGTATGTGCTCGCTCCACTAACCTGCCTTAGAATATAGTGGCGGACTGTAATTAGAACTAGAAAGGGCGTTGTTTTATCTTATATTTAGTCGTATTTATTACGACAGTTAACGGCGAGTAGTTCAATACGGGTTACTCCACCAATACTGACATGCTTTATTAACGGAGTTAGTGGTAATTTTTCTTCAACAAATCCGCATTGACTTCTTATAGGGCTCGTAATGGGGATTTGTGGAATGAAGTTCACAACACCAGGTTTAAAATCGAATACTAACTGGAACAAAAAGTATTTTTGTTAAATACTTTTTGTTCCAGTTATTGCCGGTCATTTCCTTACCCCTCTTAACGAGGGGTAAGGAAATGACCGGCACACAAAAGAAGACAGGGCTTAGATGTGACAGGTGCGAAAGTGTCAGTTAATATCGTAGGTTTTGTTTCTGTTTTCAGTTTTGGGGTTATTTTAACCAATAAATAATATCAAAACAGATACCAGGTGAGAAAGCTGTCAGAGTCACAGTTAATGTAGTTTTTTTCAGATTTAAGCCATAATTGACTAAAACTTACGTGAAATAGGAATCCGATGTGACAGCAGTAAAATTGATGATTCAATGGTTTATATTTTCATTTCTATTACAGCTGTCAAACTCAAAAGAGTTTTTTCTTGGAAATTTTTGATCCTTGATCACTAGTTCCTTCACAAAGTAATAGTTTTGTAGAGATCTGTCAAATTAAAAAGAGCTTAGTCTTGATCTAGGATCAAAAAACCACTAGTTTATATACAAAGGTGTTAGAAAGAACTCATCGAGATCTTTATTTCAGACGAGAGTTGATAAATTTAAAAGAAACGACATCTGGCTAACAGCGCAGAACATAGTTTTCTTCTCTTTTAATTAGTTAAATCACTTTTGTGACTATCTAGGCCTAACTAATGTGTAACTCACACTTGGCTTTTATTATTTAAAAGTTGCCTTCCGAAATTAAGATCTCTGTGAAGTATATAACTTTTGTAACGGATCTAGTCATCTAAGTTTTATATGATATACTATTGTTATTATTAGGTATATTGTTATTAGTATGTATACCCGCTACTAAGAGATGAGGACGTTTAAATGGTAAAGACGAGACTCTTGATATCAATGCAACATTTTGAGCCTAATGTGTGGCAACACCCTATCCTTTCGTCGATGGGAGTAGTGGCTTGCCGCGTTCTATGGGCTCCATCTTTCCCTTTGCTCATCACAACATTAAAAGTATTCTTAAGCCGAAAACTACACAGCATATTATATAAAGGCACGTACATTATCACAGAATATTCGTGGATAATATCAAATTGAGTAACATGATATTATCCGTGGAACTCCCGTGAGAAATGTATTTGTTCGAGCTACGAAACTTATTCAACTTATAATAAGATCCACGACCGCAAACATATTAATAAAGCTCGACCAATAGTTTATTGCGGTTTCAGATTTAGGTCCAAATTCTTTATATGAAGTTTTTACAAATTCATTTTAAGTAAGAGAAAAGTGTTCCTTGACACATTTAACAGCCTTTTATTAAAACACACTTTACTGGCTACTTGTTATTGAAACAACAAACAAATAAAATTCTTTGTTCATTGGTGATTTTGCATCTGAAATGAAAAGGTGAAAATAATTATTTTGAGTAGCACGCTCGAGCAGCTTCCTGAGTGCTGCAAATGATAGACATAAGGCGACTGAAACCGATTTCCATCAGATGGGCCGTCTGCTTGTTTATCACTGCATTATAAAATATCGACACAATGTGAGTCGGGCCTCTCTATCTTAAGGTTGCGTATCTCTAAAACTAATGAGAATAAAGGGTATGTTTTTTTTATCACAACTTGTCACTTATTATAAACCTGTGTTTTCAGTATCTGTTATATAAATATGGTTCAAAATGTACAGAAATTCTATATTTTTATCTAGTATCTATTTACATTTTTGACATACACTACATACTCTATCACAAATTTAGTTTTTATTGAGTTCAATAGGTACAAAAAAAATTAAAAATAAAATATGTATCTTTGTACAGCATGCTTATTATCAAGGCTCGAATTATTTAGAAAAAATCATATATATTTTAAATCCAGGAAAATGAAAAAACTGAGGGATCAAAGTAAGACTATTTACCATCTTAAAACACAAACTTGTTAAAAATCTGGAATTTCAGATCATGTAAAATTTCTTTGTTTAAAAAATAAAATCTATTTATGTCCATTTCATAATCGTTAGTTAGTCTTTAGTTTGTGATTAATACAACAAACATTTTGAAATTCTAAATCATAATAAAGCCGGTGTGTTCCGGCAGCTGTCCTTGATAGCCAGTAATTCTAGATTAGCCTGAACAACATCTCTTCGACCACATCATCACTTACAATCAGGTGCGATAGTGGTCAAAGGCTAACCTATCAGACATAAAAAAATAAGCAAGGCAAGGCAATATTTCACTATTATATTATGTTGTGCGCTTTTTAAATATTTTCTGATAGTGGAAATATTGGACACAAATTTAAGTGCGATTTCTACGTGCAGCTTAAGCTATCACCTTCGTTAATGTTGGTATTGATTGATAATTTCATTCCCAGTACATATTAAATGCTTGCGACCCTCGCACGCCCTCGACACTAGCTATTTTTAGACAACATTGAACTTCTTGAAGTCTTGTTCTTTAACTTGTTTATTTAGTGATTAAAACTGCTTTTTTGTCAAAAAAATTAGGTATGTATTAGTAAAAATTCACATGGTATTAATCACATTTAATAAAATATTGCCATATAATAAGAAATTACCAAAATTTTCAGATTGTCTTTGTCTTTTTACACGACTGTCCAAAAAGGGAAGTTTTTATTTTTTTATCACTGCATTATAAAATATCGACACAATGTGAGTCGGGCCTCTCTATCTTAAGGTTGCGTATCTCTAAAACTAATGAGAATAAAGGGTATGTTTTTTTTTATCACAACTTGCAACTTATTATAAACCTGTGTTTTCAGTATCTGTTATATAAATATGGTTCAAAATGTACAGAAATTCTATATTTTTATCTAGTTACATTTTTGACATACACTACATACTCTATCACAAATTTAGTTTTTATTGAGTTCAATAGGTACAAAAAAAATGAAAAATAAAATATGTTTCTTTGTACAGCATGCTTATTGTCAAGGCTCGAATTATTTAGAAAAAATCATATATATTTTAAATCCAGGAAAATGAAAAAACTGAGGGATCAAAGTAAGACTATTTACAATCTTAAAACACAAACTTGTTAAAAATCTGGAATTTCAGATCATGTAAAATTTCTTTGTTTAAAAAATAAAATCTATTTATGTCCATTTCATAATCGTTAGTTAGTCTTTAGTTTGTGATTAATACAACAAACATTTTGAAATTCTAAATCATAATAAAGCCGGTGTGTTCCGGCAGCTGTCCTTGAGAGCCAGTAATTCAAGATTAGCCTGAACAACATCTCTTCGACCACATTATCACTTACAATCAGGTGCGATAGTGGTCAAAGGCTAACCTATCAGACATAAAAAAATAAGCAAGGCAAGGCAATATTTCACTATTATATTATGTTGTGCGCTTTTTAAATATTTTCTGATAGTGGAAATATTGGACACAAATTTAAGTGCGATTTCTACGTGCAGCTTAAGCTATCACCTTCGTTAATGTTGGTATTGATTGATAATTTCATTCCCAGTACATATTAAATGCTTGCGACCCTCGCACGCCCTCGACACTAGCTATTTTTAGACAACATTGAACTTCTTGAAGTCTTGTTCTTTAACTTGTTTATTTAGTGATTAAAACTGCTTTTATGTCAAAAAAATTAGGTATGTATTAGTAAAAATTCACATGGTATTAATCACATTTAATAAAATATTGCCATATAATAAGAAATTACCAAAATTTTCAGATTGTGTTTGTCTTTTTACACGACTGCCCAAAAAGGGAAGTTATGTTTTCAGGGTTCATGTATGTATGTATGTTTGTGAGTTTCTTTAGTCCACCATAACTTCTAAATGGTCTAACCGATTTCAATTTAAGAGATGTCGTTGGATTTAGCTTGACAGCGCAAGTGACACTAGGTACATAAAAATAAAAACCAAACTAATGGGCTTTAGACGCCATATAGTAAGATAAAAAAATCTTTCTAACCTATCGAGTGGGGTATCAAAATCAAAGGCTTAGTCGATAAAAACCGATCAATTAAGTTAAGTAACGTCCACTGTGGTCATGAATTGAATGAGTGACCGCTAGCGGCATTACTGCCTTGTGGCCGGAGGGCAAGTTAAACCGTAGGGTCCGGTTGTTCTCTAAGGATGGCGGTCGTTTTAGCATAGTGGTAGGGCATTTTAATGCCTGCCTGGCAAACTACCACCTTCAAGTACAAAATCTGTCACCAAGAATCTAACGGTGTGTTTTTAAGAGTCAGTAATTTTATCTTAGGTTAGCCTGAACAACATCTTCGACCACAGCATCACTTACTATCAATGAGAGATAGCGATCAAAGGCTAGCCTATCAGCTATAAATCCCTAAATAAAATCTCCATGAACTTTTTACCCAGCCCACTAAATTATTAACGTAATTAATTCAATGCTGCTTATGCATTAACAACATCCAAATGGGAGGAAATAAAACAGTTCTGCCTCTTAATCCGGTGAATGTAGATGTGCAAATGTACATAATGATATAAAACAGAGGTATATGTCGATACGTAATTCCATGTATGCAACGGAAACAAAGACCAACACCTATGTTAAAGCCAATAATCCAATTAAAACGTCCTTCCAGCACGCGACTGAAACATAGCTTATTGGAATTTAAATAACGATGTTGATACCTCTCCATATGCTGTTGACAGCTTAATACGTAAGGGTTATAATGGAATTACATTGACGCAAATGGTCAAATTATAACATGCTAATCCGGGCAGTTATGGTAATTCATAACCTAACTCTAGGCATAATACATGTAAATTAAATGTATCTGTCGATCGACTGCAAATGAAGCAGCGTGAAGCTGTCTATTCATGAGAAAAGATAATGAGTTTCAGGGGTAGTTTTAGTTGAATAAAGATATGCAGAAAGACATTTTATAAGAAACACCTATAATATAAGTTTTAATAAGTATAAACATTAATAATGTAGACATTGATAACACATTCCTATATAAAAATTACCACTAAAGTGAATTTGTAAGTGACAACAGAGGCTACGCAACAAAAATGTAATGTAGGTATATGAGATAATATATTTAATGTCACTACAAATACTTTACTATTTAAAGATAATGTCTTTAGTTAAATTATCTAACGTTAAGTATATGGTTCTATAGATTTGTTAAAATTGTATAAATGTGTCCATTTAAGCATTTCCTCTTGTTTGTTTTGAATCGGTTGATTTTTGATAAAATACCAAACTCTATATTATAGTTCCTATAAAAAGTTCCTTAGAGTCATCAAATCCTAGGAAGTAACGCAATTAAATACTGCGTTTGTTAGGTTCACCTGTGTATGTTATAGAATCCAAGTGCCTGAATTCACTGTCTTGTAATAGTGGAATCATTCTGCAAATGTGTCGGGTTCTGATGACAAAACAATAATATGGAGCCATTATGCTTATTCTTGCCAACACCGCCCACTTATTTATATCACAAGATGCCGTGAGGACCTAAGCGTGTTTTTTTTACCGATATATTTTAAGACTATTCCTTTATTTTCACGGTAGAGTATCTGCAACTTTGCGAATTCGATTGTATTGTACAAAATCGTGAAATGGCTCCAGAACAATTACGTACCCTAATGCTAAGAATACTAAAATAATTTACTTTCACGTGTCAATCCGTTCTACACCTCATGAACTCTATTAAAAAAAAACTATTTAACTGCAGCATAAACATTCAACACCAATCAACAAGTCCAATGCTAGAATATGTAAGAAAGGAAACATATGTATATATTGAAAAATCTAATTAAAGTACTCAATGTTGATACTATTAAAATTGTTTACTCGACTCTGTCTCATCAATCACTTCTTAGCTATTGTATAACTTCATGGGGTGCAACAATTGGAACGCAAGTATTCAAGTTAGAAAGAACACAACGGACCGTTTTGAAGGTTGTCTTTCAAAAATCTTGCAGATACTCAACGAACCACCTACACGAAGATACTAAAGAGCTAAAGGTTAGACGAATGTTTTACTGGCAAGTGCATTACGATTTTACAAAAAAGCCCTAAATATAGTCAAACAGATCTCGAGTTACTCACTCATAGTTAAGACCCAAAACCATTACAAGAAATGTTATTGTTTTAGGATATTTCTTATATAAACACATAAACATACATTATATATTGTGCATGGTACAAAACGCATATGTATAACAAAAATACAAGAGTATTTACTAATAACTAATACCTGCAATACAAATTGCAGAAATAGAGAAGAACTACCTCAATTGAATATTTAAGTGGGCTTGTTGGGCTCATTCGACACACAAACTACGACTAAGATTGTTAACTTTATTTATTTATAATATTACTCGATTACGGCACAAATTTAACACATTCACATAATATACACACTTTCACACACACACTATTGGATTCTCACACAAACAATATCACTAAACTTTATATTTCATATAACAATGAAGAAGTGAACTTGTTTCCGCAGGGAATCCTATCGCGGAAGCTGTGGGTATTTTTTTGTCACTGTTATCACGGTATTTGTCACTGATTTCATAACCTAATGAAATGTTTTGCGTGTAACTAGTTTTATGTATTTATTTCATGGACTATGTTTATTCATTCATTATTATTAAATCTGAAGCAAGCCATCCAGTCGACAAGATACTAAACTGCCATGATACAGGGTCAATTTTATTCTAAATAGACTTGCGTTTGACCGCAACCTCACCTAGTGTTAAATGACAATGTGGTCGACTGCGGTGTAATAGGGACGGTGGATTCAAGTTATACAACTCCAGCTCACACTCCCTGCAATGTATCCCGTAAAATATCGATAAACTAGTGGCCCTACGCGGATACTAAAGACTTTGAAGTCTTCTCTCAACTATAAGTGAATCATTGTTTATGAGCCTTGTGGCCAGTCTTTTCACTCAAGTACTTGGCCGAGCCATCCCAAACAACACTCCATACAGAACTGAACTTGAGCTTGGTACAGACTCAGTACTTGTTCTGATGAGAAGTGCTTTTGGGATTATGCACTAAAAAGCAGTGGATAAGCCTTATGCGGGAAGTTTTCTTATAAAGCTGTCATGCCAAATCTTTCGAAGATTTCCGAGATTTCCAAAGAAACGGCTAGCGCCTGCCCATTTCTCTCAATACATTTGCTCCAAACGTGATTGGAATACGCAAGAAGATCCCCGGGATCGGTTTCGGCGAAATTCGTATTGCCAATAACTGAGGAGGTCATTAGCTTCAAGGTATGCCATGACATTGTTGTTCAGAACAAGTAGTACCATACACTAGGTCCTAATACTGCGGCACTTTAGAATTTAAAGGTATGTTATGTTACAAATCGACATTATGCCCTGAAAATTATTAAACAATTCTTAAACTGAAATTCGGAACCACGCTTATTCAAACCCTTACAGCTTTTCATGGGTGGCAACAAGTTTTTTTATAATGTATCTTATGTATTTTTTTACCGACTTCTAAAAAAGAAGATAGTTCCCAGTTCAATTGTATTTGTTATCTGTTTGTTACACATTTACTCCACCAATTATGGTTTGGTTTTCATCCTCATTTTTTGTTGGATAGAGTATAGTTTCAAGTTGGTTTCATTTAAATTTCAACAATATCGACTATCTGGTTTTTAATTTACAGTCAATTAAATGAAAAATGTATTGGCATACCTTTGGGAATTAATTTGATGCCTGAATAACATCGAGTGTTTAAGGTTAAAGGTCAACCGTTCGATGATGTATGTATATGTATTTTATATGGAAGAGTTCATTAACAATTAACTCTTTTATCACGTATCGCTCGGCACATAGAGAAATTTACTTTCTATTTTCTGTGGTTCGGCAAGTTTTCAACGCATCTAGAAAGTATAAGAACAAATCACTTATACTTTCTACCCAATACCCACATTCCCACATATACAAAACTCGAACTTTGCAAGTCACACAGAACATTCTTGCAGTTATGACAACGTCATTGAAGAAAACTGCTACAAATAATAAACATAAAAAAAATATACTGTGGGCTGTGTTTAACTACGGGAATATTATTAGGTCTATCGCAGAGGATAAATTCCTCGATTGTAATTTCCTTTGTGCGCCTCGATTATTGCCTTTGTATGTCTACTCGCTAAACGCTCCCAAAAGCTTAAAAAGAATTTTCTTTTTACTAACTCTTAATCAAGGAAATTTTAAATTATTTTCCACAGATTTACATCATTACCAGTTGACTGTTGGTATATTATTCATTATATTAGCTACTGGCACTTAAAAGAGGAGAGATAGAGATTTGAGCATTTGACAAAGTCAAACGGAAAACAAAAAAAAATGTTTTCTGTTTGACTTTTTCCTTCCTTGCTTGTCCCACTTACAGCACTGTGTTTTATGGCAATTACAAAACTTTCAAAAGCTTTCAAAAGCTTTGCTGTCGGCTCAAACTTTTACAATTATGCAGTGCGTAGCACCGCTCTCTGCGCCGTAGTGCGCTACGAAACCAGATACACACCTTTTCAACATTATGCGGGTGGTGTGGTGTGTGTTCTACAGCAAATACGTCAACTTACGCTTCTACCAGTGTATCATTAAAATCTGAGCAAAAATGTTTCATAGCTGATGACCCTTAACCACAATCTCATCTAATATAGGTGATGATATGGTTTGATTTAACTTGGGAAGGTAATTTTGTAAATTAAATAATTAGATCAACCCACATAAAATAATAAAAAACACCTTTGGCAATACATAACTTTATGCGTTAAAAATATAGAATCCCGAAAGGATACACGAAAGTGCCCTTAACCGCCTATTATTGCAGGTCTCGATTTTGGAAAATCTTTTATTAATTTCATAATGCTAGATCAGAAAAGTACGGTGGTTCGGATATCAAAGAGTTGTTAGTGGTCTAAATTACAATACCGCTTTAGAGGAATTTTACGATCAGGGCAGAAACATAACGCTCTGAACAAAATCAATAAAATCTCCAGACGTTTATACAAGAAAATTGTATAAGTTGCTAACGTGGGTGAATCACTAATGTTTTCCGAAAGTTAATAATGAGAAATAGGTGTACAAGATGCTGTAGAGATCTTTTCACTTTACTTTATCGTACCTTATCGTGTGTGTGTGATGAAGGACGATAAGTATAGTATTAATGATACAACCGCGTTTTCATCGCACTGGTTTTATTGCTTTCCTTCATTTGCCAGTGAAATCACAGGACTTGATGAAACCTGACGTTTCATCAAGTTCGCAACCTTCCTATATACTAATTAGAATGTTTAGGAGGGATTTCTATCAAAGGCTATGGTGAATGCAGCCTTGTTTAATTCAATTACTTGTATTGGGCAGCGGCACTATCATATGTTATGATAGTGCTGAGCCGCGCTTTTTTCAACTCACAATCTCGATCTAGGAAAAAAAGACCGCGTAATATTTAATCGTATAATTTTTTTAACTATATTTGTGTTATTTCGACAAAATGTGACTTATTTAGAAACGACTTGGTAAAAATAAAGAAGTTTAATTTTTGTTTAAAATATTTGCCAGTCGTACTCCCGTCTAAAATCAAACTCTAAGTGAAACACAGGTGCAAACAATTGGCCGTATATGAAATCGTTCGTAAATGAATGTGATCCGTATGCGCATTTGGCAAAAATATATGGTGTGCCTGTGTTTTTTATGTTATAAAATAATGTGATTGACTAGTCTCCCCTGTGATTATAAGTGTCACGCCTATCCATTCAAGTTGCAGTGTCACCATCCACGTTCTGCTTGATACTGCATTGCGCTCGATCCTCCGGGACGCAAGTTCATATGTCTCGTTTGCCTAGTAATTTCACTTGGTACAGTACCCTCATGCATAAACACAGAAGTGTATATATGCACTCTACTGCACCATAGCGGAATATCTGTCAATACGGTGGTTCCCAGCAAGACGGACACTTGCTGAAGATACCTGTATACTCGTACCACCTTGTAGGTGTCAGAAACTAATACTGTGTAATTGATACTATGTAACCAAAAAGTATCAAAAATCACGAATACGCCCACGTTATCATAGTGAAAATGGACCGTAGGCAGGTAGCACAGGGTACTATTTAATCGATATTACATTAACATGATTGACACAGGCGAAGCGAGCATCAATGGGACAATAGACGGTCGTCTTGCCAAGCCAGTGCCAACAGTTCAACTATTATAGTTCAGTGATATGATAAGCGGCATTGACCCGGCGTCATGAAATTGGGTTAGGGCCGCACCTCCGTCCTACTCAGCCGACCGCAAAAACCATGCAGTCATCTAGTTTCCTGTCACTTGAACACCACTACAAACGCAAGTGGAACGTGCTTTCGACGAACTCCAAGAAACGTCATCTCGTTTGCCAAAGACACGCTGGTCGTTAGCGCACAAGGCGAGCCTTTTCTCGGTTGAGTGAATTTGTTACATCCATTAAGAAAACTTTTATGTGTTAGTATTTACGCGTATATACGAGTAGTAATAGTTTTCCTCAATGTGTTCTGTAGTTGACTTGCTACGTAGCTACAGAGACGTTAAAACATTGAACGCAATTTTCATATTAATAAATATTATAAAAACTATGTTTCCCATGTGGTTTTCATCAACCGGAAAGAGATTTATTTTAAATGTGTATAGATAATTTCCTGTTTAACAACATTTCCCAAAAATATATTGAGTAGTTATTGTGGCTACATTATAAGTATGTATAGAGAATGTGAATCTTGTGTATAATATCCAAAAGATTTCGTAAATGCAATGTGCGGTGCAATTTCCTTTTCAAATGTATGAAGCAATTCCCTGAAAGCATTCGATAAAAGTTCGTTCAGACTGTAAACCTGTTATTCCGGTCAACGAAAAATGTTAGCGCTGAGAATCAAGGGTTCAGACAGGTATAAAATACAGGACAAAAGAAATCAAATTGAAAACTAATGTCTTAATTGAAGAGAATTTGATGAGATAACACACAAAAATATTAAAACCTTATAAATGTTAACATTTTTGTTGACCAATACCACCGCTAAGTAATTGACTTAATATTTCTGTAATTAAATAAGATTTTTAAGGAAGTTGGTATAAAATTTAAACCAAAATGGTATGGTACAAATTACAATAATTGATATAAAAGCAAAGATGCTGGAACTTACATGATTTCAATCAAATATGGCAATATCGCTTAGTTTTAAAATATAGAGCATCAATCGCTGGAATAAATAGAGATTCTTCATGAAACATCTAAAAAGAGACAACATTAAATTTTTAAAACTTACATGTCACCTGCCTGATGGTAACAGTCACGCCTTTCTACCACAGATGGACAATATCACCATCCTCGTTCTGTTTCCGAGACGTTTATTCTTGCCTCGTTTGCCCAGGACTTTCATTTGCTATAGTGCCCTTCACGCCTAAACACAGTAGTCTGCACACTACTACTTTGAGGCAGAATATCTAACACTGCGGTGGTACCAACCAAGACGGAATTTGCTGAAAACACTGGGTAAACATATTATTTGCCTAGTATATTATCGGATGTAAAATATAGGAACTTACACCAGTTACACCCCGCGCTTTCACCCGCGGTGATGATGAGGATTAAAAGTATCCTTTGTGTTAATTCATTGCCTCATTCATCTACCTTCATACCAAATTTCATACAAAATGGTTTAGCCGTTTGAGCATGAAGAAGTAAAAACATACAAATGCACTCACAAAGCCGCCTTTAGAATATAAATGTGAAGTGTGATAGTGTGATGACACTTGCTTGACCTTGCATTGAATGCTGTCCTACAGAATAGATCGATGGACATTTCAAACTAAATGTAATATTTAAACAAAATGTTACGCTTTTATACCCTTCGAGTTGAGGTGAAGCGCCGAGAGTGGAGTCAGCGGCGGGGGTGGCACTTTGCCAGACCACATTCATGTCAGTGTTCTACCAATCGAGCATAGTTGGGGCAGAAATGGGTCGTATACCCTATATTCAGGTACCGCAGATTTTGTTAGAGAATAAACGAATGGCGTTTATCTCGAAACATTTGTGCTATATGTATATTCTCACCACTAACCGCCGGTATTATAAAATAATCAGTAAAGAAGTTTTGACGTGGCTAAACTTACACTCAAGTAAAACTTAATCCAAATTATTACAGTTATTTTAGTATATTATGTGTTTTCTTCCGTAGCACCAATGCCTGGCAGCCGTCAGACATTGGTAGTACAGTTTTTGACGTACGTAACACAGCACAGCAGTTTGATTTACTTTTTAACTAGAAATGTGCGAAAGTTCTAGAATAATAACCTATATTCAGCAGCTACCATGTATACTTATAATTATATACTACAATTTGTGCACGATTCAGTTAGTCTCGATTAACGTATAAGGATTTTTCATAAGATTAAAAACATATTTCGTAGTTTTACATAAATAAGTTAATCAAGTTACGTAGGTACAGAAACAACTTATTATAAAGTATCATTTATTTGGTTTCATTCGTACTAACAAGTATTCTGTAAGTTTAAGTTTATCTTATTATCCTTTGAAATTTACAAATCCTTTTGTTACCGAGGATTTAATACCGAAATATAATCGCCATAAAAGATTATGCAAAAGTCACTGCAAATATATTAAATTACGAGTTCATAAAAGATTTATTAGAACTTTTAAATCAGAAATTTAACATTGGAATTTTACTTTTCGTCGTCATAATAATAGTTATGACTAGATTTTAAATACCGTTAAAGCGTTGTTTTGCCCTAGACTAGGGCAAAGTCAAAAAAATACAATCAGCGGATGGCAGTTTGCCAGGTAGCTTGTACTACAAATTGATGATACACTTACCTACCTATCTAGATAAAGTCTATGATAGAAGTGAAAGCATTAACAGGTCAACGCTCCTATTTAACGCAACATTTTTGTAAAGGTCATTCTAATAAATTTAGAAATAGTAATAAAACCTTATCAAAAGTGTAATAAGTGCTTACTTTGCAAGCTACGAATAGTGAATTCACAAAGCAGTTTTATTTTGAGTTTGCACTTTGTATCAATTCATCAAACTATAATATAGCTACCGTTTTTCTATAAAAATAAATAAACTAGTTATGTATAAAAATGTTGGTTTTTTTTTGTATAGTTGCTACATGTTGTTTGTTGTTCCTTAGACGCTATTAAAGACATATTCAAGTATTGCTGAAACTTCAATGTTTCACAATTGATGTATATACTTATAAACAATAACATTCCGTGATGGCACGGTATAGCCTATGTGCCGAACTTTAACTACATTTCCCCAATCGAATTTAGTATCCGAATGCCTCGGAATGGAGTTCACTATTGGGAATAGCTTGTAGCTAGGTCAACGAGGCATTGTTTCCAACACAATTCTCTCGACGGACATATACAATATTGAGATAGATTACATCAAGTCAGTATTTGCGCAAAAGCTCTATTTAGGGCAAAAAGCTACTTTGGAAATGTTTCAAACGTCAAAGCATTTTTTTAAACATATACTTATTTTAAAGATTTATGGAAATGAGGCTATATAGCAATGAAAACAGATATCTCAAAGTTAAATTCATTCAGAAAAAGTATCTGGCAGAAAACCAGTTCGGGCAAAACCTCGTGGCTTTGGGCCAAAACTACGAGAAGACTTAATGTGGTGTGAACTTTTACGATGCCAAATGAACTCTAGGAAAACTGCCAGTGGAATCAATGGTCGAAGTTTAATGTATTCTGTTTGCAGCAGCAACAGCTCTGGTGGGTGTCAGCAATGTGTTCATTCAATCTAATGAACGTTCAATCAATATCATCACATATAAAGAAAGAATGATGAATGATGAATCAGTGGCTCAGTGGCATTGGCTAAGGACTGCCGCGCAGCAGGTCCATGGTACGAATCCCGCCGCGGGCTTGAACTTCACCACAGGGTGGAAGGGCATTTTGTCGAATGCCCGCCTGGCTAGCGACCACCTCAAGTAGAAAATCTGTCACCAAGCACCTAACTATGTGTTCCGGTAGCAGTCCTTGAGACCCAGTGAAATTACAGGCATACTAGACTTAACAATTACATCTCAAGGTGACGGGCGCAGTGCAACTCGTGACTTGTGACGAAATGCATCTGTTGTAGGCAGAGGTTAGTCCGCTTAACATCAGGTGGGCCTCGAGCTTGTTCCGTCACAATAACAGAAAAAAGAAAAAAAACATGTCAACACATAAGGTTAGAGTAATTATAACGCTTTCCATACAAAAGTAATTGAATCATATTTTAAAAGCCCAGTGTTCGATGTGAAATTGTGCTTGTATGTCTTTGCGCCCAAGAACTATGCTTATTTATTATGTACCAAACAAAAAGTATTTTTTGAATAATTTTAAAAATATTTATGGAAAATTAGCAAACCAAATGAAAAATTTCGCCGATTTTGTGTATTTGAATTTTTTTTCATAGAAGGTTTTTTGATTTCTTTTTCCTAAACCTTTATCTCATCTCTCGATGAGTCCCTATACATCATGTCTTTCTATCCCAATTACAAAGCTATACTATATCAATAAAGTCATATTTTAAAAGTTTTGACTCCAGGCTGCCTGACCGCGGACTGTCTTGTAAATTTTCAGTTTGCACCACCCTACTAGGAGCATTGTTATATATTATATATAAAAAAACAAAAAATTATTACACATAGGTACATATGGAAATGCCACAAGAAAGTCATGTGGCACTGATGCGTGTTATATTAATTTATACACCAAAAGGCGTGTTACATTACGACTGACGACTGCATCGGGACCTAAGAGTAGATCTCGTCGCCGATACAATTAAAAAATTGCAGCAGCTCATGAACGGAGACTTCATCACCACGTGAATGTTGAGAGTATCTAACTCTTTGACAATACAGACATACTGTGAAGACTAAGGAGGACTAAATCTTCAAGTTAGTGTAGTGAAATGACAAACAGTGAATAAGTGCTTACTCCAAAGAACATATGAACAAGCTGTTTTTAACTTAATAGAAACAATAAGATAGGTGTTAATGGAAGGACACGTTCTTAGAAAACGCTACTAAGAAATTTAGGTCAAATTTAAGTTACTTAATAGTTTTTATCAATATGCTAAATTGATATTTTTTTAGTGCCATTTTAGATGCGTCATGTCATGACTCAAAACATATATACCATAGGTCGACTTTTTTAAGATATCATTAGTGACATAATAATTGTAATGACTCCAAATTAGTTATATACGTAATCCTGAGCTATACAGCTGTGAAGTCTTATGTACCTGTAATTTTACTGGCTCTCAAGGACTGCTTCTGGAACGCACTGTTAGGTGCCTGGAGACAGATTTTCTACTCGAGGGTAGCTAGGCAAGCATTCGCAAAATGCCCTTCCGCGATGCGTGAAGCTCCAACCGCCGGTGGGGATCGAACCATGGGCATGTGGCACGGCAGTTCATAACTATGACCGCTTGACCATCACTGCCTATATGTCACCAAATAAATAAATACCATACCTACCGCTACAAATATCTATATAACTTTAGGTGCACATAATAAATTACCTATCGACAACTCACTACCCCACTATTACGCAACGGCTTCAGATAAAATAGCAAACCCACCTGATACTTCCCACGGTATAATCATCCTCATAGCTTTCAATTGACGTCCAAGCCACATAAAACCCTAGGATAAGTTTATATCTACAACCGCAAACTGTAAAAAGGTATCCGACATTTTAATTGTCCTATCTATGCTTCTATACTAATATTATAAAGAGGAAATAATTGTATTATTATGTTTTATATTTTGATATGTAACGGTTAAATTTAAAAACTACTGGACAAATTTTAAAAATTCTTTCACCATTAGAATCATACACTATTCCTGATGAACATAGGCTATAGAATATTTTCAGAGATAGGGATCCGTATGAATAGTTCGATAATGTAAACCAAAGTGTGAAAAACATACCAAAAAAGTCGTTATATCGCGTACGCTGCGGAAATTGTTTACAATAGAGCAAAGTGATGTGATACAATTTTATATAGGACATCAATTACTACAAAAAGTCCGCAATACCATATTATGTCTTGCTATTACAGTTATATCACAAGTTTTCTAATTTATAATTTTTAGTTACCTTAATACCCGTGTAAAGACGGGGCGGGCCGCTAGTGTGATAATAAAGTTATCGTCTCCGGTTAGAGATATAGTGCATGGTGTAACCCGTAGAATCACACGCAACCGAATTCGGGCTTTTATGATTTATATTCAATTGTTAAGGATGGATTAATTGATTGATTCAATAAAGATTGCGGATTGATTAATAAAGAAACGAAGCGAGTGGCGTTGCTAAGCGTATAACTCACAGACCATAGACAGCAATAGCGTACGAGTGAGAGTTTTAGAAGCGCAATTTTTCCCACTTTGCCAATCTTTAAAAATCCAGGATAACCTATCCCTACGAACTGGGTTTATTTGTCAATCTGCCGTAATTTTTATTGTTTATAGATATTATAACTGCGAAGATATAATTTGTGTTTATATGAATGTTTCGTTAGTAAATGTTTATACCACTAATTAGCTTACATACAATTATTATCATAAACATCAATTGCAGTGTTATGTCTAATGATGGTGACTGAACTGACTACATATAACAATATTTTTAATTATTATTACAAATTATTTTAGTATAATTAAAAAATATTACTTACCTTAGAGATTAATTGATAGGAAGTCGAAATTATTGTTATCATATCAATAAATATATATATATATATATATATATAAATATATATATATATATATATTTTTTACCTTAAGTTGCCTCTTATGGACCCACACGGTTGACATTCTAACCCGGCACGGGAAGTTATGTACAATTAGGTTAAGAGGCATTTTACATTTTATTGCGGTATACGAAGATTTTAAGCGCTTAATTTACTATCATAGGAAATATCTACAAGTTGTTTAATAATTTATAAAAATAGAATAATCTATTTAATCTCTTTTCAGTTGTTGTACCAGATTTACAAACAAAACATTAATTATTTTGTTGTGACCAATCTCCCGCACCTTGTTTTACGAATTAAGGTACACATAGCCAACTTCAGAGTTCTATCTCTTGTATAAATATTCATCAAATTAACTAAAAAAAAAACTGTGCATCAGGCATATAATCCTGTCGACACATAGTGTACTAGAATATCGATAATTAATCGTCATTGTAGAAAATAAAAATAAAGATCTTGCGCCAATTTCCACGAATTATATCAGCAGTTTACCACGATATATTGCGTTTAATTAAGTGTAATTCCATACAGATATTATATGAAAAGAAAGTTCATTCTCTAATTAATCTGATCTTTAATAAATTGTGATATTAACTCTGTTTTGTTAGACAAGAAAAAATATTTAACATAACTCGAAATGCTCATAAATTGAAATGTACAAGCGCGAGGCGATCAGTACCGCGCGAGCGCCCATCGAGGTAGGACCTGCGTTCGTTTTGCCTTGCCTGACGTTTCGTACGCGGAACGCTTAGACGCAAGTTTATAGTGCGACCACAGAGTTTTGATCATGTCTTTATTTTTTTAAGTGACAAACTATACTTTATATTTGTTGTCCATAATATAAGTATTGTTGTCTTGTTAAGTAACTACATCTTTAGTTTCTGTTCATCCATTGTGTTAAAAAAAGGAAACGTCACAATTATGCAGCCTCATACAGCGTTATTGGAAAAATGCCAACAACCTCAGAGGGTTGACTTCTTCTTTTTGGTCTGCTAGTTTTTATATTATTCTAGTTTAAATTAGTAACTCACTATAACTTTTGTTTTAGGAGGATAAGATGACAGGTGAATAATTGATTTCCAATATTTTTGGATTCAATTAATGTCTATAAGTGAACACAGCGATAACTTCAGCTGGAAATTAAACTACCTTCCTAATTGAAAAACCGGCTGTCCGGTTTTTCCATCATTTGTACAAACCGGGATACCAGTTAGCGGTCGATAGTCGTATTTACAAATTTACCATAAAATCTGCGTAAGTCCGACTTTCATAATCCAAATGGTTTTCAAAAGGATGCATCTTTGCCCATACAAGAAAAAATCCATATCTTTCTGAGATAACGGAAGTATTTTGAATATTTTGATGAAATCTAAAACCAGCACAAATTACATTTTGGCCCCAAAATATTACGTCATTTCATATTAATCTCGTAACTACGTCAACAGTTATAAACCTAGAAAAGCGCAATTTTGCATATGTATAAGTCATTTTTCACTCGATACATTTTGCAACGCAAACACTTAACGATGCAAATTTGCGTATTAAATAATCTTGTAACTAATTTTAAACTTCTAAACCAAAAAATCGGAAATAATACAGGTGTATAAATTACATGTAAATAATAATATCAAAGAAGAATCAAAGCCGTAGGTGGTATAGTTTTTCTGAAAAAAATATTGCTCTCCAATACAGTTTTCCCGCCAAAGTTCTTAAAACATTTGGGTTGTTTTAATCTTGTTACTAATATTTGGCGTAAAAATCTGTAACAATTCATGGCTAAAGAACAATAGTAAATTATCATATTAAAAGAAGAATCGAAGTTCTAGGTGAGGTAGTTACGAAAAAATATAAATAGCAATTAAATTACTATTTCCCCCCATTTTTGTCGTGTGTTCAAACCCCATTTCCAGTATTTTTTTCTATAAAAAGGTGTATTATCATAAATACGAAAATTTAAAAGAAAGAGCTTTTAGTCCGCAGCTTTTAATCAATGCCGTTATGTCAAATATTTATATAATTTTAAGACGTATAATTTTTTAATTATTTAAGTTTATTGTGACAATAAATGATTCAAACATATCTATTTTTTATTCATCAAGGATGAAATGTAAATATACGATTCACGATGTACGTTGACTATTTAATGTACATGCCTACTTCTTTTCTATAACATTAGCAAGTAATCGACAAGAAACTGATTATTTACTCATGCCAATCACACAATTTTTAAATTCGCAACTTACATTTCTTTATCAATGAGTGCTAGTATCAAAATATGTTACTCACAGTCACGCTATTCCGTCGTCACTTCTTTCGCTTGTGTAAGCGATGCGCTGGCATTTACCTAAACTTCAGTAGCGTGATTTTGTGAAATGGCTCTTAAATTCCGCCGTTCCCATGGCAGATTCTCTATAAGAAAGCTTCGGGTTCCAAAATATAAAAGTTTCAAACACACAAACACTCACATTTATAATATTAATAGGAAAGTAGAATAGGTGTAATTGCTTCCTTGTAAACATCTCTATTCTGATAAAAAACACAGTTCTAGATCTTATCTCCGATGTGAAAAATCGTTCCTCAACACACAACTATCTCGAACGGAGCTCCGTCCCAGGTATTTTCAATTGATACTTCACTCTTCGTGTGTCAAATGTAGGAACGTTCTTACAACCCAATGGTAACTATGTTATACCGGTACGTTTGGAAGTGGTAGATATGCACGTTGGCAAGAAGGATTTCCAAGATGGGAGTTACATTACAGTCAGTCAGATAACGAGCGCTTTTCCTCCATCCTCCATTTTAACTTTATCAGGAACAGCTGGAACTTTCCTTCGTTTTATGGCTTTCCCAAACGATTGATGTTTAGTATTTGGCCGAATTCGCCGAAGTTTTATAAATAAAATACGAAAACAGCAGTAGGTATTGTTATGTCCTAATTTACGTATATCTAAACACTTCATCTTCATCTTTTAGTATTTTGTTTCGTTTTCACCGTATTCTCGCAGTTTCGTATTTTCCCAACGGCAAAGAAACAGGCGGATAAGAAACGACTACGTGTATAAGATATGTGAATGTTAAAATGGATATAGTGATGTACCTAGAATTTTCGAAATAATGAGTATTGGATATAGTGATGTAACTAGAATTGTCTAAATAAGTAGTCAAGGATATAGTGATCTAACTAGAATTGTCAAAATTAGTAGTAATGGATATAGCATTGTAACTACAATGGACGAAGTAAGCATTCAGTCTATCTAATGAAGCTCACAAGTAACATAAGTGACAGAAAGTAGAATATTAAAAATATATAAAAAATATTAATACAGATTGGCGTGGTGTGGCCATGCCATGTCATAAGGAGGTATGAAACTGAAAAAGTGATAAACTTGATATGGACGGACAAGGAAGCAGTGGGCCGAATAAAGTATGGATGGACTATGTGAAGAATGATACGTGTATGAAAGGAGTAGTACTAAGCTGGAAAGGAATGAACACAGTGGAAAAAATAATAAATGTTGTGCCGATCTCATTAAGCGTGAGATAACGACAGGATAAAGATAGTAGGGATTGAACGAGCGCGTTTTATTTCCGCACCAGACACCATCTTTAAAATTGAATCATGCAATAGTGATTTAACGGGTTCCTTAGTATAGGGGTCTACGGCCATCCTTCATAATACTTCTCGACCTCTAGGTTTATTATATCTGACCTTATTTACGGTTTACGGTTTAAATCATTTATTTCTCAAAAGAATTTAAAATTCACTTACAGAGAAATACATTATAATATCTTATACGTCGTAAACATACATGTCGTTAGGTAAACAATAATGTGTATTAGTAAGATTGAAGAAGGTAAGTAGAAGTAGGTAAATTCTCTACTGTGCGATTGTTTTTGATGCATGCAATGATCCGGTACGGACTCAGTGCTGCAAACATTTTATTATGGGATTATAATTATATGAAACATGCAATTCAAAATTGAACTATCCTTTAAAAACGTGGGCTTTGAGTAATTTTTTGAAATAATTTAGAGAGTTTATATCCTTTATATCCTTAGGCAACTCTTTATACATTTTTGCGCCTTCATAAACTAGAACCCTAGTTGGTTCTATGTGGTCGTAAGAAAATATTATTAGCTTGTCTGGTTAGTCGTTTTTGGATAATATAATTTGAGTATGAATATCTTTAGTGAGAATTTTTCTAGTCAATTTGGAAGTCGCGTATTTGTAGGTTTGTGCAAGGTTCACGATTTTAGTTTCCTTATAAATTTTGATAGTAGGTGTTAAATAATCGTAATGAAATAATTTTATAATTAGTTTATTATGTGTAGTTTGTTATTTTTTTAAATTGTATTTGGCTGCCGTACCCCGAATTTCAATCAGATAGTCGATATAAGGTTTTACCATAGACTTATAAATTGTATATCGGTTTCGGGAGGCATCGGACCACGCCACGGAGTGAACCTATGAGAGAAATAATTTTTGCGCGAATGTTTTCTATGTGTGGATTCCATGTAAGCCTACTATCCAAAATAAGACCCAGATATTTTTCTTTATTAATAAAGTTTATCATTTCTCCGTTTATAGCTAAAGAATTGTATGTTTAATTTTTTTTGTTTTTAGCCATGAATAGCATATAGTTTGTGTTCGAGGTGTTTACAGTTAGTAAGTTAGATTGTAACCAAATAAGTAGTAAATCTAAATCATGTTGAGCTTCCTCAATTATTTTCGCTATCAAATGACCTGAATAAAACAGACTTGTGTCATCGGCATAAAGTGTTATGTCCCCTTTAAGACCAATCTCGTGGATATTATTAATATATACTAAGAATAATAGTGGTTCGAGTATTGATCCCTGAGAAATGCCATAAGATATAAGTCGGGGTTTGCTCTTACACTCATCTATACTAACTATTTGGTACCTCTTCGCAAGGTAAGATTTGAAAATTTTATAAACAGAATTTGATATTCATATATTTTTTTACTTCATTAGCTACAAGTCATGACTGACCGCGTCGAATGCATTTTTTAGGTCGATAAATATTCTTCATGTTATATTACGTTGGTCGATGTTAAGTTTTATAGAAGTCACTTAGTCTATGGTTGCTCCAAGTGTGTTTGATTTTGGTCGAAAACCGTACTGCTTCTTAAACATAAAGTTAATTGATTCTAGATATTCACTAAGCCGATTGTGTAGTATTTTTTCATATATTTTAGATGGTGTAGGTAGTACTGATATTGGGCGATAGTTTCCAGGGTCCATTTTATTACCGGACTTAAATAGGAGTCACTTTAGCAATTTTTAAGGAGTCTGGAAACGTACCTGCTGTTAGACATTTATTTACACATTCTGTCAATGGTTCAGTGATGATATTTTTAACATATTTTATCACTCTAGTACTGATTCTGTCTGTTCCACTACTAGTTTTTGTTTTAAGATTATTAATTATTTTAGACACTTCATCAATCGTTGCCGGTTTTAACGTTAACAATTTAGTTTTATTTAATTGTGCAGTATTCGCTAGTGTGCAATATAAATCATTTTAATATCTTTTCGGAATTTTGTTTGCAAGTTCAGTACCTACTTCGCTGAAAAAGTTATTAAAGCATTCACATATCTCATTTATATCTGTTATTTGTCCTGTAGGGCCGATTACTTTTGAAGGAATGTATTTATTTTTGTGTTTATTGTTAGCCAAACTATTTATAAACTGCCACATTTTTAAAGAATTATTTTTACAATTTTCAAAAGCTTTGTAGTAATATTGCTTTTTTGCTCGTTGACTATCTGCTTGTACTAGGTTGGTGTAGAAAATTTTCTTTTAGATTTTTATCGTTAGGATTCTGTTTCAAGTCATGCCACAGTACGTTTCTTTTATCTATGGCGGCTATTATGTCTTTTCTTATCCAATCTGATTTTGGATCATTCATTTGTATAGTTACTTTCATACTATTGCTAGTAATTGTATCTATGATTAAAGTCTCTAGTTTTTCATATTCGTTATAATGATTTGTTGTGATAGCGTTGTTGAGTGTTTTATATAAATTAGAGTTATTGATAGTTTCAATCTGTATTTTAGCTCGTATTATGTTTTAACATATTTTATCTCCAAGTAAATTTGTTTGTGATCCGATAAAGCGTTGTCGATAGATAGAGACAAAACTTATCATATGATAAGTGTTGTCTTGCAGGTTTGTGCATACATGATCTAAAATAGTTCCTGTTTTCTCCGTTTCACGTGTACAATGTGCCTTATCTATTTTATTTAGGATTTTATATCCACTTTCTTCTAATATCAGTTTTTAATCTTTTACTGTTTTTTCTTACTTAGCAGATTTAGGTTAAGGTCTCCAAATATGATTGCTCTTTTTCTTTTAATAAGTTTGTTTTCATAAGTCTCTAAAAATTCATTAAGTTTAGATTTTGGCTTCTTATAAACTGCTCCTATATTAAGTGATAATTTGTCTAATGTATAAATAAATAATGGTCTTCTTCTTCATCTTCTCGTAATACTTATAAAAGTTCACGTTTTAAATTGTTTTGAATGTAAATTGATACTCCGCCTCTACTAATTTTTTTTCTATAGTTGTGGTAATTAGCATAAGTCGGTATATTAAAAGTCTGTGATTGCTGACTGCTTTTTATGCAGGTTTCTGTGAGAATGACGACATGAATTATGTTTAGAAAGCTTTGAAGTATACATCTTAACTCATCAAATTTGCCAGGTTTTGCCATGCTACGCATGTTTGCATACATGAACCTCATTGATATATTTGTTGTTGTGATATTAGCATAACTAGTTACTATCTCATATGTAACACTATTGGGGTTCTTTGTTTCGTTTAATGTATTCCCTGTAGCGGTTACTTTTTTTGCTGCTGTCTAATAATTTTTGGAATCCTTTTGACATATTTAAAGTAAGATCACTTTCTCCTTTATTTTGACGTTCTTTGAGTTTTTTTCTCAAATTGAGCATACATTTTTGTTGGTGTGGCGTCTGAATATATTCGTATGTTATGCTCTCTGAGAGCTGTCTATATTTATTGAGCACTGCTCTGGTACGCCAGATATGATAATGTTTTTGCTACGTGTAGTTCTATTATTAAACTCCTATAACATCTTGTTAAAGTAAAAATAAAATTAATATGCGTTGCACTTGGCGGAAACAATATTATCGTCACATTCTCAAAGATTTAGGTCATTTATGTAAATAATTTTCTTGGCAAACAAATCGTTCAATCTTGAATGTGTCATAAATAAAATATTTCTTGTAACGACCATTACCTATTTATCTAAGCGTGGGTAAGCGTTATTTAATAAACTCATATGCATAATGTATTTGCTGGCATCAAGAAAAAAGTATCTTTATATAAACCAAACTACTTTTGCCGGAATTTGCACATCACCAACACGAGGGGTCTAAAGTAAATGTACCTAAATAGAAACTTACATATATTCCTAAATTTTTTTTAACCGTCTCTGTATGCTCTTATTAACAAAATACTACGAACTATATACAACACTACAGCTACTACAATAAAAGCATTTAGATCCCTATAAGTCATTGCAGACTCATAGGCAGTCCAAATCCTCCAGCCCACTACCAGTTGGCAGCGTGCCAAGCATGCTGGCAGCATTGCCCCGTTGAATTGCAATGCTTATTCTTTGAGCCAAATAGGTGCAAGCATTTTGATCACGCGTCGCATCGACCAAGCGCTCTGATAAGTTTTGGAAAATATGATGAGCTCCCAGTCCTCACGGACCCAACGTCTCTACACGAAACGGCTCAAATATGTAACCCATACCGAGGTTAGCATATTTGCGCCGCTTGAGTTGCTCCGCCGAAGTAGCCGCGGCGCCAGCCCTCACGTTGGTTTCAGAAATATGTGACGGCGCTAAAGTGTCTACGCATGTAGCGTCCCATACTAAGGGCCGTCCTAACTTCCACGGAACCAGAGTCATGCCATCAGGTCTTTTACCATCGTCACGCATCAGACCGTTCGGTTCGAGAACAGCTGCAACATTGGCGCTGGCAAAAGCTCGGCGAATGATATCGTGGCGTGGCGGGAAATTCGACCAGCACTTCGAGAGCAGGAGAGGCCATGGTGACCGAGTTGATCAACTGCAGTACCACACTGGCAGTGATGTGCAACACAACACCTCGCACCCAAGCGTAAGCTAATAGCGACACAAAAAGCGGAAGGATCTATAAGGCTACCAGTTTTGTAAGAAGGAATGGCTTGTAACCAAAGACTAGATTCCCACACAGAAACAGCGAGAATACGAGCACGATCTGCGATACCAGGACACGTATTTAAAAGATCTTTCCGTGCTAGCTCGCATAGGGGCCGATCCCACTGTTTCTGAGATGACAACATTTTTGGGAATTCAGTATTTGGACAAACCACTCTCCATGTGGTTTTGGCCTCAGCCATATATGCTACATCAAAAGAGCCTAAAGATTAATATATTAGATAAATTCTGCGTATCCATATCCCAATCTCACAGGGTGAGGGAAGCTTGCACCCAAGCCCTATCATCCATCTCAACATTCAAAACCGATATTAACGTATCTTTTACTCAATTGTCTAAGCTTAAAAGATGCTCACTGTGTTTCCACAGCTGACAACATCTCAAATAGTATGTAAATTTAGGAACGAAAAGGCAAAATCTAAAGATAGTAAAAGCCATATGGGCGTTAATTTTGAATAATCTGCTAGAAGCATTTCTTAACTTTTGTATTTGTTCTTCGACAAATGGTGACAAAGATACGTCAAAAATCGGTGAACCCAAAAGACGGAGCGAACTTTTTTCGACGAATTTTATATTAGGCGCAAGTGAGTAGAGTTTTTCAATAATCGAAACTTTATCCGGACAAGTATCTCTAACAAAAAGTTCACATTTGGATAAATTTAGTTCAAGGCCAATAAGACGAAAATCGTCTATAAGTACTAGCAAGTCATTCAATACCGTGTTCGCATCGCCTCCTAAGGTTCCGTCATCAAAATACCAAACGTTAAGTTTTGATTGGAGACGTTCAATAATTGAGTGGATGGCAAGGCTAAAGATGGCTTGTCCCAGAGGATCACCCTGTTGACATCCTACGGAAGATAATATAACGTTGTTTTGGTATGTTAATTTTGACGGTTTGCCGTAACATTGCCAAAGAAAAGGGTATAATTCCGGAATTTTATCTTTCACTTCAGTCAAAAGGATGCCTCTATCTAATGAGTTGAATGCATTTTTAACATCCACCTTCTAAAGTACATCTCCACAATTTTGATCAGGAAATATGCGAAGTGAATACAGCAGCCTCACAACCACCCTGCGAACCAAAGCCGAGTTGTAGTGGTTGAAAAATATTACTTAAAAAAGCAACCTTTTTCCTACAACCGCATTTGGCTGTGAGGCGACGATAAGTGGTGCCTATTGCCATAGGCCTAATACCACCATCTTTTCTAATACCACCATCTTTTTTACTAAGGGGAAGCTGTGTTCAGCAGTGGATAATCCGGCTTATACTGGTGTAGTTGTAGTGGATATCCAGTATATATTTTTTTCGGATGGAAAAACATACCAGATACCAGGATGATATTCTGGGGGTTGCGGGTTCAATTCCCGCTGGAAGTTATATTTTTCCATCCGAAATAATTTATATACGATCATTTTTTTATTGTTTAACCCTTGTATCCTCAGAACTACTTTGACATACCTTATGTACCGTTCACAGCATGATAACTTCTCTAAAAAGCTTAGGATAATTTTTTTACGTTTACTGAACCTTTGCCTAATGGTTTTTATAACTATGTCAACGAAATCAACATATTACTATGTAATGTTTTTAGATATATATATACACATATTAATATTTAGTAGGACATAAAATTACATATATTTCCAGCAAATATTTACATAAGTTTTTTTTACGTCTCGGTAGACAGTAGTTATATAAAAGATTATGTCCGTACTTCCCTAACTGGCTAAAACCATTGTAACTAATAGCTCCAAGGTAAACTCCAGGTTCCTTTGAAGTGCAATGCTCATAACATCACAAAGCAATTTCACAAATGAACGTTGATTATATTACCAACTCTTAACATTACACATACAAGGTAAGCGACTTCTCTTAAACATATTGCTGGGTTTAGGAAAACAAAAAAAAAAAAAGGTGGTGAATTTTGTTTGTGATGCAAGTGGTAGTGGTACCTAGTTATTTAGGCGTCGGTTATATGTTACACAATTTAATATTGGTTTTCCAAAAACAGACAGATTTGGGCTTGTTCAGATCGACAATGGTTTTGCATTGACGCGTACTAGCGTGTCTTGCATTGCCGCAGAATAAAATCGAATTGCATGGCATCTTTATATGTAATGCAAAAGGTTAATATGTACTTATTTATGCGTAGACCATAGAAAGACGTACTAACAGTTTGATACGATTGGCTCCCAGTTGCAACTGAACTGAATGGTGACCAATGGTAAAATAAAGTGACCTGTGTAAATATGTACTTAACTTTAAGCACTGATTTTTACCTAAAAGTATGAGATATTTTCAGGTAATTTAAAATTTTGACATAGTGGATTTATTTTTGTCACATTTTAACTCCATTATCAGAGCTTGTATACCCATAACCTCCAAGCCGCTTTAGCCCTTAAAGTTATACTATGTAAGTAGCATTATTGGAATGTTTTTGAAGATTGCCATCGTCGCGTACTATATGCACATGAATAAATTACGGTTCTTTATTCATGTGCTATATGTCATAGAGACCAGAGAGTTGAAATACATAGTGTAGTTATATCCGAATACCACTGATCTAAAAACTAACTGGAATTTACCTATTTACATACTTATTAACATGTATATGCAGTATGTAATGGCAAAGAAAGAATATTCAAATATATCTGTTGTTAGAAAGAAATTAATAAGAAATTTGTGTCACCACTGCCACGAGACGTTCCAATCACCATTATGCTGCGATCTCTTTCATTCTCTCATACAAAACGATCCATACATCTTGCTCATCCATTTCATTGTGACAACAGTCGCCTAAAATAAAGAAGATATTTTCTATTTTAGTAATAATAGCAATGCTTACGCGTGAAATGAAACATTTTTCTTATCACTCATAGTGCCTGTATAATTTGTGTCTAAGTCTAAGTGTCTAAAGACACAGGAATAGTACATTGTACATCGAGGGGAGAAAACGATCTATTTCTGTTCGAGAGTTTGTTTAAGCCCGACGCGTAGCGGAGGGCTTAAACTTTTTGAGCTGCATTTCTTATTTCTGGTGGCGTCATCATTATAAAATCGTCACTTTCACTATCAGATGACATTTTGGAAAATTACTTAGAATAATTAAAAGCGTACTGTTAAAATATCAATTTAATATAAAACAAAATTTAACCAAACATAACAAAATGCCGCGCTTTTTTTCTCGTAGTGCACAAAAAGATTGCCAACCTCCTTACATTTAAAATCAAGTACAAATAAAATCACACCTCTTTTTTCTAATTATTTCATATAAAACCTTTTTGAGATTGAGTTTTTTTTATGTAAGCAGCTAAAAACAAAAGAACGCTACCAGGGCAGGTATGGATTTTCATACAACATTCCTTCACTGCTACGGAGTGGAGGAATGAAAATACGTATAACTTTCCACGCCGTACATTTATAAGGGAGAAAGGACGAAATTTATAACATGTTTTTGAACGAGTAATGAGACCTTTTCTGAGTGGGTGTGGTATAAACCATATTGTCTACAACTTTTTCATAAAAACACACGATTTCCGGCAACGTATTTACCGGATGCTCGAATGTGCAACCTTGCATGCGTCTAGTAAATATGGGGAATTCACAACTCATCTACAGGTAAAACATTCTTAGATAGAGACTGTCTATTTTGTTAAAAACTTCTGTGCTTTTATGGTTATAATGACATTCAAAAGCTAATCAAAACACTGACCATTTATAAAGATAATGTTATTTTATTTCATATATTTCTTGCTTAGACAAAATACTTTTACAGACAGTTCTTTTACTGTTTTGTGATATAAACTAACTATGTGTGCGCCGTAAGGGCCTTGCAAGACTTTATAACGATATAATAGAGTACAGATATATTATACATTATATAATCGAGTTCAATATAACCTGTCAAGTATTTCAATAATACATAAATATATACATAAACATTACAATAAAGTATTACTTATATATAAATTAACACATCATTAAAATATGTTTTCTTTCTAACTTAAAAATAATAAAATAAATGACTTAAATAAATTTACATTTTGACGTTGGTGTCTTTTATAATTTCTTATATCATATCATTTTTAATTCGTCAACGGCATAATACGTTATAGACCTTTTTAAGCAGTTACCATTTAACTTGTCTTACAAAAAATACCATTATTTTTTATAGATTTTAAACATTTGCAATTTTGTTACATCTAAAATATGGACTGTTTGCTACTATTTTCAAAGCGTTAGCAGGTGCTATTAGCATATTTATGTTTCTTCTGTTATTATTTTGGTCTAACTCTATATTTGGTGAATAGGTTTGAAGTAGAAAAATACAAAAGGCTTTTTTTCAATGAATTGTGATTTACATTTTAATCGCGTCTTAACTAATATAAAGGCATTTCTTCTTCATTATTAATAAATCGTTCTCTATTCGTAACATGGCTCTTTACCTACAAACTATTACTAAGAAAGTATATTAAAATAACAGATATTATATGTCATTATCTGTGGAAGTCAGTACCAATTGCATGCCAAGTTGTAACGGTATTCAATAGCATTATGACGCAAACGACTGAAGCTATAATTGTACCAAATGAGACTACTGACTGCCAGTCTATTGACAGAGGTTAATTGCATTCCTCTGGAACCTGATCATGCGAACTGGCGTAGAGGTAGTCTACCCATGAATATTTAAGTGTAGAGTCCCCGGGAGAGATACTTATAACATCTATGTGACTACGTGTATCTATTCCAATTACAGGATTGGGTGAATTTCACCAATCTAGGGATTAACTACATGAGCATTATTTTATCGCAGTAACCAACAAAATGTGATAGGTCTTTGTCACCAATCACCATTGTTATCCAATAAAGATGCAGTATATTAAATTTGTGTTGATATTGACATTCACAAAATGTGACGTCATGCAAACATTATAAGGAATAAATCTTAACCAATGCAAAAACTTTCGACCATTGAATTTGGCAGTATAGCGTCCATAAACTAAAAACAAATATGGCGACTTTGCTACAGCTGGTAATACTTATATATAAACAGTTACTATCACATATCATAAAAGTCAAACCAGGTAGCTTCCTTTTTAAAACACAGAAATCAATAATTTTCAAATCTGCTAATGAGTTGAAATTCTATGATAGCACAAGGCTATTTCATTCAAAGTGGTATTATTTAACTCCATATTTGTTAAATTGAGCCTTACTCGTCAGAGGGAGACACGTAAGTTTGCTTTAGAAGTTAAATCCCTCACCATCATGGTAATAATTTAACCATCCAAGTGCATTAACGGTTTTAAATTCGTTGTATTAGTAGCTAAACATCAGTGAGTATTCACATAAAATTGAGTTATTAATTTTTTTTTATTCAAGCGGTGATTTAACTTTAACGAAAAATGTTGGTGTTAGCTATAGTAAGTTTATTTTTAGTAAATAGTGTACATTTTATTTTTTGTTGTAACCCATATCGTTTATCCATATTATATATACCAGTTATCCCAATTACTTTAGGGATTTATTGTTCCCAAAATAGCATTTAAATACCATAAAATTTAGATAGTTTTGGAGTTATATACTTGCTATACAGAAGTAGAAACAAAATAATTACAGTAAAATTTTATAATTATGTACTTTTTAAATTTCATATTGACATATATATTCACTATTTGATTTAAGCTAACGCGGTGGAAGAGAGTATCATAACATTGCCCAAATATTAATAAAACTATTTCGAGTTTATCTAAAATTTGTAATACATTAGCAACCAAGCAGTGAAACCACAAGACGTAATGAAACAAACACCATTCTTAGCATGGACATTGATTGCACTTATCTAGCCACGTGATGTAGAAAGGTATGCCCTTTGAATAAGTAAAGCCAAGGGTTTGATTCAGACTAAGAGCAACACTGCTCGTAACATATGTGCCATTATATAACCTACGTGCTTATTGCCTTGCCTCGAATAACTACATAAACAACACTGCTTGCTTATACTTTATTTCTCACTTATGTAAGAACACTATTGCGAAAATACTATTTTACTATATTTACCTAGCAACGCCTGTATATGCCCAAGGAACATTTGGCAAAGTAATAAAAGTACCGTATAACCAATTTTTTCGTAAAGGAAAACAAGAATTTGTGCTAAACTTTGCTGAGTGCTACATAAGTATACACGAACTAACCTCATATATAGTATATAATATAAAATCCACAGTGATTCGCAGATACACACTATAACCAGGAATATAATAAACACTGTATGAATGTAGAGATATACTCTATATTGAAAATTTACATAATAATACAAAAGCATGGAATTTATTTATGAAATAAGACCTATGCCCGATCCCTATAATTTATGGCAGGGCGCCGAGCGAGGGACACTAGGTGTATAAATCATTCGCGATATTTGCCCTTTAACCTACATAAAACCGCTCTCAACATTAATTAGAAAAGGACCTTGCGTCTGATGGATAATTTGCTCCATTTTATTGCTAAATAATTACCAATTGGTGAAGCAATAACTCTGACTATAACTCTGAGAATTCCCTATGGAAGTAGTTGGGACGGGATAGCAGCCTAGATAGGTACAAATATATACCTACAACAAATATATATTGATTGTGAGAGTTCAAATAGGTAATTATAGGTCTACAGTAAAAGTTAGATTTTTAGGCATGCAGAGTTTGGACGATTCGCTAACTCGGTTTTCAGCAAGAGCACGTCTTGAAAGAAGCGTTTGTTATTCTAGCAACAATAGGTTAAAATGCAATAAGAAACAGGTTTGTCTTAGTTTGTTAAATAGATTGGCTAAAGCTCCCTACCCGACGATGCATCTATATCGATATTATTCAATTTTTATGTTCAGTGTAAACACGTGCGATCGTCAGACTACGTCCAATAGTTTTCAATTCTTCAATAATTTGAGATCACAAGCGATTGAAGGTGAAAATAAATCTGTTCTGAAAAATCAACAAATTCACATGTTCTGCCATATTTATTTTAAGTTTTCTTTGAAGTGTTATTTGTGAAATGAAATTGTATATGTAGGTACTTTATGTTATTTTCTTCTACTCGCGTGGGAGTAAATACGCAAGACGGTTACTTTTAAATATATTATTTATTTAGAACTGGATCCTAATTGTGTCTAGTGTTACAACAGGTGCTACAGGAAAACTGGAACTTGATACTTAAAACCAAGGCTTGCCAAGGCCGCGACGGATGAGCTAATTGGATTTGCCGCGTTCACTGGACAAATCAATATCATTGTTACTAAAGTTTCCGCAAATCACGTAAACTTTTCTCTTACATTGTGTTCGTATGCGAATTGGGTTATTCAGTTCCTTATAAAAAAGAAGATTGTATCATATAAGAGCATATACTTTTTTACGGCGAAAGCGCTATTTTAAATCCAGGGTGGAGCAAAAGATGCTAGAATAGAATCCCTAGTGTAATGAGGGATCCTAACCGCAATGAGGGACTCAAAGGACAGGGCACGGCGTAAAATAAATTAGCGACCGACTGATGCAACCTGGTTTTTATCACCCTTTATAAGAAAATAAGTAGGTAATATTGGAATACATACTCCAAAGGTTTGAAGATTGTTTATATGTTCGGAAATAGTAGATTATGCAACCAGATAATCATTAGTTGTCTTATATCACGGGATACATTTTGAATCCCGAGCGTGAGTAAGGATTCTAGAGTTAATCCCCGATGCGTAGAGTAGGATTTATGACTAATATGAGTGAAGTGAGGTATTCAAAGCTTGCCCGAGACAAAGACAACTCTGTTTTACTTTACTTTGATACCTTCTGCGAATAAAAAAGTAAAGCTACTAGCAACAAACAGTTTTATTTAAGAATATCCTGACCAGTAGTTATACAGGTAATGAAGATGTAATATTGTGATATGTTAGCAGATAATGAACAAAATTTTACTCGATATTATTTAACTGCATCTTTTTGAATACTTTCCTTAATCTGATACTCAACTACCGACTTGCGTATTGTTGACCTGAACACTGTATAGTTAAATGCAAATAAAGATTTGTATTTTGTTGATGACGAATGCTAAAAACACATACTTGATGCTTTTGATAGTTTATCATTACAGGGAATAGTCAAAAGCTTTTGATTTGTGCGATTTTGTTGACTTTCCTAACCACAAATGTCGAGAATAATATGTAAAGCATCAGACTGTTTATTGTAATACACTAATGTTACTTGACGTTTTCATTTAAATTCGTAATGAGTAAGTATGAAATCATCAAAAACCTCTGAAGATTTTCAGCAATGGAAATCTAACACTATGGGCATTAGTCTGAATAAATGTTTTATTATTATTAAAACTACATAAAGTTCTGTCTGAATAAACATTTCGATTCATCATCTACAAAAAAACAATTTCTTTGCATCTTTACAGTGTTCGCGGGTCATATATTTGCATCAAACTCGATAGTTAAATATCGATTACGTATTGTAATTATTGGAGAAGACGTAGATAGTCATCGAGTGATATTTTGTTTAAATTTTCATTGACCATGTAACTACTTATAATGTTTATACATTATGATACGAGTACCTACTTAAGTCATAGTTCTAGTATAGGCAGTTTCATTTTCTTTGCATAAGGTGTAAAAAGTAATGTGTTCTCCTCAAGTATAAAGCACACTCTTGGGGGAGTACGAATCTCTTTTTCCACTTAAGATTCTAAGCTGTAATCCCTTGCTACGCCCGGGAATCAACTCTAAAACCTTCATTTGATACGGGATTAAAAATGTCCCCGTGACATAAGACAATTTTTTTAATGATGCATCACATCCAGATACAAAGCCATAACGTTGACCGTTGAACAAATCCTTCTCCCACCAGTGGGGATTGCCATGATCAATTACCCATATATAATTATATGGGAGTACAATTCAAGCTGGGCATCTCCAGCAAAACTAAAGCGGTCATTCCAGAGTTTAGAATATGAATGTCGTTAATGAAGCAAAACTCAAAAAGAAAAGTAAGCCTCTATGGAATGGAAACTCGGTACATATATACCTTACTAATGCAAACGAAGTATTGTGAAAACGCCCTGATGGTGCATACTCGTACATTTATAGCGTTATATGCTTGTACAATTACTTTAACGAAAGTATCGATAGCAAGTGATTTGAATCAATATCGTCAGACCTTAGATTCGACATCTACTTTCAGAAAATATAAGAGAAACGTACATGAAAGCCTCCGATGATTTCCAATTATGGAAAATATACAAGAACGTCAAATATGTGCTCAAATTAATGTTTCTAGCTGATCAGCACCAGCATTCATCATCGAACAAAAGCCAAGCTGCCATCAGGTGCATCTGTTCAATGTATTCAAGTCAACAACATGCTTCAAATACTATAATGAAGTATAAGTAGATGGATTTGTTGAAGAGGGTATAGGAAGGCCTTTGATAAAAATGTTGTGTTTCAACATATTTTAACTTGCAGTATGTGACTGCACTTAAAATTGTTACAAATCTGTATATGTACTTTTTTTTAACCGGCGGTATGCTTTTATTGACAAAACACTACGAACTATATACAACATTAACAGCTACTTCAATAAAACCATTTAGACAACCTACAAGTCATTGCAGACCCACAGGCAGTCCAAGACCTCCAGCCCACTATTTATGTACTTAAATTATTATATGCTCCTTCTTGTTTGTTTTGCATGTTATTTTCTCGCGGAAGGTACAAAAAGTAGGTATATGTCCTCGAGGATGGGTCCTGGGAATATAGTTGATTCCGTCTTGGGTAAACTTAAATCCCACGGCATTCAAGATTCTATATTTGAATCCCTCAGCTACGACTATCTCTGGTGTTCTTCGTTTCTTTCGGTATTCAAACTATCCCCCGTGACACTGTTGTATCCCTTCAGTTCATAATCTACTGCTTTCGTTCCATAAGTACTAGAAAACGGGACCCTATTACAAAGACTCGACTGTCCGCCCATCCTGAATCTTTGGAGCGCAGTTAGCCGATTGAAATTTCATTTTCACAGAACAATATTTAAGATAGTATAACAAATAATAGAAAATAGTTAAAAATAAAAGGAGGTTCTCATACAAGAAACGTGTTTTTTCAGCGGTTTATCTTTTTGCTCTATCGTGTAAACGGTAATATATATGCAACAGTTGAACTTGGTACGATTATAGTCCAATATTTAACGTATAATAACAAAAAAAAACTGCCCAATTGCAGGTCGGCCTCCCGCTGAGGATATAGAATTTATATATAAATAGTAATCATTTTATTGAACATTGGTTTGTGAGTCGCGCTTGCACTTAGCCGGTTTTATTATTTTAAGTTAGAAGACGTTGTATATTTTGTATACTGACAACTTTATTCCAAAGCTTTATTTTATCAATATTCGCATTGTACATTTTTTTTATGTTATTGTGACGGAACAAGCTCGAAGCCTACCTGATGTTAAGCGGACTAACCTCTGCCTATTACAGATGCATTTCAGTTGCAAGTCTCGCATTGCACTGTGCCCGTCACCTTGAGACATAGTGATTAAGTCTCATGTGACTGTAATTTCATTGGCTCTCAAGAACTTCTGCCGGAACACACCGTTAGGTGCTTGGTACAGGTTTTCTACTTGAGGGTGGTCGCTAGCCAGGCAAAGTGCCCTTCCACCATGCAAAACTACATAACACCATGAAAAACAACATATAGTACATGTCTCGTTTTTTTTAATAAAGCATCCAAAACGTATGTAAATAAGCATGACTTCGTTAACTGCACTGAGACACATAACGGATTGTACCTTTCTATAGTTTGCAGCCATTATTACTACGTCTAAAATTTTAATACCTGCGTGACCATTCTCCCATGATATTTCTGTAAAATGTTTTGCCCACCTATAGATGAGACTAAGCAGAATTGATTCTTAAAATATATATATATATATATATATATCCCATGCCTGTTTCGCCGTAGAAGTGTCTAAAAAGCACCCAGATTTTGCCAGGTATGTTTTGGTCCATAGACATTGAATAGAAGTTTTTTAGAAAACCTGTCGCCAAGCACCTAACGGTGTGTTCCGGCAGCTGTCCTTCTAGGTTAGCCTGAACAAAATCTTCGAACACATCATCATTTACCATCAGGTGAGAAAGTGATCAAAGGCTAACCTATCAGACATAAAAAAAGCCCATTAACTAACCATATTCCGGGCATATTTCCAGATAAAATTTATTTATTGCCCCCTAAAAACCCCTATAGTGTTAGCTCCGATAGAGCAATTTTCAAAAGCGTGAGTAGAAAGTATGAAATTACATAAAGATACATATACATAATACTTGTTTAATATAATACATTATATTCGTGTCATTTATTTTCTAATTACAAAGCTTTCTCTCTTGATTGAAATAACATGCCTGGGAATATATGGAGTCTTTTTGAAATACCTAAATATTTTTTCAAGATAATCCCTGTTACATAACAGTAATATCTATCAAGCTTGGATAATAGGACTTGCGACATGCTCAATTTGTAAACATACATAGCCAGAGTAGGCTGTGTATATATAGAGCAATGTTTAATATGTCATAATTAGATGCTCGTGGGGTAAAATTAATAAGTACATTCTTAATTAAACGGGTCAGTAGTACGTTGCAGTTCAGTTTTTACAGTACATATCTTTTAAACAAAAATATAATTATTCAATACATGATTTAATTTTAGAATAGGTTTAGGTACTCGTAAAACGACATCTTGTAACTCAATACGTCTTTACTTCATAAAAGGAGAGGCCTTATACTTCGCCCAAGTTCTAGGATAGGCCCCCAGGGTGAAATAAACTTTACAACGGCCTCATGCTAAATCGGGTCTATACACCTTTATTTATAAATATATGTTTTGGTTTTAAAAACGAACAAAGAATGAGAAGGCTTGTGTTTAAGAAAAAAAAAAGCTGGTCTTAGCTCAATTGCATAGGAAGAAAAGGGCTGTTAGATGTAAACAGCAAGTGAAGCTTAATAATATGAAAAATGATAGATTCGACATGGCTCTACGATCTTCTATGAAGCCAATACTTCATGTTTTCTTCAATTTAAACATAAGGGCAATTAAATTTTTATCTTTACATGGAGGATTCCATTTTAGTTACTGGTAGTATTACTTATGGTCATTATAAATGTTATAGGTATGCATATATACTATGTATGCTATATTGCTCTAAATAAAAACACTTTATCGGTAGGAATACTTATTATATATAATTAATTATATTATGTCAACATCTGATAACTTTTACAGCGCATACTTGCTTGTCTGCGTTAAATACGAAGAATAACTCTCCTTACCATAAATGTATGCATTCATGGTTTGGAAATCTTTACAAAACGATCTTCAAATACATTGAAAGCATTTACGGCTATTAATAAAATGATACCATACCAAGAAACATGACGTAGACGTGGCGTCGCCGCCGCCCAATATATTCTGTAAACACTATTTTCCGTCACATATCATATTATTATTATCACACCGTCAGTTTTAAAATGTTTATACCAATTTCAATGTCATTAAATAGAAATTATTTTTTCTATCAATCCAACAAAGTTTATTTATATGAGCGGTTTTCGCGGACCGGTCGTGTGTTAGTTGATGCACGTGCAACTGAACGGAACGGTAGGTGGATACTCGGTGTCGAGTCTGTCGGGGGTGTTAGAGCGCGCGACTCGCGAAAGGCTGCGTGCACTGTGCGGTGCGGAGAGTGTCCGATGTGGCAGTGTGCGCTGCCAAGAAGCCGGCGACGGCGCGCGGTGGGGAATGCAGACGGGCGTGCGCGCCGGCCCGATACCCTCTCTCGACTGTAGGGCTTCGCTTCGTCCCGCTAGGGCGGCGCGCCCACGCTCGATACCGCCGCCTTCTCGGCGCCCTCCCACATTGCAAAATCATTTTATAAAAATTCAACACTTCATTACAAAATACGTACGCAGACATGCTCATTATTCTGTCTACGGTTTATTCTATGAATTATTTTTAGACAATCCTGTTTTTTCTCTAAGCACACGTTTTGTAAATTATACACTTCGGTAGTTGTTAGAGGCGTGGCTCTACTCCGGACGAGTTAATTAAAGGTGTATTTATTTTGGTAAATCTATTTTGGCTCTACACTAACAACATTATTTATTAACATAACGTAACTTCCGAACAGGGCAGGTGCCCAAATTCTGTCGTCCTTGAAAGTCAATTCTCATTCTAGTTTAAGACTGTTTTACATATTAGACCGTATCAAAACGTTCACAGCCCTATGAATTAATAAAATACGCCTTATGTAAACAGTAATAAACATAAAAATGAATTACATAATCATAAACTTTGGAAGCTGAAGGATTGGGTTTGAGCCACGTGTCGGACAATTATTGAATATTTCTCACAACGTAAAAATTAAGTAAGTGTTTGGAACATGAAGAATTGTGCTCGGAAGGAGGTAATAAGCTCGCCCTTTGTAGTATATAGAACTGAATACGAGTATATCTGATGATACACGGTTGAACCTATCTCTACCTGCCCCTCTGCCTACCCCTTTAAGTACTATATGTTGGCGTGCGAATATATTTCTAAACATTACCGAACCTTATTACTAGTGTAGATGTACATTAATGAATCTCACGTTTATTATCAAATTGTATCATCGAACATGAAATATGAAGTATCTTTCGTGAAGAGAGTCAACAAACATAAGCAAACTAATATAAAATAAGTTACTACATATTTAAGTACTACTTAATTCATGAAGTTGTCCTAGTACAACCAATACGAAGATTTTTTCTTTTGCATTAAAACTATTTAAGAGATATCTGCAATCCGTTCAGTAGGTATATTTAAGTTTAAAAATTCAATAGAAAATGTGTAAATCTACTCGTATTTCTTAAACATATAAGTCTTATAATATAAGTTATACTGTCCATACGTGTCTACGACATGCGGCATCTTGCGTTGACAGCGTCGTAGAGCGTCTACGAAATATTTCGGAGCATAGCGAATTCGTAGCACGTGTCAAGTATTTTGAAATAGCGATAATTTTATGTTTGCGTCCGCGACTACATACGTGAGTGTGCCTGACCGATGTATACCCTCGTTGGTAGTGCGTCGCTTTAGAATTCCAAGGTTCTCGGTTGGACAGAAATTGGGAACCTTATTTAAAAAATATATTAGCACGTTAGTGGCATCTAGTGAATTAAATATTGTATTTAATTCACTAGATGCCATATATGTTATTCGCTGGGCAGGTGATAGTTTTTAACTGTGAGGTATTTGTTTGTTCAGTCAAAAATATTAGACAAACATTTTCAGAGCACAAATATTTCATCTTCGGTGTCCAGTAAAAAATGTTATTAATAACAATATAATAGCTCAGCAGACAATTAAAAATATTTATAGGTATTCTTTACAAAAATGGTAGCTATTCTGAGTCCAGAATTGTGCCTGGTTACTGACAACAATCTTAACACAGCCTCCTTCCTTTAAGGAGGGTTTTGCCATAATCCCCACGCTTGGCAGGTGTCTTGGGGATCGCAATTTAAGATATCAGTTACTGAGAGGGCGCTGCTGCCCACCTTCCGGTATTTTACCTTTAGTCACCTCTTACGACACCCACAGTTAGCAATAGGGGGTGACATTCTAGCCCAGCACTCCACGGGCAAACGCGAAATCTCTGCCTGCCTTCTTCATAACTATGTGGTGCCAGTTTTTGCATGCCACCAGGTCGAGAGCGCACGTACTCCATGATGAAGTGAAACATTATCAACGACATGATGACATCTATTTCAATACAATACAATACAAAAATTCTTTATTGTTTACCAAGTAAAAGTAAATTACTTTAATTAAGACTAATTATTCTATGGCCGTACAATGGGCGGTCTTATCGCTATGTAGCGATTTCGTCTAGTAAGACAACCTTTGGATGGACAGAAATAAGGGAAAAGGTAGACGGTGGTGAACAATAAATTAATGTTAAATAATTAAATTCAGATACATAAATCTAATACGTGATAAATAAATAAATACCTACATATATACATAATAAATATATATATATATATATATATATACTAAAGTTATACATACATAAACAACATACCTTTAAATAACACATATATAACAAATTACTTAAATATGCATCTACATATATTACACATAATATAAACAAATAATTACAATGTTACATACTGGATAAGTAGTGATTTTTTACCATTATTTTAAAAAGTCCAATAGATTTGGCACGTCTAATTTCTAGTGGTAAAGCATTCCATAGTCGTGCAGCCTGAACTGTGAAGGACTTGCTGTAGTACTGAGAGCTATGAGGGGTGATTTTAAGTTGGAGAGTGTTGGAAGAGCGTAAGGACAGATTATGGGTGACATGGAGAAACACAAAACACTTTTTTAGATATGTAGGAGTACTGGAAACAAAGAGAATACTGTATAGAAGATGTAGAATATGTGCATTCCGGCGAAGTCGAATCTATTTCAAGGTAGTAGGAACAGACAAGTTTTTTAAAAATGTCTTTTTAATATTGACAGAGAGCTCATTCCACAACCTCTTTGTTGTAACTTTAAAACATTTATCCATAATTCCATAAATGATGTTGTGTATACAGGATTGTCTAGGATGAACGAATCATGTTAATTGTGTAAATCGGTCAAGCAGGTGAAATTTTCGTTATGACGTTTTTAACTATCTTTAATTAAAGGAACTATTAATTAAGGTGACAATTTTCACTATAATGATGATTGAGAAGTCTTATCAATGTGAGGTACAAGCATAACCGATAGCAAGAACAGTGACTTGGGTTAAACTATAGTACATTATGATACAAGTGTGGAATGTTGACCATTACACACAAGGCGATTTAGCACGCGAGCCTCAGGCGAGCGCGATGAGGGAGCCGAGTATGTAATGATCAACATCCCACACGCGTGTCATACGACGTTATTCAACACACTTGCGAGGAACAAATACGAACATCAAAAAAAGGCCTTTTACGAGCAAGTGAGTTGAAAAATAAATTTTATAACATCATTCTTAATTAATCAAGTTATCTGAAACATCTCGTTGAGTACATACTGTTGTGTACCATCCAGAGTTCTAAGTCACATTACTGTACTGTACTGTATCATCCGGATCGTCCACTGCTGAACGCAGCCTCCCCTATTTAGGGGGATGTGACTTAATCCCCACGCTTGGCAGGCGGCTTGGGGATCGCAGTGTAAGTTGGCAGTTCTTTAGAAGGCGCTTCTGCCCACCTTCCAGTGTTTTTCCCTTAGTCGCCTCTTACGGCACCCACGGGAAGATATGGGGAGGGTCAAGTAAGTCACATTAAATTTAGTTAATTTTAAAATTTTAACCAGGAGGCATAAGTCATCGTTAGTTCCGGACCATCAACACAATACAATATGAGCACCTATAATATCTTAGAGCATATCATTTTTATAAGAGCATTGAAAACGTCACCATTGTTGGCATTAAGCATACACATAAATCACTGTTAAAAAACTAGCTATATTCCTTCATTGTCGTCTTTACGTCTACGTGATAAAGCTCAAAACTCAAAATCCTAATACATAAACCACTATACGTTCACTTAATGACATTGTTAAGCTCATCAACTGCCCTCGTTCATGAGTAATTCGAGCGTAATTACATTTTAATAACAACCATTGTACACATGGCAGGCAAGGATTTCACTTGACAAACGTGATTATCACAGGAATACCTACCCACTACAGTATTTAATAAAGGTACTGTCAGACAAAATGTATACTTACGTAATTTTATTAATGCTATACGTACATACTCCCGGGCGTGTCTGTTTGGCATATTTGCAAAACTATGTTTGCTGCTCTTGGCTCACATGTATTACCATAGGCTTAGGATGTACAAGACCAACAGTGACGGATGAATTGTGTAACAAAAAATTAAATGTAAATGTGTGAGTGACATAGTGTTGTAATGACGCGAGCGTAATACTATCGACAGTTTTACTTGTTGAATCTTAGGACACATTTGTTTGAAATTATGCCCTATATAGTTCATTGAGACTATTGTAATGATCGTAAACAACACTGAAAACACAGAAATGCAATATATGCAATTTCATTAACTTGAACAACTTATTTTTCAAGTTATTATAATTTAAAAACCAAACTACTTAACTGATTATGATGAAATTTCAAAGGGATGAATCTTAAAGTATATCCTTTCAAACAAAATACGATGTTTTCAAATGAAAATCAAACCAAATATCATAACATGAATACAACCTTATTGAGAATCTGCTCCCTTTTTGATCTGTTAAAAATAAAACTCATTCAAAGTTGAAGTCAAATGCATTTATTGTAGGTCTAAAATAGTACAGCACTTTTAAAAGTAAACTACTATAACTTCATCGTAACAAAAATTAATAAAACTTACTATTACTAAGTATTATGATTAACATTAACAAAATCATTAAGCTGCAAATATACAGGTACTGTAAATTATTAAATTACATTTATCTGAATACCATTTGCGTAAAGCATTCACATGTAGTAAGCAAAGGTCGAATTTGTCCCTTGTGTAAACATAGCTCATTTGGCTGTAGAAATGACGATGTGTACATAATTTCGATGATCTTTACTAAATGGCCTACAAAACATATAATTCTTTAAAGTCTGCTTTTAAGTCTAAAAGCCGTTTTATCATTATTTTTGTTTCAGCTTTTAAACTTCTTAAGAGCTAATTTTTTTCTGTAATTTTTGTCACAATTTAGAACATTAGTTAATAAGTTTTTTTCCTTGGAGACAGTACTTGATTTGAAGGGCAGGTAATGGCTAACGGTGGTAATATATATCTATTTAAGTAAGGTCAGGGCCGTCTTATTTTCAATTTGATCTGAAAGGAAAAATAAAAATTATTTTGTGTCAGGATAGCCATAGCTATCCAGCGCTGCAATGAAGCGAGTATTGTAGATTTTATTGCACCAGGGACGCTAAGGGAAGGGTAACTAGATTGACATATCCTATAGTCTTTACATGAAAAAAAAATAATTGACCATGTATTTTACTACAAATTAAACTTTACGTTACTTGTGTCATCATTTCCTATAGCTATTGACTACCATTTCCACAGCTTTATGCATACAGAGACATTAAAAGTTGGTATTGAGTCTTTCATTAGTATAAATCGATGTTTTCTTTGTATGAAGCATTTCGATTCAAAGTTTACTACAAACTGTAGTTTTTATTTAGATTGCGTCAATAATCCGAACCCTTTTATCACATACTGAAAATTTGTTGGTAATCTGTAAGAACACAAACATTATATACAACATATAGTTATTTCAAATTCTGTTCAATAGCCATTTGTATAAAGATACTAATATTTTATGATAGAAGTAAGAGATATTTCCAATTATTTATTGAGAGTTAGGGGAACTTTTCACAGAAAACATCATAATAAATTTTGATAATATATCTTGTGATAATATTTTCTCCCTTATTCGTAAATACTCAATAAGCAATAAACTGATCTGTCAACTTCTCGCTAATTATTATGTAATTATATTATTTTTAAACCAATTTATGATTAAACTAACTACCGGTTATTTTTGAGGTTCGAATATGTACCCGAGCATTCACGTCGAAGCTACAGGTCAGACATAAACTATCGACTTTATCGATACTTGTGACGTCAGGACTTTGTCAAACCCTATCGTAAACAAAAGTTTTTGTATTTTTCGTAAAATACCAACCAATTCTTCATTTAGCAATGTAATTTGATGATAAGTATGAAGAGAAATCTATTATCTAATATTTCCATAGTTCATATAACTAATTTTAAAACAAAATGACGAAATAATGATTATCCAAAAAGCAGTACAAATAAACATAAATTACCTGTGAAACGTGTATATATTCGGGTTACTGTGTTTTGTAACCTCACATTCACTCACTGAACAAGACACCATGCTTGCAGAATACATATTTTATATTATAATCGTAAGATATTTGAGCAAATACACAAAATTCGCACCGACTCGGAAGAGCCCGGGACGCTATGGCCTCTTACTCGAGTAAAACATGACATACCGTCTTCTTGTTTCACTATCTCTTTTTTTCTCGCGACGGTTTGTAGCAGCTTAAGACCTTTCACTCACACACTTCGTAGGTCTATTGAGCGTAGCGAAAAAATCCTAGGTCTGTGTGTATTACCTTATTAGTTGAAGTGTCTAATATTATTCCAATATAGGTATAACGTACAAATCAGTGACTTAATTATTGCATAAACTACACTTGCAATACATATGAAGTCATTTAATAATATGTATATCTAATCTAAATGTGTGGTAGGTATGAAACATAAATATCGCTGTAAAAAAGGCCTACTGCAACCATTTTAATTCAAAAGGTGGTAGTGTAACCGAAGTAACGTAGAACAAGGAATTCATAAAGCATTCAGTAAAAACGGAGATTTCTTGGGTTAGCTCAATATAAATTCTGTATTTATAAGTGTGCAAGAACTGTTGGATTGCTTGGGTGTTTAGGGCGGACAGTCGCGTGCAGAATGCTGATAGCATCGCTGCAGTGTGGCAGGCAGCGGTCGAAGCACTCGCTGCGGCTAAGTTGGTTTCGCTGACCAACCACCGAGTTTTAGCAGCTAAATTACTCAACACAGACGTAAATCTAACTAGATGGCACAAAACTTTCAAACTGTATAAAAATCAAACATTATTATGAAGTTAAATTTTTCGTACTTACTTTAATGACAAGCCGTTGTGGGCTTTGAATGTCATCCCCCCTTTAATACATGTGGGTGTCGTAAGAGGCGACTAAAGCTTAAATACTAAAAGGTGGGCAGCGCCTTCTGAGGAACTGATATCTTAAACTGCGATCCCCAAGACGCGTGTCAAGCGTGGGGATTATGGCAAACCACCGCCGTAATGGGGGAGGCTGTGTTCAGCAGTGGACAATCCGGTGAGCAATTTATTGGTACGATGTACATTCCACGCGAATTTAATTAAATCAAAGATATGCTGACAAACTGATTCATAGGAAACGCGTCACAGTTGTAGGTTCACCAATGACGTAGCACTTGCGCTACGTTCCGTAGCATAGAACATATTTGTAAAACCGTAAACGTAGGACCGAACTCAACTTCAAATTTATCAGAATTTGAACACAGATTAGGGCAAGTAAGGTAGGTAGACGTTTTTTACTGCTGATAGCCTACCCGTTAACCACAATATCGCCTGATGTAAATAATGATGTGATCGAAGATGATAAGCAGGCATAACCTAGAGTGGGAACTGGATCATAAGGATGGCTGCCCGTACGTATCGTTACGTACGTAGCGACAGATGTTTACTCGAGAGTGGTAGCTAGCCAGGCGGCGCAAAATGCCCTACCACCATTCTATATCGACTTCCATCGTGAGACAACAGCCGGGACCGACGGCTTAACGTGCCCTCCGAAGCACGAAAGCGCTCAGTAGTAATGTCACTAGTGGTCACCCATCCAAGTCATGACCGCGGCGGACATTGCTTAATTTAGCTGATCGATGAAGAACTGTACTGTACTGTACTGTATCAGCCGAATCGTCCACTGCTGAACACAGCCTCCCCTATTAAGGGGGTATTTGCCATAATCCCCACGCTTGGCAGGCGGCTTGGGGATCGCAGTATAAGATGGCAGTTCTTTTGAAGGCGCTGCTGACCACCTTCCAGTAATTTTTTTTTTCCTTAGTCGCCTCTTACGACACCCACGGGATGATATGGGGAGGTGCAATTCTAACCCGGCACTCCACAGGAGAAGAAGAACGAATAAGCAAAATTCGCTACGAGCGCTTCAAAATGTTGTTGTGGGATCTACTAGTATATTGGTCTGTAGTGCCCAGTACTGTGCTTTCCTCGTGTCACACGCAACCTCGCAAAACTGACTCACTCACATTAAAATTCACATGCAATAAAATATTTACCTTCCCGTAGAGTATTAGAGTGGACAACTTTAACTGCATTATTTAAATAGGTAACCTGTTTTTGAATGCTTGAATATGTTTTTAAATGCTTTGAGTATTTTAACAACTAACATTTCGAATTAAATAACTTCGTAATCTGACATTAAAATGCTTGAAAAAGCCCACATAACAAAACTTTTTGTTGCTCAGTTCTAAAATGAGGTCAAACGTAGCATACGCGATAAGGCACATTACATATTTTATATATACACGAATTCTCGTGTATTGGCTGTTCCTGACTTTTGTTCATATAAAACTCGCTAAAAAGATTGGCATATACATGCTGCTTGTTATCATACGACAGGATTCGCATATAGCAGTTAACTATTCAGTAAAGTTTAACTTAGGTTTTTCATTTGCTACTTATAACCAACTATGTCTGCAGCAAAAATATTTTATGCCGATAAAAGTCAGACTGCATCAGACTCATACCAATAATCAGTATTAACATGATTATTCATACGAATACTCATGTTAATAATCAGAAGTTATTATTAACATGAGTAAAAATATTCAACTTATTCTTTGATTTTAAGATACTTCTGATTATATAGAAAAAAAAAACAGAACTCTTTGCCACTATTTTGAAAATTACTATGTGTATACTTCTTTTTGCAGGCGACTGCATATACGCACGTCATGATATTATGTCGTGATAATTTTGTTCTTTCTTTTTGGAAAAGATTAGAGGAGAGGAATAGATTCTTTTTGGAAGAGAAGAGAGTCGGTACCTACCTAGGTAAATAGTTCTAGGGCAGTTTCCCTGTATTATCTGTTTACGGATTCCTCTATACTATAGCGTTAAAAAATCATATTTTAATTTAATTGGGAGTGCTCCTAACTTAGCTTGTTTAGTCGTTATTGACCGATCAACTCGGTTAAGCAACATTCTCTGCGGTCATGACTTGATGGGAGACCGCTAGTGGCATTTACTAAAGTGCGCTTCCGTGCTTCGGTGTGCACGTTTAGTCATCGGTCCAATTTGTTGCCTTAGGATGGCAATCGTAGAAGAGTATTTTGCTAATGGCCAGGCAGCTAGCTACCACCCTAAAGTATAAAATAAATAAATAAAATCTGTCCCACCTAACAAGCATCTAAGGGTGTGTTCCGGCAGCAGTTCTTCAGATGCTGTAATTTTTAATGAAGCTTTTAACGCCATCGACCACATCATCACTTACGATCAGGTGGTAAAGGTTTGGCGCAATAACCGATATACGCACGGGCGGAGCCGCGGCTGGAAAGCTGGTATAAAATATTACCGTACAAATTTCGGGTTGAGGTTGCATAATTTCTAAGCAGAGCTAGTTATCTGTGGCTAGGTAGACCTGTGCATAGGCATAGGCCTGTGCATAGGGCTCGTTAACTTTTCTACCATCTTTTCCTAGCCTAGCCTAGCGGTCTGATAAGAGCTTTCCTAAAGATAATTGGCTTCAGGTTTTAAAAATTAACTTTACAATATGTATAGTACCTATACATTCAATGTAGTTTTGTTATAAGAGACAGGCATATTGTGCCGACCCTATGTTCATATGTAGATAATGATGGCTAAATTAGAATATACAAATAGCATAATATACCCAATAACGAGATCCAAGGTTCAATCCTTGTAGACAGTTATTAAGGTTTTCGACAAAGAGATAGTCAGATAGTAGTTTGAAGTCTGGATGTGATCTGATCTATTCCTAGTAGATGGCAATATATTCGCGCCATACCGTATAGAACATCTGGCAAAAAGGTGATTTTTAGACACCTCTATATACACTTTTGAGGATATAAAGGCGTCATGTTAAGATGATATGTAAGTATATCTTGAATACGACTATGGGAAATACCTAATGAAGAGTCCGGTTTGCTGCAATGGTGGCGCAGCGACTTCACTAACATACATTCACAGAATGTCGTGTTACACGACAATGTGTGGCTGACACGTTTTGTTGCAATTGCGCAAATAACTAATGACCTGGCAGTGCAGAATATAGTAACAGGAAAATTTAAATAGCCCTGTGCACAACTTAAAAACGTAAAATGTAGCGTTAAACGTAACCCTTTTGAATAAGTTAAATATTTATATATTTTTTTAAAGCCTTTTTAAGTGCTGGCGTATACCATTTTGGATCCCATTCATAAATCTTTATTATTAACTGCTTACTTTGCCATTTCTAAAACCTCAATCGTATGTTAAATATCTGTACTACAAAGGGGATTATGAGTCGTTAAACACAAAAATCTCCAAGATCAACTGGATAAAGGGGTTGTCCGCTCGAAAAATAGAGGATGCTGTTGATTTTCTCTACAGGACGTTAGACGACATAAAAAAAATAATTAATTCCAACTCAGACTGTATTATTTTTTTAATTATTTTTATCCAAAATGGTATACGCCAGCACTTCAAAAGGCTTTATAAAATATATAAATATTAAAAAAAAAACAGAATATATAAGAATGAGTCTAATCGTCAAACTTACATATTACTTCGAGACAAAATTAAATCAATTGAAAAAGAGAGAGAAAAAAATTTCATCAAGCAAGTATATAATAAGCATAGAAAACCTTATCGAAAAAAGGGCCTCAACACTTCTGGTCATATATCAAGTCAAAGTCACAATCAAAGGGCATTCCCACGTCACTTAAGTATAAAAATAACATAGCTACTACAGGTACGGATATATACAACCTTTTTTCGGACTATTTTAAATCTCTTACATACAGAGGCAGTGGCTACTTGTCGAGTATAAGGTAGTCACCTTCAAGTATTTCCCAACTGGCGGATATATCGCGAGTAGATATAAATCCAAAACTAGTGTTGAAACTACTTCTTAAACTTGATCTATCTAAATCCGCTGGACCTGATAAAGTTAGCTCTTATTTTAAATGTGCGAAAAGCATCGCAATCCCATTAACGCTTCTTTTTAATAAATCTATATCTGAATGCATATTTCCTCAAATTTGGAGATCTGCTTTTATTACTCCTGTACATAAGAGAGGTTCCAGGACTGATGTCGAGAATTATAGACCAATATCAAAGTTGTGCATTTTAGCCAAAGTCTTCGAAAGGGTGGTCTGTGATCAGGTATATGCAGCTCTTAAGAATACTTTCCAAAACACACAGCACGGATTCGTCCGAGGTCGTTCTACGGTGTCTAATTTAGTTATTTTAAACAACTATGTTACTGAAGCTATGGAAGGTGGTTGTCAGGTAGACGTAGTCTATACGGACTACAGCAAGGCATACGACAGAATAGACCACGTGACATTGTTGCATAAGCTCAGTACCGCGGGTATAAGATGTAACTTATACCGGTGGTTTTCATCCTATTTGGAAAGAAGAACGCAAGCAGTAGTAGTAAGTAATTATATTTCAAGTTGGATTACCATTCCAAGTGGCATTCCCCAAGGATCTTTAATGGGACCTTTGCTTTTTAATTTATTTATTAACGACATTTCTACTTGCATGTCTTATTCTAATTTACTTTGCTTTGCAGACGACATGAACATTTTTATGAAAATTAATTCACAGGAAGATTCAAACTGACCTAAATCGTCTAGATTTATATTGTCTACAAAATAAACTTGATTTAAATCCTTCCAAATGTTCTTCTGTGACATACACCCGTAAATAATATTTTTTTCCTCTACATATAGATTAAGAAATCAAACTCTTAGTAAGAGCTCAACCATCTAGGAGTTGTTCACGACTCCAAACTTTTATTTGATGAACACGTTGAGAACATAGTAACTAGAGCGTCAAAATCACTAGGATTTGTGATGAGAAGTTGTGCTTCTTTCAATAATGTAAAAACCTACAAAATTCTTTACTGCACTTTTGTGCGAAGTATTTTAGAATGCGCATCCCAGGTATGGAATCCACAGTATCATAAGTACATCGAACGAATTGAGCGAATACGAATTTCATTAAATATCTATGCTATCGTACAAAAGTTGGGTACTCATCAGAAGATTACTTAAGTCTCTGTAGAAGATTTCATCTGCTTCCTCTTTCTGTAAGAAGGGAAATTGCTGATCTTGCATACCTCATAAAAATAGTAGCAGGTACAGTTGATTGCCCCGAACTTTTGGGTAAAGTTCGATTTAATACCCCGACTAAACTCATAAGGTTACTTGTTACATACTTGTTAAGAGCGTCCAATAATTTCAATGTACTCAGTAAAAGTCTGGATATAGATATAGATCTATTGTGTACGAGCATCGGATCGGCTAGACAGTTGTTGGCCAGGGATTTTTAACGGCTAATTGTGTGATATTTGTAAAAGTAAGTTACAAAGTAATAACAATAGTTCACACTATTGTTATTGCTTTGTATAAATGTTTATATTCGTGAGGACCTATAATTGGCCCATTGCTTTGTATACATGTTTCTATTTGACATGATGGCTGTTGGTCTTCCAAGTAAATAAATATTTAAAATAAATTAGTTTACCTAACACCTACATGGTTTGTGTATCCTCCGCTCAGAGGACTCGGGACTTCGGTTGTGGAGACATCCGGTGCTCCCATGAGGGTTAGGTCCACACGAGGCGTGGAAGGCTAGAGATTGGGCCTGCTGAAGCTCGCGCGACGGTGGGGCTGGAGTTGACACGGTTAGTCTTTAGTAGGGTATACTTACTGACCCCTAGCCCGACATTACCTGCTCCCCGGCGGTTGGTAATGCGTAAATGCATTTTCCCGGGCAAACACAGTGTATCTGTAATATATAAATAGATATCCTATCATCGTTACATGATAAACCCTTAGTGATCGATGATGTCAATATGATACTTAGTAATACGTACTTAGTAATAATTTTCACAATCCATCAAACTCTATACTATCTCCCTAATTAATTTGAAAGTACTTGGACAAACAAGCAGCGCTCAAGGCCAATATAAAACGAGTTATGCAAAGATTAGATCGGTTTTTCACACACGAAGTCCCTTACATCAACTATACATCATATTGAAATCATTAGAGATGTTTCTGAAGACGTGATTACCAATATGTTTTTAATACGAATATTTTCCTTTAGCTGACTGATGTTCCTCGGATTGTTCATGTAGACTTTATGTTTGAGGTATCCCCACAAAAAAAGTCAGGAGGCGTCAAGTCAGGGCTACGTGGGGGCCAAGGGATATCACCTCTTTTGGAAATTAGTCTTGCAGGAAACATCTGTCTCACAACCGCCATAGAGTCATTTGATGTGTGACAGGTCGCTCCGTCTTGTTGGAACCAAGTCCTCGTATTGGCTATTCTCGATCTCGCAAGTTCTGGAGTCAAATATCCCTCTAACATCGCAACATAGCGGTCGGTGTTAACGGTGATGTTTCGTCCTCGTGAATCTTCAAAGAAGAAAGGGCCAATAATTCCTTTGCTTGAGATTGCTGCCCATACCGTTACTTTCGGACTATGCAGTGGTTTTTGATGTTTCATTTTTGGATTCTCGTCGTTCCAATAGCGACAATTTTGTCGGTTTACGAACCCATTTAAATGAAAATGAGCCTCGTCGGAAAAAAGGATGTTGTCAAAAATGGAAAATCGACTAAGCATTTCTTCAGCAAATGCCAACCTTGCTCCGAAGTCGGCCTCTTTTAATTCCTGTGTTAACTGGAGCTTATAAGGATGCAGTTTAAGATCCAACTTCAAAATTCGCTGTAAACTTCGTCGCGACAAGTTTAAAGCCGCCGATCGCTTCCGAGTAGACACTTGCGGATTTTTTCCTACTGACTCCTTCACCCTCTCAATAATGTCTGTGGTCCTAGACGTTCTTGGACGACCTTTGGCTGGTGGTTTAAACGTGGAACCGGTCTCTTCAAAACGCTTTATCCATATTTTAATTAAATTTGCACACGGAGCTTCATTAATGTGTGTTAATCCATATTCAGAACAATACATTCGCCTTGTAGAGATGTATGAACGACCGTTCTCGTAAAACGTGCGAACACAAAAAGCGCGACGCTTCCCGTCGAAGTGACTCATGGTTACTAAAACTCCACGAGTGCCACTATCCAACCACGCTAGGCTCCCCCCGCCCGCGCACTGTTTACCCCGCGAAAAAAGATGACGCAATATGCACGTTCTATTGCGCCACCCTGTATATCATCTTTTATAAACTTAACTGTATCAGCCGGATTGTCCACTGCTGAACACAGCCTCCCCATTAAGGGGAGTTTGCCATAATCACTACGCTTGGCAGGCGACTTGGGATCGCAATTTACGATATCAGTTCCTCAGAAGGCGCTGCTGCCCACCTTCCGGTATTTTATCTTTAGTGCCTGTTACGACTCCTATAGAGGTAGAAATGAGGGTGACATTCTAATCCAATACCCCACGGGGTTTATAAACTTACAAATATAATATTGCTTTATTAACAACACACTATATACTAAATACAACACTACAGCTACTACAACAAAGGCATTTAGGCAACCTAAAGGTCATTCCAGGCCAATAGGCAGTCCAAATGCTCCAGCGCACTACCAGCGTACCCAGCATGCTGGCCGCATTGCCCCGTTGGATTGCAATACTTATCCGTTGAGCCAAATAAGTGCCAGCCACCATTTTGATCACGCGTCGCAAGGACGAAGCGCTCTAATGTTTTAGAAAATAAGATGAGCTCCCGGCCCCAACGGACACAATGTCTCTACACGGAACGGCTCAAATATGTAACCACTATATACCGAGAATAGCATATCTGCGCCGCTTGATCCGCTCCGCCAAAGTAGCATCACGTCTGTTTCAGTAAGATGTGACGGCGCTAAGGTCAACATACGTAGTCTCCCACACTAATTTTGCTTGTATAATGATAAATAATACTTGCCCGTTTATGCATTTATTTGAAGCATTCGTAGCGCAGTTTTGCCTAATAGTCATTACTTCGATGTATGACCGCCAAGTGGAATTTTCTACTAAGCGCTTCCGTGCTACGGATGCCACGTTAAGGCAATTGCTACGATTACTGTCGCATGGCATCGTGTCGCTATTGCATGGTAGTATTGCATTTTGCGAATGCCCACTAGCTGGATAGCCAAAACCTTCAAGCGTGAAATCTGTCGCCAACCACTTAACGGTGCGTTATGGCAGCTCTCCTTGAGAGGAAGTACTCGTTCTATATACATAGGTTAAGCAAGTACCTACCTCCTTCGACTGTCCAACACTTACCACCAGGTGACATTGTGGTCAAAGGCCTATAGCACCAAATATAATATTAAACAGGTTATTATATATAAAGCGCTTAAATGTATGTTTTATTCAAAGCAGCGCATTAAAAAAAAAATTCTACTTGTTTATAGTTGGACGGCAGCACCCACGCTTGCAAGACGGAGCAATGCGCAGGTGGGGTGGCCCGTAACATGGCTGAGGGACTATGGAGACTTCGAGGCGGACGCACACGCCTGCTCACAGCTGTGGGGGATGACGCTGATGGACTTTACATCGCTGATATTGCACCTGGACTTTTGCTTGACGGTAAACACTTATGAACTAACATACATAGTCGGATAGTCGAGTTTGATTTTGTTATAATAATAATAGTAGTAGTTTGTTTGAACCAGAACACATCGTTTACATTAAGTGAGAATAAATAAATCAAAATATTCAATCTAATCTAGTTTGCAGTTAGAACATACTGTTTTATTAGAAGTAAATTCAACAATATTACTTGAAGTGAAAAGGTACATAATATAACTATACCATGTCATACTTACTATAGACATGTAGGTATGTTAGAAGACTGCCCTGAAGATTCTTAAGTCATGCCTGTTTACCACCTTCGACCACATCATAATTTACCATCGAGCGAGTTTGTGGCCAAACGCAGTATCAAAGAGGTATGTTAAGATTCCTTATTGTAATCACGTGTCGTATCGACCAAGCGTACTGATAAGTTTTGTAAAATGCTGTGAGCACCCGGTCCCCATGACCCCTATGTCTCAACACCGGCTGAAATATGTACCTCTAATGAAATAACCAAAATTGAAATTTTGATTGAAAAACCAAGAATTGAATGGCTATAAATAATAAAATAATTAGGTACGATATTTGTTGTCTCAAAAATGATTTGGTTTTAATATAGTTTATGTACGGAAATATGACGCATTTGCCCATTCCAAACATTTCAAAATAAATTCTTAAATACTAAATATTTCTGATAAAAGTTTAAAACAACTGATGCTATATTAAATATTTATTTATTTATCATGCCAAAAACTCATTGTTATAAAATAATTGCCTTAAGCCATATACAATAACATCCTTATTATAATATCTCGACATTAAATAATTATTTAGGTCGAGGAAATTTGCGAATAGCCCTATATACTTCTAAGAAAATTTGGAGATTCATCAATATCCCTAAACAGGTCCGGTTTCGGGAACATCTGGAAGTGAAAACGAAACTCGCTTCTAAGAAGCTCGGGGTGCTTCTGGAATGGATGGCCAGCATACCAGTTTCAGCAGCTTGACTCCCTACAAACCAACGAGTAATTATAACCGTTGACGATACCGGGCTCACCAATAAGTTAGACCAACTTAGCGTTCCTAGAAATGAGCTCGCTACATGCGTTTTCTACCGCTTGTTCTTCGGGGGAATGCTTTGAACAGCTTTTTGACCTTATCCCGGCGGCGGAATTTAGCCAACGTACACACCGAAATCGTCAAACCACACAGTCCGATTCTCTCGATCTTTTCTTCCGAGGACCAACAAAACGTGGAATAATCAAAATAACCTTCCTCCAAAAGTAATTCCGCAGTGTTACAACACCAGCAACACCACTGATATTACAGTTGCCTATAAGCGGCGAAGTATGACACCAGACTGACCGTCCGCTTTTTTGCAGACTTTTTAAATAAAAAAGACAATTAAATTAGCGGTAATAAAATATAGAGGTTCTTCAGCATTTATGCACCCCATATGTTCCTGTGGCAGGCAAGACGCGACGATGCGCTTTTATTCAACTGTGGACGTCTAAGTCCCTACGGGTGGTTGTTTCAGCATTTTCTAAATTGCCATACTCCTATGACGTTGGTCGTGTCAATGCAGAGTATTTACTTTACACTACGAATAATTCATATTTATTCGTAGACTTTACACCATTAATACTCCTAAAATAAATATATATACTTACTACTCTTTTTAACGTAGGTAACTAGTACCTACCTATACCGCTCCAAAAAAGGCTTCTCGTCTTTTAACAGTTTGATTGGAGTAATTGATTCAACCAAGCAATCCCTTTGGCCCTAAAAAGAGTAAAGAGGCGAACAGGTCGTATTTCACATTTACGGGGACATTAATGGTTTCAGGGTGCATCGTAAAAGGGTCACGCACGCCGACCTACGCTGCCGTATTGGACCCTAAGGGCGAGTGCCTATTGGGGCTGGGCGATATGGACCTGCACAATCACATCACAGTGGATCTAGTAAGTTATTTCTGACTGCACACAATTTCTATATGTAATGACTAGCGCTTACAGCTTTTTATTACTTGTTTTACTTTAAAGTTTGTACCTACTGTAATAATTACACTAAGTTGTGAAGTTATAATTTTTATATCAGATTTTTTTTAATTCATCCCTGGACAGGTAGGCTTAGGTTACGGTTAGGATGGGATGACGACTGGACAGCGCAGCGCGAGCTTATTAAGGCATAGGCTTATTAGTAACGGTTTCTTTTTCTCTTACAGAGCCATAAAAATAACAATAAATGTTTAAATAACGTTTTTTCTAATAAGACTGTAACTTCTGGTATTTCAGAAATCTGGTATGATATGATGAAAATTTGGTATTTTGGGTATCCGGTAATTTGAGAATTTTTATTCTAGTTCGGTTACAAAGTTTATTATATATAGCTCTGACAAGATTTAGGTAGGTAAGTAATTTTAACACGTAAACTTCAACGTACATACATACTTATGGCTATATAAGTACATAGAGTCTGGCTAACGAAAGTAGATACTGGATTTTTTTGCAAACTTTTTATATGACAACACTAACCGTGTTCCTACCATCGGATATTTACCCTAAAAATTGGGGTATTTTAAGCAGAAAGTACTTAGGAACAATGTATTCCAAAAAGGCATTTTTAAAACAAACTTATTTTAAACATATTATAAAATGAGTTTTAAAAATTCGTACGTTTGCTAAAATTGTATTCATCGAAAATAAGTATCGTATGTACGTGTCGGATCATTTCAAGAGTAACACTAAGCCTTAAGTTGGTCTAATAAATAGCTTAATTAGTTAGGTACACTATTTACTAGAGAAAAACTTGGCAATTTTATTTTAAAGAAATTAATTTTCGCCTGTTTTTTGAAAGATTTGGTAAAATCAGAATCAGTGTATGGTATCCCTATCTCTGACGCAACAAAATGGCGTGTTGTTGATGTTTCGTTGTGGTTGACTTGCGTATAGTTTTGTTGTGATATATATCCGTGTTAATGCTATAAAAATTAATAAAACTATAAAGAGTGAAGTGCGAAAACTATTGTTCTGTATGATTTCAAAATATGAAGAGAAAAAGCTTGTGAAACAAGCCGCATTGCGAGAAAAACAGGATTGTTTACGTACTGTGACTGATTTTTTAGGTTAGTACGGTCAAAATGTCTTGATATTTTTTTATTTTAAATAAGTACATATCAGTTTTAGTCATTTTATATAATGTTATTGTTCTTTTACAGATAGTCTTGAGGATAATGCACGAACTGCTGAAGTAAAACAAGCAATTGAAAAGATCACAGATTTAGATCAAAAAGATATGATGAAATCGCAGAACCAGTACTTAGAAGAACTATCTTCACTCACCGGTAAGTTTTCACTCAACGTTAATCTTAGACTAGTTTTGTAATACTTGTGTATTTTCTATTATTTCTTAGTTATGAGACTCACGATAATTGACATTTTATTTTATTCTTTTTACAGATGTAAGTGTTACTAAATTGAAGAGAATTAAAAAAGAAGGTGCGGTGAACGAAGGGGTCTGGAGGACTCCAGGTAAAAAACGACCTCACCCTTCAAAAGTGTCGAACTTAGATAGTTTCGATATGGATGTTATTCGTAATAAAGTAAACGAATTTTACATTGTGAGGAAACAAGTACCAACATTAAGATCTTTGTTGGTAGAGATAAAAGAAAGTATAGAATTTGGTGGATGTCGTGAAACTCTCCGTCGCATATTATTAGCCAACGGTTATGAATTTAAGCAAAACAAAAATGAACGTTCATTATTAATTGAACGGTATGATATAGCTGCATGGAGACATCGCTTTTTGCGTACCATTGCATCAAAACGTGCAGAAAGCAAGCCAATAATCTACTTAGATGAAACTTATGTCCACAAAACCTATAAGCCTAAAAAATGTTGGCAAGGTCCATCAACAAGTGGAATAATTGAAAATATATCGTCAGGAAAACGATATATTATTGTGCATGCAGGATCAGAGAAAGGCCCTGTTCCAAACTCATTGTTAGTATTTAGCACCAAATCGAAAATGGCCGACTACCACCATGACATGAATTCCACAAACTTCAACAAATGGCTTCAAGAAAAGCTTATGCCCAATTGGAATGAACCAAGTGTCATTGTAATGGACAATGCATCATACCATTCTGTCATAATAAATAAAGCGCCCACATCTCAAAATCGAAAGTTAGAGATACAGAATTGGCTTACATTGAATGGCATTTCATTTGAAACACCATTCAATGTAAGCCTGCTTTTGAATTGTATAATTCAAAAGCAGAGTTGCTCTGCTTAGTAAAACAGAACACACCAGAACCTATTTATGAAGCTGATGAACTTCTAAGCCAAAACGGACATGAAGTGCTAAGACTTCCTCCATATCATTGTGACCTAAATGCTATAGAACTCATATGGAGTCTAGCAAAAAGAAATGTGGGAAGCAAAAATGTAAGACGAACTCCAAAAGAGTTCGAGGATCTCATAAAACAATCTTTTGAGTGTATTACAGCAGATGATTGGAAAAAAATGACAGACCATGTCATGCATGTGGAAGACAAGTACAAAAGAAGAGACCATATAACTGAAAATAGTTTAGAAAGCTTCATCATCAATTTAAGAGACAGCAGCGACTCCAGTGATTCCGACGATTCACTCCATGTTGAATTTAAACATTCAGATTTTGATTATAGTGATTAAAAAACAGTATAAATATATGGTCTTGTTTTCTTTGATACATACTCACATAGATTTACAAATATTTAAACTCATGATAATATTGATACTCATGATACTGTTTGATAGCCTGTTTGTTCCTTTAATACGCCACAATGGAGTGACGTATCCGTGTGATGTTTGGTATGGAGTTAATAAAGAGTTAACAAGTGATATAAGCTACTTTTAATCTCGTCATAACGCGGACAAAATTGCAAGCATCCACTAGTAAAATAAAAATAAATGTCAAAGTATCAAAGTGAGTTGTTCCAACTTTCCTTTTTACTTTAGGGCTGCCATGCTGATATTTTTTAAATTTGCCGCGCTTTTTCAGTATCAACTTTCATTAGCCAGACTCTAGTTAATATAGTTTGTTCACCTAGTAATTTTAGCTACGAATTACCTCTAAGTATAAGTTTGTTTTTATGTTATTGTGACGGAACAAGCACGAGGCCCACCTGATGTTAAGCGGTATCCTTTGCCTATAACAGATGCATTTCATCACAAGTGACGAACTGCACTGTGCCCATCATCTTGAGACATACTAAGTCTCATTTGCCTGTAATTTCACTGGCTCTCAAGGACTGCTGCCGGAACACAACGTTAGGTGCTTGGCGACAGATTTTCTACTTGAGGGTGGTCGCTAGCCAAGCGGGCATTCGCAAAATGCCCTTCCACCATGCAGTAACTTCTTAAAGATATAATTTCCTTCAAAACAGATCAACAAACACATTGGAGTGTTAGAGCAGGCGCCCTTGGTGGTGCTAGACGGTAATGTGCCCCAAACGACGGTGGACCATGTTCTACAGCTGTGTCACCAGATGAGCAAACCAGGTAAGATCTTTCAAATAGGTTACCCACCAATGTTAACCTTTTAGTAGCAGTTGTGAACGAGTTCATCCGGGAAAGTAGTACCGCATAACTATTTCTATCACCAGCAGTAGCAGTATTGCTCACATTAGGGCTGGCGCTGACTGACGGCACGGCATGGCACAACATTCTTTACCTGATTATTTTAACCTTATTACTTGGCAGTATAAGATTCAATGATTTTAGATTAGAGATAAGTGCCATATTACTTTATCCGATACAATGAGGCCGTAGCTTGGCAAAGGCCAGAATTATCGATTAAAATCTATTGACGTTGATCCCAAGTTCTATTTTGGGCTTGAGATTCACCGCATGGTGGAAGGGTATTTTGTGTACCTCGCTAGCGATCACCCTCAAGTAGAAAATCTGCCGACAAGCACTTAACGGTGTGTTCCGGCAGCTGTCCTTGAGAGCCAGCAATTCTAGGTTAAGCCTCTTAACACCTTCGACCATATCATCACTTCACCATCAGGTGTGATTCTGGTCAAAAGCTTATCTATACTAACAGCAATAAAAAAAAACAAAGAAGGTATATAAGTGTAAAATAATGTAATATTGTCTTAGGTTTTCGCGATTATTACACATAGTAATTAAACAACTTTAAACGGTTTAAATCGCCTATATTTATTATTATTTTTGTCCCGACGTTTCAAACACTTTGCAGTGATCGTGATCACAGGGTGACAAAAATGTTAAATATACGCGATTTAAACCGTTTAAAGTTTTTTAATTACTATGTTAAATAATGTTTTTGATATATTTATTATTATTCTAATAACGCATTCTCTGCGGTGACAATTTAGATAAATGGAATTGTATAAAAAAGTATCACAATATTGGATATTTGATGCTCATTTCTCTTACTTTTGGAAACCAACAAATAAAAATAAGAGGTCATTCCTACGTCTCAAAAAATGGGTGTTTCTAAACAGATTCAAATATTTAATTTATTTTATGTTTGAAAGAAAGGGTCAATATTTGAATGATCAATCATTCAAATAGATGACCATACAGATTTGTGCTTTGCTGTTTTTGCAAAGTTTAAACGATCATTTAAATACATGCATTAAATTATCGTCCAATATATATCGGGATTTATCGTCTAGATTTTATTGGGTACGGTGCAATTACCTACTGTTTTTATCTATAAAAAAAAGGAACGGTTAGCGTTAAAGTTTGCAATTTTTGCCAGTTTTTGTTATGGGGTGTATATTTCAAAAACTAGTTAGTAAATCTGGAAACTATGTACAACATAGCATTTAGAAATAAATTTAATACTTGATATATTTCTTTAAATGTTTAAATTAAACATGTTTTTCAGAAAAAAATACGCATTTAAGGTTTATGTACACTATGTATATACACATATCATATCTTTTTTTTAACAAATACTGAAAACTATTTTTAGTTTAGGTCGAATCAAAACCGGCAAAGATTTATTTCTGTACGGGTTGTTGTGTTGTGATGCTTTATCCTAAGAGTGACGCCCGACCACACAACATCCGTTATGCGTCCACCATTGAAACAATGCCTCCACCACTGGGGGAAGGGAGGGGGTTTTTGCCTTAATCCGTATCCCCATACTTGTCAGTATAAGATTTCTTTTTATTCAGTTCTTCAGAATATGCTGTTGCTCTCCCTGATCCCTGTTTAGAAAGCTATTGAGTTCCACCACAAAGACATTCTCAGTAGCAGTTTGGATTCTGTAACTGTGCCCGGTATAAGACAATATACTCATCCCCTAAGACACCTTCGTAGATATGGAAGCATGATGATAGTGATTATATTTTGAATAACAACACAGTTTCGCATCATATATATTATCTGTATATGTATCAATTCTTTCTAGTTCAGACTCAAGTCTATAAAAGCGTGATTCTTATGAAAAAACCATCTAAATGTATCATTCCAAATGTTGGGTAGTAGGTGCTTACCTACTTAATACTTTGTAGTATTTATTTTAATAAACATACAAAATCCTTCGACCTCACTGAAGCTCAGTCTAACAGTTTAATTTCAGCGAATAATAATCATTTTGAAAAAATAAATGGTGACCGACTGACGAGTAAAGTTACCCATGGTTCAACTCTTTTTTTATATGGTTCAACTGGTTGTTCTATGGGGAAATATCTTTACCAATGATTCAACTCCAGTGAGTTATTCTTTCCTTGGTTCAACTAGTTGTACTACTGAGAATTGAATTTATCTATGGACTAGTTATTTATTTATCTATAGTCTAGGGCAAAGTCATATTTAGGTGCGACGACGAGCGAAGCGAGGAGGAGCGTTAGGTTACTTGTGACTACAACATCGCCACATAAATTTAATTTCATATACTACTTTATCCCCTTAGTGCAACCAGTTGGACAGTTGTAACATGGATCATAATCATAAATATTAGGTCCTTACATATGAAATTGGCGTTTTGTATGGGAGGAACAAAAAGTCGAAAATATTTTAATATAATATATTTAATTAATCAAAGTATGAACCATTATTTTCTATGCACTTTTGCCATCTCATAGGTAGTTCATTGATCCCTTTACTAAAAAAACCAGTCGGACGGGAATCAATAAAATCTTTGAAGGCGATTTGGACTGCCCCATCGGAGTTGAATTTTTTCCCTTGCAAGAAGTTATCCAAATTTCGAAAAAAATGGTAATCTGTTGGAGCAAGGTCCGGGGAGTACGGAGGATGTCTTAGACTTTCCAATTGAAGCTCTTCTAATTTAGTAGCCGTCTGTAGCGCAGTGTGTGGTCTAGCGTTGTCGTGAAGCAGCAGTGGCGTGGAGCGATTGACCAGCCTAGGTTGTTTCGCCGCTAGCTTTTCCATCATGGTTTGCAATTCCTGACAATAGACATCAGCCGTAATAGTCTGGCCAGATTTGATAAAACTGTAATGAACAATACCGGCACTAGTCCACCAAACGCTTACAAGTAACTTTTTTGGGGTTAATTTTCGCTTGGGGCAGGATTTGGCTGGCTGGCCAGGATCTAACCATTGCGCTGAGCGCTTCCGATTATCGTAAAGAACCCATTTTTCATCACAGGTAATGATTCGGTTTAAAATACCTTCATTATTGTGCCGGTTTAGTAATGTAACGCAGCAGTCGACGCGCGTTTGCCGGTTTGTTTCAGTCAATTCGTGAGGTACCCACCTTTCAAGCTTTTTAATCTTCCCAATTTGCTTCAAGTGAATTAAAACAATTTTATCACTAACATCGCAGCCTGCAGCTAACTCGGACGTGGTTTGCGATGGATCCGCTTCCACAATAGCCTTCAACTCTTCATTATCAACTTGAGTCTCAGGCCGTCCACGGGGCTTGTTCTGCAGGTCGAAATTTCCAGAACGAAAACGTTGGAACCAAAAACGAACTGTGTTTTCTTTTGCAACACGACCGCCATACACATCATTCACCCTTCGAGTTGTTTCCGCAGCACTAGTGCCACGGCGGAACTCGTACTCGTAAATAATGCGATATTTAAGGTTTTCCATTTTGTAAAATGAGTGACGCAAACAGAAAAAAACAGAAGAAAAAAAACAAATGAATGACGATCATCGAAGCACAAATACATGAGTCTATAGCTGTACAAATTTGAATTTGGAATTCCTTACCAAAGAGGAGAAATTCGTGATTAAAGTGGCCAGTACGAAAAACGCCAATTTCATATGTAAGGACCTAATATTAGGTCCTTACATATGAAATTGGCGTTTTGTATGGGAGGAACAAAAAGTCGAATATTTTTTAATATAATATATTTAATTAATCAAAGTATGAACCATTATTTTCTATGCACTTTTGCCATCTCATAGGTAGTTCATTGATCCCTTTACTAAAAAAACCAGTCGGACGGGAATCAATAAAATCTTTGAAGGCGATTTGGACTGCCCCATCGGAGTTGAATTTTTTCCCTTGCAAGAAGTTATCCAAATTTCGAAAAAAATTGTAATCTGTTGGAGCAAGGTCCGGGGAGTACGGAGGATGTCTTAGACTTTCCAATTGAAGCTCTTCTAATTTAGTAGCCGTCTGTAGCGCAGTGTGTGGTCTAGCGTTGTCGTGAAGCAGCAGTGGCGTGGAGCGATTGACCAGCCTAGGTTGTTTAGCCACTAGCTTTTCCATCATGGTTTGCAATTCCTGACAATAGACATCAGCCGTAATAGTCTGGCCAGATTTGAAAAAACTGTAATGAACAATACCGGCACTAGTCCACCAAACGCTTACAAGTAACTTTTTTGGGGTTAATTTTCGCTTGGGGCAGGATTTGGCTGGCTGGCCAGGATCTAACCATTGCGCTGAGCGCTTCCGATTATCGTAAAGAACCCATTTTTCATCACAGGTAATGATTCGGTTTAAAATACCTTCATTATTGTGCCGGTTTAGTAATGTAACGCAGCAGTCAACGCGCGTTTGCCGGTTTGTTTCAGTCAATTCGTGAGGTACCCACCTTTCAAGCTTTTTAATCTTCCCAATTTGCTTCAAGTGAATTAAAACAGTTTTATCACTAACATTGCAGCCTGCAGCTAACTCGGACGTGGTTTGCGATGGATCCGCTTCCACAATAGCCTTCAACTCTTCATTATCAACTTGAGTCTCAGGCCGTCCACGGGGCTTGTTCTGCAGGTCGAAATTTCCAGAACGAAAACGTTGGAACCAAAAACGAACTGTGTTTTCTTTTGCAACACGACCGCCATACACATCATTCACCCTTCGAGTTGTTTCCGCAGCACTAGTGCCACGGCGGAACTCGTACTCGTAAATAATGCGATATTTAAGGTTTTCCATTTTGTAAAATGAGTGACGCAAACAGAAAAAAACAGAAGAAAAAAACAAATGAATGACGATCATCGAAGCACAAATACATGAGTCTCTAGCTGTACAAATTTGAATTTGGAATTCCTTACCAAAGAGGAGAAATTCGTGATTAAAGTGGCCAGTACGAAAAACGCCAATTTCATATGTAAGGACCTAATATATAAAAAAAGAGTTGAACCATGGGTAACTTTACTTCTCCGTAGTACAACCAGTTGGACATCGCAGTTGTACCACGGGTCGGTAATGAAATAAATTTGCTTATTTGAATTTAGCGAGGACAGCAAAGAGAAAAGTAATATAAGAGTACAAGAAAAATAATAACAAAATATTGTTACTAAAATAACGTATGATTTATTCAATTCAGTACAAGATGCTTACAAATATAAATGGCTATGCATAAGTGGACGGAGTGAGTTAATAGCCTTAAATTAATTAAAATTAATTACATAAACTAACTGAACTTAAAATAATATTCATATTAGAGTGCTCCATACATAGCAGTGTGACCCTATATTCTAGGAGAATGTATAAGAAGATGAAATATTAATATCTGCATTATTTTTAAAAACAATATGAATGATTGGAGCATTCTAAGAGATTCTGATTACTCAACATATATCATCAAATATGTGTATAACTTAGTGAAATGTACAAAAATTGCAACTAAATAACAAATTGCTTTTTCTTGGTCGGAAAACAAATAAAATTACGGAGATTCCTCACCATGGCCGTATATTTATTTCGTGCTATGTGCACCATGATAAAAAGGGTAAAATTCATAATATTACAACTTCTGTCATCTTTGTCTGAGTACAATAATTAAGAGAAAAATACAACTAGGTATTATTAGAAAAATACATCTTGGCAGTACCATTATTGTGGTATTCATCAATATATTTGTAAAACTATAAAAATAACTAATTGATAGGTATTAATAAATGCATCTCAAAGTTGAGACCGACCTTAACCCTTACGATCAGGTTTATTTTCGCCCAAAATTTAGGGCCCCGCATTTTGACCCCCTAAATTTTCAAATTTAAAAATAAATATATGATTTTATTTTTAATATTCTTATGTTTGTAAATTGTTAAGTTTGTAAATAACGCCTGCTTGGCGAATTACATTACAAATCCCGATACGATGGTTGACGAACGAGAGCAAAAATTAGAGTTATGAGTCATTGTGTCATGTTAGCTCAATTGGTTGGAGCATATCCCGGCTTAAGGGGTGGATGGACGCGGGTTCGAATCCCGCACATGACTAAAATTTTTGCGCTCGTACATTTGTAATTTTGTAATATGATTATTTATTAATATTTTTAATGTTTATTTTTCAAATTTTATATTTACATTTTTTCTGTTTAGACTGAGTTAAGATACTTGTATATCAGCAAGGAGTTGAAAGGTTAAGTGCAGTTTTGACGTTTAATTACACATCTGTCAAAAACTGCGTCTTATGATCGATCTCAACTTTGAGCTGCTTTTATCAATACTAGTCTTAGAGGAGTACAATAATATGTAAACACCATTACCACAATTATAAAATAAAGTATTACCCTTGTAAGTAATAATAGCAAGTGTAGTGGTCCCAGGTACTTCATAATCCAATATAGCTAAGTTTAAATTGTAATTACAAAATAACATTTTTCAACACACTCGCTCGTAACTGGCCTTTAAATGCACCGACTTAGTGTCATAATACAGTCTATTACGCACTCGTGCTTCTTTTTAACTTTACCGCACTAGTGTTTTAAATAGAATAAAAAAACCACGTTTCCACACTTCTCACCAAGATTTTTTCATATAAAAACATACCAAACAGTTTTTTACCTACTAAAGTAGAACTTTAGAAGATTTAAGTATAAACCTTCTTAATCAGATTGTTATTGCTATCAAAAAGATCAAGAAAATATTTTCGTATCGAAATTTTCGTATTCGTTCCTCGCAAGTGTGTTGAAAAACGTCGTATGAAACTCGTGCGCGTTGTATATTACAATCTATACTCCATTTAGAATCCGTCAAAAATCCGTCTCGGTTGTAATATACAACTTCGCGCACTTGTTGCATTATGAACTCACAATTTTATAGGCCTAAATACTATCTCAATCTGAAGCCAAATATATATGTACGTGTACAAAGACTTACTAACAAATAAGCAGAAACTATTTTGACGGTGAAATTATGTTTATTAAAAAGGAACAATAAAATGCGCGTGAGATTCATACTTTATCAGTCATCATCAGCAATCACACTAATATAATAAATGCTTCAGTGTGTGTGTGTGTGTTGCTACTCACCTCCGAAATATTTGAACATACTTTGATGAAACTTGGCATTAAAATTTCTAGGGTCCTACTTTACATCCCGGTATATAGGGAGAATGGTACAACCGTGCAGGCGGAAGTTAGAAACCAATAAATTATTAAATGCAATGTGGCCAAACATATGCCATTAAGTTATATTTAGTAAACAAACCGTTTTATAGTACCACCAACTTAACTGTGCAGTTTTCGAGGGCGCTACTGGTCAAGGAAATCAACTACAAACTGTCACAATTTGAAGGAATGTTGTAGTTCTTTTTTTTGCCGCCTGAACAGATAAGTTGGTGGGACTGTAACAGATTGCTTATATATTGTTATATGTTTAACAATACAAGCAATCTTACCTGTTAAATAAATTACAATGGCAAAAACACAGGCTTTTTTTGCTCCCAAGTCACAAGTATAAGGCACAATTTGAACTTGTTTATATTAAACTCAATTATTAGATATAGACACAGATATCAATTGAGGTATATATAAATATGAGCAGGAGATTTAACTTGCCTAAAACACTTTTGAATGGATATGGTAGATATAGATCTTTCAGTCTAAATTTGCACGCCCTTCCAATGTCGTTACCCACACATGTATAATAGCGTATAGACGCAATACACGCAATCTCGTCAATACTATTGTTTTTTCAGTCATCCTGGTGTGCGTGCGGAGCGTACGGACATGTCCAAGTTCACAGTTAAATCATGCAGGCACACACATTTAAATAATCACGTTTAGTAAAGGGGCGTGCATTTTTGGACTGAAAGATCCCATATTTTATTTGCAAAAACTTTTTTTTTTATTGTGTTGTTTGCAATAACGCCTGCTACGCAGATTACATTACAAAATTACAAATACACTATAGGAAAAATTTAAGTCATGTGCGGGATTCTTAAATCTTTCCTATCGTATATTTGTAATTTTGTAATTGCAAAAACTTATTTGGAAAGTGCCATCAGTAGGATCATGTGATAAATTGACCTATAAATGTTGCAATTTCTGTCAGAAAGTCAATACAATCCAGGAGTTCACAATTATTATATCCATTAATTAAGTGTTAGTATGGAATTCACTTATATTTAATAAAAACACCTTGGATCAAGACAATAAAAAGTTGATTTTGTATTGTACAATCTGAATATTTGTACATTCTTATCTGCTCAGTGAAGGTCAGCAACGAAATGGTGTTTAATATAATATTAATAGTGGTATATCATCTAATGACGCATAGGGCATTACCAATTTCCACCACCTTGGCGCTGCTGCTGTAATTGCTCACGGAACTGGTTTAGAGCATGCTCAGGTTGGCTGTGTTGCATCTGAGCAACCAGGTTTTTGGCTTCGGAGCGGAGCTCGTACAGCTTACAAGATTCCAGGTAGAGCAGGATTGCAGCTATACCTGAGGGATAAATAATTGCTATGTTTATGAAGTGTAAATATGTATATAATGCTATAAAAAAATTTTGCTTTTCAAGCTCATGTTAGAAAATATCTTGGTAATATATTTTATAAATATAAATTACATGAAACATTGAAAATTAACTTAAAACCAACATTTTCATAAAACGTATGAGAATTATATATTTTTATTATATGTATATTAGGGGCTAAAGCATGAAATTGCCGATTTGAACTGAAAAAATTAAATTCTTATTTTTTTTAATTTAACATATTTATTATAATCATAATAATTAACATTATTATATATATGTTCCTGCCATCTAATAGGAAGTTCATTTATGCCTTTGCGATAGAACTCTGGTGATCTAGATTCGACAATCTAACCATTTTGTACTGCCTCCTGGGATGAAAAGTTTTTATCACGTAGAAAATTGTCCAAAATACGAAAAAATGGAAGTCCGTTGGCGCAAGGTCTGGAGAATACGGAGGGTGACGAATGGTTTCTAATTGCAGTTCCTGTAGAGTTAAAACGGTTTCACGTACTGTATGAGGTCTCGCGTTATCATGGAGCAATAATGGTGAAGATCGGTTTAAGAGTCGGGGCTGTTTCACTGCTAGTTCTGCTATCATTGTTCGGAGTGCGGCACAGTAGACATCTGCCGTTATTGTTTGACCAAATCGGAGAAAGCTGTAGTGAATAACACCATGCTGAGACCACCAAACAGTTACCATTACCTTTTTATTGGTAAGTTTTGCCTTAGGACACTGTTGCGGCGTTTGACCTGGGGGTCAGCAATTGAATTTTTCGCTTCTGTATCGATTCAACAGGGCAACACAAGTTTCAACACGCGTTTCTTTCTGCAGATCAGTCAAATTATGTGGCACCCATTTTAATTTTTTTTTTTTTTTTTTTTTATATTATTGTGAAGGAACAAGCGCGAGGCCCACCTGATGTTAAGCGGTATCCTCTGCCTATAACAGATGCATTTCATCACAAGTGACGAACTGCACTGCGCCCATCACATTAAGACATACCTGTTAAGTCTCATTTTGCCTGTTATTTCACTGGCTCTCAAGGACAGCTGCCGGAACACACCGTTAGGTGCTTGGCGACAGATTTTCTACTTGAGGGTGGTCGCTAGCCAGGCGGGCATTCGCAAAATGCCCTTCCACCATGCGGTGAAGCTCAAGCTTTGACGCAAATGAATCAATATTGCTTTACCAGCAATATTGATTCATTTGCGTCAAATCAATAAAATAATAAATATGAAATATATATTTTATTTTATATATCATAGGTTAAACTATGCCGCTAATTCCTGGGTAATTTGGCTTGCATAGGCTTCCACCATCTCTTTCAATTCATTTTTATTCACCAATGTGGGCGGTCCACATGGAAACGTGGTTCGTTCTTCAAATCAAAGTTTCCATCACGAAAGCGTTTAAACCAAAATCGCACGGTGCGTTCATTAGCATTCATTCATTCATTCATTTCTAAAAGTTTCACTCAAAAATCTCAAACCATGAAGGTTCTATGTCAATTCGAAGTACCTCTCACAATATAACGGAAATTTCATACTTAAACCCTTATTATATCATATATTATATACACACTACATAGGGAGAACCCACTTAGAAGCCTCCGCAAATGGCAAGGTAAGTAAAGGAACTAAGATTGGTGAATACTCAATCCTATAATACTTACCAAACAGTATAAAGGCAACAACAGCAAATGCATAAGACCAGGAAAGTACATTGAAGGAGGGATATAGCAGCCAGTCGCGCCGGTAGCAGTTGCCTCCGAATATAGCCACTGCCAGAAACAGGAATACACCTGTTCACAAACATATGAAATATACTAAAAGATTCAAAAGGGCTTCGAATATTTTCCTTTGTTGGTACTTAGCCGCTATCTTGATTTCAATTCAAATCAGCAGCACACAATGAAACCTATATATTATATGGATAGAGGACACAAATACAAACAGTAATCATTGTGGATATATGTATAGCCTTAAAGTGTCTATGATGCATGTATATGATAAGTAATATAATATGTAAGACCGAAAATAATTTAGCTGAGATTTAAGTAACGCCGAGCGTAAGTAAAGTGTTTGAATAAAGATTTTACTATGTTAAAGATATTCTTTTGTACACATATTTATAAGGACCTTAATATAATAGTCCATAGAGACTGTTTTAGGCGAAAATATATTTAATTAAACTTATTTTAAAGGAACATTCGGCATTACCGACTATAAAGTTAAGAAAATAAATATATTGTTTTGAATGATTTCAAGTAAAGTTAAAGTGTAAACTGTTCTTTATATTCATGCTACATAACATTCACTAATGATAACAAAAATAATAATTAAATAGGTACAACGTTTGTTATTTTATTTTATGATTTAACATTTGTCCTTTTGAAAAAACTATCGGTTTTTTATAGTATAACATGAATAAGTATTCAAATAAGGATAGGTATAAACTTTTATCATCATATATATAGAAATAAAATGTTCTCTCTTTGTGGACCAACAAGGATATTGCAAATATTAAAGCTATATTTATATGTAGTTAAATAAATAATAAAAAACCGGCAAAATATTTCGAAAAAAACAACTGTTACTCAATTATGACCGAATGCTCCTTTTGACGAATTTTACTTACTTAGCATTCCATAGATTCACCATGCGGGTGCCGGGTCCATAGCGTTGCGGAAAGGGCCCAAGTTAAGGTACCTGGGACTTGCAACCCAGTGAGTGAAAATAATCTCAAAAAACTACATCAAATGATTAAAATTTAAAGAGCTTGTTAAGCGGTTATTTAATTTTAACTATACTGGCTTATTCTACAATTAAACTACGTTAACATGAAAAAAAATTAACAATTCATTCACCACGTCTGCTTCTCCGATCCATCCTGGCAGAAAAAAATGGCAATGTCACACATGACATTAAGTTTTTGTAGGTTGTCAAGTTCAGATACACGAAGTTCGATAGTTAAAGCTACGGACTACAACATTTCTTTTTCACTTAGTGCGATTTTTTTAATTCAAAGTAATCACTAAAGTTTTAGTTACTCTGGGTATACATCCGGCGTTACTTCCATCTTGCTTTACAAAATATCTCGGTTTTAATGACTACTAAGTTTTAGTTCCTTCATAGGTACAGTCGCCTGCAATAAGAAGTATACACATTGTAATTTTCATAATTCTGGCAAAGACTTCTGTTTCTTTCGATGTGCACAGAAGTAACTTAAAATCAAAGAATAATTTGAATAGTTTTACTTATGCTAATATTAACTTCGATAATTAATAACTTGGCAACATCACATTACTTTGAAAGTTACGAAGTGTATACTTTTTATTGCAGGCGACTGTACATGAGGGCTTATGAGGATATGAAAAAAAAGTGCACATTCAATTTATAGTTCCAAATGTTTGTCTAGTCTATTTTTAAAACAATTCACTGAAGGGGCTCTAATAACGGTCTCTGGCAAGCTGTTCATTCATTAACTATATTAACTACACAACTATTCATTAACTACACAGTTTGGCAGTGTTTTTATGTTTGCTATTACACTTAAAAATTTGCAGCTTCAGAGAGTGTTGTCCTCTTGTGTAGATGTCTGTCGTGTTTGGGACATTATTATTATCCATGCAAGATTTTGTATGTCTCAATTAGTTCTCCTCATTGTCTTTGCTGTTCTAAAGTGGTCAAGCCCAGTTGAGAGAGAGAGAGTAGAGACGAAATTCATATGGCACATCCCCCATGATTACACCATTTTGGTTACTTTATGCTGTACTCTGTCAAGATCAATATCTTTTTTAAATACAGACTCAAAATCTAGAATGCATATTCTAACAGTGGTCGTATATATGTTTTATAAATCTTCAAAAAAAGATTATATCATTTTAAGAAGAAAATAACTCATTTTTGTATTGGTCTGATAGCGCTATCAGCTTCAAGAAACTATTAAATTAATAATCAGGTACCCACCACTACAGACAACTGCCACAAGCAGTGTGCACTAAATTCTAATACATTTGCATGTGGGTTGATGGGGCAGCATGTGCACTCAAGCCATGCCCAAATCTCATATAGTTCTGTGGAAACACTTGAAAGCACCTCCAACACCTTTAAACCAATGCCTCAAACAGTTATGGTTGGATTGGAGTAATATTTAATACATGAAAACATATAATTGTATTTTTAGGATTACTTTAGTTTCCAATGTATATATCATCTATCTTAGATAAAGATCAGTAACACACTTTAGTACACTATATCCTTATATTGATATAAGACTTGCCAAAAAATAGTGACATTTCGCACAGCTTCCATAGACAGCTTTCCATATTTAGAGAGGGCATCACAGTTTTCATCTCTCCTTGTTACTCGTCTTTTACTTCTCTTAGGGACTTAGCAAATACTTTTAAGTTTTCAGAGCTATTTTGTACTGTTATACAGGGTGTCCCGTAAGTAGTGGACCAACGGGGTGTGGGGTAGGGTTGCCAGATTAAGGTATCCCAATTCCTGGACATTTCTGGAGTTAGAAAGGGAGTTGGTACTTTGATATCAAGTTAGAATCTACATCTATGGTTGAACTCACAAATTAATATTTATTTATATAAATATTATAGTCAGTGTAGTGTTTTTTTCGTAGGAAAAAGACATGGCAATTATTGGTAGATATCTTTATTTGAGACAAAGATAATGTTACCTAAATTAGGTAATAAATCAAAATAACAAAAAAATTTAACAACGAAATTGGGCTACTCTTTAAGGCTAACTATTATCGAGTTATGAAACTTTGGATCAACATTAAAAGAAAAAACTCTGTAACCTTATAAAGGCATTTTTAAATAAACTTTGAATACCCAAAACTAATGAATTCCGGGACAGTAGAGCGAAATTACTGGACACGGGACAAGACACTCTATTCCGGGACTATCCCGGATTTCCCGGACGTCTGGCAACCTTAGTGTGGGGTGATAGGGGGAACTATTATCTACCAAAAAGAAAAAATAAAATAAAAAAAAGTAAAAAGTTAAAAATAAAACAAAGAAAAAAAAGGCTAAAGTTTACAAAGAAACTTTATATGAAGATGTTGGTTATGCATAAGAGCTAGAGGAAAGCATTTCGAGCACTTAATGTAAGAAAAAATATGTGTAGTAAAAAAGCTTTTCCATTATTAACAATGTATTTTTATTTTCTTGCAAAAAAGTCCTTTGGTTTTGATAGTAATTAAAATAGGAAAAATACTTATTTAAACCAGTGTTATACTTTTTTGTAATTGGTATGACATGTAGATGTTTTTATAATAAAGTTTTGCTATAATAAATTTTTTTTACACCAGCTTAGCTCAAACACCACATAGAGCATCTTGAAATGTAAAAATTGCACTAGTTTTATTTTGTAATTTTCATGCTAATGATAATTACACCTAAATACGATTTTAATTAGAAAGACCTATGTATTCTTAACCGCCTAGATTAAAAATAACAAAAAAATAAGTGATAGATTTCGTAGAATTATAAAATGTGTGTACATAAGACGATAATTTCACCTATTTATTAAAAACAATCATTACTTTAAAACTATAAGACCTAGAACAATATTTTTAGTGGTTTTGGTAGATAATAGTTCCCCCTATCACCCACACCCTGTTGGTCCACTACTTACGGGACACCCTGTATGTATGTTCATACATTTTCTTACTGTTTTTGGAGGATCTGTTTTTAGGGAGCTTCTTAACATGCGATGGTTTGTATGGAAGTTGAATCTTGATAGGACCGATGTATCAGTGAAAGCTTTTGGATAGTTTGACTGATGCTATTTAAATAATTATATAAAAAAAACATATTACATTGTATACTGACTTGCCTAGAATAACATTCTTAGTTATTATGGTCAATAAATGATTCTGATTCTGATATTTTCTATTTGTATTTTGTGTCCTCTGTCCATATATACAGGTATGACTTTGCACCACTTAATCGAAAATTAAATCAAGATGGTTGATGTACGACTATGCCAAAATATAGAATATAATTTCTAAGAAAAAATATGTGTCTACAGACAGAGGAGAGAGTTTTCAAACCTCCTCTTTGAAGGAGAACTTGCGGAAACCATCTAGAATTTAAAAAAATATATTTGTTGTTGTATATTATAATATTGAATTCTGCAACTTGTGAATTTGCATGACAACCTTTCTGTAAAAAATATGAACCCCTCTAAATCTATTAGTTTTAAACTAAAGTAAAACCATTTTTGTGTTAATATTTACTTACTGGCTGTAGCCACCATTCCAAATGAGAATGAGACAAAGATCCATTCGTAACGCAGCACTGTTCGCAACGGCCAGCGCACAATAACACATGCCAGAAGTACTTGTGATGTTAGAGACAGCATCAATGCCAATGTAACAAATGACTGCACTGCCATTAGCCATCCAGGTATCAACCATTCTCGGATAACATAGAACTCCTGGAAACATTATTGATACAGTTTGAACAGTATATGTACATATAAACTTAACTGAGATGTAATACAGTGTGGCCACTGAGAGAATGCATTTGACAGTTTATTTTTTTAATATTGTTTTCCCCAGGAAAAGTAACATAAACAGTCTGTTAAAAAATTACAAAATTTATAATGTAATCACCATAGCAGGCGTTATTGCAAACATAACAATATTAAAAAAAATAAACAGTCTGATTACATATATCTGTTTCAGTTGGGCATTTAAATGTTTAAAAATATTTGTTTAACATATATCTTCTTGGTCATGTACTTCATTCCTGAAGGGTGTGTCCCTGAAAGGCATATTAACATATATATTTAACTTCATTTACAAGCTACAACAACACTAAAAACACATACTGTCAAACGCATTATCTCAGCAGCCGGTAAGTAGTTATTGTTGACACTCCCTACTACAACTAACAGTATTACAATTGTAAGTATATATTTAGAAGATTTTTTTTTATTTATTTTAGAGATGATAATAAGCCTAAGCTTGCATTAAGGCCAGTATATTCAAAATCAACCTATTTTTGATGCACTCATAAGCAATCAAATGTTCGTTATTTTGATAAGACAAAAATATATGTTGGAGTTCAATATACTTGCTTGCTTATTTTACAGTTCAAAACACGATTATTATAACTTCACATGATCATAAAAAATCACGAAAAGTGAATACTAGTTTGATAGTTTTTTAGGTTGTACGTATATTATATTAATCTTTTACTTTAAAAAATATGTCAAGAAGTAGGCAATGATGTTTAGGAGATTATTTTATGGTTCCTTTTCCTCAAAATGGTTTAGTTTTTTTAATACAATATTATATATAACAGAGCGGCCCGTCTGACTTGTTGCAGTCGTCTGGCAGACGTGTCCGAGGTAGAACCTGTGTAGCTTTTGCCGACCCGCTGCATTGCCTCGTCAATTAGCGCCACAGTTTATGCAAGAGTACTACAGAGAATAACGTTCACTGCCACAGCTTACTTAAGAGTACTACAGACTATTGCATTCGCAGGGTGATTCAGATTTTAATAGCGCTTTCCAACTAGAGACACAATTGCCACAGTGCACATCCATATGTGCCAAATCACTGCCTTAATCAATATTGATTGATAACTTTGAATATTGGTAAAAAACTATTGGCAAATATCACAATCATATCACTTGCACACACTACTTTCAAATTTGGTATTTGATTCACATCAAAAATAACTTTGAACATATTACAATAACAATTCATTTATAGCGAATCAAAAATTCCTTTTATTGAATTGATCAAAATGGGCTCCTTAATCTTTAATATAACAGAAGCATAACTAATAAACATAGGTAGATTTTATGCTGAGTTTCTTTTACTTTTGTTTCAATTTAAAGATACCTAGATCTGATTTGAAGCAGTGGCATTGGCTATGGATTGACCATGGACCTGTTGCGTGACAACGCAACAGGTCCATGGTTCGAATTCTGCTGCGGGCTTGAGCTTCACCGCATGGTGGAAGGGCATTTTGCGAATGCCCTCCTGGGTAGCGACCACCCTCAAGTAGAAAATCTGTCGACAAGCACCTAACGGTCTGTTCCGGCAGCTGTCCTTGTGAGTAGGTTAATAAGTTGAAATCGGACTGGACCACTATGGTCAATTTATGAATGAAATTCTATTGTTATAATTATCGCCGATGCCAATGGGTTAAGCCTGTTACTGTAATACCTTCGACCACATCATCACTTACCATCAGGTGAGATTTTGGTCAAAAGCATACCTATCAGCAATAAAAAAAACAGATCTAAAGGAATATTTACGAAAAAAACACTTGAAGAACTAACCTACCTAACTTTAAACTCGGTAATTTAATAAAATAATTACTAAGATGCAGTTCTGGATTTAGTAGCAGATAAAGTTGATCAACTATTTTAGTTACACTGTGACGATAATAGCGTGCGGCTGGGGACTTCGAGTGAGCGTCTTGACAGGAGCGCCGCGTAGTGTCCCTAGCCCGCAACTCTCGCACAATATATTTGCCTACTGATTGACTATAAAAGGGCCTTAAGGGTGGACATATAAAACGGGTGTTAACTGAATAAAAATAAAACTTACTTGGCTAAAAATATAGTGACACCCATCAAATAATTTATCAAATTGATATGCTGGGAACCGAAAGCGATCGAAGCAGTATTCCCACAAACCCATTCGTTTGAATGAAGAAAACATTTCTGGATACGATTCGATCCAATACGGTCCGGCAAAGGAAAGCAGCAGGAATAAGCCTGCCAGATACGTGATTGAAGCTCCAATAAGAGTGGCATCTGAAAATTAAAAGTTGGGGCTGCTCAAATGCTGATGTTTGAAATTAGTCAACAAATAATTATTGAAACGATGGAAGGTAAACAAACACATGGGCGTGCCCGTATTTTAGAAACATGAGAAGACTTACTGGAAGCCTTAGGATATTCGTTGTCGGCAGCAGCCATATTCCTTTTTACGATCCCGTGGTTCGTTTTTCACACGGTACTAGTTTGGATTCACAAATTTATTTGATTTCCTTTAGTACTATCATTTGTTGCAAAATGTTGCATTACAGTTTCTTGCCCGTTTATTTGGAATTTGTGTGTGCCGAACTGCCGAAATGAGTAGTATAGTAACACCAACTTAACTGTGCAGTTTTCGAGGGCGCTACTGGTCAAGGAAATCAACTACAAACTGTCACAATTTGAAGGAATGTTGTAGTTCTTTTTTTTGCCGCCTGAACAGATAAGTTGGTGGGACTGTAAACGCCAAACGGATTCGGATGATGACATTGATTGATGATGATGACGGTTAGTACAATTGACAGTGACGTCCAAAGGCTGTGAGTAATTTCCATGGATACAATTTTTATGTTTAGACTTGAGCATAATTAGCTCCGACAGGTCGCCCGAAACGGGTATGCCCATAGGCTTAGGATGTAGGTACGTAGCGAAAAAATCCTAGGTCTGTGGGTATGCCGAAATCTTGTTCGATTGAAGTGCTGGGAACGGAGTGTGTCCGCGTTTAGACAAAAAATTGTCTTGGCCCAAGGCTTGCAGGAACGCACCCCTGAGGTGCGTTCCAGGTAAGTACAATAATTTTTCAAAATAATACAAGCTATATTATATTTATTCTTCAGAATAACATAATAATTTAGAATTTTCACCAACCCAGGTAGGTTTGGTGAAAATTGCAAGCAAGTGCAATAAAACACCTAAAATTTGGAATTTCCGGCCACTTAAAAATATAATATCCTAGTTCGAAACTTCGGTTCTGAAAAGCCCTAGACACACCTAACGTGGGGCGGTAGCGTGGCATAGCGGGCGCGGGGCGTGAGCAGTGCAGTAGCCTTCACACCGAATGCTAAAATGGCGGCGCATGTGAGGCGCGGGCCCGCCGCCAGCGTTGCCATATATACAGATTTCACCGTATTTATACAGATTTTCGATGCGCGATACAGATTAGCTTGGATACAGATTTTATACAGAATTTTCACATTCTAGCGAACTAATTGTCGCAATCTGCTTAAAAATTTAACATATCAAAATAAATTACCCACTCAAATGCCGTCCTACCACGTCATACCCACTCAATAATAATGCTTATGACTTCTGAAATAAATAAATATTGTATTGTCTTGTAATATTATTAAATGTGGCTTACAATTCTATTCTTTATGGTGAATTTGTGTCTGAATTTTTTCTTAACCAGATTCTAGTTTTGGCTTAGAGAGAATCTTATCATCTATACATTTTATGATGACAGAACAACGCAATAGACTTAATACAATTACTATTGAAAGTCTTTTGCATATAAAGCAACTGATTGTTTTTTTTTTTGCTATAGCCTAGATATTTAAGACGCCGTTTTTGAAGCGCTCTTTAGGTAAGTTTCCTTATTCTTTTTTAACTGATTAGCTAAGTTAAACAGCGTTCGCCACCCTCATGACTTGGATGGATTACCGCTATTGACATTACTATTGAGCGCTTCGGAGGGCAGGTTAACAGTCTGTACAATATTGAAATAATAAGCACTTTTGAACTATCGTGGTACCAAGTTAACAAGTTATTTCACACTTTTGTGTGTTGAATTTGGTAAAAAAAAATTTTTCTCCCTTTTTAGTGTCTTTTTCTACTTATGGGTTGAATTTTCATTCACTGTCAATGCATATAACACCAAGATAATAAAATATTTTTAGTTATTGGAGTGTAACTAAAAAATGGATGGACCGATTTTGATGAAATTCAAATGAGATCACACAGAAAGCATCAGCTTTAAGATAAAAAAAAATCATCAAAATTGGTTCACCCAGTCAAAAGTTCTGAGTTAACAAACATAAAAAAATACAGACGTATTGAGTATCTCCTACTTGTTTTTAAGTCGGTTAGTAAAGTTTTAATATAGTGTCTAATGTTGTATATAGATAATGACACAGAAACCTTCGTGCACAAGTCCCACTCGTATGAAGCCATTTTTTTTTTACGTTTTAATGACCTCCATTTTGGTAAAAAAATCTAAAAACTGATTCATATAACTTTTTTATGTAAGTGATCACAAAATTTCGCGAGATTCAGTAGAGAACTGCGATCTGTAGGGGAGAATACCTGGACAGATAGGAAAAGATTTCTGTCCAAGCTAAAACGGAGACACTCTGTGCTCACTTGGTAATAATATCAATTTGTTTCGTCCGGCACTCATTTCCTCCTCAATTCGCTATTCCAAAATACCTATTTCAATCAGTAAGCAACAAGATCCGTATGGAAAAACCCAAAGTCATTCAAATCCAAACAATATCAATCTTCCAATCAGTATGAAACGTAGTCCATAAAGAAAAGCTAAAGTTGGTAGGTATTTAAAATCCTAGTGTAACCTGCTCCGATCATAATCAAACAGTTTTGACAATAATTTTTCTATAAGACAGATATACTTACGGTTATTTAAAATAATATTTAGAACCCCATATCTCTATCATTTTGAAAAGAAAACATCGAAACCATAAACGAAACTAGTAACACCGAAGGAGCACGTGACCCGCGCGGGTACGGCGCTCTTGTCGACGCGGGTAGCGTGCGCGGGTGGCGCGGGTCCCGCGCGGGTGCTCGGTGTGAAGGCCTCCATAAAATCCCTTACATTACAGATTGCGCGGGACCGCCATCCGCGCACGCCCCGCGTCCGGTGTGCAGAGGGCTTTAATGTTCAAACACACAATTCAACAAGAATTGTCTTTCGTTCGCAACTGGTAACGGACTGAATCAAATTCATGAAATTCCTTAAGGAAGTCATATCTCACAGCAATGTGTGTTGTTGCTCCATTGTCAACAAACCAGCTTTCTCCATCTTGAGTTTGTCCGTTTGAGCATGCGTTTACCATCAGCGAAATCTGTTGTACTTGCTTGGACTTTGAGCTAATTGCTGATTTACTGGAAGTTGGCTTATGTGGCCTCCCATTCTTAATCCACTTCTTACCCTTGCGAACTGTGCCCTTTTACAGAACAATAGTCGCAGATCAGTTGCTCGTCCTTATATTTCTTGGTGGGTGTAGTCACTAGTGCCTCCTGTTTAGTGCTCTCTTGACTTCCCAAAACTCTCTTAAATGTACAAAGGTGGCTTGTTAAACTGTCTTTGGTTCTTTCAGTCTGCTTTAGCATCAGCCAGCTTGGCTTGAAGTTGAAGAACCTGTCATCCAGCGTGTCTAAGACTACAAATCAGGAACATCTCCGGAAGCTTAGCTCTTACGTCAATTTTAGAAACTTTAACCTTTAAGTCATTCCATATATTTTTAAGTTTTGAAATATGTGTAGGAATCATGAAAGTAATAAGTAGGTACATGTAGTACTTATTACTTCCATGGTAGGAATGTCATCTACCCTACGATCTACGAATAAAAATATAAAAAGAAATGTAATTCAAGCTCAAAAACAACAGAACGCAAACTATACTTAAAAAGTGTACCGCGCGGCGCTGTTAGTTCGCCGCGTGGGTTCGAGTCATGCGGTTGTACCGCGGAAATTTTCTTCTGAATTTATCAATATTCTTCTGCGTTGTTTAATTCTGAAAAAATACTGTACTGTGTAGTAAAATGGAGGAGAATCCATACGGATAAAAAAAATTGGGCAAAACTTGTATAAACGAGTAAATAACAATATTTTGTAAACCCATGCTTGACTACTCTGGATAGTTTTATGCAGCATGAATTTTACATGTCAATAATAACTTCGAAACATTGTTAGTCTTGAGAACATTTTATGTGAAAACAATTCCAAATTTTTTTTTTTCGTAGGTATGCTTAATTGTTTATGTCTAACATGTAGGTACTACAAATGTCATAAACAAAACTTTGATAAAGGTCCTCAATTCTTATTTAGTTGTTGTGCTTCTAATGCTACGAATAGATATTTATTCATAGTTCTAATGACATAAAAATATCCTAGAAGTAAGGCTTAGATCTGACAACTGACAAAGTGTCAATTGATGTCGTATTTCTCTTTTGTATTGATTTCATTTTTGGGATACAAAGGACATAAAAATTACAAATAAATTGATCTTAGGTCTGAATGCGTAAAAGTAGTATAGTCATACGTAAAAGTAATTTCTAGGTACTTATTATGTTATTTTAATCTAAAATATGAAATAGAAACGGAGAAAATATTACATTAACTATAATTTTGACAGCTGTCATACTTGAGATGTATTTCTAGATAACTATGTCATTTGTACCTAAAACATAATATTAAAACAAATAAATACTACATCAACTGCCACGTTGATAGTTGTCACACCTATAGCTGCGGTACTGTTAGTTCCAATAGTATTAACAATAAGGACACTGATCGTGTTACTAGCATTTATATTTGATAACAGTTAATTACAAACTCAAGGTTGGTGCCGTCTTAAGGTTCGATACGAAAATGTGTCGCTCCGCTCGTCGCATTAGTATCTTACACCGTTACCGAATTCCCTCCAAAACCGTCTTCTTGAGTTGTCCGCCTAGGCCGCCAGGTGGCGCTGGTAGTTTGCAACTCGCCCACCAAAGGCAACACTCGTAACCTCCTTTGAAAAATCAGCAATGTTGCCAACACGGCCATTCTGCGCGGTGCCGGTCCCTGGCACCTCTCAAATTCTAATGAAATATCTATAAATAGAAAAAAAAAACTATTGTTAGTCATATAATGTCAGAGTATAAAAAAAAACATTCTGTGATTATTGCAGCCACATATAATTGAGTCCATTTTCATTTTGATCTAGACTAACCCGCACTTATAGGGAGTTTACCGCACATAAGTGTCTAGGTTAGTCCTACACATGTGAACTAGTTGGGCTTAAAGGGCATTTCGTCACACTTAAACACAACACATTCAGCTTTTTCATTGGAACCACTCTCATTTAAAGGGCATTTCACCACACTTAAATGTACCAAGTTTGTTCCAAAATGTCTAGAACTCAACCTTTATGGGGCTACAATAAATTTCGTCACACTTAAACACAACACATTCAGCTTTTTCATTGGAACCACTTTCATTTAAAGGGCATTTCACCTCACTTAAATGTACTAGACCGCACTTATAGGGAGTTTACCGCACATAAGTGTAAAGGTTAGTCCTACATATGTGAACTAATTGGGCTTAAAGGGCATTTCTCCACACTTAAACACAACACGTTCGGCCTTTTCATTGGAACCACTCTCATTTAAAGGGCATTTCACCACACTTAAATGTACCAAGTTTGTTCCAAAATGTCTAGAACTCAACCTTTATGGGGCTACAATAAATTTAGGGTAACTCATGCACAAAATCTCTTTAAAATCTTACTACAAAATAAAATATCCAATTTATTAGTACAAAATAGCAATCATATTTTGAAACTATTATGTCCTACTATTTTTTATTGCCAACACGTAAATTTATGTGTATATTATGTACTTAGAATCCAAGTCATTAATCATTAGCCATGGCTTCATGTTCTAAGCAGCAGTTACACCCGTATATATACCATATAATATATATATATATATATACATATATATATATTATATGCCTAAGTGCTTCTTTAGCTTCTTTTTATCATTGTTTTATTGCATTTTGACCAAAATTAAGCCCCATTTAGCATCATATGTTCGTGCCCTGGTTCGAGGTTTATCAACTTTTTGTGTTAATATTCATGTATGGCGTTAATATTCATGTCTAATTTTTCTCGCAACTTCGTTACGTCAACGAACTCTTCGTTATCAAACCCTGGGGCCAAATTTCAATGTCTGTACGAATTCTATACCCAAGAAAAAACCTCACAAGGAACGTCCTGAGTAGTTTTATGTATGGTACTATTTATCCCTTGCTGTAAAATGTTCATACATTGATCCCATGTATGTCCCTATCGTCAGTTGTGTTAGCGCCGGTAGTCTTTGATGTACTTTTCCACAATATTTTTCGAACCAGTACAAGTTAGCTATTCTTTCGATCGTTTTGTCAACAGAGAGTCATTTTGGTTGCATTTAATAATTATACAAATGCATTTCTTTGTTACAACCCAACGCCTACCACTTGAAGTACTCCTGTATACCTTGCCACCTAGAAGCTGATAGTTATTGAACACGTTTTTAGAAGAACTGTCGGCCTCCCCTGACTAAAATTTCTCTAATTTGTTGCAACTCCGGATGTTGTATTTGCACGGAGAGCGCAACCAGTCAGCTTCTGTTATAGACGTTATCAACTCAGTATCAGACTTTTCTCCGGATGGCACGGGGTTTGACTCAGAGCTTCCACGTGTTTCCATATGGCGCAATCTCATATGAAAACTCTTGAGTCGTTAGCACCACCGTGCCATTCGGGGAATAACCTCTTTCTTTGTCGCTATTTTGAAGGGCGATCCTAGCAAATACAGACGAAACTTTTGAAGGGAACATATAGTTGCGAGTAACTAATTCAAACGAGTGGTGTTTTTCTCGTCTTCAGTAGTTTTTCTGCTTTAGTGCTGTAAAGGCTTCTCACCCTAGTGACTTGCATAAGAATACCAGCAAGGCCGTCTCTGTCTCTACTAGCGTCTGTGCAGAGAACACTTTTTGTTTGGGTCGTATATGGACCAATCGCTTTCAGAGGTGAGTTTACCCTTTAGAACCGAAAAAGCATCATCATGAGTCGCTTCCCATACCCACACTGTATCCTTTCTCAACAGTTTCGTCAATGGTGCCGATAAAATTGCGAAAATCTTTACATCTAATAAAACTGTAACAGGCCCAATTTAAATACATATATTTTGAAAAATATAATTATGCAGCTAATACTGATGCCAAAACTGTACTTATTTCTTTTGTTAATTTTTGTCCGTCTGTCCCTCTGTGTATCTGTCTGTCTGTCTGTAACTTGGCCGCACAAAACTACTGAATGAATTTTAATAAAACTTAGCATGATTTCAGTTCATACTACGAGGTAGGACATTGTATACTTTTTATCCCGAAATTCAGCACGGTTCCCTTGGGAGAGGGAATGAAATTCAAAATATACACTTAGTTTTAATTTATTAACGAGTAGTCCAATTTAAACATTCTTTTTTATTTGTATTATTGATAAAATAGTGGTACTCTAAAGATTGTCCTGTGAATATTTTTGTTCTAAAACGAACGCGAAGTGTTCAATTGTAATTCGGAACGCAACCTTTTTTGACATGTCAGTCTATGAAAAGAAAAATATATGCTCTCTGGTTGAATCGCATTCTAATGGCGTTTTATTTGTTAACAAAATATTGTTTTTAATCCTCACGACCCACGAAATTCCCTCTTCAAGATCCCAAATATTCTAAATCTGGCGACCGTCGACGAGTATAACATAATAAAAACAACCTGCAATTATGGACAAAGATAAAAAGAAGAAGGAAAGGTCAGTGGTGAGGCGTCTGTTTTCAAAGAACGCTAATGAAATAGAAGAGTGCTTAGGCCAAGAACATGCCAACATCGAAATGATCCAATTATCATATCAGAAGTTAAAAGAAACTGCTGATGATTTACTGAAGTTGGACAAGGTCATCAAAGATTTAACGCTAGAAGACTTAAATGAAGAAGAACTCGAAAAAGAGCTTGAAAGTTGCCTTAACTACAAAACAAAATGGCTGCATCTCGACATGAAATATAAAGCAAAAATTTCGAAAATTCAGATTAAGACCGATTCCCATGAAAATTGTAAAAATATGAAACTTCCGAAGCTACAACTCCAAAATTTCGACGGCGAAATTAAATCCTGGCTGCCGTTTTGGGGTCAATTTTCAAAAATTCATAACGATAAAACTATGGATGACTTCGATAAACATCAATATCTTTTACAATGTATGAAAGAAAATACGGAAGTGAGAAGATTGGTGGAGAGTTTTCCCCCAACGGCCTACACTGAGTGCATTGATCAACTTACGACGAGATACGCGAGGGAGGACCTACTCATACAAATTTACATTAGAGAAATTCTTTCTCTCATTCTCATGGAAAAGAAAGATAGTATTACTTTATTGTTTGATAAGTTAAATGCGCATCTACGTGCTTTGCAAACATTAAAAGTCACAGCCGACAAATATGCTGCATTTCTGCTGCCCATGGTGGAGTCAGCATTACCGCAGGACTTGATTAAAGCATGGGAGCGAAGCAAAGATAGATACACAGATGTTGCTGGAGAATTGAATGGTCTACTAGAATTTTTGCGCAAAGAAGTAGAGAGTGAGCAGCGAATAAAGATTTCAAGAAAAACATTTAAACAAGAAGAAAATGTCTCAAAAGAAATAAAAACTAGTACAGCTGAATGTCTACTTACTAATGTGAAGCCCAAGACAGGCACGAACAAGACACAAGACTGTATCTGGTGTGACAAGGAGACGCATGCAAGTATTGAATGTTACAAAATGCAAAAAATGAACCTAGAACAAAGAAGACAATGTCTTAAGGACAAAAAAGCACGTGTGATATGTCTTAGAAAAGGTCACCATGCAAAAGTTTGCAGAGCTTCGGTAAAATGTTTGATTTGCAAGAAACGTCATTCGACAGTGCTGTGTTCAGAACAGAAATTAGAAACAGGAACAAAGAATGATGACAAACCCGAGTCAGCCACTTCACTGTCAGCTTTATATCCTAAGGGAGAAACACTTCTTCAGACAGTGATAGTCGACGTGGAATATATGGGAAGAACAATGAAAGTTCGTGTACTTTTAGACTCAGGATCTCAGCGCACCTACATAAAAGAAGAAATAATAGACACACTGAAAATTCCTACAGTTGGAAAAGAACGACTGACACATTGTCTATTCGGTGGCGTTGAAACTAAATCTAAAGAGTATAAAATACATAATGTGACAATACAGTCGCTTAATGATTCATCAATATATGATATCATGGCCATCAGCCAAACCAGCATTTGTGGAAATATTCCTAAGGTTAATTCTAATGATGTACAATTAAAAAATATTTTACATGAACATGGCATCACTCTGACAGACAAGGGAAATAATATCACAGATGTAGGGATTCTAATTGGGGCTGATCACTTGGGTCTCTTTTTAACAGGTTCTCTAATACAGCTGAAGAACGGGCTAGTTGCTGTCAAAACAAGGTTGGGTTGGACATTGCAGGGAAAACAAGTAAGTATTCATTCCGTAAATAGTAACTGCAATCTAACAAATGTGCTTCATTGTTGTACATGTGATTTGACAGATTACTGGTTGTTGGAGACACTCGGCATCAGAGATCCTGTTGAAGTGAAGTCAAGGGCAGAGACTACCAAGGAAGTGCTAGATACCTTCGAGGAAAATGTAATATTGAATCAAAACAACAGGTATGAAGTTCAGCTTCCCTTTAAAACAAATGTTGACAGTTTACTACCAAATTATAATAAAGCCAAGCAAAGACTAGATCAGATGACTAGAAAACTGATAAAGACTGACAAGTTTCATGACTATGACAAGATTTTTAAAACATGGACTGATCTAGGCATTATTGAGGCGACTGATAGTACTCCTAACTCAGGACATTACTTGCCACACCGACCGGTGATTAAAGAGCAAAGTATAACAAGCAATATTAGGCCAGTTTTTGACGCATCAGCTACTGACAAAAATGGACTGAGTCTGAATGCTTGCCTAGAAAAAGGAGACAACTTAATTGATCTTATACCAGACATGATAAACAACTTTAGAACTGGAGCAATAGGCATAACTGCAGACATCGAAAAAGCCTTTCTGCAGATTAGTTTGAAAGAAAGTGACCGAGAATACCTGAAATTCTTATGGTATGAAGATGACACTTTACAAAACATAATTACTTACAGACACTGCAGAGTAGTTTTTGGCTTGACTTCCAGTCCATTTTTACTGTCAGCGACCCTGCAATATCATTTAAATAATATGAAAAATGGACCGCTGGGTACCACAGCAAAACTAATGACTAAATCCTTTTATGTGGATAATTGCCTGGTAAGTGTAAATTCAAAAGAAAGCGCAGGTAAGTTCATCTCAGAAGCAAAGATCATTATGAACACTGCTAAATTTAATCTGAGGATGTGGGTAACGTCCCAGGGAGTGAATGAAACAGGTAATGAGACAATTTCAGTTCTAGGATTAAAATGGAATCCCAAGACAGACAAACTGTACTGTAATTGTTACAATCTACCTACTTGTGAGGACTTACAGTCCATAACAAAAAGAAGTATGTTATCATTGACTCAGAAAATATTCGATCTGATAGGCTTCATATCTCCTGTGCTGCTGACACCTAAGGTAATTCTTCAAGACACCTGGCTACGCAAGTTAGAATGGGATGATGAATTGCCGAGCGACCTACGCACAAAATTTCTAGATTGGTTTAAATATATATCTTACCTGAATGACTGTCACATTCCACGCAGACTCACAACAGATAACCTACAAGAAACACAAGTCTTCACTTATTTTGCGACGCCAGCAAATATGGGTGCGGCATGTGTGTGCTGTTGAGAACAGAAAATAATGGTAAGGTATCAGTCCAACTAGTAGCAGCCAAATCAAGGGTCAATCCTCCTAAAATGATAACAATACCCAGACTGGAATTAACAGCGGCTTTGTTAGGTTCACGACTAATAGCTCATGTGAGAGAGAATTTGCAACTCAATAATTGTCAAGAATACTGCTGGACCGATTCTGGCGTGACACTCTGCTGGATAAAACGACAATTACCTCTGAATACGTTCGTAGGGAACAGAGTGAAAGAAATACGAATTAATACTGACACAAAAAATTGGCAACATATTCCAGGTGAAGCGAACTGGGCAGACCTAGCATCGAGAGGCTGCAACGCTAAAACGCTCTACGAGTGTCGCTGGTGGGAGGGTCCTGAGTGGCTGCGCCGGCCGTCCGCAGAGTGGCCACGGTCTGCGCTGATCGTAGACGAACGAGAAGTAAGCCTGGAAGTAAAGAAAACTGTATGTAATACAAATATATCTGAAGAACAGAGTTTGTTAAATATATTACAAAATTATTTCTCTAAATATTCGCAAATAGTTAGAATGACAGCCTGGCTCTTAAGATTTATACATATTATAAAATATGCATGTAATAAAAAGACAGGAGAAATAACTTATAGAGAGGTAGGAAAAGCAGAGAAAGTAATAATAAAACTTATACAAGAAATTAATTCTGAACTTTTAGACACAAAGAAAACTAAATTGACTACATTTATTGATAAGGAAGGACTGATAAGATTAAAAACTAAACTTTTGCTGTCAGACTTACCTGAAGGAATACGTACACCATACTTACTTCCAGCGAAAGAGCCAATCGTGACGAAAATGGTGAGACAACGACATGTAGAGCTACAACATGCGGGAACCAATCAGCTAATTACAGATATTCGCATGCGGTATTGGGTAATAGGTATTCGTAGGCTTGTAAGATCAATCATTACGAGTTGTCCGATATGTAATAGATACAAGTCAAAACCTACGCGAGCGCCTACCGCACCGCTGCCACTAGAACGTATCACGTGCTCTGCTCCTTTTCAAACTACTGGAGTTGATCTTGCGGGTCCATTTTACTTGCGAGGCGAACAGAAATGCTGGGTGGTGCTTTACACCTGCGCCGTGTACAGAGCTGTACACCTAGAGTTAACCAGGTCTTTGTCTACAGAGGCATTTATAATGACATTGCGCAGGTTCATAGCACGACGAGGCCGGGTTGACATGCTGGTATCAGATCAAGGGACAAATTTTCACGGCACAAAAAATCTCCTTGACACGTTGAACTGGGGTAAAATCCAGCAACAATCAACGATCCGTCGAATACATTGGAAGATGAACGCTCCTTCTGCCGCCTGGTGGGGTGGATACTGGGAACGGTTGATAAGAATAATGAAAGAACTACTAAAAAGAATACTAGGTAAGGCGTGCGTCACTTATGAAGAATTACTGACTATTATTTGCGACTGTGAAGCTGTAATGAACGGGCGACCTCTGACTTATGTTACGGACGACAAAGGTGAGTGTTTAGAACCCCTGACTCCATCATATTTCATTCAACCGATGACTAACTCTGACGTAACCGATTTTGATGAGATCGACACTAATAATCTTAATAACAGACTGAAATATATACAAACGTTACGCGATCAATTTCGACAAAGATTTAAGTCAGAATATTTATGTTTTTTAGTACAAAAGGGACATGAAAAGAAAGACATTATAAATATTGGTGACATAGTTTTAATTGAGACTGACAGCAAAAGAATTAAATGGCCTATGGGTATTGTTACCGAAATGATTACAGGAGCAGACGGAGTCCAGCGAACCGCAATTATTAAAACCTCAACAGGCGAGAAAACCCGTCCTGTACAAAGGCTCTACAAACTAGAAATTTCAGGTAACAATCCTCCAATTAAGCAAGAGTCTGATAATCTAGGAATTCCCACAATGGTGGGGAAGCAGTCTATGACATCTTCAGACACCGCAGGTGACACTGGAACCCAGGTGGAGGTACCTATTGTTCAGAAATCCACACGCTGTGGGAGGAAGGTAAAATTACCTAGTAAGTTTGATTTATATGTGTAGACTTGCATGGGGGAGTAATTTTCCTTTTGTTTTAACAATTATAAACCACTTCATTTGTTTTAACTGTTTGACAGAGTGATCTCATAAATATTAAGTGAGTTTACCATATAATCTGATGTAAGTTAGATAATAAAATTACGTAGATAAGTATGTACCAGAATGTCCATGTTATTGTCGATGTGTTGTGTTTTCTATAAAATGTGTAATTGGATACAAGTTACGTAAATATTAATATTTGTTTTCAGGCTATTGAATTGTAATTTACTCAAATATTGATTGAAATTATTAAACAATAATGTGTAATTTGTAAAATTCTGATGATGAAAATTTGTTTGAAGCCATCTATTGTACAGTGGCGGAACTAAATTGGATAAAATGTTACCAGTAACATGTCTAATAAAACCCCTTAAAATTTTAATATTGTAAGATGAATGACACCTAACTTAATGTTTATTTTGTACCCATTTATTTTATTTGCGTGCTTGGAGGATGTTCTAAAACGAACGCGAAGTGTTCAATTGTAATTCGGAACGCAACCTTTTTTGACATGTCAGTCTATGAAAAGAAAAATATATGCTCTCTGGTTGAATCGCATTCTAATGGCGTTTTATTTGTTAACAAAATATTGTTTTTAATCCTCACGACCCACGAAATTCCCTCTTCAAGACCCCAAATATTCTAAAATTTTAAAGGAATCGGTTTTGTGGTTTAGAAATTACAGACATCACAACCTTAATATTTCGTTCCAAATAACTTAAAACTCGGAATGTAAAGGGACCTTTGTACGGCTCATCTAAAGTTGGCGTATGCATTTTATCATATAGGCATAATAGATAGCTCTATTGTCAAAGTAGGACTACTCCAAAAGCTCTAAATAAAGGTATCACCGCTACAATATACGAACATATTATTATTATTGCATACTTATACAGGGTTATCAATAATATAATGTAATTACAGGAATATGAACAACTTTAATCACGAGGGTAACCTTAAAAGCGTATGAAAAACAAACCGCTATACTAAGAGTCTTTTTAGGCGCAGCTAAAGTAAGAAACAACTCTATATTTTGTTTACTTTCATTCGGCTTAATTTTCTGATATGTCGTTCTTGACATTTTGTTACTATCTTAGTACTTTATAATATTTATGGTTTTTATTACTCCATCAATATTTTTATTCATGTGCATCTACGAAAACACCATTATACTATTGGAGAATTTTTAGATATATCCGCTATATATCAGTTAGAGACTTAGACTTAACTGAGAGGCAACGAGGCAAGAGGGGAAAGCTTGCTAGATATGTTTCTTTTGCCGGATACATTTTGGAGACTGCGCAATGGAAGTGCACAATCTAATAAATCTTCGTTCTATCGCCAAACAAGGAGAGCATCGCAGAACACCGCTTTTCTATCGAAATTACAAAGACGCACACCAAAAATAATTACTTTGCTTCAAACTTTATGGTGCTTACTGCGAAGGTACTCTCCGAGTTACTAACTGGAAAATACGACCTGGGTATTTTCGAATCCTCAGCAAAATACTCCTTTCTGAGCTATGTTTTACTAAGAGTGCTCTACCGCAGACCACAGCGTTGCTTAATATGAGATAAACAGTGCTCAAATGTGAATAATTTGACTGCAAGAATGTCAAACACACAGGTATTAGCTAATGAGACCCAAAACTGTCGTAGTTGGTGTACAGTTTTAAGAAATGGGAAACTTTCAACAGCTTCTACTTTTAATTCATTTGGCTTTTTATAGATTACCTCCTTCAACAACTCGAACATATTTCTCCGTATTTGAACTATCCAACAATTTTTGCTTCCCTTCAAACCATTTCCACGCAGGTCATTTATTGTCTGTACGTAAAAGTGAGTTGTACCACACTTTAGCAGACTCTTTAAGGATATTATGGGCTTGATAAAGTATCATTTCTTCAGACCATGCAAAAGTTTTAGAACAGAAGTATGATACTAAGCCAGGCATTAATGTCGTCCGTCTTTTAGAGGGTCGAACTCAAGGATAATAGAAAGTGTTCAAAGTTTATTAATTTGCTATACTCACAGTACCACTTTTAGTTGCTTTTGATACCTTATTCGTCCATTCAGCTGTAGGTGAGTGTGTCCTGGTACTGCTGAAGCTGCGAGTGCTAGAGGACGAGCTAGTAGGTACGCGCTCGCTTCTTTTTCCTGTACTTGCTTCGTTTACCAACTGTAGTAAGGTTCTTTGTCACTTCTGATATTAACAATAAGGACACTGATCGTGTTACTAGCATTTATATTTGATAACAGTTAATTACAAACTCAAGGTTGGTGCCGTCTTAAGGTTCGATACGAAAATGTGTCGCTCCGCTCGTCGCATTAGTATCTTACACCGTTACCGAACAGGGTTGCCAGATATCAGCTAACTCAAGTCGCCTAATTTTGCCTATCAAGTAGCCTAAATCGCCTATTATTTTATTTTTTGACAAGTAGCCTAATTCACCTAAGATTTTGTTAAAGTAGCCTTGAATTAACTCAAATAAAAACAAACTAGGTACCTATATTGTAAAAAATATATATTAATGTAGGTTGATACCTACTTAACGCACTAGGTACCTATTATAATTGTTAAACTTCCTGTTGTTATACTTTAATAAGTTTCTGCAGATATTCCCCATCTCTATAGATGGGAGAATCCTCATTCCTACTAGAAGTGGTAGCGGAAGAAGTTGACCCAGCCGCTTCAATCGGTCTTCTTTGATACATCATGTTCGAGTAAATCATTTCGTCTGTAGAACTAAAGTTTTTAAATAATTATCATATACAACTACGACCGTAACTGAATGCCTTATTCATGTTTGCATGCTTATGTTATGTTACACAAAATAATACGGTTGATGTATATATACAAATTTTGACTGTATTAAGGTACCTATTAAGTAATAAAGAATTCTCTCCCATTCAATTTAATTAAGAATTTAGGAAACAAGTAATATAAAATTTCGCGCGCGGCTAGTTACAATTTGTGAATGAAGATAGTAGCGTTTCTATACTCTCGATTTCGTGTTTTGATTTTGAACTGAATCTATCATATAGCGAGTTAGAATGAGTTACTACCCGGATGAATCTGTCTCTATCTCACTATTACAGATATTAGATGCAATAGCTAGAAGAAAGCAAGCAGCAATGGAAAGACCCTGATGAAAAAACGGTTGACGTGTCTATTAGTTTTCTTTACACTTTTCAGTTATTATGAAATAATTTAATAGAATTGTAGTAATAGAAGTGAAGTAGCCTAAACCGACCGTTCTAATTTTCCTAGGTAGCCTAAATGGCTACTGGTAGCCGATTGGTTTTTTTGGTCGCTATTTGACTCCCTAAGGTAGCCTAAATGGCGATAATTCGCCTAATCTGGCAACCATGTTACCGAATTCCCTCCAAAACCGTCTTCTTGAGTTGTCCGCCTAGGCCGCCAGGTGGCGCTGGTAGTTTGCAACTCGCCCACCAAAGGCAACACTCGTAACCTCCTTTGAAAAATCAGCAATGTTGCCAACATAGGTATATGAGGGGTCTAGATTCAAATCCTCCACTGTCCACCATTTGACTTTTTTCACTAGAGGACAAAAACTTCTACCGGCTAACCAAATCTTATTTTGTCAAGTGATTTGATATATTTTCGTAGAATGAGTATCAATACTTATCTCGTTTTTTAAATTATAACTGCTTTGTAGCCAGAAAAACAGAAAATAAAGAATAAAAAATGGACAGAGGTGGTTATGCATCTTATCGACTGATAGAGGTGGTTTTGCACTTTTTTCTTATGGATAGAGGAGGATTTGCTCGTAAGTTACAGAACAGATTGTGTTATTCAAAATGGCACCATGAACGTTATTAAGGGCAAATAAAGCTACATCATTATATTTTGATATCTACTTATCTCAAATAAATGCGAGGAAATTTTAACTGCGAATTAGTTTGTTTTGATGGTGTTATCAAATGAGACAATTAGATGAATTTTGCCAAGAGCATTTTACTCGTATCCAGTAACAAAACTCTGTTTCAAACACAAGTTAATCGGGCGTTCTATCGCAGGCCGTTTCACCGCTTATCATCAGGCAAGTTGCAGTCAAGCGCAAACATGTAAATAAAAAAAAACTATGCAAAATCAGTAAATTATGCTCCAATTGACGACTCCGTTGGCGTGATGGTTACCATGCCGGACTGCCAACCAGAAGGTCCGAAGTTCGATTCCCGGCACGGCCAACATCTTTGTGATGAGCAAATTGTTGGCTGTCGGTCTGATTGTTCAATATGTATCGATATAAAGTACTTAGTAGTATTTACATGTATATCAGTTGTGTTAGCACCCATTACACAAACTATAAATAGCTTAGCATGGGGCTAACCAGCTGTGTGTAAAATGTGTCCTAATATTTATTTATAACTGCTTTATACGCAATGTATCCAAAAATTATACCTAATCGAAAAAGCCCAAACCCCCTAACTTTATTTGCTGAGAAATGGGATAAGATGAGAAACGTCTTCATGTACACCTTACAAAAAAAAACATTGGAAACACTGGTTGAATTGTTTTATTTATATTTAAATAGACATCCCTACCTCTTCTAAATATTCACATGGTTCGTTTTCAGGACCTGAATACCCTTCATAATTCTTTTCTAAAACGTTTTTGTAATAAGACAGTAAGTTATCGCCATGATCTTTCTTCCAATCTTTCCCAAAATGTTTGGTCAGTAATTTTTCAACGTCATCGAGCTTAGGCTTTCCAATGTTCACCCTGTTGTGCTGAATGTCATCGATTCCAAAATCGTTCATGGACTTGACGCGAGGTTTCATAATACTTTTTGCTACGTCCTTATCAACTTTGTAATTTTCTTCACCTCGAATCACAAACCGTTCTGAATTATTTTTGACCCTCTTAAGATAGTATCTCTTGCAGTCATTAAATTTGAAGTGATATTGACCTGGCAACTTTGTAGTATTCTTTGCATAAGATTTCCAGTTTTTGACAGGACAATCAGAACCAAGTTTGATGACCTTACCATGTTCTTTGTAAATATCCAAATACTCAGACGGTTGCACTATCACTTCCTTTCTTTTAATTTCTTTTTCAATGTGCCCAAACACTCGGTCAGCAGGCATGAAAGAATGACCCGGAACAGGAAAAATTAATTCCACAGTTTTCACATTTTGAGGGGCACACATTGTTAGCCAATATGCACACATCGATATAAGAATCGAATTTTTATTTTGTGAGCCACAACCATCAGCCATTAATCTAATTTTTTTTATGTCGGTTAAATTAATTTGAGTTGTAAGTTGATAAAATACCGCTGAAGCTATTTCATTTGCGGATTTGGCATGAGCGTCTTCCGTCCAGGCGTAACAAAATACATTTTCCTTGGAAATTTGGTTTGTATTAGAACCAAGCACTATTGTAAAATTATACATATATAGTTGTCTGCTGTAGTAGGCTATCTGGTCAGGGATCTTTGGAAGTACTTGGTTCTTTTGGCAATCAAACGACAAAGTTAGCATACTTTCTTTGTTTTCGCGTAAATAATCATAAAAACATTTCGATTTCAATTTGTGAAGTCGAAGATTTGCCATTAAGGTGACTTTAGTTGCGTTATCGTTTTGATTTTTGGCCTTTTTTATTTTTTCCGATAATTCTGTACATTTACTACAGACGTCGACACGTGGAGTATTAAAACCAATGTTATAATGTTTGTTAAATATATCGCGGAAAAAACATTCCTTCACTTTCAATGACGTATCACTTTGTTGTTCCTGATACATTCGCCACATTTTTTTAATGTTTAGATCCGATGACACATATTTTCTTTCCGATGTCGCTGAGCGACAATAGTGTGCCTCAATGCATTTAAACGATTGAATAAAATGCATGACGCTCTGTTTTTTGTCAACATTTTTCATTGAAGCTCTATCACCGCCTCGTCGGTCTTCTGGTAGCTGTCCAGTATGCAAAAAAAATTTTGAAATCCTTCTCAGTCTGCTAACACCAATATTAAGAATCGTCAAAAATATTGCTTGACAAACGCGCAACAGTTTGTAAGGCTTGGTAAATGTTCTGACGTACGTGGCAGTAAACGTTTCAGATTTTTTACGTTGTCCCACTTTACGTCTGCGGCGAGCTGGAACCTTAGTCTTCAAATATTTCAAAATGAAATTATCTTGATGCCTTTTCTCTTTTTTTGCATAAAATGCTGAATGAAATTTTCTGACATCTTGCGGGGTTAGATCATTACATTTAAATTTTTTCTTATTGTGGCTACATTTTCCCAACTTACTTAGATCAGGTAGTTTTTTTGGAGCATACCTAAAACCAAACACAAAATCAGTAGATGAAAATACATAACTTTATACATTTAATTTATTTATTGACTATACACAAAAATAAATGTCGGCATGTAAGTCAGTGATAGCCTACGTCGGAGTGTGCTCGACTTATAAGCGACACCTGGGTTCGAACCCAAGCCTGCACGCTTGGTCTTTTTCCAAGTGCTGCAGAGATGTTTAATCATCACTTGTTTATGGTGAAGGAAAACATCGTGAGGAAACCTACTTGTGAAAGATGATTGAATCTTCTAAAATCAAGTGAAGTCCCCAAACCGCATTAGACCTCTACTGTGGCCTATCGCTTTCCTAGGAGGAGACCCAACCCAGCAGTGGGGGTATATGGGCTGAAGCGAAAAGAGCAAAACCGAAAAAATAACTATTTTAGTAGCCCCCGTTATGTTTGACACAATATACCTAGTCAAATTAAAATAGAAAAATGTATGTGTCATGTGTATACAAAAATCGTGTAAGTTGATACTCGTACAAACTACCCATTTGGATCAAATTCTACTCGAACCTATTAACCTGTTCGAGTAGAATTAATATTTATATATTGCAATACTTTTTCAAAGAAAAACAATCTATCTATTATCTATTATTATAAATAATTATTTTTTGCAAAAAATAACATGACCGACTTCACCCGTGAACAGAATTCGCGAATATTTCGCACAGATCGATGTAGCAAATTTCACATTATTGTTGATTTATTAAAAATGGCTCAGCCTATTTCGATAAAATTTAAATGGGACAAATTTCGAAGTATACTCTTTCCAATAAAAAAAAAGAATTATTAAAATTGGACTACTATGAAAAAAGTTATGCGTGGTTACACATAAAAAAAATAGATATACCTATAGGTAAATAAATAATAGGTACGCGTCGAATTGAGTACTTCCTCCGGTTGGTTCGTCGGTCAAAAAACCGAGTCCACTAGTGAAAAAAATCCTTTTATATGTTATTGGTACACACAGGGTACACAACTACGTTGCTTTTTCTTGCATAAATCATCCACTTCACTCCAAACAGTGGGCTTGGTAAAACTTACCGATTCTCCTTCTCCTTGTTACGTTTCCATTGCTTCTCGTTGCGAACTTTCTTCCTTGCTTTGTTTCCAGTGACTGGGGTAACATTTATCTCCATTTTAAAGCCAAAAACGCAACAAATTTCAATAAAATAACGCACAGCAATCAAACCAAAACATATGCAGCAGCCATATTGTTTTCTAGTTGATACTGTTCTGTGATTGGTTGACAAGGGACAATGGCGGTTTTGTACTTTATCGTAAGGATAGAGAAGCTTTTGCATCTAATTTATATGTTTTGAAGGTGATTTCTATGGGATAGAGGCGTTTTTGAGACAAACTGTTAAAACAGAACCAAAAACAACGATGACAAGATGTTGTCAGGATAAAAAAATTAAAAAAACCTAATTGTGGATAGTGGAGGATTTGCATCTAGACCCCTCATATATGATATGGAATACTAGAATAATAGGGCATGCTGGGCACGCTGCGAACTGGTAGATAGCTGGAGTGTTTAGACTGCCTGCAAGCCTGAAATGGCAGCTAGGTTGACTAAATGCTTTCGTTGTAGTTGCTAAAAGTATTTATTATAGTTTGCAGCATTTCGTTAAGATACATACCGCCAAAAAAACTTGATGTACTTATTAATCTAACACACGCAATAAGACATTTAAAAATCTAAATTAATTCTAAGTTATATCCTACTATCAATATTACTTGAATAAAAATTACTTGAATAAAAATTACTTGAAATCCATTTCTTTTTTAGCGCATTAAATATACCGACTTTTAAATTATAGAATATTATTTCCAAGAAAGTAATTCCAATCTACTGAAATAAATTGCATGAAAAACCTAAAATATTTTATTTAAAAAAACCTGTAATAGAAAATGAATACGTAAACAACCTTACATTGTGTGGCATAACGCCAGCCACGCGTATCTAAAACTGGGAACGCACTACAGAGTTGCGTCGCGACGCGGTATCTGAGCGACTAATATGCATTTACAGAGATGCAGAGCATGCGAAGTGGCGCGACTTTTTCGTTCACAATAACAAAGTGGCGTATCAGAACGGTTCTTCCAACTAATGGCAAAAAATCGGAATAGATGAAGTCGTCGAAGTAAAATAATCATGGTGTCTTGCAAAGAGGCAGATATAGCTGAAAAAATAATAAGTGTTATATTTGGGTGAAAGATATAACAAAATTCTCGTTCGAAAAAAACTCTTTTTCACGACTCTTCAGAGATAATGATTGATTTCACACAGATTTTAGAACGTAAAATAAGGTCTTATGAATTGTTGAAACGTGGATGGAACGTGAAATGACTGGATAATTTACTGCACCGCGTCTCTCCGGTGCCTAAGGAGCGCGGCTGCGCGGCGCAGCCGTGCCGCAGACATTGAGAAAGTGCAGTTTACGCCATTTCTAAATCCATACAAATTAATATTTCCCGATCCGCGCCGTTTCGCTGCCACGCTGTGGCGCAGTAGTGCGGTTTGTCCTTAGGCAATGACAACGGTGACAACATCACCTTGACGCGAGCAATCAGATGCGATCATTTCTAAGCGCCAAATCAATTAACCAATCCTATTGAATTTGGAAAATTGTGGGTGTTTTGTAACTTGTGATGTTGATGAGTCCGAAATCAAAGCGGTCACTGTATCAGAGTTATACTTCTTTACATTATTTATTCGTAGGGGAGCTCCAATACATGAGAAAGTAGCTGAAACTAAATCTTTTTCACACTCCAGCGAGTGAACAAGATCTAGAACAATGAGTAGGTAGCGAACGTAATATCATTAAATTTCACAAATTAGTGGAGCACAAAATGTTTTGTACTACACTTTAAAAATGTTGTGCGCTCTAAGTATCTCAAAAATGTGAGTTAAGCTTGTAATTTGATCATATTTAGAGACTTAATATAATTAATTATTTATATAACCTTAAAACTAACAAAATGAGGGCGGTGAATTTTACACTATTTTTGATACGCGCATTATCTTTACTGACATTTTGGTAGGTAAATATTCCAGCATTTCCTCTATTTAAACTAATACTTTCCCCGTGGGGTGCCGGGTTAGAATTGCACCTCCCCATTATCATCCCGTGGGTGTCGTAAAAGGCGACTAAGGGAAAAATACTAGAAGGTGGGCAGCAGCGCCTTCTAATGAACTGCCATCTTACACTGCGATTCCCAAGACGCCTGCTAAGCGTGGGGATTATGGCAAATACCCCCTTGATAGGGGAGGCTGTGTTCAGCAGTGGACGACCCAGCTGAAACAGTAAACAAATACTGAAAACATCGATAAGAAATGCAAATTTTTCAGTAAACATTTTTAGCAATTTTTCTTTAATATAACAATCTCCCGATTTGCTCCTGATGAGAATCTACGCAGTGATTTAGTAGTAGGGCCCCGTTTTCTAGTACGAAACCCTAAAAAAACCTGCAGAACAACGTTAGACACGAAACTTGCAGTCATTGTGTGCAACTTGGCTCTCGGCTACTTGCGCAAGTAAGCGTCACGGTTGAGAATAATCTCCACGCACGGCAGGCGTCATATCTGGATCGTCCACATAACAGAGTATAAATTATAATTCGATGGTCTAAGTAGGTACCCAACCTACTGAATAATACCTACATGGTATACACCGATTAGCATGAGATATGGGCAGGAAGAATGTTATGGAGAAACTAAAAGCTCCGCATTATATATAGGATAGGATCTATATGATATTTGAAAGTGTAACAGGAAGAGAAAACGGTAATAAAACAATAGTTTTGTAGAAAAAACCAAGTAAACAATTTATTTTATTATGGACGGCAGTTACGAGATTCTTATATGATTACCATAGTATCTACTACATTAAAAAACTATAATAACGTTAATTAAAAGATTATTCAGTGTCTAGTCAGCTACCAAAGAATGTTCAAAACAAAAATTATTCTGTGTTGATAACTTCTAAACGTAAAGGGATAAGGTAAGTATAATTTTTAATATACTTAATATGATATCGTAGTAAGCAAATTTACTAGAGAAGCAAGGTTTTATTCTATAACATACCATTACAGTTTCCTAGCGTGCTCTATGAAATGCACTTAAGGCGCAACTTTCATTACACCCAACCAATATCATAGAAGTTAACAACATTGTAAAAGCAATGTAATTACTGTTTTTCTGCCAATACACACTAATAAACATGATTGGACGCGATTTTAAAATAATATAAAATTGTGGTCTTCTTGTATGTTTAGCTACCTGTTGCCGTAAACTGACTTTGTTTCACATAATTAAGCTACCACTAGTGGCAGGAGTAGTTTAGATAAACAGCAGTTGTGTGTCCCACTATACACTTCCTAATAGATAAGAGAATAACTCATATAACTACATCGTACATAACATACAAAAAATGGACGGAATAAATATATAAAGAATAAAATATCAGGTTGAAATGCAAACATTAAAGCTAACACATGTTTTGTAACACATTTAAGCCAATAACTAAAAATAAGTGGTACAAATTACAAAAACAGTAAATTTATTTTCAAGATGATACTGCCTCGTCACTTTTGACAGTGACATTACTTGACATTTGTTTGGTTACATTTTGTATCTCGATACAAAAAACAGAGTAGGTCATAACATCTTATTGTATGCATTTAATGTACCTAGTTTATGTATATTGATTTTATCCAATATTTAACCTTTCTAGTTATTTTAATGAAATATTTGTTTGTTTTATTAGCAAACTTACCACGCATACTAAATTTAAATCAATGGAGAGTTAGTATGCTCTCTAATGTGATCACTTTATTATTCTGTGATGAAAACCGCATGCGTCTGCACGCCATCTTACTGGAGATACTTATTTCTATAACAATTTGAAAGTAGGGCAGCACGCCGTCTAATCAATCGAAGTCGCGCACTTCTTGGATAGATGGCGCGCGGGCGGCTGCTAAATGCACTAAGCCACTTTGCCTTACCATTCGCCTTAATACTATTTGGCTACAATGCAGTGAGTAATAAAATTGTGTATTAAATGTGATCAATGGAGGTAGACGTAAAAAATATTAAAATCAGATTCAGAGTGTGGCACTAACACTTTCTCTATAATTTATTTAAACCCTGGCACCATAGACAAATATTGTAAATGTGAATAACACAATGGAATGTATATTTTTTTAAATTGACTCAATTTCGTGACCTCTAGGCACCCGCTGCGGACGATATGTATTTCTATTATCATAATTTTCTACGATGCGCATGGGTTGAAAAATTTTATGTTTTTTTATATGCTGCTGTTTCTAGAACACTTCAAATTATAGTAGACTTGTATATTATCATGTTTTTCAGCTGAATTGTGACCAAAATTCACGTTGCTTTTGAAACTAAGATCTACTGTAATCCCATCACTAACACCCTACGAACTTTACTATTATGGTCAAACAAGTCGTACAAAAGCTATCAATCAAAATTATCAAAAAATTGGTCCAAACTATCGCAAAAGGCACATTGTTATAAAACCTTATTAGGACACTACTGCAAAATTACTGATTTGCACATTTGATTAATTCATTGAATACGGTGAAACATAAGGTTAACTTATAATTACTTACTAAGATATCTATCAGTGCAAAAATGCACGCCCCTCCAATGTCGTTACCCGCACATGTATAATAGCGTATAGACGTAATACACGCCACGTCGTCAATACTATTGGTTCTTCAGTCATCGTGGTGTGCGTGCGGAGCGTACGGACATGTCCAAGTTGACAGTGAAATCAAGCACGCACACACATATAAATAATCACGTTTAGTAAAGGGGCGTGCATTTTTAGACTGCAATATCTATACTTACTTTAATAATAATATGGTGGTAAAATGACAGATGATTAACATTTGTGCAGCGTACAAAAGAATATATAACTAATGTCATCATCATAGAGAACAATCAAAAACAACAAAATAATATAACGCGTTTCGTTGTTGTTATGGAGCAGAATACAGGCGCCCGATAATTAAGTTCTCAGGTTTACTTTTAAACTTATATATTTCCTTAGATCACAAAAAATAGAAAACAGCTAGAATAAAGGCACACATCGAGGTACAATTACAAATATTTATAGCACGAAAATTTCAGCTTGCTCGTCTCGCATAACATAACAGTTTTTTTTTAGATATGTTATTCGATTAAAACTTTCGTAAGTAGTACACATATCTAGACAATTTTGAAACCGATTTCACATACGTTAAATCAGCCGAGTATTTCGATCTCGACCGGTTTCGCGACTTTCAGAGTAGTTTCATCACGGAGTACGTGCGCTCTCGACCGCGTCCGCGCATGAACTGCATGCAAGAAGTCAATGCAAGGATGATCAGAAGATGATAATCATGATAAAAATTGTTTATAATAGATATGATATTTGCAAGAGTTAGTGCTTGAAACTTCGATAAATATATTTAGTATATTTACTTCATAGGCTTGAAATCATAATTGACACATCAAGAAACTTCGTTGAAATAACAAAGCAATCGGCAGTAACGGTACGATCCTCTTGACTTCTGTGAGACAAAGAATTTGATCATAATGTCTTCCTTTTTTTTGTCAACTATTTTATATATTACAATAAAATGTAAGACATACTAACATTAATATAATATTTAACTGTTCTATCAATGATCTAAGTAAATATACCTTGTCGTGTTATTGTTACGCTTTTGACTCGTATTCTAATTCAAACCGAGCTTGGGACTCTTTGAATTTTGTCTGTTTTTTTGCTTGTATGTTGGCTTCTGTCAGGAAGAGGGCTGCTGCGACTAAACAGGCGACTGATCCCACTACTCCCAGGCCAAACGACCAACCTTTAAAAAAACATTAAATGGTTACAATATATTTTATTAAACTTGTATTTGTACATCGTCGTTTTTTATATAAATACAATGATTATGTACATGGAACAAATGAAAAACATGTAGATAAATAACTTAGAAGTGGCGGTGAAAAGAGATTGATAAGCAAATATATAAATGCGAACATAACTGGAAAAACTTTAGTTTTTTAACTAAAAATGCGTTCTAAAGGAAAATTGCCATAACGTACTTTAGTACCTTTGTAAAAAACAGGTCAACAAAATATTAAATCAATCAAGAATCGTACAGAAAAGAAGCGTAAATTAAAATTCTTGTGATGCTTACCTAAATAATTATTTGGATGATCTGGCATCCATCCATCCGTATTTCCCAAACAAGCAAACACAATTACTGCTATCGCTCCACATATTCCTGAAACAAAAGAACGTCTCTTCAACATAACATAAAAAACCTAATACCACGCAAACATGAACCTCATAGTGCTTAAAGCTCCAACTACCGTCATAGCAGATCTAATAATAACAAATTTTAGAAAATATTTGCTAATATACAGTTATTGGTTAGTTACTACTTCTCCCGTGGGGTGCCGGGCTAGAATGACAATTGCTACCTGTGGGTGCCGTAATAGGCGCCTAAAGGTAAAATTCCGGAAGGTGAGTAGCAGCGCCTTTGTAGGAACTGATATCTTAAACTGCGATCCCCAAGACACCAGCCAAACGTAGGGATTATGGCAAATCCCCCAGTGGTCTTCAGCTTGTTCTTTTACAATGGCGAAATAATAATTAATGTACGCCTTTTTTCATGAATCAACATCAGTACAGTTTTAATTGCAGTAGAACTTTTTTTACGCCGGGGAACTACTGCCATCATATCTATATATGTCTAACGCCAAGCACTGTGTGCCGTTTTGAAGGGCGTGGGTGCCGGTGAAATTACAGGCACATGATATTTATCAACTTTATGTCTCTGAATGATGGGCGCAGTGTAGTTGGCCACTTGAGATGAGCTGCATCTGTTATAGGCAGAGCTTACCGCTTCACGTCTCTTAAGTTGGCTACTTCTTAGGTTGGCATCGTGCTTGTTCCATCACAATAGCATAAAAATGTTCATGCATAGTTAAAAATAACGTTTAAAATGTATGACATTTACCTGATCCCAACATGATGAATCCGATAGTTTTGATCAACGTTATAAATCTGTTTTGGTCAGGCCCACAGCATAGGAAGAATATTAATACCAATATCGTTGATATAAGAACACCAAGAAGGCACAACGTGAAGAAGAATTGCGTCGCAATCATAAAACCTGAAATAGAAATTAACACAAACATTACAAATGGTCATGTTGTATAAGTTCCCAATAAGATGCAGTTACATCTGCTTTTTACCGACATCAAAAAATGGAAGAGGTACTCAATTCGTCTATTTTTTTATGTTTGTTACCTGTTGTTTTGACTGGGTGAACCGATTTGGATGATTATTTTTTTATTTGAAAGCTGAGGCTTGCCCTGTGGTCCCATTTAAATTTCATCAAAATCGGTCAAGCCGTTTTTTAGTTACACTCCAATAACTGAAAATTATTTTCCTATATTGATTATATTGTAGTCATTGACAGTGAATGACATTCGATCCCATAAGTAGAAAGGGTCACTAAAATGGGGTGAATTTTTTTACCATAAAATCAAACCGACTTCAACACTCAAATGTGTCGAATAACTTGACGAAGTCGGTACTGTGCGCACAATATTGTGATAATAGGTACTTTTGAACCATCATGGTACCGACTTCAACAAATTATTTCCCACATTTGAGTTCCATTTATTGGTAAAAAAAAATTCATTACGCGTTTTATTCATCTTTAAAACGACGCTACAAAACCAAATAAATCATTATACTGCAAAATGTACCTTTTTTTAAATGTTTTTTTATGTATGATAGGTTTGCCTTTGACCACTATCTCACCTGATGGTAAGTGATGATGTGGTCGAAGATGTTGTTCAGGCTAACCTAGAAGTACTGGCACTCAAGGACAGCTGCAGGAACACACCGTTAGGTGCTTGGCGACATATTTTCTACTTGAGGGTGGTAGCTAGCCAGGCGGGAATTCGCAAAATACCCTACCACCATGCTATAACGACTGCCATCTTAAGACAACAACCGGGACCGAAGGCTTAACGTGCCCTCTGCAGCACGGAAACGCTCAGTAGTAATATCACTAGCGGTCACCCCTCCAACTCATGACCGCGGGCGACGTTGCTTAACTTTGCTGATCGGTTGAGAACAGCTAAGTAAACTTCGCTACACGAGCTAACGAGCGCTTCAAAAATATCTGATTCAATAATATCTGATAAAAAACTTAGCGTACGAAATCAACAGACGCTCGTTTTTAGAGTTTTGTAACTAGAAACGGGAACCCATTATTAAGCCTACCCATTACCAACCTCTGCTGTGCATCTGTCCGGCCGACATATGCTGTATCTTTGGAGTCGTAATAGGTAGCTTGCCGGTTGAATTTATCACAGAATATAGTAAGTAGTACGGCGGATTGCCTATCCAAATATAAGAGGGTCCCAACAGAAGATTTTTTTTATGTTATTTGTTTTTACTCTATCGTGAAATATGTAACATAAACAAGCGTCCAGCGTAGTGTCAAGACGCTGACAAATGCTGAGATTCTGTCACTATAGGACTGACGCAGCGATAATGATATTGCAATCAGTTTGTGTTGAAACGAAAGAAAGCTTATTAACACAAAACTAGTAAATTAAATCGAAAATGTAATTTAACTTGCCTCTCATGATAATTTTTTTTAAATTTTATTATTATATTTTATACACATACATGAGTAATTGAGATTCTACAAGCGTAATTTAGAGACAACTTTGTAAGTTAATTCTATCGAAAAAAAAATTAAGGGATCGTGTTTCGGAATTTACTTGGCCCTAGATAATAAAATCAAGATTAACATATAATTTTCTTACTGCTACAAAACAAATATATTATGCAAAAAATCTGTACAAGTGAAGCTATTTTGCACTTGTCAGCCCCTTAAAGTAAAATATTATACGTTAGTAACAGAAATCAGTAGTACCCCGTCTCTTTGGGTTTTCTAAATTCTCTCCGTTCATAGATTGTCTGGAAGAGATCGCTTTCAGTGATGAGGCACTCCCGTTGTAACAGTGCCATAGTATTTAACTTTTCTAAAGTAAGTATATCATTTTGTTTCGTGTAACAGAAATATATCTATACAAATTAATCAAGTCGAAGGGTCTACTTGATACGGGCATACTTCTGCATTTTGATTATATCTTACGAATATTCATTAAGAAAATAGATACAATAGTCAATGAAAGTATCCGCTAGTCAGACCAAATAAACACTACTTTCCGAGTATGAGAAATGAAAAGTATCATTACATCATCAATAATAATAATTACTTAATCAAAATATTTGTTTTTTACTTTACTCTAATTAAAGTATACCGCGCACAGGTAAAAAATCAAATAATAACCAATACCAATTTTGTAATGTAATCCGCATTGTAAACATAACAATATTAAAATTATAAGGTTATTCTAAACATAACAATATTAAAATTATAAGGTTATTCTAAACATAACAATATTAAAATTATAAGGTTGCGTCATCATTTACAAGTATAAAACCAATTGCAAAATTGGTATTGTTTGTAGTACAACGTAAATTGTACTATAGATGTCGCTCCATCCCAATACGATGGTTAAACAACGATAGGAAAAATTTGAGTTATGACACATTGTCATGTTAACTCAATTGGTTAGAGCATACCACGGCTAAAGGGGTGGATGGACGCGGGTTCGTATCCCGCATATGACTTAAATTTTTCCTCTCGTATATTTGTAATTTTGTAATGTAATACGCATAGCAGGCGTTATTGCAAACATAACAATATAAAAAAAAACAATACCGTTGTCAGAAACGAAGAGAGAGAAGGTGCTCACACCACAAGGCCGACAATCCTTAAAAATGCCTTGAAAGTTAATTTTATCGCCCTAGTATTTTTTCTGAAGGTTGAACTGGCCGGTCGCTTCTCCATACAAACGCCGTAGGGTGATCACTCCCGTATTTGAGACTTTAGGTCCAGAATTAAGCCTAATACCGATTGATCTCGTCATTATCTAGGCTTGTATGATGCCGAAATTTTAAAAATATAATTAAGTTGGAAGTTATGAGCCTTGAAAATGTTATATGAAAATGTTTCGAAGCTCATAACTCTCAAGTTAATTATCTTATTAAAATTTCGGCTTCATACAAGCCTAGGTAATGACGAAATCCGCAAATAAGGCAGTGAGCACCCTACGGCGTTTGTATGGAGAACGGCCCGGCCAGTTCACCCTTAATCTCTGCAATTCTAATAAAAAGTTTTCTTGTACTTAATTGAAAGATAGTTGAAAGATCTATAGTATATGAATTACTACAACATGTATACTTAGTATTTTAGTTTTCGCTTTCAATTTGAATAATACATTATATTGATAATTGATGAACAGCATACCTGGTAACAAGTATCCTCTGATTTTGTCGTAGCCAGTGGTAAAAGGATCATAAACCCAACGACATCCAACGAAGAACCGTCGCTGATATTGGTCTAATGGATCGGGCAGCGATCTGAAGCAGTGGCTCCATAATCCTAGCCTGAAAATAAATTAAAAATAATAAGATTTTTATACGTTCACGCTCAAAATTTTGCACCAATATAACTTATTATTAAGAGCTCGCGTAAACAGATAAAGAGGATATTCTGATCTGCTTGTGAAAATTCTTATACTTCTAAAAGTTACACTTGTTTCAAATGACGGGCTATGTTCTAATGTGAGAAGTGAAAATATAGTCCGCCGGGCCGGGTCGACCATGGGGTGCCGGAATGCCCGTGGGGTGCCAGGCTATCCGTGGGGTCACTCGTCACTATTTTAACAAAAAAATAAAAATTGAAATCGGACTACGCGTTAATAAATTACAACTAAGTGTACATTTTGACTTTCATCCCCTTTCCCGAGGGTACCGTACTGAATTTCGGGATAAAAGTACACAATGTCCTTCTTCGTAGTATGAATTCAAATCGTGTTAAGTTTCATTGAATTCCGCTCAGTAGTTTTGGAGTGATGCGCGGTCGGGATACAGACAGACAGACAAAATACAATAAAATACAGTTTTGGCATCAGTGTCAGCTACAGAGTGCTCTCAAATATTTTTTTTTTCAAAATATCTGCTATGTTCAGAATTGGATCTGTTACAGTTTTATTATAATTATAGATTATACCATACGAATTACGAGTGAAGTCGAATTGATCTACCAATTGATCGATAATTTATTTGATTGATAACAAAATAAAAAATACTATATGAAACGTCATTAACTACAAGAATTACGGCCAATATTATATATCAAGTTTTTTTTTTATTGCTTATATGTTAACCTTTGGCCACTATCTAACCTGATGGTAAGTGATGATGTGGTCGGCGATGTTGTTCAGGCTAAGCTAGAATAACTGGCTCTCAAGGACAGCTGCCGGAACACAACGTTAGGTGCTTGGCGACAGATTTCCTACTTAAGGGTGGTAGCTAGCCAGGCGGGCATTCGCAAAATGCCCTACCACCGTACTGTAACGACTGTCATCCTATTACAACAACCGGGACCGACGGCTTTACGTGCCTTCCGAAGCACGGGTAGTAATGCCACTAGCGGTCAACCATCATCATCACTCATGACCCCGGCGGACGTTGCTTAACTTAGCTGATCGGTTAGGAACGGCTAAGCAAACTTCGCAACGCTCTTCGAGCGCTTCGAGCGCTCTCAAAAGCTTAAACAAAATTGAAATGTTGAAACATTTCAAATTTTTCCAAGGGAATTTGGTTTTAGTAGTTTTAATTAGACGCTACAGCTCCCGAATATTGATCAAAAATTAATCATAGGTGGTAGCATTGGTGGAACTCTATACTAATATTAAAAAGAGGGAAGATTTTTATTTTATAGTAACAAATAAAAATCAAAACTACTGGACCAATTTGAAATTTCTTCACTATTTCATTTACCACGAAAATTCTTTCACCATTACAATCCTACATAATATATCCCTGATGAACATATGCTATAGAATATTATCAAAAAATATGTTTTTTATCTTCGGAACGGCAATAGACAGCCCATCCGAATTTTCACAGAATATTATGTGTTAGTACCAAACAAATTATTATAATAATCAAGAAGCTTCATACGAAAACATAGTTTTTTAATGATTTTTCTCTTTGCTCTAACATAAAATCGCTAATGCATGCAAGCATCAAATGGTATAATTACAGTCAAATACCTAACGCACAACAAAAAGTACTAAAATCAGGCCAAGTGCAAGTTGCACTACCGCTATGGATCTCGATCAGTATGGAAAAAAATGTTTATTAATTCCTGGTACGGAACCCTCGGTGTGTAAGCGCAACTAGCACTTGGCCGGCTTATTTTAAATATTTCCGGTGAATACCTGTCCAATCTAGCGCCCCTTATCCTCGAATCGCTGACCAGCCAGCTGGGCGTGCCGAATGCCAATGCCACAGTAACAAGGGCGATGACGAACACGCCAATCCCACAATTACCGGCCAAACTTCTATTCTTCATTGTTTCTGAAACGTACATATACAAAAAAAAACTTAATCATACTGTTAACTCGTAAAGGAAACACTACAGTAGGTATAATTAGATATTATGCTTTAAATAACTTTAACATTCGGAGGTGTGTTACAAAACAGTTACCATGAAAAAATAGCAGGTTACCATAGTAACTGTTTCTTAAACCTTTTAAATAAGCAGAAGCTCGTGGCTGGTGGAACACTGTACCTATAAGAATTATTGTACTGTACTGTATCCGATTGTCCTGAACACAGCCTCCCCCAATAAGGGGGGTTTGCCATAATCTTCAAGCTTGGCAGGCGTCTTCGGGACTTAAGAAAGCACTTACTCAGAAGGCTGCCCACCTTCCGGTATTTTACCGTTAGTCGCATCTTACGACACACATCGGAAGAGATAGGGAGGTGACATTCGATCCCGTCACCCCTTTGGCATTCTTGTAGTTATTTAAAATAAGAAGAGCAAGATTAAAATAATCTACTTAATGTAGATTATTTTAATCTTGGTCTTCTTATTAGACCCTGCCCTTCTCGGTCAAAGTTTCGATACGGTCTATGAAATTGTTCAAGGCATGGCACAAATCACAATACACCGGCATCTGAGAAAGCCTTCGAGCTTCTATCTTGATCGAAATAGGAAAAACATGTGCTACGAATAAGTATGTAAAGAAATGTAAGCCAAGATCAAAAACAGTAAAACACAAACCTCACCACGCCCGCCCCGCACATTAAATTGAGGTGACCTATCGGATGCGATCATTTCTCCTTAGCGGCAAATCAAACCAATCCAATAGCATTTGGAAGATTTTGTGTGTTTGTTAATTATTGTGAACTTGATGAGTACGAAATCAAAGCGGCAACTGTATGAGAGTTTACACTTCTTTACATGTTCTTCTTTATTCGTATATGTAGGGTGTGTATTTATTCTCTACATGTATCCATGTTTATACTATTGTATCGGTTTTATATACCATAATCTCATAATTCATCGATATCGATAAAAACGTTATAATTTGAAGAGAGCAGCTCATAAGATCGCAGCCCTATAACTTGCAATATTGTTGGTATACTCTACATAGACTATCTATAGAATAATCTGGAACAGAACAACATTTACCTGATACCTGATTATTGAGAGCCAGTAATCTAGGTTAGCCTGAACAACATCTTTGACCACATCATCACTTACCATCGGGTCAAAGGCTATCAGGCATAAAAAAAACTTACTTAGTATATAAAATTTTTAAATCGTAGAACTTATATATGAAAATGACCCCAACCCCAGACAGGCAGTGGCCAAAATAGGTGTGGACGTTTTTAAAAGTGTTGAATACAATACAAGAGAGTAAACAAAAAGTTATCAAATATGATAACAGCGCCAAACCTAGAAGATTTATGATATCAAGTTAAGAACATAGATAAATATGACAGAACTATGGATTGACGACCCATTCCAAAATCTCAGCTTAAGTCAAGTTAGTTCCTCTGCAGCATACCAAAATGACACAGCTCCTATTTTTATCAAGCTGAATAATATCAGCCCTACTTTTAATTCGTATCTATTTTGGTACTAAATTATTCAAGAATAATGCCAAAGTTGCATTTGTGTCGAGTTTATTACATGGATAAAGCCGCAAAGGGTCATAGTTAGGCAACGCACTTCCGATGCGACAGCATTTTCTAGTTAAATTGCGTATTATCCCGCCACTTTTGTTTGATATTAGTATTGAATAAATGTATTGATTTCTCGTTTATGTGATACAAACTTTGATAACACATCACCAGATATGTCTAATGCAGCAAAGGACCAATTAATTCTAACCAATTATTACCAGAAAAGTCGAGAAAACAATTAATCAATACTTTAACAGACGAATTTATACCGTTGTTTTTTGTGTATTTTTAGATAGGTAAGAATGTATACACTACGAACAGAACCGAAAGAAATACTAACAAATATTTAATTTTGTATTTTAGTTATACATGATATGGCAGCCTATGATTGAGTGACTATTAGGTTTTATCTTTTATAATACTGAATAGAAGTAGTTTTAAAAGCTTCGCGGAAATTACACTAAATTCGTTTTATTGGCCAAAATCATGCGATACCTTACCTACATAAAGTTCATAAAAACTTTGTAAAAAATCATTATTTATCAATAATTACACATGGATTTTACATTATTAACCAGGAACTACACAGTAAAAATCACGCACTAATACAATTAAAACTAAAACAAAATTTTACTGCCCGAGACTTTATGCCTAATGTTTTGGTTATATCCCTCTCATAAACATTTGAAGTAGGAAATAAGTCGTTAAAATAAAAAATAAGTATGTATGAGTACTTATTTTAACGAAAACTATTCAACAAAGAACATAGCCATAAAAAATCCTGTATTTTCTTGTATTGTCGCTAATTTGTGCCGCTTGTATGTGTGTTTGTTAGGTTTGATGCCAATCTTTTCCGAAACGGCGGAGTTGATTTTAATTAAACTTAATGCTTAATAGGTTTTAAATATACCTATCTATTCCTTAGGTCCAGTATTTGGACATACATACTTTTATACTGAGAAGTTCCTTAGGGATCGCAATATAACCGATATCAAAGATAGGCATAGTCGCGGCGGATGCTATTAATTGAGTAAAGTAGTGTACCTATTTTATTACCTACCTACCGTTATAATTGAAGCAATTAGCATGCAGAGCTTGTCATGCTAATTAGAACGAAGTCCACGCAAGTGTCTATTTGCCAGTGTAGTGAAGCTTAAAAAGGATAGGCCATTTTACGCCAACCAACACAAGGTTATATCTAAGATGAATAATAACACAAACACTGCCTGCAAAGGAGTTAGCATGTGAAATGTTTCGCAACACAGTGGTGGTCAGCCACAGGCGTGTGCGTTAACAACATAACATTCATCCAAGTACAATGCCAAGAAGTTCACATGCAATGAAGTACTTACCTACTACCGTGAGAACTTATGAGAACATTGAATGTTAATAATATATGTAGGAAATTATTTGTTCATAAAACTTTAGGGAGTTCATTTACGTATACATTTTAATAATGCCTAAGTTTGGAAATGGCATAAACAGATGTGTCAATTAACATATAAGCATGTATCCTTACCAATAAATGATTATCACGTAAAGGTGCGGTTTGGCTTTGCCTGTACCTTGTAGGACCATATTTTCTGTTTCCTTTACCATTCAACTAATGCAAAGTATAGATCCATCAAATAACAAAAAATGTGCATCAAAGCTATTCGGCGGCAGGTATAGTGGACTGCAGGAAAACGATAGAGGGATTCCCGAGCAAAATCCAATTGAGAAGGCTTGAAAGCCGGGCATAATAATTGTGACAGGTAATAGGAATTTTTAACGGGTCACTCAACAACACCTGTTTACAATAGATGTCACAGACAGCCCCTTGTGAAACCTCTGCAGGTTACATGGACGCGGAAAAACAGCAGCATATGTAGTCAAGTGGAGCAGTGTACTCGTAGCATCACAAAGAGCAAAAATCCTTGGTTCACCAGGGCCCGTCCATGAAGCCTGCACTGAGAAAAACGACTTAAAGGCTTAAATCGAATTTGACCTTTTACCGTTGAATTGTAAATACGTAAGATGAATTCACAACTCTTAAGATGATTTTCACCAATCAATAAAAATGTACCATGTTTTATAATAAACAAAACCGTCAAAAACACCTTCCGTAAAGTATTTTCAGAAATGAACTTTTTAATACGATAATAATTGCAGTATTGACCATAAAATATAACTTACTTTTACGGCGGTTTATATACGGTGATTATCACTATAACGTACGACTTAATCAGCCTCATCGAAAGTCAATATTTAAGACAGACCATAATATACACCTTAAATGAAGACGTATTTACGTTTGGTCAGTTTTTCGCATTACACGATATAAATTGGCCGTCATTAGGGCGCTTTTGACTTTAGATTTTTCTCAGTGTGCTAGCATTCCTGGGCGATATTGGATGACTGGAATAACGTGAACCATCCCAGGCCCGCATAATGCCGTATTAATGTTTGGGTCCAATATTTCGACATCGCCTCAACTAAATCCGTTCTGTATTCTTTGTATGGCCTCAATTCTACAACGCATACCTACTAATCGGCATAGCCTCTAATCAGGACAGGCTCGTAGTAGTCGTGAGAAAGAGGCGAGGCGAAGCGACGCAACGTTGATAAATTGTCGAGGCGATACGTCCGCGTTGTCTTAATTAGGGAACTTAATGCACTTCACCTGAGTAATCTATTTCGAAACAATATATATAATGGCCTACCCATGGCACATACGGTACCAACATATAAGTAATCATTTATTAAGTTAAATTAATGAAAATGCAGTACGTATTAGTACCTACTTACTACTTATGTAATGCTTGTTACTTAACAATCTTAAAGGGTTAAACCCCACTGTGGCTTGGCCTGACAGAAGATATTTAGGAGTATTCATTGTTGTTATTTATTTGTAAACGCAATCTATACACATCAAAAGTGCCTAGGGATCAAGTACGTTTTCGAGTATTGTCTCAATAGAGGATTTTATTCGAGTGCTTTTCTGACGAGTCTTGTTTCAGTATGCGGCCTGTTACAAGACGTACTCGAGTTTGGACGAGCTCTGGACGTCAAGAACGTTTAAAATTCTGTCAAGAAGTTCATCCATATGGAGGGGGAACAATAATGGTTTGGGCGGGTATTTGGATCGGTGGAAGAACAGATCTCATTGGGATCAGGGGCAACCTCAATGCTCAGATTTATGCGGAGAGTATTGTTTAAGAAGTGTCATCCCTTTGCAAAGCCGTTTGGATAATTAATTTCGTCTAATGCATGATAATGCATGTCAACACACGGCTAGAGTCGTAACTCGCACTCTTGCCGATGCTCGCATCAAGGTTCTGCCGTGGCCTGCTTACCCCCATTGAACATGCATGGAACATGCTACAAAGAAGAACTCTGCCTGTTCTTCAATGTTTGCATACCCCACAACAGCTTTTTGACTTGTTACAAAGCGGGGCGGGGCGGCCATTCCTGAAAGTGATTTTGATGAACTGATTTTAAGCATCGCAAATCGCTATGCTTGTGTGTTTTTTTTTCGTTTTTCTGCCATTTGCTTGACGACATTAACTTATGTTACATTTCTTCATAATGGAAAAAAAAAACATTTTTTTTTCTTTATTCATACATAATATAGGGATTCGTTGTTAACTTCAACATAGGAATTAAATTAAAAAACCAGTCTATACTCTGGTTTTTAATTCGAGATCAAAAATGCAAACAAAGGGGTTAACCGTGCAAAAAAATTACAAGTACTTAGTAATTATACTAATTTTGGAAACGGATGGAGTAAGTTAATGTAAACACATTATTTATTGCTATAATTTATTGCATTAGTATGAAACAATAAAACACTTTTTAATTCGCGTACATATTTAGGCGTATATTCAAGCCTGAAAAACATAGTGATAGATTTTTTGGTTTTTACTAACCACACTTGCGGGATCGTCGACATTTTCCAGCTTGCGCTAATCTTGCTTATTCGTTCAGCGGGAGAAAATTTCACGTATTTTCTCCCGCTAAGAAACGTCCTCGCAAGTCTGAGTGCTTCCGAAAAAGTTGTAGGAAATGAATTTTTTTCTTACTTTTATATTTTGTTGATATGAGAATCGTACATTTTGGATGTAAATGCAAACAATTTGTAAAACCCCCAATTTGTAAAAACAAATCGAGGTAAGTATATATTTTCTCGATTTTAAATCGTTTTTGTTTTTAACTTCACAGATCTTGTATTTTTATATCTTGAATTTGGCATGGTAAGCATACTCTTATCTACTGAGGTCTGAGTTTCGACTCTCAAGTATACTGTAGCTTCTTTCCCTGCAATAAGGTAGCATGCGCATGGTAAATCTACAAAATGTAAGAATTGTCTGCTGAAAAATTAATGTATCAAATCTTTTTTGTGTTTTCATTAACTCTTAACTCATGTTTTATAAATTTTAATATTGTTAGGTTTGCAATAACGCCTGCTATGCGGATTTCATTACAAAATCACACATTACTTAAATTTTTCCTATCGTTTTATAAAGTTGGCATTCATGCTTATATATATAGCTTTAAATTATTCTAATTCATAATTCATTTCGACAATATAGAAGTTACAATATAGTCAGTTCTTTTGAAGGCGCTACTTCTTACCTTCCGGTATTTTTGTGACCCAGCAATCCATGGGATGCAGGGTTACAATATACGTCGTAAGAGGCGACTAAGGTAAATATAAAATATATTATAGGTATGGAGTTATTTCAATAAAATAAAAATGTGTGAAAGTTAGCGAAGCAGGATGCGCCGCTACGGATTACGTAAGATCATTTTTGAAGAAAAACTATTGAATACCCCTGACCTATCAGTTTGACAATGACAATGATTATATGTAATACTAGCTTTTGCCCGCGGCTTCGCTCGCGTTAAGAAGTATTATAATTAATTAGGTATGGGCAAGCTGTCGCCACCTACCAGGCTGCAAACCCTGAAAAACATATCAGGCCAGGAATACCGATGTGCTAGATTAATTCATTTTTTTTTTACGTCCAGTTGCGCGGAGTCATCGCCGCGATTTAGACGCGTGAACTCACCTGATATATATACCTAATTAAAAATAATACTTCTTAACGCGAGCGAAGCGGCGGGCAAAAGCTAGTTAATAATAATAGTTCTTAACGCGAGCGAAGCCGTGCGCAAAAGCTAGTCGTCAAATATAATCCGCTACATATATTATCTATGCACTGTGCACAAAAATGGTAAATTCAAAGTTCTCTCCAAAATAACTCAATGCTACAGAAATTTGTGTATTTTAAACTGAAAAGTTACTAATCTTATATAGCCTGAATCTCGAAATCCTTTCTTAGGGAATGCCTATACGTCAAAAGCTTTATGTCAAAAGTCTCAGCCCGATCGGTTTACAATTGACAAAGTTTCATACAAACTTTCATCCCCTATTTTATACCCTTGGGGGTAGAATTAATCAAAATCCTTTCTTAGCGGATGCCTACGTCATAACATCTACCTGCATGCCAAATTTCAGCCCGATCCGTCAAGTGGTTTGAGCTGTGCGTTGATAGATCACTATGTCAGTCAGTCAGTCACCTTTGAGTTATATATATTTAGATTGACATTTCTTTGTTTACATTTTTGATCTCGTATCAAAAACCTGAGTATAGATAATTAGATTTGGTAAATATTAATTGAATATTTTGTTATAGTTTAATATATACATGATCACTACGCACGTTTAATGTGTGTAGAATACTGATAACGTTTCGATAATTATGTCTGTAGATATATTGTTATACCTAGAACCTATCATGGTGGATTTTAGAAGAACAAAAATCGATGTACCTATCCTTGTTCATCTCCGGGAAATAACTATATTTTAATATAACGGTATAAGTTAGCTGCTTTTTATCTCTAAGCATTTAATCAAAGCTAAGTTTTGAATGCATGTACTCTGACGACACGAGTCGGCAGCCTGAAGGATGCCGTAGCATCCCGCAGAAAGCCCAGCCAATTTAGCGTATTCCCAAAGTTGATGGTGTCGTTATGATTGACTGGGATTCATTAGTTTAAATATTATACAATAACCGGCAAAAACACTAATTTTGGGTTTTGAGTATTGGGCACTGCCCTGCCTGCCCGCCATGAGCTCGCATACGCATACGAACTGCTAAGTTGAAGAAAATATACAATACTTCTCATGCCAGGGCATGATACGAAAAGCTTAGGTCTCGTATCGAAATAAAGTAATGTGTGTGAAATCTAAACTAATTGTAATATTGTTAAAAATAATTTAATAAGGAAGATGCCATACCGTAAACCAGCGCATTACATACTAATTTTTACTCGGTCTTGTTTTTGAGCTTAAATAGTCCTTAAGTTTCACTACCACCGTAACCCTTACCCGATAACATACCCCTACCATCTCCTGGTAGGATAAAGTTCCCACAAATTTGTAACATTGAATAAGGTAGTATAGTATATGATAATTATTGTAATATTTTAGACTTCAAAATTGTATATTGTGCAACTAACTACTTAGTATTCGTATGATAGTATAGTAACTGAGCCAAGGCTTTTTGCAGATAGAGTAAAAAACATTTTACACCTACTGATAGTGTTGTCACCATTAATATACAAACCTAGCTGCTGCAAAGCTGTAACAAAATTTAGCACCTTTATTTAAATGGTAAAGCTAATTGCAAAAATAAGTCTTGTTTGTAGTAAAACGTAAGTTGAACTATAGATGTCGCTCCATCCCCATACAACGGTTAAGAATGGGAGGACAAATTAGAGTTATGTATCATAAGTCATATGTCATGTTGGCTTAGCAGTCAGAGCATACCCCGGCTATAGGAGTGGATGGGGCGGATTCAAATAGCGCATGACATGACTATAATATTTCTTCTTGTAGTAATTTTGTAATATAATCCATTGAGTATGCGGATGCGCATAACAAAAATAAAAAAAAAAAAACAATTCGCATTTGCTCTTTCCTTCCATCTGTTGTATGTCAGTCTGTATTTATAACCCACAATAGGCAGCCAGTTAAATTTTTTACACAATGGATATGTGTTATTGTTATTACAGCAGATTGTATAGCAAATAATAATAATGGCAAATAATAAGTGAAGGGAGGAAATCTTGAAATCGGAATTGCTAAACTAATATTATAAAGAGGAAAGATTTGATCCAATTTGTAAAAAAAATCATTATTTTAATTATCATTATTCGGATCCTACATTATCCCTGATGAATATAGGTGGTAGAATATTTTCAAAAAAATTAGGGATCCATATGAAAACTTTGATAATGTAAACCAACACATGTAAATAAAAACAAAAAAAAACATGCGAAGCCGAGGCAAATCACTAGTATAACAAAAACTTCAAAACAAGTTTATACTTGCTCATATACCTACTCTATAAACACAAGACTGAAATAGAAAAATAGATTTTTATCTTTAGAACGATAATGGGTAGCCAAGTAAATATTCTTTGATAATGCATAATAAATAATAATAACAAAAAGTTAAACCAAAAAGGGGGTATATACACAAAACATGTTATTTTATTGTTTTTTTCTTTTTGCTTTATAGTAAAAACGGTAATACCCACAAGCATCAAACTTGGTATAATTATCATCATAATTATTCTCAATCTCTTCCACTGTGCTGTCATTGTCTAATATCAGCCATATTTATCACTAGTGTATCAATGTAATTTTCTAAACCGTGTTGAATTATTTGATATTCATTCTCACATTTCATTGCAAACCTTTTGCATTCTTCAGCCCTGGTCATGTTTACTTTGTCAGTCAAGAATTTTTCTACAGCATTATTAATTCACATACATTTTTGTTTGTCTGATTTCAGACAGAGCTTTTATTTGTAAATAGAGTGGTAATGAAAATGAACTTATCTTGACATTTGAACTTCTTATTGCTACATTACTCCTAACATTGACTACTTCCTGAAGTTCACCTGAGAGGCAGAAGGTAAATTAGCAAAGAGGAAATTCCTAAGAAGGGTTCCATAGGAATTCTCTCATCAATTGATTACCATCTGCCTCTCGGGATTTAAAGGTTATTTATGACTAGCTGGCTAGCTACCACCCTCAAGTAGAAAATCTGTCGCTTAATCTAAACATTCCTTGATATCTAGTTTACTCTAAGTAACAAAAATACTTACACGAATTCAGCTTCCACCTCGAAGTAATTCAGCAGTACCACAATTTTTGTTTGATGTTTTGATCATCAAGAAAGTCGTAAATAAATTTAAATTCATGCACAAATGTTAAAGTTTCAGGAGCTTTAGAGAAACATCACAATACTACTTCCAGAAATTACAAATATCAACCTCTGTAATAACAATTATGTACCTTAACGAATGAAATACATGAATCAACAACAGGCTTTGATAAACGCCATCAATCAATGCAATGAACGATTGTGTTTGTTTGATGACTGTGAGTCGTTAAAGTAGGAGATTTTTTCTAACTGACAGACCAGTGGAAGTTCAGCGCCCCTCCTCTCACCTCTGCAAACAAAACAAATACAAGGGCGTAGTCCTATCCTATCCTAGCCAAACGTCTCTGTCTCTGCTTTATGATCTGTGTATAGACCACAGACTACTAGGATCCAGTGTTGCCGTTCAACAAATTTAAAAGTCTCTAGCCAGTTAAAGAAATTCCTCTAGATATGGAAAAAATCGTTCCATAAAAATCCGCTAAATGTCGCTAAAACTCATACATGTATGTAACGCTCAAAAAAAGTATCGATTCTCGTTTCATTTTCCTACTAGGAGATGATGAATGAATGAATATTTAATGAGGTATCATTAAATATTTTCCATGAATAGAAAATACAACTTATTCTGTTTATATAAAAAAACGTAATTCTCTCATTTTGTTTTGTCTTCTCTATTTTGTTATGCAAGACACATATTATGTAGTCAAATTTTTTGATGTAATCAACAATCTCGGTCATCAGCAGCTTATGCATCCCAATTGAACTAAAGCGGCTGTCACCCTCAGTATCTGCTCATTACATTTTAAATGAAAAGGCAATATAAAAAATATTGTGCTTTTAATCTTGCAGTTTTTATTAACTTTATAATCTTGCAGTTTTAATTGCTTATTAGTATTTGAGATCAATATATGTAAAAACCATTTCAAAGTAATAATTATAAGCTAGGCACTTGTAATGGTCTTCCTTTGTGAACTTGGTTAATTACATCGTCGGGGATAAATCGGAATAAAATGTATACACTAATGTAATTAAATTGATTTATTATGATTGACAAGTCAGTATCTTTATTTTTAAAATAAAAATGGTTGCCCTTCTAGTGATATATTGACTCGCCTAAAAGTCGCTAGAAGTCATCAAAAAGTTTTTTCTCGCTAAATTTAAAATTATATCCGCTAAACATTCACAAAATCGCCTAGTTCTAGCGACAAAGCCCCTACAACGGCAACACTGCTAGGATCAGATCAGTGTGTTTTTTTTTTATTTGCTCCCTATGTCGGGATATGGTCTCGCAAGTCTTGTGCATTTGCCAGTGTCATGTTTTAATCCTCGTTAGTATTTCTTAGACGACTTTGGTTTTTGTTGAGGTGTAACCATAAAGTAACTTTGTATATACTGAAACTTTGTATATTTGTAACTTCGAGCATGGCTCGATGAGATATAAAAACGGGGAAACCTTATGAAATCTATAAATGGGAGGAGAAAAGACGGATCACGGGAAATTTGGAATAGGTAATCGGATCAGGAAAGTATAACATGGAAAAGAAATAGACGAGGAGGATAGAGAAAGGAATAAATACCTTTATATGTATCATAAAATAAAACTATCTAGGTAAGTACCGTAAAACGGGGTGACATTGATTAATTTTAAACTTCAAATAGATATCACGCTTGCAATTTCAACTATAAAAATGTGAAAAATATACTGTATTGAAGACTCATTACGTAAATTAATTATTACTACAAAAAAATATTTATTTTTTAATACTTTTAATAAAAATAAATAAAAACCTGCTTATCAAAGTTTTATTGATAATGGGGCTAATTTGATATGACGCTTTTTTTTCATTTCATCGTATAGTCACCCCGAAACATAACAATAATCAAAAAGAAAAAATAATTTAGTAATTAAGGTTTAGATTTTATTGCGTTTTGAATATTTTTGGGGCTACTTTGAGTCAAGGGGTGAATTTGATAGCGGGTATTACAACGTAAACAATTGAGATGAGAATAGTAAGCCTTAATCAGTCTAAATAACCACATATCAGATTAATCATTTTGCCACTTAAAACTATTACAAGAGTCTCATAATAATTAAAATAAGTACAAACCTGAAATAAATACGCCAACGCAATCAGAAAACAACTAATAAGGTAACAGTAACTCAACATTATTTCGAGATCAATAATTTTTATCACTTAAAACTACTCGTATTATAACAGTCTCATAATGATATAAATCTGTTTTATGAAATAAAAACCTCAAAAATCAACATGTTGAATATAGAAAAAATAATCTACATTTCTTTGATCATCACGTCTTTGGGGAATGAGTAGCCAAATTTAATATTGAAGTGAAGCAGCATCAATGGATAATACGTTGTTTGTGATTTTCTCTATTGCTTCTTCCATTACCGCCTCTGTGTAATTTTATAATTGCGGGCTGTCTTTTTGTAGGTGCGAACCATGAGGCAGCTAGAACAAAACAAGCAATAGGGGTTAAATTGACAACATATACTTTACACAATATAAGGTTAGACCAAACCGTCATTGGGGTGAAATTGATAGCTATCAAAGTCACCTCGTATATCTTATCAATGTAGCCCCGTTAAACTAAAGTGTTCATGAGAAATAAAATGGCGGCCGTAAAAAAAAATGCTGACAAGCTCTTAATCTTAAAGAAACCTATAATTGAAATAGTGAAAAATTACAAACCAAACAATAATACTTACGGTTGTACCACTGAAGTTATTCAAACAATTTTTTTAATGCTATTTTACACTAAATTTTAAGAATTTTTTTACTGGGTTCTTACAATAGTTACTAGTCAACGCTTCGGCAAAATATGACAGACATACAGTCTGCGTTCGCGCGTCATAGCGTGCGGTCGATGTGAGTGAATTATGTGTGAGAATATAGTTAGTGCACCTAAGAAAATGGACTGTAAAGTGATTAAATGCAATCACTGCAAAATTGTCATCGATGAGTTGTTAGCTTTTATACAAAATAAAGCTGACATTCTCGATGAAGAAGGCATCGTTCGACTGTGTATGTCTGCGTTTTCGTCGGAAGAAATAGAAACGGCCAAGAATTTGTTGTACGATTTCGTAACTACGACAAAACGCAAAATAATAAGAAAAAAGGGTGGTAAATCAGAGCGGGACTTATACGATATTATATCCCTTTTCAAAGAAACGGATAGTGAATTGACACCTTTATTTGTCGCTAGAGACCTAGGTCGTCTGCCGCCTCTGACGTTTGAGATTGCTGACACTACAAAAATATTGAAGGACATGATAGTGCTAAAGAATGAGGTAAAACTGATAAAAGATAACTATATGAGTTTGGATAAATTCACTGAATTCAAGGATATCTTTTTGACAGAAAAGTCATGTGTGATTTCTGGCTCGAAAAACGTAAATACGAATCGTGGAGCATGTTTAATGGATAGTTATGTCTGTGAACCTGAGAAGTCATTCACGTTATCGCCCGAAAATGTCATCAAGGCAGCTGATACATGCACAAATACTATGCATAAATGCAGTGAGTCATCGTCGCCCCTTCAACACCAACAGTCTCCGGTGATTCAGCCGTCCTTATCGCGTAACGGCATAAAAGCTAAGTCTGTCTCACACATTCAGAAAAGCGGTACTGACCACGTAAAAAATTCAAACAATAGCTCGATGATAACAGAAAATGGTGCAAACAGTTTGGGTTTAGGACAAAGTACAGCAAATGTAGTAAGTCGGAATAATATAAATATGAAAAAATCGTGTTCCGCAACAAATGAGAGATCCTTTGTGGAAATGGCTGGAAGAGAGGGAGAGTGGAAGTATCCAGAACCGACTGAGGAGTGGAAATTGGTACAGAGAAAGAGATTGAGAAATCGTTTCGCAAGTTTTAAAGGGGACGCTGTTATGGAACCAGGCAGTAATTTTAATTTTAAGGCTGCGGACACTAAGGTACCCCTTTTTATTTATAATGTAAACAAAAGCACTTCAGCTTCAGATATTAGTTCTTACTTATTAAATAGGACTGGAGAGCAAGTCACATTGGAGCAAATTTCCATGAAAAGGGTGAAAGAGTATAATTCCTTCAAAGTACTTGTTCCAAAGCAAAAAACTGATATTTTTCTGAATTCAAAGCTATGGCCTGATGGTATTTCTTTTCGACGTTTCGTTGACTTTCGTAAATATACTAGGCCTGGTGAGAAGAATGAATTGAAAAAAGTATAAAAATAAGAATGGATAAAGGTTGTATTCTTATGAGCTTTAACTGTAAGTCGGTAACTAGATCTATCGATTGCATAAAATCGCTATGTGGACGGGCTGATATCGTCGCACTTCAGGAAACTTGGTTGCTTCCAAATAATATCACGTTCCTGGGCACCATTGACCAAGAATTTGGCTATACTGGAAAGTCAGCGGTAGATTTGTCTGCTGGACCTCTCCAGGGAAGACCGTATGGTGGTGTAGCCATTTTATGGAGGAAAAGCGTTTTCCATGATGTGACGGTGATAACCTGTAGTAGTGATCGTCTTGCGGCAGTAAAAATTACATTACCTAGCCAAAAATCTTTCGTTGTGTTTTCAATATATATGCCTTGTGATTGTGCTACTAATTTAGTTGAATTCACGGAGTGTTAAGGTGAAATTAGTGCGATTATTGAGAGTTTAGAGGTTGAATATGTATACATGCTAGGGGACTATAACGCACATCCTGTCGAATGCTTCGGTAAGCAACTTCTTGAATTCTGTAGTGAACAAGATTGGGTGTGCGTAGATTACGAAAGACTCGGTGCGTTATCTGATACCTATACCTATGTCTGTGACGCGAGCGGCAGCAGGCGCTGGCTAGACCATTGCGTAGTAACGAAAGCGGCGTTGAATACGGTTACAGATATAAGTGTGTATAAAGATGTATACTGGTCAGATCACTTTCCTCTTGTAGTTAAATGTGATATTGAACTGATAGAACCTAGAACAGTGGTTAATAGAAATATTTGTAATAAAGTTATATGGGGACATCGTGAGTCATCACAAATAGATAAATATAATGAAATATGTAATTCTTTATTAAAAGACATCGATTTCCCTAGTGAATTACATAAATGCGGTAATAAAGTATGCAGTGAATATGGTCATAAGACTATTATAAATCAAATGTATGTCAATATTATTTCAATTCTAAGGCATGCGTCAACCGTGAGTTATTGTGAAAAAAGTGTAAGAAGACCATTTCGCGTGGTAGGTTGGAACAGACACGTCAGACATGCACACAGGGAGGCTCGTCTCGCTTTCCATTTATGGGTACTACATGGTAAGCCCACAAAGGGCATATACTACCTAAGTATGAAAGAAAAGCGAAAGGTCTTTAAGGAGAGGTTAAAATGGTGTCAGAATAATGAAGATAGAATTAAAATGGACATATTAGCCTCACACCATACCTCTAAAGACTTCAGTAGTTTTTGGAAATGTACCAAAAAGCTTAATCCAGCTGATAGCGTACCTGTTAGCATGAATGGCGTGTGTGATTCAGCCAAAATTGCAAATTTATTTAAGGAACAATTCCAGGTTGAGCCCATGGTATGTGATCAACAGCAGGATCTCTGTACTGAGGTTCATCGCGCTGATACTACCTCTCAACACGAAAATTTTCTTGCAAAAGATGTTGCGGCGGTTATAAATAACATGAAAAGAGGCAAATCAGCGGGGCACGATGGGCTCAGTATAGAGCATCTGCTGCATGCTGGAAGTCACCTTCCCAGAGTACTTGCCATGTTGTTTAGCCTTTGTGTTGGACATTCATATCTACCTCAAGATTTGATGAAAACTATTGTAGTTCCTATCATAAAGAATAGAACTGGCGATGCCTCCGACAGGTCCAATTACAGACCGATATCTTTAGCTACAGTTGTTGCTAAGGTGTTGGACAGCATGCTTGACAGTCGCTTATGTAAACACCTAGATCTTCATGAAGCGCAGTTTGGTTTTCAGCCCAAGCTGTCCACTGAAACAGCGATCGTGTGTCTAAAGCATGCTGTTCAATACTACACTAGCAGAAAAACACCAGTCTTTGCCTGTTTTTTGGACCTGTCGAAGGCATTTGACCTTGTTTCATATGATATATTATGGCAAAAGCTTTCAACGGAAACTACAATACCTAAAGAGCTTGTTAATGTTTTCAAATTTTGGTATGAAAATCAGGAAAATGCTGTAAGATGGGCCGGTTCGTACTCTGATACATATAGATTAAAATGCGGAGTGAGGCAGGGCGGTATAACTTCACCAAAGTTGTTTAACTTATATGTCAATGGATTAATCGTTGAACTCAGCAGGGCTAAAATCGGATGCTCAATACACGGTGTAAGTGCTAATAACATAAGCTATGCTGACGATATGGCTCTGCTGAGTCCATCGGTTAACGCCCTAAGGTGCCTTTTAGCCATTTGTGAGAAATATGCGGTGAGCCATGGACTCAGGTACAATGTTAAAAAAAGTGAGCTCATGCAATTTAAAGCTGGTTCCAAAAGCTACTCAGTGCCCCCAGTAAAACTTAACGGAACTCACCTTCAATGGGTTAAACAATTCAAGTACCTGGGTCACTGGCTCACTGAGGACATGTCAGATGATATGGATATCGAAAGAGAACGTAGGGCGTTGTCAGTGAGGTGCAATATGTTGGCTCGCAGATTTGCTCGATGTACAGCGCCAGTGAAGTTGACATTATTCAAAGCGTACTGTACGTCTTTTTATACATGCAGTCTGTGGGCTAAATATACACAGAAATCATACAACGCCCTCCGTGTCCAATACAACAACGGCTTTAGGATGCTGTTGGGGTTGCCGCGTTTTTGTAGCGCATCTGGAATGTTCGCGGATGCGCGTACGGATGACTTCTATGCCATCATGCGGAAAAGAGTAGCATCACTGATGAGCCGCATGCGTGGTAGTACCAACAGTCTCCTGGCCGTTGTAGCTGAGGATCTATACTCCGGCTACATGAGGCACTGGATGGCAGTACTTAGGCCTATGGCACGTTTGGTGACTAAATAATTCATTTATTTATGTAAATTGTTACTATTATAATATTATTATTAACTAACATAGCAATAAGTATTAAATGTTACTAAAACTATATGGACATTAGTCTGAAATAAATGATTTATTATTATTATTATTATTATATATCAGTCTGGCCAACAGAACCAACAAAATTTTAATTGCATTCAGTATCACGCATTATATACGAAAAAACTTACCAAGTTTAGCTATCATCAAAGTTACCCCAGTTCGCAAAGTAACCCCGTTTTACGGTACCTACTATTATATTCATTTTAGATTTTAGTCATAATACGTACAAAGATAAGTGATACATAATTATATACAATGTATATTTACAGTTTAATATTATTAGTAATGATATATTCAGAAATTGCCTTATATACATCATCGTACATCTGGGTCAGAACATTGAAGAATACAAACAATACTGGTTGAAAACGGAATTTTAAGAACAGCCAAAGCCTCAAGCTTTGCAGTTTGGTCATGTTGAGGACAAGAGAGCATAATGTGATTCAAATCCCCCACATCCTCCCCGCATGCACAGGTAGGAGAATCAACAATACGAAGCTTTGCAAGATGAGCTGGACTGCAAACATGGCCCAGCCGCATTCTTATTATTATTGACGTCACTTTCTTGCGTAATTTCAAACAGGTGAACCATGGTTTATTCATTATATTTGGTTGTATTTGAAAATAGTGCTTTCCCTTACATTGAGCACTGCTGGCCCAATTTCTGTTCCAGAATTCCTTGAGAAAAACTTTTGGTAAAGATGTTAAATCATGGAAATAGTTTACAAATGGAAAAATGTCTCCAGATGTAATGTAACAGCTTCATTTGCTATACGATCAGCATTTTCATTACCTCTAATGCCGCAAGGACTTGGGATCCAAGTAAACAATACGAAATAACCTAAGAGAGTACACTGATATAATTTTGATCTGGCTTCAATTATTATAGCAATATGTGATTGATGTTTAAATGGAAACTTAGCTAAAGCTTGAAGACCACTTAGGGAGTCCGAGAATATTACAGTTTTAAATAGTTTCATAAGTAGAATATATTCCAATGCTTTTAGAATTCCAAGACATTCGCCATTGAAAGTAGATGTTTCAGGGGGGAATTTAATTTTTTGCACAATATTATACTGCGGTTGATAAACTCCCACACCAACACACATCGCACACACACAGCAGGTGTGTGTTTGGATGCATCGCTATAAAGATGGTGGCATCCCATCCATCCATCTTTCCTGAACTATTGAATTGAATTGAATATTAGCATTGGGATCATCTCCATCAATACCAATGTTGTAGATAATTACAGGATCCTGTGATAGACATTCATACCTAAAATTATAAAAGGGAAGTTTTTCAATACTGTGAGTAGGCGCTTTTAAGTCCATGAATTTATGCCTGCTATTAATAAGACAGGGTGTAGTTTTATGTGACCAATAACTAGAATGTGATGTGATATGTTGAGATAATTGTTGTAACTTAAAAAATATAGGATGTTTAGAGAATCTAAGTGAACGGAAAAGAAATTTATCGGATAGATACTGGCGCCGTAAATGAAACGGATGATCAATGCATTCACACTTGGAGTGCATTTATTGGACTAAACTTCATTGCTCCAGTGATGATTCTCAAAGCTTTGGATTGAATAGCATCTAACTTCCTTATTCCAGCAATGCTTACATGGCTCTAACAAAAATGAGCCATAATCAATGACACTTCTTATTAGAGCAATGTAGACAATTCTTAAAGAAGAGGGAAGTGCTCCCCATCAAACATCTTAAAATGTTCAGAATACTTGATGAATACTTGATGAAACATAATCACAATGTTGAAGAAATGTAAGTTTAGAATCAAAAACCAAACCTAAAAACTTAACTTGATTTTGAACTGGAATTGGTTCACCATTACAGAGAATATTAACAGGTGGAGCGGTGCGTTGCCTAGTAAAAATTACCACATTACTTTTAGAAACAGAAAGCTCTAGACCATTATTATTCATCCAAGTGTTTAGGTTGTTTAAAGCTGATGACACATTGGAACTAGAATTATTAATATTGCGATCTGAACATTAGAGAAGGAGATCATCTACATATTGAAAAATTTTAACTGGGCTTTTAATTGTCAATTCAAGGTCATAAGTGTTAATGTTATAATGTATCGGACTAATGACTGAACCTTGTGGTAAGCCTTTCCATAAAAATCTAATTTTATTTGAATTATCCAATTTCACAGATCTACCGTGAAGCATATTAAATATAAAGTTACAAATAATAGGAGGAACATATAACAGTTGCAGTTTTTCTTTAAGTATTGGCAAAGTACACTGTCATAAGCGGAATTAATATCTAAGAATAGTTCAACAATGGATTCATTATTTGTAAGAGCCAGTCGAATGTCCTTTACAAAAATGCTCAAACTGTCCAAAGTACTTCTACCTCTACGGAAACCATACTGAGAGTCTGCAAGCAAACCACGACTTTCTATAAACCAATCAAGACGATTTTTCACAAGATGCTCCGCGATTTTGGCAATGACTGAAGAAAGTGCAATATGACGGTATGATGTTACGGATGTTGGTGGTTTATTTTACTTTAATATTGGTATAACTATTTGAGGCTTCCAAGATTGGGGAACGTTACCAGACACGATTATTCCATTGATCATCTTAAGAGTGTGTTACTTAAATTACATAAAAATTTATATGGAATACCGTCTTCACCAGGCGCAGAGTCACGAAGCTTAGAAAACAATCCTTTAATATCCGTCAAAGAAAAGGGGGACGAAATATTTGATTGAATCAAAGGAAGTTGTTGAGGAATTAGTATTGTATGTGGTGAAGGAGCAACTGATGGTGGTGCTAGATAGAAAAGAAATATGAGCTAGCCATAGAAGTTGGAAGTGGAGGTTGATTAGTATTAGATATACCTACCTGCTTTGAATCTTCTGATATAAATCCATACAGTAGAAGGGTGTGACCTAGGCGAAATTGAATGACAAAGTCTTGTAAAAGACGAAAACTTTTTTTATCTTCTTAAAAAATTTTTAGTATCTGAAATGATTTCCGTAAGGAAATCAAAGTTTTCTTGGCTCATATAGTTATTATAATTTATTTCTGCCTGTTTACGTTTTTGAACCTCTATTGTACATTCATTGTCCCATCAGGGAGGTGAGGGTATCAAACCGGAAGCAGAATTTTTACTGGGAAAACTTGGTATGCAGCTGACTAAATAGCTTTTGCAAGTGCTTCAGAACATATATCACTGTTACCTGCTGACATTTCCGGAAGGTCTTTAGAGTAACATTCCACACAAGATTTGAATTTATCCCAATCATTTTCCTGGATTCTATATTTAAGGCGAGGTTGCCGAATCGGAATTGGATCTAAAGATTTTTCTATGGAAGAGATAATGATAGGAAAATGGTCACTACCATTATGTGGATGGGAGTATATACCAGGTTAACTAAGAGGCTAAATTAGGAGTGCATATAGATAAATCTACAGCACTTATATTTTCATGAGGCAACGAGTTGGGCAACCAGTGTTTAATAAACATAGGTTATGTATGTCAATTATTTGTAACAAATCTTTACCATGGCTACTGGATATGGAACTATCCCAAGATTGGTGTTGGGAATTAAAATCCCCTAAAATTATAAAGCGCCTGGGAAGTTAATGCAACATTGAGTTCAGTTCATCAAATATTGCAGTAGAAGGCTCAGGAATATAAACAGAAACATAACAGGTACCATTGACTAAGGCGGCGACAACAGAATACTCATTACTATGTTGGGGAAGACAAATTTGTGTATAAGAAAGAGAATGTTTAATAAATAAGGCTACACCGCCATACCCATCTTGTCTGTCCTCTCTGATGCTGCGGCAGTTCCACTTAACTACATGGACTTGATCCATGTTGGACCGATAAATTTGTAATAGCTGCAATTAATGGGGCAACGTTGGACGGTTCAAAAATTTGGGACTGAGAAAGTAAATTAATTAAAGCAATAATAATATCAGCAACAGATTGTTTTTTTTGTTGCACTAGAGGAAATATTATTTTTCAGTGCACACCCATTAGAGGGTGTTGGTGCATCATACTCTTTGGTTAGCTCATTATGAGCATGTTGGTCATAACCCTTAGAAAATTTAGGAAGTGAGTGGGGTTTCTTAAAGATAGTTTTTTTTTTGTATGATTGTAATTATTACTGCAATGTGAACTGATAGGGATAGAGAACTTTTGTGGTTGTTGCTTAGTAGTAATATCTGCAAAAGAGTTTGACATAGGAGGATATAGTTTACAAGCCTCAAAACAGGATAAACAACTTTCAGCCATTGTTAACTTAACCCATTGGCATCGGCGATAATTATAACAATAGAATTTCATTCATAAATTGGCCATAGTGGTCCACTCCGATTTCAACTTATTAATCTGTTTCTGACGGAAAAATTCTGGACACGATTTACTATTTGCGAAATGTGAGCCTTCACATAAACAGCATGTTGCATAATCTTCTTCAGCATTACAAGTACTCCCAGGATGATCATGGCCGCATTTGAAGCAACGTGGTTTGGACCTGCACTCACTCTTGGTATGACCGAAGCGGCGGCATAGGTAGCACTGTATTGTGGGGTAGGTTCTTAAATTTACTTGTAGTGCATTGTAGCACATAATAACACGCTTGGGTAAAATCTAACCATCAAAAGTAAGAACCATCGTTTGTGATGGTTTCCATGTTGTCTCACCATTGATTTTAACTTTATAGTTAAGTCGTCGAGCTTTTAAATCTTTCCACACCCTATACGAACATTAATGTTTTCAATAACTTCTTCAGAGGTCCACTCACTAGGCACTCCGCGATCTAAACCCATACGAGTTACAGTAAATGATGGTATGAAGGCTTTTAGGTTGTGTGAAGAAAGGCTATAATGTGTAAGGAATAAATTGCATTTAAATGGTTTGAAAATTATATGGTGATTCTATTCCGTCCACTACGTTTTAGAGTCCCGTTCATAATGTTTTGAATATTGTATTGTTTCAAAAATTTACCAAAAGTTATGGGGTGGACTCTGACAAAATAGAAGAAAAGAGAGGCTTGTAAAACATCATACTGAAGCCACACTTTAACACATGTGTGCGATAGAAGTGTTGCCATATGAAAGCAAAAATAATTAACATAGTAATTAAACAACTTTAAACGGTTTAAATCGCGTATATTTATCATTATTTTTGTCCCGACGTTTCAAACACTTTGCAGTGATCGTGGTCACGGGGTGACTGAGTGACTGAGTCACCCCGTGACCACGATCACTGCAACAAAAATAATGATAAATATACGCGATTTAAACCGTTTAAAGTTGTTTAATTACTATGTGTAATAATCGCGAAAACCTAAGACAACACAAAATAATTAAATTGTAGGTTTTATGGGAGAAAAAATTTATAGATATAAATATACAGCAAAATCTGTTCGGTAGAATACTTCGCAATAACATAATATTATTTATATTGCACAATATTATAATAATATTGCACAATTTTCACGATTATTGTTTAATATGCTTCGCAATTTTTTTTTAAGATATTCTAGACTTTTCGTTCTCTAGGACAATTAAAAATTGACCAAAGGTGTGTTAGGTTACGTATATGGTATGGTTTTGTCGCAGGTGCCGTAGTTGAAAAGAAAACTACTCGCCACATAGTTGGATGCATGTTACTATATATGTGTTTGTCCACGTATTTCGCAGAAACTAGAAATTGTATTGCAAAAATTCTTATTTCATTTAATAAAAGACTTACAACTTAGGAGTTACTGTCGTTTTCATCGAAATCGGTTCTGTAGTATTCAAGATATAGTGTATCAGCCGGGTCGTCCACTGCTGAACACAGCCTCCCCTATTTAGGGGGATGTGCCATAATCCCCAGGCAGGTGGCTTGGGGATTGCAGTGTAAGTTGGCAGTTCTTTAGAAGGCGCTGCTGCCCACTTTCCAGTATTTTTCCCTTAGTCGCCTCTTACGACACCCACGGGAAGATATGGGGAGGTACAATTCTAACCCAGCAACCCACGGGATTTAACTGAGATTAAGATTTAGATTTTGTTATGTATAGGTCGCTTATATTAAAATGATCGGAACAAATCACGCTACTCTTCGATGGTTTCCACCCTTGATCATTGCGAGTATTCCTAACCGCGGATAGCCAATCATCAATATATAAGCACTCCTTATTGGAAACCTGAAATAATTAACAACAATAACACAACAAGTATCACGGGAGTGTTTTAAAAAATACTGCTAATTAACTATTTTCGTGGGAAAGTTTTGGTTGGCTAGTCGATATTTCTAACTTTTAGACCTAGAATTTCATTATTTACCATAGATAGATTATACTAAAAACATCAAACGAAAATTGGTTTGAGCATTCTGTGATAATAAAATAACCATTCCTATCATTTAAAGAACATTTCCCAAAATATTTTTGGTTTATAACTGTTAAATTTTGATAAATTGTAAATAAAATAAAAAACCAACAATACTCGTCAAATGGTTTTCTATTTATCTACGGCATCTGCGACGGGAGCATATCATACGCGTGTCCTGACACGATCTTGGTCGATTATTGTCTTCGTTAGTCATCAAAATGTAGGCTTTTGCCTAACTGTGGGACAATTATGTAATAAATTTTAACCTGCAAACTTTTATAAGTATCAAATTTCTTGGTCGAACTATCTAACTACTATAGTTGCAGTGATAACAAAGATATTGCACTATAACTAAAATAAATTAAATTTAACTAAAACATGATTAGTTGCAAAACTCTTTACTGGTTATTTCCACTATAAGATAAGATAATCCCTAGGTTTTCCTAATAAACATACGCTTGTTTAGATATAAAGTATATAATGTTACAGCTACACGAACCGACTATTAAAAACTGCACACTTTTGGAAACAACCTAACATGTATGTCTGGCTACACATTTGTTCACATTTTTATTCGAAATTATAACCCAAATTGCGTTGTATAATATTAAAGAAAGTACATTATATTTAATACTTACGTGAGTTTTAATTCTCAAGTCGGTTTTAAATATATTAATTCCGTTATGTGTGACGTGTGTAATGTGCGACGGTCTATCGTGAATAAGGACAAAATTGGCCGATTTTGGATACGTTTGTGTGAGTGAGTTGTGTCTTACATAAAATTGGCCGAATTTGATGCTTCATTTTTGATTTTCATTAGACTCCCTCTTTCTTATTCATTTCTCTGAGGGGGTGGTGTACTGTTCCATCGTTGGGGGCAGATTGTTCCTTTTGGATGTGAACAACATAAGGGGCACTATCATAAGGTTCATATAAAGTCCTAGCAACCGGGGTCGGACGTGGAGGGTTGGTATCAACGGGTACAATTGGTTCCAAATTTAATTTCTCGAAAATAAGTTTAAAAAGACTAACCAGAAAATTATATACACAAATATACAAAATCTGTACAATAAGTAACTTAGCTATCTACAAACTACTACTTAACTGATCACCAAAACCATAAAATATTAAATTAAAATTTTCAACAGAAAAAACACAACCGTTCAAAAGAAAGTTCCCCGCGATTTTTTCAGATCTGTGGTTCTAAGTAAATGTTAGGGTTGCCGTACCTCAACCTCAAAATTGCCGTATTTCAGGGGAATAGTAAAAAAACGGGCCATAGAATCTAAGTTTTTGTATAGATGAATAAAAGAAAGAAAGCATGATTTTAACAGTTCCCATACGTGGTCCATAGGCAAAAATGTTATGTTATTTTCTGCTACAAACTGAACGAATTGTATATATTTACTGAAAAGTAAAGCAATCATTGCGGATATGATTTCATAATATCCATATAAACATGGGCAGTTGTGTCCTCTCTAGAAAGAATACTTTTAGTGATAAGGCATTGTAACACTATGTTATTTTTATTGAATAATACATTTTAAGTGATGTAACAATGAAAAGTTTTCTATATATCTAGAAAATATAAATATTAAATTGCACACACAAAGTACATCACCTACAATACAATATTCATAAAATATGTGACCCAATATGAAAATCATTAGGTGTACAAATGCAAGTAACATACATGTGTGTACGTATTTCAGGATTTAGGTCCAAAACAAAGCATAACACCTATTAATATCGTCATTATCTAGGCTTGCATGATGTCGAAATTTTAATTAACTTGAGCTTCGAAACATTTTCATATAAAAAATGTTCTAGGCTCATAACTTTCAACTTAATTACCTTTTTAAAATTTTGGCATCATACAAGCCTAGATAATGACGAGATCAATCGGTATTATGCTTAATTCAGGACCTCAAATCTCACATAGGTAAGGGAGTGATCACCCTACGGCGTTTGTATGAAAAAGCGACCGGCCAGTTCAACCTTAAGCTTACCTCTGCCTATGGGTGCATACCATTTGAAGTTAGATTCGCTAAAAACGCTAAAAACGATCACACTCCCAAAAAGTTGTTCCACATGGGTCTTGGCGTTATTTTCGCCATAAACGCTATGAGGCTACTGGAACAGTTTGAATTCCCTACATCTAATGTCAAAAGTGACAGAAGTGGCAAATCTTAGTGGCATTCTTAGGGCCTGTTCCATTAGTCGCTAAGAACGTAAATTTCGATAATTTTGATCACATTCTGCGTCTGTGGTTGTGATCACGTGATCGTTTGTAACTGTCATCCCCGTTCCATTTTTGGATAAGAACGCTAAGAATGCCACTAAAACTTGCAACTTCTGTCACTTTTGACATTAGATGTAGCTTTTAAGGCGAAAATAACGCCAAGACCCATGTGGAAAACTTTTTGGGAGTGTGATCGTTTTTAGCGTTTTTAGCGAATCTCACTCAAATGAAACGCACCCTTAGCGTTCTTATCCTAAATGGAACAGGGGATGACAGTTACAAACGATCACAACCACAGACACAGAATGTGATCAAAATTATCGAAATTAACGTTCTTAGCGACTAATGGAACATACCCTATAACAGATGCATTTGATCATAAGTCATGAATTGCACTGCGCCCGTCACTTTGAGACACATATTATTGAGTTGTTAAGTCTCATGTGCCTGTAATTTCACTGGCTCTCAAGGACAGCTGCCGGAACACACCGTTCTAGGTGCTGGGTGGCAGATTTTCTACTTGAGGGTGGTCGCTACCCAGGCGGGCATTCGCAAAATGCCCTTCCACCATGCGGTGAAGCTCAAGCCCGCGGCGGGATTCGAAACATGGACCTGCTGCGCGGCAGTCCATAGCCAATGCCACTGAGCCATCACTTCTTCAAAAATATGTAAGAAATACATAAAACTACGTCCGAATCCTTGTTCAACACCCAGGCTTTTCTTAATTACGTAGCTGGCAAGTGAAGTAAACAGAAAATAAGCTTAAATAAATTTGGTAATTTAGGAAATATTGTTGATAAATACTTACAACCTTCCTAACCCGGATTCATATACTGGAAACTGGTTCCGAAGAACATCGGTCACATGAGGTACTAGTGAATGGTGGTGGAGATATTACAGCGCTCAAAAGACAGTGGGTGGAAATCTACGGCAGTGGCGGAATCTTAAATAGATGAGTCCGTAAATAGTAAGATTCAAGTATCAAACACAATTATGAATACCATTGAAAACAGGGCAAAAGAAGTAAACTAACTGAGTAACAATAATGCCAGCCAGCTCCATACCTAAGTAATATTAAATTTCATAATTGAAACATTCATTATTTGAACAATTATCGTAGTAAATAAATACTTAACTCATTTTCCACTTGTTTTATTTCACCTCTATGAGTGAAGATAAAATAGTGTATATATGCAAAGGCATATATGTACCTAGTTAGATATTAAAACACTCGTCTATTATCGCACTCGGCTTCGCCCCATGCGATACACCTTCACTCGTGTTTTTATAACCCCTATTATATGGGCGATCCATAAACTACTATTGTAATATTCGTTTTATTTTGTGACATGTTTATAGGCTAAGTGATTTTTGTTAACATTCAAACACGCTCGCCTGTAGAGGTAGAGTAAGAAAAATTTATAATTATGTGTTTAATATTAAGATCAGCACATGTAACCTTATTTCAGCAAATAAATGATATTCTATTCCTTATTTTCAGTGTTCTTCGAGACTACAGATAGAAGAAAGGCCATAAAAGTTCTTCATAATAAGCAAGGTTATGTCTTCTGCTCCCCTAACTTATCAGAGTTGAGGGCAATGGCCAAGTGTCTGGCCCCAGATGTTTCAATAGAAGAGTCCAAAGATTTGATCGAAATATTATCTTTATCCGAAATAGTTTTACAAGTAATCGATTTTATTATTGTCACTGCTGGATCTCGCGGTGTTTTTACTTTTAAAAATGTTCACCAGTCGGAAAGTATCAAAACTGTAACGGGAAGATTTTACCCTGTAAAAGCGTTATCACAAGTAGAAAGCGTGTCAGGTGCTGGAGACTGCTTTGCGTGTGGTTTTCTATATGGAATGCTCTCTGGGTATCAAGAATCACTTAATGTTAATTTTGGCTTTAAGTCAGCACAACAGGCATTGCTTTGTAAAAACAATGTTCCCAGAGACTTGAATATAAATATGAATGCTGTAAAAGGAGCAGATTATGTTTCTTATAATAAAATCACTAGTATTTCATAAGTCTTGTATTAAAAAGTAAATGCATACAAAAATGATAGTGTGTTATGAAAATGTAAAATTATTCAATAACTACCTAATAAAGAAATGGTTAATAGATAAGTATATGCATAGAAAATCATAATTGTTAAGGAAAATCTTCTCTCATTCTAACTATACCTACAATAATTACTTACTATATTTAAGTTTTAAGCATTTGCAAAGCTTAATTGTTTATAGTTAAGGCACTGAACCATATGTATACAACACAACTGATGTACTCGTACTAGATTGTAGTACATACATATAATAAAATTATTAATCTTATACGGAGGGAAACAAAACTGAGATTGCTACTGAAAAAACCTTAAAAGAACTTATGCTTAGATAGACTAACATGTTATGTATAGAGCATTCAGTTGATGTGAATGTGATCTTCAACAACTGTCAAATTAGTTCCACCCAGATGGCGCTGAAAGAACAAATCAGTTACCTAGAGTACCCTATTATTTCTGATTTTACAAAATTGAATAGTGGGAGCCGCTGTGTATCTTTTGGATATCATGGAAAAATATTTAACAAATTCAAGTACGAGTATCTATTTAAAATTGATGTTTCGTTTGTGCGCTTATGTATCTACTTCATAATCGTATTTGCTCATGACCGTAAGTACTGTCGATACATTTTTCATTTCGGAACAGCTAAGTACAACAGATAGCAACTGAAAAAATCAAAACCAGTCTGTACATAAGGCTTGTGACAGGTAACAAACACAGCGCTTTCAGGTATTTTTTTTTATATTAATTCAACCTTTTTTTTGAAATATAAAAATTACTTATACTCTTACCGTAAAACAGGGTATATAGGGAAGTAATTGAACATCAGGTAGGGTTTTCTCCGCCTTTACCTTTGATACTTTATTTTATGACGTGAAAACTTGAGTTTCAATTGGCAGTTTTAGGTACAATACAGTAAACACTTTAAATATTAATGAGCTTTGCATAATTTCTTAAAATATTGGTCATCTCTATTCAAAAGCTTATTGCGGTCAATAGGGACTAGCTATAATACGATAGGGAAAGTGTTAGAGATGTCACACACTTAATTAAATAGGGAGTTAAAACAATTGCTATGAGAGGTAGATACATATTATTAGATAATCGCTTAAATTAGTATGATCTTTTATATATTTCTAATTGTTGAACACAATCAAGTAAAAGTTATTTTATCATCTATACCTACTTATGACGGTAAAAGAAGATCAACAGTTTAGAACCTATCAGTCACTGATCATAATGAGACATTTTCACATAACTCAAAATATTAAAAAACGGGCAAGCACGTGTCAGGCCACGTGCAATGTAGGGTTCCGTAGTTGCCCGATATCACAATAAAGATAGAAGTTATCTGTTGTTTTTTTTTATCTCTTCCACTTTCTTCCTGCTATAGCTAAAATATAAGAGTACGATTGCAGCCAAGTTATTTTTTTTATTCTATAAGTACTCGAATCAAAACGTAACGATAACGCGATTAGAATCCGTTGGTACAGCCATCTAGCGGCAGAAAAACTGGACCTTGTTAAGATTCTGATTACAAGTAACCAGTAATCAACTACAGCGAAAAAATATGTCTAAAATGAAAACAAAATAAGTTAAGTTAATCGACTACAGAGAAAAAAATGGTATAAAATGAAGAAAAGTATGTAGCGTTCATTAATATAATGTTAATAATTAAATTAATAAGTTTTAAAATCACTTCTTACTACTTTAAAAAACACACAACATGAGGACGGATTAGTACAGATACTTGTGTTAATCAAAGTAAAACATAAATGTAGTCAAAATAAATTTTTAGCTTAACGTTTTGCAGTCTTATTTATTGTTTGTATTGAAGGCACTGAAGAACAATATACAGTAATACATTAATAAAAGAATACTTATTATTCATTTAAATGTGTATATGTAATGTTTTTAGGAAACGATTTAAACATGTGTTAAACATTGTCAAGTAACATCATCAAGTTTCAGTGTGACTATTTATTTTTTAACTTATTTCAAAAACAGTATCATCAACACTTTAGTGTGACTGGTTGGAAACCCACCAATTTTAATTGGGTATTTACTAAATACTATTTAGTCTTGGATACAAAAATATCCTAAACAAGAATATCCTATTATTAAGATACGTTTTAGGGAAACTATTCCAAATTGTCAATGTTATATTACAGCAGCAGCTGCCAATGTTATGTTTTCAGATTAACAATATTTGCATTTGTGTAAAAATCAACAAGTAAATATGGCGCGTAATCGCTTTGTCGAAATTTTGTTAAATGCATGTTTTTTTTTATTAATTAATAATTAAGGGGGATTGTATTACAAACAATCACATTTTTATATAATCAAATGCCCTATACAATAACTTTATCGAGATTTCTGCTCAAAAAATCGTTAAAAATCTTACGTCTACAATCATAACACAAAATATACTAGGTACTTATAAAAATCTTACGGGACGGATTGGTAATAATATTCCTGATAAGCTAAATAAACGAGGACAAAATCAAATTAAAATAAATATTTGAATTTGAAAATCTTAATTCTTTATATATCAGTATGTCCACCAGAATATCCAACTTTCCTTTCTTGCATTGTATATGATGAAGGGTCACGACTTTGCATTTCATGAAGCCTTTTATACTTTTGCACTCTTGCTTCCACTAGGAATAGAATGCCAGCAGGAAACAGGAATATAACTCCAACAACACCAAGAGCGAAAGCCCACCCAAGATCATTGTGCTCCCAGTTAGGCATCCAGTCACGCCCATCACCTCTTGCCCCAAAGGTGACTACAGATATAAGGCCTGAAAATCCTGAAACAGAAACATGGCATTATTCTAAGCGTACATACAAATTTTGAAAGACTCGTGGCGAAGTGATTCTTAAACGCTCAACTAGGTCAAGCGACACGTCCGCTGCGATCATTACTTGGATGGGTGACCGCTAGTGGCATTTACTACTGAGCTCTGTTGCTACTACTACTGCTTCGGAGTGCGCGTTAAGCGGTGAGTCGGTCCCGGTTGTCCAATGATTGCAGCCGTTATGGCGGCAGGACATATTGCGAATGTTCGCCTGTTTAGATACCACCCTTAAGTAGAAAATCGGTCACGAAACACCTAACGGCGTGACCGGGCAGGTGTGCTTCAGAGCCAGTGATTCTAAGTTAGCCTCATCAACATTTCCGACAATATCATCACTTACCATCAGCTGAGACAGTGGTGAAAGCTTAGCATAACATCAAAAAATATGTGGTTTTTAAACACAGACTTTATAGGCTGCAAAGATAGCAAGGGGGAAAATTAATTATTTACAATCCCATGTAGGTCCATATCCACTCTGATGGACGCTGAATTATCTTACACGCATGTCTTCTTCTTCTTCTTTATATTGCTTTTAAACGCTGCTTGGCGTCAGTGTTGCCATTGTACGGTTTAAATGAAGAATGTCCGGTATAATTATGGTTCAGTTATTATAATAAAATATAGGTTAAGAAATATTTAAAAACTAATAATTACACCTATAAACGAATATTATTAGACTTAATAAAATTACATAAAACATATATAAATACAGGTATAAAGACATAAAAGAGAAGACACTTGATGTTAACAAGTCTAGGGATATCAGAACTTAAAACATCGTACAGAGGATAAGACAACTAAGGACAGAAGAAGAAAATATGATCTAAGGTTCCAACTTCTAGGCCACATTCACAATGGTCCCAGTTCTTGGCCCTAATTTTGGCAAGAAAAACTGGTGAGCATACATATCCCAGGCTTGAGGAGTCACATTAATTCTTCTGTGTGTGATGTTGTGAAACAAGTTACCGCAGGAAGTGATTGATGCTCCATCTACCAACAGTTTTAAGAGTAGACTTGACAAGTGGTTTTGTGAAAATAAAATTAATAGTGAAAGTGGAACAATAGTAATTATTAACAGTTATGGACAAACACACCAACCTAGATATAGGCAAATCAGCCTGTGGCTGCTGTCCTATTATTCAATAATAATAATATCTAGTATTATTATATTTTTTAAATAAAATATGGTCATATTTAAAAAAATGTCATGGACCATGGAGTCTGTAGAGTGTAGAATTATAAAAATAAAATAAAAAAAGATGTTTAATGACTATGTGTAAAAATCGTGAAAATCTATGACAACATCAAGCAGCATAATTACTTGTTGAAATATATATATCACTAACATATCATTAATTTTAAATTTAACACTATACCAGGTGGTAGGTCTCTTAGACAAGAGCCTGTCTTAGTAGGTACCTCTTCAGTATCAGATATTCTATCTCAAACCAGTTGTATGTTAGTTTATAATACTGTGTTTTTTTTTTTTTTTTTTTTTTATTGGCGATATGCCTTTATTAAACAAATACTACAAACTACATACAACAGTACAGCTACTACAATACTACAGCTACTACAGTAAAAGCATTTGGACTCATACTGTGTTTAGGTTAGGTATGAAGTGCAATCAACTGAAATGACAACACAAACGAGACATTCCTAAGAACTAACATTTCAGAGAGACGGGTGCAGTGCAGTGTCAAGTAGAATGGATATGCTGCACCTGGGGCTAACAACTAAAAAAAAATGTTTAAACAAAAAAAACCACCTAAAAAAATTAATAGATAAAATTTGCTGAAGGAATTTCTGCTTGCTAACTGACTATCTAAGGATTCTACTTTTTCTTTACTTATTAAATGAGAAAGGACTAATAAGAGTAGCAATCGCAACATACGCCAGAATAAGCTCAAAATATTTGAAGCAGTGGCTCAGTGGCTTTGGCTATGGACTGCCATGCAGCAGGTCCATGGTTCGAATCCCGCCGCAAGCTTGAGCTTCACAGCATGGTGGAAGGGCATTTTCGAATGCCCGCCTGGCTAGCGACCACCCCCAAGTAGAAAATCTGTCGCTAAGCACCTAACAGTGTGTTCCAGCAGTAGTCCTTGAGCGCCAGTGAAATTGCAGGCAAAATGAGACTTAACAAGTTGTCTCGAGCTGATGGGCGCAGTGCAGTTCGTCACTTGTGATGAAATGCATCTGTTATAAGCAGAGGATACCGCTTAACATCAGGTGGACCTCTTGCTTGATCTGTTACAATAACAATATATATATTGTATTATATCCTGATGGAGCTGACTCTTAGCTCTGAAATTTTGGCTTCGACACTTAAAGCCGATAAATTTGAATTTCATCTATGGTAAACAGGCCCAAGAGATGTCTGATGTATTTTTGAATACGAAATAGTGTTAAAATGCTGCTCTTATAAATTTGTTTTATATGGATAATTTACCACAATACATAAGTTTATCGATAGATGGCGCTGCACAGCATGTAAAATAAATGGCAAATAAAGCCATCTAGCCAGTTTGTTTAGTTCCAGCATGAGTAGCCTAAGTGATATTTAGGACGGCTATTAATAATGTTATTTCGTTATTTTATGTGATATGATACACTTAGTGACATCTTTCGCCGAAGCTGGTATTTAGTTATGGGTGTACGCCGTCATGTATGGTCTTTGTCACTCTTATTAGCCCTTTCTCTATGCTATGATCAACATTCTTTAGGTAAATGAAACATTTGTTTAAAATAGATACATGCTTCTACGTAGAAATTTAAAAATAATAAATAATGCAAAGTACTTACAGAACTTACTGTGCCATGGGAAACAAACATACCTAAAGACCACACAATAAAAACAAACAAATATTATATGACCTAACAAATGAACTAACCAAAAACGGTTATGTGGTTAATTTATATGCTGTAGAAGTTGGAGGAGCGAAATCCCTATATAACCTATTCAAAGATCTTCGCCTCTCAAAAACAACCATAACTTCCATCATAGAAAGTGTATCTAAGGCGGCATTAGTAGGATCTTACCAAATTTGGTTATGCAGGACGGGGGAGGCTCTAGCAGTGAAGGGGAGCATCGACGACATTGTAAAGGGGCCCCTTAACCCTACTCCTGGGTTGCATGTCCCAGGCCCCTCTAGCCTCTTCCTTTGCAACGCGATGGACCCGGCACTTGCACAGTGAATACATGGAATGCTAAGTAATTCATATCTGTATATATATGTATATGGAGAATTGAGTATAATTTATAAAATGTATGCAAAATTTTAAACATGTAAGAATTATTTTAAAAATCATCTTTTAGAGATTGAAAAATGCAGAAAAAATACCTACCTCCCATAACAAGCACAGTTCCCAATGTGACCAATAAAGTCAGATAGTTGTCATCATCTCTATCTCTTCTTAGGTAAAGACACGACAAGAACATAGACATTATAACACAACACATGGTCACAGTGTAGAAGAATTGGGTCGCCACGAAGAAACCAGGCAGTAAAATGTCGTGAATGATATAATACTCCTCTTCAAAAATCCACCAACACCCAGTAAAAACTGTGTCATACCAGTGATGTACTTCTTCAAACTTATTGAAACAAACTTCCCATAGCCCTGCGGATAAAAGATTATGGTAAGTTTTATAAATGAATGCGAAAACAATAAGTAATAGTAATTATCTACGAGTAAATGTAAAATATGTAATCATACCAACCAATTTTCACAAACTTGGGATCTTTTAGTTTACCATCAGTGACTAACCAATATGGACTAACAAATGCAATAATAACAAATAAGGAGGCTAATGAAAAAAAACCGAGAGCTACTAGCCCAGTTTTAGATTTAGCCATTGTAAACAATGATCGCGATGAACTTATTCAGGACCAGCCTTAGTATTTTTGTCATAAATAAATTACACTGTCATTTATATTAGTACTATTACACTCAATAAAGATGATTTTTATTTATTATTTCTTGCTTGATGAGTTGATGAAGTACGAAAGTAAATGGTGAAGTGGATATGAAATGGAATATTATATTTTCTATTTACGATTTGCAAGCAGACGGTTACACCAATACAAAGTTACTTTATGGCCGCAGCTATTTCCCCGCAGTAATTTTAGCACAGACTAAATATACCTGTTCGTTCTTCAGTGTAATGTTACCATTACTAAGATTTTCAAGTAACTCAGTATTGGCCATACAACTGACTTGTAACCGTGAATGGGATGCTTTGCAAAGCGATTTATTATCTGTGTTAAACGTCTGTTTAAGATTAGGTTTGTTTACATTATTGTATTTTATGAATTTCTGAAGTTCTCTAAATATAAAAGATAATGTAGATTGATTGTTTTAGAAATCGTCCGTCAAGTCCGATCCCATATCAAATGTAAGTAAGCGAGTATAATACAACAAAACGTCGTAATGAAAACCTGTAACTGTTGCATGGTAGGAATCACTGCAAATACTAACAATTTGCCATTAATAAAGAGATGCTTTTATTTTTTAATAATGAAACGCCCTCCTAATCTCGAAATAGGTCAGTTGAAAACGTTACTAATAGTCAATTGGTCACCTATAATAATATAACCTATATGGCCAGTGTCGCAAAACTTGCCATACCTATTATCTATCTTATTATAAAATACATATGAGGTTATAGCTTCGCGATGTACTAATGTATTTCTCATATCTGGATTCGTCTTCCTGTAGGCTGCTAATTCTTTGTTTCTGCTTCGCCTTGGTTATGGGTTGTTGTTGTGTCTCAGCCTGCTCTCTACATCCACCTCCTATAGATATTAATGCAAGATGAGTATACCTAATCACCCATCCTGCCGCGAAGTCACGGTAAGCCCGTGGCGCTCCTTGGTGCACTACTTGGTCAACTGCAAACATAACTAGTATCAAGGCAATGCCTAAAATTCAATCACCGTCTCGCGATACACGGATTAACATACAATCTCACTCTCAAAGGCGCGAGTGATATACCAGACGTCTCCGGTAACCCATGAAACGTAAACTTGGTCAAGTGGGCAGCTTAAGATTCTGAAACAACCCAGATCTCACCCCTCGCCTTGGAGACGAGATATGTGCCTGGGTCAACTTTGGAGCTGTAGTTAGCATAAGATATTCATCTTATGCTAACTACAGCTCCACACCAGTCAGGATTGATCCCACACAGCGTGTGCAGGCAACCATCCAAAATGGCATTCCTAATAAAGATGAAACAAGGGACAAGACGATTTTACTTAGCATTCCATGGGTTCACCATGCAGGTGCCGGGTCCATAGCGTTGCAGAGGAAGAGGCCCAAGTCAAGGTGCCTGGGACTTGCAACCCAGTGAGTAAGGTTAAGGGGCCCCTTTATGATGCATTAATGCTCCCTTTCACCGCTCGAGCCTCCTCCCCTGCCCAACCAAATTTGGTAAGATCCTACTAATGCCGCCTTGGATACACGTTCTAGGATGGAAGTTACGGTTGTTCTTGACAGGCCAAGGTCTTTTAGTAGGTTATATAGGGATTTTGCTGGTATACCCCTGCTCCGACTTCTACAGCATATAAATTAACCACATAACCGTTTTTGGTTAATTCATTTGTTAAGTCATAATATTTGTTAGTTTTTATTGTGTGGTCTTTAGGTATGTTTGTTTCCCACGGCGCAGTAAGTTCTATAAGTACTATGCGTTTTAGATTTTTTGTGTATAGAAATATATCCGGTCTGGATGATGAAACACCAACATCCTCAGGAATTTAGTAATGTTTTTCATACATGTCTATCAAAAGAGTCCAATCGGGAGCTGCGCCTAAGATGGAGTAAGGCTAACTTCGACAGCATATAAATTAACCAAATAACCGTTCTTGGTTAATTCATTTGTTAGGTCATAATATTTGTTTGTTTTTATTGTGTGGTCTTTAGGTATGTTTGTTTATCATTATCATCATAAGCCGAAGACTTACAATTTTGAACAAATGCCTCCCCCATCCACATATTATGTACTATTACATTAGATTGCAGTAATTATTACATTAGATTGCATATGCCGGGATTTTGTCCTTGTGTCTGGTCTAAAACTTATTCAAGTTTGAATTAGTGGAATCAAGCGTCTTTGTCAGATAGATTTTAATAACAATCAAAACCCTTGTACACAAGTTTTTTTTACCATGGCAGAGGTTATTTACACATCATTTTCTTTAAAAATGTATTAAAAAATGGTCAACATGTGTTGATGTTTTGTTACATGTCAGTAGACACACACTCATATATAGTATTTTAGTCGGCAAAGTACTTAAGTCAATAACTTATTTTAAATTAACATTTGAGCTAAGTGCTTTCATTAACTATAAGTTCAGTGTCAGTCAGAACATGTAAATGAAATAGTCTATCAGGCAATGTTTCAAGGTTCTTAGAACTATTTACAATAATTATATAAATAGGTACTTATTTTTGTACAAGAACTTCAAGTGTATTAAATGATTTACCTGTATTTTGATTCGACGACAATGGTGTTTGGTGTATGTTGTGAATTTAATCACTACTGCCATAACGAGGGTACTTTTCCAATGTTTTAATAAAATTACTTGTAGAAACGTGTTGGTAGAAAGATATTGTTTGTATTTTACACTAATTCATGTACAAACAAAAGGAACGAGATTTTAAGCTAATGTACTTTATACTGCATATCAGAAGTTTTTTTAGTTTTTTTTATGCTTGATAGGTTAGACTTTTGACCACTATCTCGCCTGATGGTAAGTGATGATGTGGTCGAAGGAGTTGTTAGGCTAGCCTAGAATTACTGGCTCTCAAGGACAGCTGCCGGAACACACCATTAGGTGCTTGGCGATAGATCTTCTACTTGAGGGTGGTAGCTAGCCAGTCGCCAACGTCCGCCGCGGTCATGAGTTGGATGGGTGACCGCTAGTGACATTACTACTGTGCGCTTCCGTACTTCGGAGGGCACGTTAAGCCGTCGGTCACGGTTGTCGTCTTAGGATGGCAGTCGTTATAGCATAGCGGTAGGGCATTTTGTGAATGCCCGCCTGGCTAGCTACCACCCTTAAGTAATGTAATCCGCATAGCAGGCATTATTGCAAACCTAACAATATTAATCTAACATAGTTATGTATATAGGTACAATTACTTAATCTGTGATTTGTTATACTGTTATTCATTAAACTATAGTAGAGCAATATTAATGAGTTTTTTGTTACATTTTTAGGGTTCCGTAGTCCTGACAAGGAACCTTTACTTAGGGGTTTCTGCTTCCTCAGGCTGCATGTCTAGTAAATAAGGTGTTATTACAAAATCACAAATATACGATAGGAAAAATTTAAGTCATGCGTGGGATTCGAACCCACGTCCATCCACCCCTTGAGCCGGGGTATGCTCTAACCAATTGAGCTGTGTGAGTGGTTGTGTAACTCCGCCTCATAATGTTCAATTTTGACAGTTATGATGCCGGTCCTCAGCCCGGACAAAGGAGGAAGGCACACACTTACTAATCATCCTACAATTACTGGCTCTCAAGGACAGCTCTCATTTTGCCAAGCACCTAACATCTGTTGCCAAGGTAGGTGCTTGGCACAAGATTTTCTACTCGAGGGTGGTTGCTAGCCAGGCGGGCATTCGCAAAATGCCCTACCAGCATGCTAAAAACAAAGTCAAAAGTATTACTTAGTGCTTCTTCATAATGGTATGCATACTGTGATTGTGGAATGTGTACAATAAGATACCATGTAACCTATCAAAAGGTACTATGTTAAAGTGCAAAACATGGTTTCATTGTTGTACTGTCACGATTGATTTTTATGTATAACCACGCATAGTAATGCATCTAGGTTAGTTAACTACACTAACTGGATCATATGTTTTTGGTGATATTTTTTGTGGGCTAGATTATACCTTCAGTATTTCTTATTAACTTTATCAATTTAATTTCAATAGTCTATAATAGTCTATAATTTCAATACTCTATAATTATGCTAATAAACGTGGCTAGGTGATAATGTAATTGCTATCATTAACAGACATACATATAGTAAATAATATTCATACATAGGGATAAATGAACTTAAGTTAACATCTGTCACAACCGGTAGATTGAAGTGGAAACCTTGGTAGGGGTAGGTGTACAAGCCGACTATAATGTAGAGATTTTATATTCCAGTAACGTAAAACCAAAACCGTCACTCCAGTAACAAACCTGGAGTGACGAGGGCAGAGCAGTGCACGCTCGTATTCAGATCTAAGCTCCTGGGTGACATTGCAACGGGAGCACGCGTGGTGCTTAGCTTCAGGCACAACTTGATGCTGCTCTACAGATTTTATTACGCCAGTTGAATAAGATGTGTGCTATTGCTCTAGGGCTATGATAGCAGTGGTGTGCTGTGATCACATCGCAGCTTTGTATGCAGTCAATAAGAACTTGTTGAGACATAGGTACTGATGAATATAATTTCCATTCTTTTTCAGGAACGTAAAATCTTTCTCCATTGACGTCTTCAATCAAGTCTTTAGTCAAGCCTGTGTACAGTCAAGCATATTCCTGTAACGTTTTTGTGATAATATCAATGTGCCTGTGTTTCAATACCTAAATAATTTACTATGTAGAAATTCTTTATAAATATTAAACTCTTCCTGTAATAACTGCTTTATTTATTCCTTTTCCATTGCCCATTAGTAGTATGACATCAACAAAGTGTTATCCATATTCCGTTACCATTGTTTAAGCATATAAGTATCATGTTTTAATCCCATAACTTATCTTTGGGTAGACTGATTTAGATAAAACAAAAACCTAAACCTCATGACTCCTATAAATATATAGGTATTAGAAATAAGAAAAAATATTAGTATCTAACCTTCCTATTTATTAAAAAAGATTTTTGTTGGTATATTACCAAGAAAAATGTTTTTAATATTTTTTTTATATCTATGATAGGCTAGCCTTTGATCACTATCTCACCTGATGGTAAGTGATGATATGGTCGAAGATGTTGTGCAGGCTAGTCTAGAATTACTGGTTCTCAAGGACAGTTGCCGAAACACACCGTTAGGTGCTTGGCGACAGATTTTCTACTTGAAGGTGGTAGCAAGCCAGGCAGGCATTCGCAAAATGCCCATCCACCATGCTGTAACGTGGGACAACAACCGGGACCGATGGCTTAACATGCCCTCAGAAGCACGAAAGCGCCCAGTAGTAATGTCAGTAGCGGTCACCCATCCAACTCCTGACCGCGGCGGACATTGCTTAACTTAGTTGATCGATTCAGAACGGCTACGCAAACTTCGCTACGTGTGCTTCAATTATCTGTCATGTATAGACATGACGTTTATTACAGATTTATTACATGTATAGATGATAGCTCCAAACGGAGAACTCACTTACAAGACACGCGATTTCACAGGTTCAAAGAAGTAAAGAACTTGAAACAATTTAGCCAAACATTGTTATTGTCATAAGAATGTGCGTGTAGTCACGGAAAGAAGGCATAACTTTTAACAGATTGTAGTCAGATTTCAATAATTCTTTTTTTTATTAGAAAGGATATACCATTATGTTGGGCCCGTATAAATTTCATTAAAATCGGTTGAATAGTTTATAATTATGTTATAGTCAATTAATTGAAAAATGTATTCGCTTACCTGGATGATTTAATGGTATTTGCTATTGTCGACGATGAACACTATTTTAGGCGAGTGAATGTTATTAGAACTTCATGAGTTTGACCTACAGCTTCGTTAGTTACTATCATCAGCTTTTGGCGTCGTGTCGTCGATTGAAAGCTCAATAGTTTTTTTTTTTTAATGTTATTGCGACGGAACAAGCTGTGTTAAGTGGACTAACCTCTGCCTATAACAGACGCATTTTGTCAACGACGAATTGCACTGTGCCCGTCACGCTGAGACGTCCAGTTGTTTGGTCTCATTAGCCTGTAATTTTTCTGGCTCTTAAGGACTGCTGCCGGAACACACTGTTAGGTGCTTGGGGACAGATTTTCTACTTGAGGGTAGTCCCTAGCTAGGCGGGCATTCACATAATGCCCTTCCACCATGCGGTGAAGCTCAAGCCCGCGGCGGGATACGAACTATGGACCTGCTGCACGGCAGTCCATAGCCAATGCCACTGAGCCATCACTGCTTCAAAAAAGCTTCGGCCCTGCTATAGGTAAACCCCATAAATATCTTATATTAGTAAGTAATGGATAATAAGAATATATTAGGGTTTGCATATAGAGCACATGGGGTACTTATCTTCCCGGAAGAGTGATGTTGTGGGATAGCCACAGCCTATAGTGCATAGTGCACGTGTATGAAGTCGTGGGTGGAAACTGAAGCATTGTGACTACATAACTTGTGAACAAATACATAGATAAAATAAATTATTACCATTACGTAATGTCAAATGGTTTGAATTTCCAAATATCGAACATACATTTACATCTTAACAAGTCAGCATCGGCACCCGAATTCAGGCATAGGTACATATGAAATTCAATTGTTTTCATTACCTATGATGCGCAAGAATTAATGTATTCAAAAATACCGGAGATGCCTATGAAATGAACAAGATAGGAAAAAGGCCATGATCAACAAAAAAAACAGTAAAATATATACATTTTATTTCACTAGTGTACACAAATTCTCACTACCCTATTTGTATGTTAATATAATAAAACATTTATGTATGATTTTTTGATGGGATAAAAATACTCAAATTGTATATCAATCGAACTAAATTGAAACTAAAATAATGTACGTAATGAAAATATCTAATACTAGCTTTCCGTCCGCGACTCCGCCCGCGCGTAGGTATGTCAGTTATCGTTTTGCGCAATTGGAAAGAACTATTCTACGTCCTTCCCTGGATCTCTTTTACCAAAAAATGGAACCGACATCAACACTCAAATGTGTGAAATAACTTGTTGAAGTCAGTACCATGATGGTTAAAAAGTACCTACTATCACAATGTTGTACGCATGGTACCGACTTCGACAAGTTGTTTCACACATTTGAGTGTTGAAGTTGGTTCCATTTTTTGGTATACATTATTTTTCACCCTTTTTAGTGACCCTTGCTACTTATGGGATCGATTGTCATTCACTGTCAATCACTATATCATCAAGATAGGAAAATATTTTTCAACTATTGGAGTGTACCCCAAAAAAGGCTGATCCGATTTCTGATTTCCGATGATGAAATTTAAATGGCACGACACGGCAAGCATCAGTTTTCAAATAAAAACAGAATCATCAAAATCGGTTTACCCAGTCAACATTCTGAGGTAACAAACATAAAAAATAAAAATACTGAAGAATTGAGTACCTCGTCCTTTTTTGAAGTCGTTAAAAAATACGGCTGTATTTTGAAAATATCAATATAGACCAAAAGATTGTGTTTAAAATTTGTTAGGCAAGAATAATAAATAAAACAACAACGAAATCAAGAAATGTATGTTTGGAGTTTTGTAATTTTTTTTGCCAACATTAAAAAAAGGAGGAAGTACTCAATTCATATATATTTTTTTATTTAATTAACTACAAATAATATACGGGCTACAGAAACATCATAATTAAATAATTGATTGTACAAGAGAGAGAGAGAGCCTATCACTTATAGGCATCTGACGACGTGCGTATCCGAGACATTGCCATTAAATATAGCGCAGGAGTTAATACTTTCAACACCATAATATAATGTATAATCATAATATAATTTACTTTACCTTTCTGTACACACATTATGTTAAATTACAATCTAAATCAAAATTTGTATAACAGTTATAATTGACATAAGATAATGTATGACATAATTATCTGTGATTTGTTTTGTGTATCTAAATAAATGAAATAAATATTTCGGTCATTATGAAAAATTTCCAAAAACTTAATCGTAAAAAATATTTTATGGACTTATCAAACCTGCTCACAAAATTTCGTGAGAATCTGTTGAGAAATGCGACCTTTATAGAACAACCGGACATACGAAAGCATTTGTAGCAGCGACGCTTCGCTTGAATTAAGTTCTCGGTCGGTTAATTAGTGTATGTGTAGTGTATATCAAATTCTCATGTCAAAGTGTTAGTAACCAAACTCTACCGAAACGGCTTGACCGATTCCTATGAAATTTTGTGGGTATATTCAGTAGGTCTGAGAATAGGACGTTAACTATTTTTCATACCCAACATTTTATTTTTATCTTTCGGACAAAAACCCTTTTTTTTAATTTATCTACGATTTGGCATTAAAATACAATAAACCCTAAAATTTCACCCTTCTACCACCAACACCTATTTTTAATAGCTATACAAGTAGGTACTTTAATAATTTTCTACTCTCGGCGGTCGATAATTGATCAGGAAATGAATTGCCCAGAGATAAATTGCTGTGGCCGTTTTAGGGCTGCTATTACCACTCGTTCTGTTATTCCCGCCAGGCGTCTATCGGTGTCACTTCTCACCCCGTAAACAGCATTGAGTAGGCAGGACTCCTGTCTTATGCACACAATAAGCTTCCTATCACTTTCTAAAGTTTAGGGCTTGAACAGTTTTATTTCCTAAAATTTCACTATCTATACGGCACAAAAGTTCACGGATATCCAAAATAGCATAGCATGTTGAGTACGATGAGGAGCAGCAAACTTGCAAGTAATTGTGAATGAAAGAATTAACGCAATACAAAATAAGGCTGTATTTTGTATTGAAAATATCAATGTAGACTAAGAGATGTAGTTTAAAATTTATTTGGTAGTTAAGATAATCAAAGGACAATGAATTCAAGAAATGTATCTTTGGTGTTTTGTTATTTTTATATGCGGTTATCGTTAATAGCGCTTCTTTCCTCTTCCTTTTTTTACTTACTTACATAAAATAAGTTAGTCATTTTTATGTGACTAACATAATATTCACTAGTTAAAATTTATATGGCAAAACAACGTACAGACCCACCAACTTATCTGTTCAGGTGGCAGAAAAAAGAACTACAACATTCCTTCAAATTGTGACAGTTTGTAGTTGATTTCCATGACCAGTAGCGCCCTCGAAAACTGCACAGTTAAGTTGGTGGTACTATATACCGGGCCAGCTAGTATTCATATAATATTATGTCTATAGAATTTCTTATATTTTCTAAATTTACTTTACTTTAAGTATACATTTATACCTAATCCTTTTAAAAAGCCATTTACATATATTTACTAAAACAAAATTCGTAAAGAATAAGAACAACTCTTCCGTGTCACGGAACGTATATCTTCGTAAGAACGTAAAAGCCTTATACATACAGCACACTATAAAAGAACCAGTCTAAAAGACCCCTACAATCTAGAAAGGCGAACGGTGACAAAGGTTATTTTATGCTGGTACTGCGGGGAAATAGCCAAAACATTGCCCACGCAGTAGCACACATACACAAAAACCTTAACACTTTCAAAGAAATACATACACACATACACATATTTCTGACACTCCGGGCACCCATATTGCCATTTTTTAGAATATTCAGATTTCGTATTTATCTAGGACACTGTGAACATAATATGTTTATACAAAAATCAAAAGGAACGAAAAAAGAAGCAAAGGGAATTGTTAATGAAATATTTTTCAATAACTTTGGGATATTTCTATGCTCCCACAGCTATTTTTCGTCAGTAAAAAGCAAATAATTAAAACTATTAAAAGCTGCCCATTCACGCACTCAGTTTTACAGGGTTCATTCAATCTTTTATATTATCTATGCAAGGTTCCACAGATAATATATGCCTGTCATTTACTGCGGGGAAATAGCTACTGCGTTACTTTATGGGTTACACACTGACAAATGCCCAATTGCCCATGCCCAACCCAACCCACAGACGGAACGGAGGAATATTACTTGCTCAGTGGACGGAGGGATCCAATCAAAGAGTATATACCCCGCGATTCAAGTAACGCAAATATATGCGCTATTTGCACTGTATGCATGCAAACTTTCAGCTCGTAACGTGCTAAACTTACACCACTATAGAAATATTATGTATGATACGGGCATTTTTCGAAGATATATATTTTTAACAGACTTCATACTAAAAAAAACTCAATTCGACTGTTTAATTTTTGTGACCTCAGAAATTTCGATTGGGTGAACGGATTTTGATTATTCTTTTTTGATTTGAAAGCTAGTGCTTTTCGTTTAGTCGCATTTAAATTTCATCAAAAAAGGTCAAGCCGTTTTTGAGTTACACGCCAATAACTGAAAAATGTTTTCCTATCTTGATGATATATTCATTGTCAGTGAATGACAATAATTATTGATCCCGTAAGTAACAAGGGTCACTAAAAAATGGAACCAACTTCAACACTCAAAAGTGTGAAATATACGCACAATATATGTGATAGGTAGGTACTTTTGAACTATCATGGTACCGACTGCAACAAGTTATTTCACACTTTTGAGTGTTGAAATTGGTTCCATTTTTAGTTAATAATTTTAGTTTTTAAAAAACCTTTAGAGTTCTCCCCAAATTTGACTGGCGCAGCCGGCTTGATTCGCTCGTTTATAGCTGTGCTAGTTTTCGCGAGTTTCGGGTATCCAAATTTACTTGTTCGCGGATACGCTGCGCAGATCCAGAGTGAATCCTCGAACCAAACAAATTAGTCAACTACGGGACACGCAGTATGGGAGCGGTCAGTTTGGTGAGTCAAACTTTTCGCCAACTTTTCCTTTCCAGAAACCTCCCCTACTTTTTATTTGTTATGTTTGAGATAAGACTTTGCTCATTATAACGTATCTGGTGACTCAATATAAAATTCTATTAAGTGTGCCATTATAAGCGATAAGAATAAAATATAGAAATAAGAACTGTAGACAGTTTAGACGATTAACTATTTATATTAAATAAAACAAAGGTTCAAGTAGAATCATAATTGCCGGTCTCAAAATTGATCAGGTATTATAATTAAGTAATATAAACGTAATTTAAGCCATAAAAATATTTCAAGTTTTCATTTACATTGTTACAACTTTTAAAATTTTTCTTAAAAGTGTTTTTTTTTTTGATTGACTGATTTCAGGGCAGCCCTAGGAACCTAATAACTGCATAGAATTTATTCCCTTGACAACATTTTACATCGTGTCAATTCTAGGCCAAATTCCGATTGGCGAATTAGCCGAGATCAACGACTATTTGCCTGAACATGATTATATATGCCTACATTTCATGCATATTTTTATCTCAAATTATTAAAACAAAATATCATTTAAAATCAACGAATGCATTTTTATTTTAATTCAAAACAAAAATACGCCGAAAAGATAAGGGTAATAAATACGATATAAAATTAATAATTGTAAATTCAAACGTAGTATAATCTTGGACAAATAGTATAATTTTATTTTCGATGTCGTATATTTTTTGTGGGTTTGAACCAACCCTGGACAGGACAGAGGTTAGTAATATTTGTGTGCTTACCATTTGAAGTTTAATTCGCCAAAAACGCTAAAAACGAAAATCTCCCCAAAAAGTTGTTCCAGATAGGTCTTGGCGTTATTTTCGCCATAAACGCTTCAACTAATGTCAAAAGTGACAGAAATGGCAAATTTTAGTGACATTCTTAGCGTTCTTTTAATAATTGGAACAGATGAGAACAGTTAGGGTATATTCCATTTGTCGCTAAGAACGTTATTTTCGATAATTTTGATTACATTCTGCGTCTATGGTTGTGATCACTGTCATCCCCTGTTCCATTTAGAATAAGAACGCTAAGAATGCCACTAAAATTTGCCACTTCTGTCACTTTTGACATTAGATGTAGCGTTTATGGCGAAAATAACGCCAAGACCCATGTGGGGCAACTTTTTGGGAGTGTGATCGTTTTTAGCATTTTTAGCGAATCTCACTTCAAATGGTATGCACCCATAGAAACTCTGAATAAGTTTCCCTTACAAACGATCACAGTGATGATAACCATAGACGCAGAATGTGATGAAAATTATCGAAAATAACGTTCTTAGCGTCAAATGGAATATACCCTTTGATTTGAAGGACAGTCGTGCAATGATGCCTAGAAGAAGAAAAAACTAAGAAAGAAAGAGAAAAAAGCGCGGGAAACTTTCTTTTGAACGGTTGTGTTTTTTCTTTTGTAAATTTCAACTTTATTATTTTATGGTTTTGGTGATCAGTTAAGTAGTAGTTTGTATTTAGTTAAGTTACTTATTGTACAGATTTTGTATATTTGTGTATATAATTTTCTGGTAAGTCTTTTAAAACTTATTTTCGTCGACGATAAATGATCCCCCAGACCCTGGGGGAACAATTCCCTCCGTTGGATGTAACGTAACCATTGCATCTGAATTTGGTATGGAGACGGATGGATCGCATAGTGCACGAGCCATTAAGCGTAGTCGCCTACATAAAGTTTGCAAGCATTGTTACAAACGCAGGAGAAAAAATAATTCTGAATTGAAATCTACAGATTGTCATTGAGCTGAAAATGAGCCTCTTATGGAGAAATTAAATTCGGAACCAATTGTACCCGCTGATACCAACCCTCCACGTCCGACCCCGGTTGCTAGAACTTTATATGAACCTTCTGATAGTGCCCCTTATGTTGTACACATCCAAAAGGAACAATCTGCCCCCAATGATGGAACAGTACTCCACCCCATAGCTTTTGGTAAATTTTTGAAGCAATATAATATTCAAAACATTATGAACGGGACTTTAAAACGTATTGGACGGAATAGAATCACCATCTCATTTTCACACCATTTAAATGCAAACTCATTCCTTACACACAATAGCCTTTCTTCACACAACCTAAAAGCCTTCATACCATAATTTACTGTAACTCGCATGGGTTTAGTTCGCGGAGTGCCTAGTGAGTGGACCCCTGAAGAAGTAATTGAAAACATTAATGTTCCCATAGTTTGTGGAAAGATTTTAAAAGCTCGACGACTTAACTATAAAGTTACAATCAATGGTGACACCACATGGAAACCATCTCAAGCAATGGTTCTTACTTTTGATGGTCAGATTTTACCCAAGCGTATTTTTATGTGCTACAATGCACTACAAGTAGAATTGTATACCTACCCCACAATACAGTGTTACCTATGCTGCCGCTTCGGTCATACTAAGAGTCAGGGCAGGTCCAAACCCCGTTGCTTCAAATGCGGCCAAGATCATCCTGGGAGTACTTGCAATACTGAAGAAGATAATGCAACATGCTGTTTATGTGAAGGCTCACATTTTGCAAATAGTAAATCGTGTCCAGAATTTGTCCGTCAGAAACAGATTAAGTTATCAATGGCTGAAAGTCGTTTGTCCTATTTTGAGGCTTGTAAACTATATCCTCCTATTTCAAAATCTTTTGCAGATATTACTACTAAGCAACAACCACAAAAGTTCTCTATCCCTATCAGTTCACATTCCAGTAATAATCACAATCATACAAAAAAAACTATCTTTACGAAACCCTAACTTCAAAACACTTCCTAAATTTTCTAAGCGTTATGACCAACATGCTCATAATGAGCTAACCAAAGAGTATGATGCACCAACACCCTCTAATGGGTGTGCACTGAAAAATAATATTTCCTCTAGTGCAACAGAAAAACAATCTGTTGCTGATATTATTATTGCTTTAATTAATTTACTTTCTCAGTCCCAAATTATTTAACCGTCCAACGTTGGCCCATTAATTGCAGCTATTACAAATTTATCGGTCCAATATGGATCAAGTCCAGGTAGTTCAGTGGAACTGCCGCAGCATAAACAGTAAGAAAAACGATTATATCTTATAAATAAATTTAATCCAAATGTCTTCGTCCTCTCTGAGACATTGTTAAAACCCAGGTTTATATTTAAAATTGGGGGATACTCATGTCTCAGAGAGGACAGACGAGATGGCGGTGTAGCCATACTTATTAAACATTCTCTTTCGTATACACAAATTTGTCTTCCCCAACATAGTAATGAGTATTCTGTTGTCGCCGCGTTAGTCAATGGTACCTGTTATGTTTCTGTTTATATTCCTGAGCCTTCTACTGCTATATTTGATGAACTGAACTCAATATTGCATTCACTTCCCAGGCGCTATTCAATTTTAGGGGATTTTAATTCCAACACCAATCTTGGGGTAGTTCCACATCCAGTAGCCATGGTAAAGATTTGTTAGAAATAATTGTCATACATAACCTATGTTTATTAAAGACTGGTTCCCCAACTCGTCGCACTAGCCCTTATGAAAATACTAGTGCTGTAGATTTATCTATATGCACTCCTAATTAAGCCTCTCAGTTAACCTGGTATACACTCCCAACCACATATGGTAGTAACCACTTTCCTATCATTATCTCTGCCATAGAAAAATCTTTAGATCCGATTCTGATTCGGCAACCTCGCCTTAAATATGAAAAGGAAATGATTGGGATAAATTCAAATCTTGTGTGGAATGTTACTTTAAAGATCTTCCGGAAATGTCTGCAGGTAACAGTGATATATGTTCTGAAGCACTTGCAAAAGCTATTTTGTCAGCTGCGGATCAAGTTTTCTCCCGTAAAAATTCTGCTTCCAATTTGATACCCTCACCTCCCTGGTGGGACAATGAATGTACAATAGAAGTTCAAAAACGTTAACAGGCGGAAATAAATTATAATAACTATATGAGCCAAGAAAACTTTGATGTCTTTACTAAAATCATTTCAGATACTAAAAGTTTTTTAAGATAAAAAAAGTTTTCGTCTTTTAAAAGTCTTTGTCATTCAATTTCGCCTAGGTCACACCCTTCTACTGTATGGATTTATATCAGAAGATTCAAAGCAGGTATGTCTACTACTAATCAACCTCCACTTCCAACTTCTATGGCTAGCTCATATTTAGACTATCTTGCACCACCATCAGTTGCTCCTTCGCCACATACAATACTAATTCCAATTCCCCAACAACTTTCTTTGATTCAATCAGATATTTCTTCCTCCTTTTCATTGACGGAGATTAAAGGAGTGTTTTCTAAGCTTCGTGACTCTGCGCCTGGTGAAGACGGTATTCCATATTCATTTTTGTGTAATTTAAGTGACAACACTCTTTTATATTACCTTAATATGATCAATGGCATAATCATGTCTGGTAACGTTCCCCAATCTTGAAAGTCCCAAATTGTCATACCAATATTAAAGCCAAATAAACCACCAACATCTGTAACATCATGCCGTCCTATTGCACTTTCTTCAGTCATTGCCAAAATCGCGGAACATCTTGTGAAAAATTGTCTTGATTGGTACATAGAAAGTCGTGGTTTGCTTGCAGACTCCCAGTATGGTTTCCGTTGATGTAGAAGTACTTTGGACAGTTTGAGCATTTTTGTAACGGATATTCGACTGGCTTTTAGATATTTTTTCCGCATATGACAGTGTACTTTTGCCAATACTTAAAGAAAAACTGCAACTGTTATATGTTCCTCCTATTATTTGTAACTTTATACTTAATATGCTTTACGGTAGATCTGTGAAATTGGATAATTCAAATGGAATTAGATTTTTATGGAAAGGCTTACCACAAGGTTCAGTTCTTAGTCCGATACTTTATAACATTTACACTTATGACCTTGAATTGACAATTAAAAGCCCAGTTAAAATTCTTCAATATGCAGATGATCTCCTTCTCTATTGTTCAGATCGCAATATAAATAATTCTAGTTCCAATGTGTCATCAGCTTTAAACAATCTAAACACTTGGATGAAGAATAATGGTCTAGAACTTTCTGTTTCTAAAAGTAATGTGGTAGTTTTTACTAGGCAACGCACCGCTCCACCTGTTAATATTCTCTGTAATGGTGAACTAATTCCAGTTCAAAATCAAGTTAAGTTTTTAGGTTTGGTTTTAGATTCTAAACTTACATTTCTTCCACATTGTGATTATGTCGCAACAAAATGTGAACGCCTTCTTAACATTTTAAGCTGTCTCTCGGGTGTTTGGTGGGGAGCACATCCCTCTTCTTTGAGAATTGTCTACATTGCTCTAATAAGAAGTGTCATTGATAATGGCTCATTTTTGTTAGAACCATGTAGCATTGCTGGAATAAGGAAGTTAGATGCTATTCAATCCAAAGCTTTGAGAATCATCACTGGAGCAATGAAGTCTAGTCCAATGAATGCACTCCAAGTGGAATGCATTGATCCTCCATTTTATTTACGGCACCAGTATCTATGTGATAAATTTGTTTTCCGGTCACTTAGATTCTCTAGACATCCTATATTTTTCAAGTTGCAACAATTATCTCAACATATCACATCACATTCCAGTTATTGGTCACATAAAACTACACCCTGTCGTATTATTAGCAGGCATAAATAAATGGACTTAAAAGCGCCTACTCACAGCATTGACTAACTTCCCATTTATAATGTTAGGTATGAATGTCTGTCACAGGATCCTGTAATTATCTACAACATAGGTATTGATAGAGATGATCCTAATGCTAATATTTACTTAAATTCAATAGTTCAAGAAAGATGGAATGGATGGCACCACCTTTATAGTGATGCATCCAAACACTCATCTGCTGATTGTGTTGGTGTGGGAGTTTATCACCCGCAGTATAATATTGTGCAAAAAATTAAATTCCCCCCTGAAACATCTGCTTTCACTCGCGAATGTTTTGGAATTCTAAAAGCATTGGAATATATTCTACTTATGAAACTATTTAAAACTGTAATATTCTCGGACTCCCTAAGTGCTCTTCAAGCTTTAGCTAAGTTTCCATTTAAACCTCAATCACATATTCCTATAATAATTGAAGCCAGATCAAAATTATATCAATCTACTCTCTTAGTTTATTCAGTTTTGTTTACTTGGATCCCAAGTCATTGCGGAATTAGAGGTAATGAAAATGCTGATCGCATAGCAAATGAAGCTGTTACATCTGGAGACATTTTTCCATTTGTAAACTATTCCCATGATTTAACATCTTTACCAAAAGTTTTTCTCAAGGAATCCTGGAACAGAAATTGGGCCAGCAGTGCTCAATGTAAGGGAAAGCACTATTTTCAAATACAACCAAATATAATGAATAAACCTTGGTTCAACTGTTTTAAGTTACGCAAGAAAGTGACGTCAATAATAATAAGATGCGGCTGGGCCATGTTTGCAGTCCCGCTCATCTTGCAAAGCTTCATATTGTTGATTCTCCTACCTGTGCATGCGGGGAGGATGTGGGAGATTTAAATCACATTATGCTCTCTTGTCCCCAACATGACCAAACGGCAATGCTTGAGGCTTTGGCTGTTCTTAAAATTCCGTTTCCAACCAGTATTGTTTGTATTCTTCAATGTTCTGACCCAGATGTATATAAGGTAATTTCGGAATATATCATTACTAATAATATTAAACTGTAAATATGTAAATATACATTGTGAATAAATATGTATCACTTATCTTTGTATTTATTATGACTAAAATTTAAAATAAATATATTAGTAGGTAGTTTTATTTTATGATAGGGACATATGAAGGTAGTTATTCCTTTCTCTATCCTCCTCTACTATTCCTTTTCCATATTATACTTTCCTGATCCGATTACCTATTCCAAATTTCCCGTGATCCGTCTTTTCTCCTCACATTTATAGATTTCATAAGGTTTCCCCGTTTTCATATCTCATCGAGCCATGCTCGAAGTTACACCTCAACAAAAACCAAAGTCGTCTCTAAGAAACACTAACGAGGATTTAAAACATGACACTGGCAAATGCACAAGACGTGCGAGACCATATACCGACATAGGGAATAAATGAAAAAAAAAAAAAGAAAGAAAGAAATGAGTAAATCGAAAAAAAAATACAAGAAATAAACAAAGCAGCACAATACAAACTCTGATAGATATAAGCTGATTGCTGATGGACTTAGTGGCTCAGATAATTGTAAGCGTACAGGCATAATGAATAGACAAAAACACAGTTTTTTAAAGATGCAACGATGGATATTTCAACATCATAATATAAGCTCGGAAATAGGTGATACTCCTCGAAAGTATTTGGACAATCTATGTAAACATCTGGGTTTACGTCAAAATGAAGCAGAGCATCTGAGCATGAAACACCCTGTTGTTAAAAAATTGAAAGAAACTGACTTGAAAAATCTGATTCATACGATTCATAAGCTTGGCTATGACAAAAAAGTTTTAATTCAAGATCCCCAACTGTTTGGAATATTACCAATCACTATCAAATTTAGACATCAAGTGTTAACAGAATGTGGTTTCAGCAATGTCTCATCTGATTTAATAGCATCATATTTAACAATACTCAAACAGGAATGTATTGGTGATTTAAAAAAGTCGGGTCTAATACCGTCACTATTAAATATTGAAAACAGGTTAGCAAGTTATATGACTCAGTGGCCGACATCACTTACTTCATCGGTTTGGGGGGATAATAATGAATTGACTCTTTATTCCCTAAGACTTCAAATAATTCAAAGGTATCTTGAATTAATGTTAGACCTTACAGAACATGAATTTGCCAGAGGGATTAAAACTTATCCTACTCTAAAGCATCGTCCACTGACGGTTATCAATGAAAACCTCAACATATTACAATCACTAATAATGATACCAATAAATAAAATAAAATCAAATTTATACTTACTTCATGGTGATCCACAAAACTTGAAAAATATTATTCATAAATTTAGATCTATCGGTGGCATTGATATAAAGGAAATTATTAGAATGCATCCTAGAATAGCAATGAAAAACTATGGTACATTAGTAGCCATAAAAAGAGTGTTGAATGAGTATGAAATAAGTGACGAGGCACAGATGAGATGTTTTGATATATACACACTAAGTAGTAATACAGTGAAAGAGAGACTGGAAAAAGCTAAGAGCATTCCAGAATTCAAGACCTTTGTCAATCATCCGAGGTTCCTCAAAATGATCCACTACAACAAAAAAGCATTAAATCGATTGCATAAATTGTATGGTAACAATAAGAAGTGTCTTAGTTTAAATATACTTTCTGGAAGCTCAGCACATTATGAAGTGTTTGAAAAAGCGCCTGGTGACAGACTTGGAAAAGGGAAAGACTTAGTTTTCTGCATATCTCAGGCCCTAGGCAATAAATATAAAAGAAGTGAAATCCATAACATAATTAAAAGGCATCCGTTCTGGGTAAACATACCATTGGTTCAAGTGACTTATGTTTATGACCAGTTATCTTTTGAATTCACTCCAAATGATATATATCAGAACTGTGCTATTTTACTTTATCCATGGAATAAAGTGAAAGATATGATAAATAAGTTCTATATGAATAAATCATATTTTAGTGAAACTCTAGATACTAGTACATTAAGCAAATCACAGAAACTTAGTCTTGTTCTGTATGCACTAGAAAAAGATCATTATTTTACAGGGAATGGTGTATGGGCTGTAGAAAAAGCTAAAACTCTTGTTATCTGTTAATTATTTGTATAATAAAATATTGGTATTTCTTTATTATGATATTAATAAATGAGATGGATATATGCATTCAATTATTTTTTGGGGATCAAATAAAAGGTACTCCATCCTTGTGTAAGAGGACCAGCTAACAATTTTGAAGTCAGAACTGTGCTCCACTTATCCACATTGTAATTGCAACCATCAGCAGCATTTTTGTTAATATTTTGGGTTAAGAGATTAGAAATAGTGAATTTGTACTGTACATCAAGACCCTAGCATGTGGGGTATATGCTAGGGGACAAAAAGTTGTAATATGCTACCTTCTCAAGTATTGGTGCTCCCCAGGAAAAATAATTCTGCTTATGAGATAGAGACCAGTGACACAAGGACGGAAGGACAGACATACAGCCAGCGGTGTCCCATTAAATTAGGCTCCGTTTAACCCAATGTATACAGAACCCTTAAAATTCTTTCCTTCTTCGGTAAGCATCCCATACATAATTACAATCTGAGGTGTTTTACATGCAATCCACTTCAATTTATTTGGTGGCTTAACTCGATTATCCACTGCTTTACTATTATTATTTATATGTATTTCTTAAACTATGGCTAAAACCATTAAACCAACCAAAAAAATGTAATTACTCTTTATCCTAAATCTAAACTAATATAATAAAGAGGAAAGATTTGATTGTTTGTTTGCATTGAATAGGCTCTGAAATTACTTGACCGATTAAGCCAGAGACCACCCTCAAGTAGAAAATCTGTCGCCAAGCACCTAACGGTGTTTTCCGGCAGCAGTCCTTGAGAGCCAGTGAAATAACAGGCAAAATTGAGACTTAACAACTGTCTCAAGGTGATGGGCGCAGTGCAGTTCGTCACTTGTGATGAAATGCATCTGTTATAGGCAGAGGATACCGCTTAACATCAGGTGGGCCTCGCGCTTGTTCCGTCACAATAACATAAAAAAAAAAAAAAAAAAAACCTGCGGGCGGAGCCGCTGCTGGAAAGCAAGTCAATCATAAATTCTTTGAACAGTAATTGCATTTAATTTTCGAATACTTATTTTATTGCTAATCTTTTGCTTCTGCATACTCATTGATGCCTCAAAGCCCCTCATCAAGTTGCTACTTATTCTTCTTTGGATGACTTTTAAAAGCTGCTTGGTTTTTGTGCCAGTGTCAGTGTGTGGCCAGTGAAAGGTTTATAATGAAGAATGTCCATTATAACAACTATAGTATTTAAAAAATGATTGCACCTATAAACTAATATTATTCGATGTCTTAATAAAATTACATAAAACATATAAATTGAGTAAAGATGTTCAAAGGGAACAAGGTCTTGGGATATCAGGACATAAAATATCATAGTAATAAGACAACTTACGACAGTTGAAGAAAAAAATGATCTAAGGTTCCATCTCTGACAAACTATGTTCTGAGGGTTCCGTCATCTAGACCACATTCACTACAGGAATGGATGGTACCTGACCCCAGCGTTGTCATATATACAGATATCTCTATAAAAGATATTCAATATGTGATACAGATTGTCATTGGATACAGATTTATATATATAATTACATAATTTTTACATTCTATTAATTGGGCATAATCTGCTTATAATTGAACATAACAAAATAACACACACAAATGCCATCAGAAATTATATTATTAAATGTTTTCTGCTTAACTATTATTTATGTACTTAAGTTTAATTTATTTGTAAAAAAAGTAGTTCCTTTTATATGTGCCTTTGCCGTAGTATCTTTTCATCTATTTAATTAACAAAATAACGCAATAGACTTAAGACTGGAAGGAAGTCTCAAATTTTCATACAAAAAGAGAAAATGTTTCTACCTCCCTAAACAATCACCGATTTTGATGATTTTTGGAAAAGTTATAGATGTCATCAATATTCAGGTTTATAGGTTTTGATTTTTATCATTATAATAAAGGAATTGGAATTAATGGGTATTTAAATCCCAATATATTCTCAAAACTTGTATCTCTAGTTTGTGAATTGTTTATATGAAAAATAATGATAAATAAAGGAAAACCTATAAACCTAGTTTATTCTGTCAGTCATAAAAAAAGACCAACATTTTTAGATGTGATTAATATTTTCTATAGGAGAACAGCTTTCTCCCAGACCGCAAATTATGCGGAAATTCTAAGTCAAAATTTGAAGAAGCTGCAATTGTCCTTATCGCACAATTCTGTTCGGGGGGCAGAGTAGCTGCACAGAATAAATAGTAGTACATACGGTACTTGCATTAGTGATGTAAATTTATGCCTTTTCGATATTTTGGATGGTCAGTGATGGGTAAAAATCGATGGTGTAGATATTTCGATCCTACCAAAATTAATGTTTTTCTGAATATTTGAAGTATCGAAACTAAGAAATATATTATAGACTGTTTGAATGTTTTTATTTTATTATATTCGGGTATCTACCCCCAATATAATAAAATAAAAACTTTCAGTTTTTACCTGTTAATAAATTTCTTGTTATTTTTATCTAAGTATACACAGTCCCACCAACTTATTGTTCAGGCGGCAAAAAAAAGAACTACAACATTCCTTCAAATTGTGACAGTTTGTAGTTGATTTCCTTTACCAGTAGCGCCCTCGAAAACTGCACAGTTAAGTTGGTGGTACTATACCTATGTTGTGAAATATTAGTTTATATTCTAAAGTCTACATTAAGACGAAAATCGTTTTTAGCTGCCTGGCTAGCGTGCGTGACATATTTCTTATTTGCACATGGAAATAAGAAATATGTCATGCACGACACGAGAGACAAGTGGCGGCCGATAGCAGCGGCCGCACCACGCTAAGATCTGTTCATTGAGATTATCTGTGGACGATTCTCCATTGCGCTGTTTGTTGGTTGAATTGGGAACAGTTTTCAGAAATAAGCAGTGATGGATTGTGAACCAATAAAACACCATACTTTTATGAACGATTTACTTTTCCCGTTCTCGACACTTCATTAGGAATTATGTTAGGTGTGATGGCTATGAAGGTTATAATTAAAAACTGTTCCCGTTGATGTAATTTTCAAACGAATGATACAGTTGAGTTGCCGAGTTTTATGCATCCAGTATTTTATTTTTATCTTTTTTGACGATGGTTATGTCGCTATAAAATATTATTACATATATTGTTTAATAAAGAACAAATAAATGGGACCCTACATACTAGTTTAGTAGCTGTGATAAAAACTATTTTCCCTACATAGCATTCGTCACCAAGAAAAACAGCGTATCTGTTTTTCTTTTTATTAAACACATATAGTCTAAGATCCCGCTGCAGGATTGGTGTGCTCATCGACTTTTTGTTTAAAACCAAATTTTTATGTTTATTTATAGTTAAGAGTATATATATTTACTAGGGTGCCTATCAAAATTTGGCCGCCATTATTTTTAATTAAATTATTTTTAATTGATTTTTGGTAAAAAATTTCGTTTATTTATTTTTTAAATAAAATAACATCTACATCACGGTAATTAATATGAAGATTCTAAAAAATCACGGTTGCCGTTGCGCACCTGGCCGCACCTCTTTGCAGCCAGGTGTAAACAGGTATGATTTCGATAAATTTATACGTTTATAACCTATTTTTATTAATTATATGTCAAATTGAAGCTAATTTTTTTCTATTAATTATCATATAAAGTTGCTTAATTAAATCTGGCCGCAAATAAGGGTTACTGGCTGTTAAAGATAATTAATATTTAAGGTAGAGTGAAAGAGAGTTAGCGCGTAACATCATTTGTCAGACGAGGACAGCGATTGCCGGCTGTGCGACGCTTTTAAGCCATTGCGCATGCGTCGAATGTTAGTGTTCTCAACCACCGGGGAGTAATAGAGACGACTTATAATAATACTCCAAAAAATATGTAATTTTTTTCAAAATGACAAATTTAAAAATTGCAACAAAAAATTAATATTGATTTGATATATCGACGGTCTAGTTAGCAATTTTTCTAACTCCTTATTTTTTAATTTACGTAATAAATAATCTCGTAACTACTTTTAAACCTGTAAACCTAAACATCTGAAACAATTCAGGTGTATAGATTACATCTGAATAATCATATCAAAAGAAAAACCAAATTCGTAGGTGGTATAGTTTTTGAGAAAAAAAATAAAATCCGCTTATGTACAGTTTTCCCGCCAAAATTCTTAAAAAAAATCGCGTTGTTTTAATCTCGTTACTACTTATAAAATATTTATCCTTACAATCTGGTATTATTCATGGGTAAAGAACCATAATAAATACACACATTAAAAAAAAAACAAAGTTGTAGGTGGAATAGTTTCGGAAAAAAAAATAAAAAAAAATATATAAAAAATGCCGTTTCCCGCCATTTTCGTCGTCTGTTCAAACCCATTTTCCTGTAAAATTTTCCATTTAAAGGTCTATTTTCATTTCTTTTCCCGTAAAGAGAATATGATGAGGATTGCATTGGTACCAAGAAGTTTATAATTATGTTGATTGGAGACTGCCACAAATAAACTCGATTAAAAAACAAAATACCTCAAAATCTGGAAAAATATATTTTTATTCGCTGTTTGATCCACTCAAACTAAATGTATGAAAATGTTATTTTTTGTATGGTATAGGTAATATATTGGGGTATGGGGATGTTAGGGTGACATGTTTAGGTAATGGAAAACTACTTAGTACTACAAAAAAACGTTACGGGGCGTCGCGGGATAAAAAAACGTGAGCAGTTTGGACGATTGTGTCATAGGAGGTGGACAGATTGTACTCACGAGGGGAAAACGTTGTTTATTACGAACTCCAAAACAGCGTGGTTTTTATGTTAGAATAAAAATGCTGCATCTGTTCAGTTGAGAACACTAACATTCGACGCATGCGCAATGGCTTAAAAGCGTCGCACAGCCGGCAATCGCTGTCCTCGTCTGACAAATGATGTTACGCGCTAACTCTCTTTCACTCTACCTTAAATATTAATTATCTTTAACAGCCAGTAACCCTTATTTGCGGCCAGATTTAATTAAGCAACTTTACATGATAATTAATAGAAAATAATTAGCTTCAATTTGACATATAATTAATAAAAATAGGTTATAAACGTATAAATTTATCGAAATCATACCTGTTTACACCTGGCTGCAAAGAGGTGCGGCCAGGTGCGCAACGGCAACCGTGATTTTTTAGAATCTTCATATTAATTACCGTGAAATCCTCCAACTTTGGCCACATTTTGCAGAATGATTGTTACTACACTAGAAAAAATTAGGAAAATGTGTTGGTTTTATGACGTGAACAAGATGTATACACGAATTACTATCAGTCAAGCATAAAAACACTTTAAAAAATAACTTATATAGTATCATAAAAGTAACTTAAAAGACTGGCCAAAGTTAGCTCCACTTTCTGTGAACATTATCCACAGCTTATAACATCTGAACTATCAGCCCTAATTGCATATAGCTAAGAGCTATGGTAATAATATGGCCAAAGAAAGCAACAAAATATAGTAAATCACCAAGAGAGGCCATTTTTGCTATTTAATCCCTGTGGCCAATGTTACCAGGTAATATTTGCTAATTCCCATACAAATGATTTTAGGTGCTAGGGTTGACACAAAAATAGATAAACAAATTAAAACACAGTTTTAACATTAAATAGCTTTATTAAAAAAATCAGGAACCAACAAAATACGCGCTCATAGCGTTTATTGAAAACATATTTAGTAAAATCAAAGCTATAAGTAAGAATTAGATAATATATAATATTAATAATTAACTTATAACTTAAGAGGTGGACATCCAACAGACTTGTTATGTTTTTTGTTGACTTTGTTCAATATGGTCTGTTTAGGTATGGAAAACTGTCGTGCAGCTGCTCGTGCCGATAACTTATTACTTCCCACTAACTCAACTGCTAGTTCAAGCATTTATTGGCTATAGTTTTTATAATCACGGGCCCCAAGCCGCCGAAGTCTTTTTCTTTCTTTCTGCCTGGATTTCGCTTTTCCTATTTTCCTGAAACAAATAAAATAAGTCAATGCTACATATAGTTAGGTCTATATTAAATATAGACTAGGTCTATTTACAAGGTTAGCCTGAACAAAATCTTCGACCACATCATCACTTACCATCAGGTGAGATAGTGATAAAAGGCTAACCTATTTAGCATAAAAAAATAATTATTTAATCATAAAATTTATATTAATTGTGCAGTTGCAAGTTTCACGTTGACAAAATGTAGTGGAAGGGTAAAATCAACAAAAAAACTTCATTCATTGCATAGTATCGAACCAACTTATTGCACTTTGAAATGATTTTTAGTTATTTAAGCACTTAGCTATATATCACTTTTTTGTTTTTTAAATAATTAAAGATACCGAACTTTAAAGAGCTAAAATCTCAATAGTATAAATTTGCTAGCAGGTGGCAGCCCTCATGCATAATTGACAGCGGCCAATGTTTACACCCCAGATAAAGAAAACTGTTTTGTAACATTGGTCGCTCACATTTCTCCAAACACAAACATCAATCGTAAGTTATAATGCATATCAAAACATTGACCTGACATCATTCTTTAACATATTCAGAAACTACTTACCCAAGGTTCATTATAACAGGCAGTCAATAAAAAATTCAAAAGTAAAAATTGGTCCACGCTTCAATAGTGTCACTTTGACTACGGCTGACCGACAACTGAATGACATAAGCAAACAAACTGGCAATTAGTGTTGCCAGAAATATAATTTATTATCTATCACTGTTTTAAAAATGTGCGTAACTTATATCATTTCAGTGGTACGAGCTAATTTAGTTATTTTTTTTTTCCGTCCAATGTTACCCTTAGAGTCCAAAGTTGGAGGATTTCACGGTACCGTGATGTAGACGTTATTTTATTTAAAAAATAAATAAACGAAATTTTTTACCAAAAATCAATTACAAATAATTTAATTAAAAATAATGGCGGCCAAATTTTAATAGGCACCCTAGTAAATATATATACTCTTAACTATAAATAAACATAAAAATTTGGTTTTAAACAAAAAGTCGATGAGCACACCAATCCTGCAGCGGGATCTCGTACTAATAGGTACTTAACCTATTAATATTTTATAGCAACGTATTGGGTGCGGAACCCTAAAAGTAGTTATTCATTTAGATTACTTTAAATATTGACTGCTGCGAATTTCATTAAAATTTATTAATTTTTTTTAGGTAGCGTAGGTAGGTTATTTTTTAATACCTACTGATTTACTTACATATAACTGTTTTTTTTAGTAATCAGCAACATATAGTATATAATAATAAAAAATAGTAAAGTTATGTTAACATCACTGTTTAGCAGTAGAAAAAGTGCTAGTAGTAACTCTTTGTGACTCGCACAAAGAGTTACTACTAGCTACTGCCACTAATCTCCAAATGTCCAAATACAGTTGCAAAGTTCTGCTAATCTTTGGATTTCTTTCACGCCTAATGCTTTCAGAGATTCTGCTGTAAAGAGATCTGTACCGAAAGCCTTATCGCGTTTGAATGCCATATAGCATTGACTACTTCGGTTTGCAGTATATCTGTCTCAAACTCTAAGTGTCTAAAATTGAGGTCGCATAGTTTACTTTTTCCTTTTTAACTGACTTCAAAAAAGAAGTAGGTACTCAATACATCTATTTTTAATGTTTGTTACCTCAGAACTTTTGACTGGGTGAATCGATTATGATGATTTTTTCTGTATATATGATAAGCCTGAGGAACTAAATGTACCGTAGTTTTTAAGGAGGAGGGCGTTGGTACCTGCAACACAGTTTTTCTCAAAAACTTTCGCGGTTACCATCGTTTTTCAATAAATTAATGCTATCGCTTAAGTTCCAAATAAATAATTTGAATTTGAAGAAGAAGACGTTGATCTTTGCAACGATGAGACAGAATATTCAGAAGAAGATACATTGTTTGCTGTTTCCTGTGACACAGGAAAATATAACGAAATGTGGTACCGTTGCAGAGGTTGCGGTAAATGGGCCCATAAAGAATGTTGTGGTTCTAACAGCCCGGTTGATTATATTTGCGTTTTTTTGCTTTGATCCTTCAAGTTATTTGTAATACGGTTACGTTTATATTAAAATTTAAATGAATAAGTGAGATAATAGACTGACAGAAAATGTTGAAGCTAATTTAATAATTAAGTAGCTCCCATTACACATATGGGAATTTATAGGCTCTCATTTCCCGCAAAGTCGGGTAATGAGAGCGATTCTGTTTTTCTCTCTATAGTTTATCTGTGGCCAATTGCCTAACAATGTAACGTTAACGCAATGATTAAATGATAGTCAAATAAGTAAGGATTTAGTTTCTAATAAAAAAATCCTAAAGTATCCATTAATTTGCCTTTTATTGAACTTTTACCTTAGTAGGCTCCAATTCCCCCCTTCTCCCCTATAACTAAGCGAAGCTTGCAGATGCAAGAGGTTCCTTGTTCCTTTCGACTTTCTCGTCGATGGGAAAGTAATTAATATTACTTCTCAACAGGAGGTCTAACGTCCATACCACTCTCTTCTCCTCCCGAGTGCCTGTTAACGATACGTTTTTATAAGGGTTTAATTCTACAGCAAAATATCTCTTGTACTTTGTACACCAGTAATTTTCAGAAAAAGTTAAAACAGTGGATAGAAGGTGGTGGTAAAATAAAAAAAGCGCAAACAAAATCGTCTACCCGTCTTCATATTTTTCTCACAGAGGAAGATAATAAATAAATAGAAAATATCCACTATTTTCTATTTTATTATTTAATATCCACTATTTTCTATTTTATTAATATTTTATCTTCCTCTACAAAGAGACATTTAAACAGAACCTTTCCTTTTTAATTTTGAGATGCAAATTAAGGCGAATAATAAATTAATAATAAATTTGAATTGGGGCATAAAACGTTTAGGCAGGTTTCCTTGCGAAAATATAGCGTGTTAAATATTACGTGTTGCTAAGCAAAATCATCCGCGTGATGGCGCTGTTTCTGCATAATCATGATTTTTCTTTTTTTACTTTAATTACTGATAAAAATATATATTTCGGGTGATTTCGCGGGTTTGCCAACTTGTTCTTAGCACATAGGTATATAACATAATTAAACCTATCAATAGGTTCATAATTAAACCTATCAAATCACGTAAAAGTGTAGGTGTCAACACCTACACTTTTACGTAATTGTTAATTAAAACCAATCTCATGTACATATGTGAAGTAACGACGCACACACATGTAAATGGGAAAGCTGTAGTAATTATACACCAAAATTGAATGTTCTCTGTAAATACCAAATAGCGCAATTGTAAAGGAGCAGACTTGCGAATCACTCTACAAGGGGAACTAAGGACATTTATATATTATTCGTATAATACAAATTGTGGGTCTACACCACAGAAAAGAGAGTATTATATTTCTCTATGGTCTAAACTAGTAAGGTTTGAAATCTTGCTAATTAATTAATATAAATAATAAATCTTCCTACATCTTCTATTTATGATTTTACAGGCAATTATCTGCCCGGCCAGGAGGGACAGAAGAGACACTCGTAAAGCGTGAAATCTGTGTCAGACACCTATTTTACCTGTAACGGATGTAATTCACTTCGGTGGACAGAGAATCTTCTCGTAGTAGCAGGAGAGCTTATTAGCTTATAAGTAAGGTGCTTCAAGCATACTGAAAAACATCAAGACTGTGCCTATATAGTACGCACAAAAATGTGCCAGGAAGTAACTAAAAAAAGTAGCATTTGGGACGTATATCAATTGTATTTGACTACTATTTCAGCTATAACGCATGTTTCACTCCTTTCATCAGAATTTTACAAACATATCGTTTTTTTAAGGCATGATATTGTTTGTGGCTGCGACAATACAACTCCACCGGGTTTAGTGCGAGGGGAGCCCCTCTATAAACCTGGAGGGTGAAGTGCCGACACGTACTACTTCGTCATCAGGCAGCGGCTGCCGAAAACACACTGCTACAACAATAGAGTTAGTTGACAACGGGCTCAAGAGCGTCACTGTGGCATGAACCTCATACAAATAATTGCCCCCGTACAACAACAGTGTTGTACTGTTGGAGTGGACCCTACGGATATGTACTCTATGACTATTTAGAGAGACCTTAATTGGGACTTTATTTTTCCTCGAGCTCACCAGTCGCCTGCGAGATTGTTATTTGATTGAGTACAAGTTTTTTCCGACTACGTACGCACCGCGAAGGAACTCTCTGAGTACTTAACTACTGTCTTCTGGAAAATACAACCTCGGAGTTTTCAAACCCAAACTAAAAAGCTTCTTTCTGAGCTATGCTTTACTAGGAGTGCTTCACTGCAGACCACAGCGTTGCATAATATGAGATAAACAGTGCTCAAATCTGAATAATCAGTCTGCAGGTACGGCAATCGCGAAAGAAGTCGCAGGTACAGCTAGTTTATGAATAATATTGAAAATTAAGCATTTAAAGGACATTGTGATACCTTCATATAGGGAGTGAAAGTAAATTCAATAGCAGTTTGTTACCACAATGCAATCATCAAATAAATAATGTTAGCACTTGAGTAATATACCAGCCAGCTCTTCGCCTATTTGGGGATTTAATCATCTATTCTCGTCGAACGCCAGCAGCGTCATAGCTTGTCTATACCTACTTTCTATATATGTATTTATATAGATACATAGGCTACAGAATATGTTATCCTATTGGTTTCCTCGATGGGAAGCGGAACTGAATGGTGTTGTTGTATTAAACGTGAGCCTTTGAATTTGGCGTATGGGTATTCTGCGGCTTTTGTGAAATGTGCTTTGAAGGGGATTAGTTTGGAGTGGTTTTGAATACTTGCAAACTTCTTTGTTGCGATATAATATACCCATCGCTTCCATTCCATGTTTCAGGTGAAAATCACAAAATCCCGTAATAGGTAGCAAGTATCCAATACAATATTCAGTTTTATACTTTTGACATCAATAAAACGTAAATATCAAATAGAAAGAAGGGAACGTAACGACAAAGCAGTTTTCTTGATATGAAGTACAGCGCATTCAAGTGCGTTCTATCATGTCAGCTTTGGCCAAACCTTGATACTTTTGAATACTAAGAATTCAAATTTTTACTTACCTACACGAATTTTAAACAAATATCTTTGATCGAAAATAATAATTAAATATTTGATATAAAAAACTTTTAAATACACTCATGTTTCATACAATTTACTAAACTCTAACTAAATATGAAAAACTAAAATTACACTCTTGTCTAATATGGACATATCTAATAACAAAAATAATAGATATTGATAATAAGTAGTTACGCAAAATTTTACCATTAATTACCAAAGTGCTCTGAAATGTTCGCATCAGGTGATAAATTATCTTGACAACTTACGTAAGTGATTTTACAATGTTATTGATAGATATGCCCCGAAGGCCCACAGTAAGTAACGAATTGAAAGCGTCTAGGGGTTCGATTAATGGGGCGTTACTTGAGCCCTGTGTTATCGACCCTCGACACTAATTACAAAGTTTCACTTCAATTGACATACATTTCAAAGAATCAGATTTGTAGCATTTCTTCAGACAGTAACTAAGATTAGGTACCGTGTTATCAAACTTCATGCTTTGTGCGCACACTTATAGAGAATTACACATTTTTCCTTTCGCGTCACTTATCTATGAATAGTGATGTTAGTAGATAAGACTACACGTGTCTACATATTAGGAGGAACGGGAAGAGAAGATCCTACAGAAAAATATGTATTTTAACAAAGTGATGCTGTCTCGCCGCTAAACGCCCGAACAGAATAGTGCGATAAGGACAATTGCAGCTTCTTCAATTAAGTTTTGACTTAGAATTTGCGCATAACTTGCGTTCTGGGAGAAAACTTTCTCCTATAGTAAACATAAATCAAATCTAAACATTTTGATATTCTATTATATCTGACAGAGTAAACTAGGTTTATTGGTTTTTCTTTTTCTTTGTTTATCATTATTTTTCCTATAAATAATTCACTAAGTTGTGATACAAGTTTTGAGAAAATATCGGTACTTAAATACCCATTAATTCAAATTCCTTTAATATAATGACAAAAATCTAAACCTATAAACCTGGATATTGATAACATCTATAACATTTCCAAAAATCATCAAATTCGGTGATTGTTTAGGGGGTCAGAAAAGTTTTCTCTTTTTGTATGAAAATTCGAGACTTCCCTCCAGTCTTAAGCATATGTGCTTACCTACATAACCCAATCATGTAAAGATATCTATAAAAAAATATGAAAGCACTATCCAATTTGTCGTTTATTTATAAAACTAACAACGTGTAAGGTCATTGAGATAGAATTATAGTATGAAATTATTTCGAAAGTTAAACTTATAAAACTCGTACTAAGCACGAAGTGGCAATTGCTACTGAGTTTCCGTGTTTCGGAGGGCAAGATCCCGGTTGTCGTCTTAGGGTGGCGGTGGTTATAGTATCGAATACGAAGCTGGTCGAATATTTTGTCAATGCCTTTTTTTTGAAGCGCTCGTGGCGAAGTTTATATAGCTGTTCTTAATCGATCAGCAAAGTTAAGCAACGTCGCCCGCGGTCATGAGTTGGATGGGTGGCCGCTAGTGATATTATACCCATGAGCACTTCCGTGCTTCGGAGGGCACGTTAAGCTGTCGGTCCCGGTTGTTGTTTAAGGATGGCAGTCGTTATAGCATGGTGACAAGGGCATTTTGCGAATGCCCGCCTGGCTAGCTACCACCCTCAAGTAGAAAATCTATTGCCAAGCACCTAATGGTGTGTTCTGGCAGCTGTCCTTGAGAGCCAGTACATTTAGGTTAGCCTGAACAACATCTTCGATCACATCATCACTTACAAACCAGGTGAGATAGTGAACAAAAGGCTAACCTATCAAGCATAAAAAAAAATGCTCTTGCCTATTAACTTTACTGTCTCACCTGTTGATAATTAATGAAATCGACAGATGTTCTACTTGAGGGTGGTTGCTAGCCAGGCGGGAATTCACAAAATGCCCTTCCACCATCCAATCTGGTGTTTAATTGTAATACGAACGATGGATCGGTTCTCTTGCAATCTTGCAATAAATTGATCGTATCATTGGCTGTGTGACATGTGGCACCGTCCTGATGAAACCACATGTCAGTGATATCCACGGAATCAATAATAGGCCAAAATTAAGTTGTTAACATCTCGCAATAGCGTGATCCATTGACCGTTACCGCACCTCCAGCCTTGATTTTGATTAAAGAATCGACATCTGCCAGCGTGCGTGTGGTGGACATTTGCCAGATATCATTTTTCATTAATAATTGCCAAACTTTCTCTTCGTAATACAATAAAAAATTAATTCTTTGTTTTAGAAAACAAAGTTCTTGTTGTAAAACCCTAATAACTTTGTAGATATTATTAGAAGTATATAATCAAAGTAATGTTATACATAACTAAGAGTAAAGAAAATGGATACGACAGCTTCAGGGCCTGTCGAACCCTCCTTGTTTTACGATGCTCTTCATTGTGGGATTCCGTAGTTTACGCCACTAATGGACGTGTAAATTAAAGCAATTAAGGTAAATATTTCATTTTCTCTTTGCCAATTCCATCTTTTGTGCAAATCAGGTTTAGGGTATTTTTTTGACGGAGGTTCTAGTACTTGATTTTGCGTAAAAGTTACGCTGGCATAATGGAGAAAGAAAATCATAGGCGACCTAAATGGAATACCTGATATTATGTGAATCTGTGAAAAGACTATTATAATTTCAAGTTCTTATCAGGTCTATCTTATATGGTAAAGTATCACGTATAAGAAAAGTATAAGACGTAATTGTGGAGGGACAAACGCGATGCCCACCTCATGGTAAATGGACTACCCTCAGCGTATAACAGATGCATTTCGTCACTAGTGACGAATTGCACTGCGCTCGTCACACTGAGGCATACTGCAGTTGTTAATTGTCATGTGCCTATAATTTTCCTGGCTCTTAAGGACTGCTGCTGAAACACACTGTTTGCTGCAGCTGGAGACAGATTTTCTACTTGAGCGTGTAGCTAGCTAGTCGAACATTCGAAAAATATTTGAGAGAAAGAGAGAGAGATCACAGTCGCACCCACAGATATCCGTGGTTACTCCCTTAATTAATAAGTTATTTTCTGCATTATTTACGTTCTACATTATTGTCATTGCTTATTTGAAGAGGTGAACCTATAACCATGTATGTAGTTGGAAGAATAAAAATAAATGTATTCTCCGATAATGTCTTATCTTCATACACTTTTAATTGTTTTATCGGCGGTATGCCTTTATTAACAAAATACTATGAGCTATTTACGACACTGCAGCTACTACAATGAAATAATTTAGAGAACCCACAAACCATTGCCGACTCACAGGCTGTCTAAATACTCCAGCTCAGTAACAGCTGATGGTGAGCCCAAGATGCTGGCAGCAGTCAGCAACAGAAATGGTCGCACCCCGAGGTACGGTAAGCTCAAGCCTCCACAAACGTAGCTGAGCTTGTAACACTGCTACTACTTATGTTTTGAAGGTGAAATGGTGCTGAAAGGGGAATTTAGGATTTTTTGTTGAACTTTGTTTGGTGAATTTTAAGACCTTTTTGACCTTTAGTATAGCGAGCAAGAGGGCACTGCGGACAAGACATCTGGCTTAATAAATACAATGTTTTGATATACTTACCTCTTACCTACACAATTTTTTTTATGTATTACCTATAACTGGTGAAATATCATGGGAAAACAAAAGTCATCAAGTCATCTATATGAATTCTATGAATCAGGTTTTTTTTACATAAAATACATTGTCACACCATATATCTCCCAATCACTTGCATAGAATATGAATACTGCTCCCAAATAAAAAAAAAAATTAAAGCGCATTACACAACAAGTTATTCGTATTGTTTGAATATATAAGTTTAAAAAAATCTTTAAAAACGTTTTAACCCATTTGACCGCGCGCGATTGGGTATCAAACTGTGATAGCTCTTAAATTTACAGGGTTTCAGGGTTGAATCTATCATTTAGATAATTGTGTATAAAGAAAATCCAGTCTTGAATATTCGTTATTTCATCGTTTTTAATAGAGATGCTCGATGTTCGACAACAACTTCTTTAGCTGGTGTAAAATTTTGACATTCTCTACGCGAATACATTATAAGATCATCATAAGACCTGTCACAATATATGGTTCTGAACATAGACTTAGGATTTTTTCGCTACGCTCAATGAAGGAGATGGATAAAAAAAAAAATATGGGTCATGAGATGTGAATGTTAAATAGATGTGTGGTGTAACTAGGACAGAATGAGTATATTATTCTCGAGATCGAGAATATTTTTTCTCTATCGTGCGCTCGAAGAGTCAAGTCGTCCTGAGAATGCTTCGTATAGAACCGAAATGCGTCAAAAATCTTCTGGTTTGGCTGCGTGGCGTTTGTGACGTCACGTTGGCTTTACAGGAAAATAAGGCGGACTTGTCACAAGTTTTTTTAAAATATTTTTAAATGTTGTTCTAAAATATGATTTTGATGTTTTCTTAAAATACTTTTCAAATATTTGTTATTATTAAATATGGATTTGCGAAAATTAACGCCTAAATCTCTTAATTGATAAATAAAAAGGCAAAAGTCGATATAATGGACTGCGTGAAGAAGGATAAGAGTTCAAAAGTTGCATGTATAGTGGGATTAAGGGTAAAAGAAGCGAGTAGAGACACGGTATACCAAGCCAACCCCACTACGCATGGGATAAGGACAAAAAGTATACGAACACGTATAACTGTATTTTAAAGCCTTCGTGGATTTTGTACCCAAAGGAAAACATAGCGTAAGTCTATTGATTTTGCTGTATATCTGTCCGGCGCGGCCGTTCGATTTATAGTAAAATAGTAATTTCACATACCAAACAAAAAACATGTAACGTGTAGTCATAAAATTACGACCGCATTTTCAAGATTTTAGTATAACGAGGAAACGACTCTTCTTTGCCATGAGTACGCTTCGTCAGGAAATTGTACTCCCCTCGTGTGACATATAAACTCTCAGGTCTAATATCATCAACTCTCGGGTATAACATTATTGCATGAATCTGGCGCTTCGCGGAACGTAGACCTTTTTATTTACAAAAGTGGCAACATTACCTGTATGTCCCGAACCGATGAGTATATACAGACTCACAGCCTTACTTATAAACGCTACTTAAATTTTAAGCATTACTTAGCCGCTGATTAGCAAAATTCCTTACTCATAAACGCTACATAACTTTATCCCAGTACCTAAGTACTGCTTAAATCAGCTGTCAATTTAAACACCGTCCGACCCTTGTTTATATATTTAAGTAGCAAGATGGCGCCCATATTTCTGATCAGCTGATTTAGTTACTATTGAGGTAATTGTCAAGGAGGTATACAAAACTATGAACACGACATACTCTGTTAATAAATCGTAAAAATATAGCAATTAGAAACATACATTGGATGATGAAATAAATATTATGCGTAACCTACTTACTTTTCGTGATCTTTTTGAAGAGTATACCGCAGGTACAATTCCTGAATTAAGAATATGAGGATTGTGCCACACTGGTATATTCCTATTGGATGAGGATTGAGACTCATGAGGAACTAGAGTTTCAATTTAAAAGCAGAATTGTGTACTTATTTGCGAATTTCAGCATAGATGTCGATTCAGTACAGCAAAAAAAAAAAATTTAGGAGTCGAAATATTCTTATTTGTATTAAGGATCTCATTTAATAGGTCGCGAGTTTATCACCAAACGGTAATAAACTGGTCCAAATTAGACGCCAGACTGATTTAACTGAAAATAACTTTCTCGTTAAAACCCCAACATCTGATCCGATCCGGTGATCGAACTCATTGTAATTTTCTTATTATCTAGCCGTGCCACGCGGTTTCACCCGCGTAGACAATGATGATGAAAAGTAATGAGAACCTAAACTAACTATTCTGTTGTTTCATCCAAACCCTCAAGCCGTTAAAAGGTGAATACACGTAGAAGACAAAAACACATACACATAAACTTTAGATACATACATATAATCACGCCTGTATTCCCCGAAGGGGTAGGCAGAGGTGTGTAAACACCCATGTTTCGGTCAATTGGGTTTTGGTCCCATGTAATGGGTGGCGAGCCTATTGCCATTCACCGGGCACAGTTTCAGGGTCATACAAAATAATTTCTCTAACACACTAGACGAAACACAAGAACATATTAAGGCCTTTATAATATTACTGTGATTTAAGGAATCGCTATAGAATGATTAAAAAAATATATGAAGATTGGAATCTTGGCTTCATAGAAAAAAACGTAGACATAATTGGGCAAAGGTATTGTTTGGGATGGAAAAAGATAACTTCCAGTGGGATATGACGGTATTCGGGCTTCCATAATGCATTTCCAATTATGCTATGGAATAGGTTGCTGGATCGAATTCACAGAATACTGGGGCACTTACAATTTACCATATTGCAAAAAAAAAACTCGTTTCAGAAGTCTCCAGTACGCCTAACCATATGTACAAAAATCAGTAGGTCTACAAAGAATAGTATTTTTTTTACTTTTTAATTTTAAGATTTTCAGCACTAGATACATACTTTATGGCAATTCGGGTCTTTCATAATACCATTTAGTTCAATGTTGTCAGTTTAAAATACGTTCGACCTCATTATCCATTGCTTAGCTAAACAGGTGCTATGTAGCGTTTATAAGTAAGAAATATTTAAACATTACTTAAACACTGTTTAGTTATCCATTACTTAGCAACTAAATAGCGGATTTTTTATAAGAAAGGGGGTTAGTGTGTATTAAAAAAAACGTAATTTTCAAGAACAATATATATTTTTTCCAGTGTAGAAAGTTACATCATAAGGCATGTTAAGCAATCAACTCTAATGTGCTCTGAGATGATAATTAAGAATAATACAGTGCCATCATCAGAGTACAAATTAAAAATCCTTTATAAAACCTTATGAATACCATTTATATTACGTGAAATAGACCATCGGTAAAATATTGCAGGACAAAAACTTTCAAAGGTTTGGCGACTATCGAATGACAAGTTTTTTGAGCAATATTGTACAAGTCGCGTATATTCCAAAGCACGCACCTTGAACTTTCTCAATAAATCTTCAAGTACTGAAGCGATTTCCCAAACTGCAAATAAAGGAAGTGGTTGTGACTGCGGGAAAGGGCAAGTATAAAAGTCTCACAACGATCGGGAAACAAGGTTTCGCAACCATTTTGACATATACCGCGTACGACTATATTACTATGGATAGGAGATAAGTTACTACTCTCATTGTACTTACTAATTACTCATTTAATATAAAGAAATAAATTAAAATCTAATTCATTTGACTAGCGATCAAAATCAAAACTATGAAAATCAAATTCTTTTGACCACAGAAAGATGAACTTGTGACAAGAATTTGATACTTACAAATTGCAAATATACTGAGGTAACATTAGACGAGCGCCTCAAAACTGTATTAAAACATTTTTAGCGACAATATTAACACAAAAATGTGTACAGATGTCGAGAAAAATTTGAGCGATAGTTTTACGATTCGAAATCATCGCGAATTGTCTACGAGAAGATAGCAAGGCTTGGAACATTGAGCTCGAGCGCTAGAATCGTTCGTCGACATATTTGCAGAAGGCTTAGTGATACACAAATATAAGAAATTTGGATGCACGTTACAAATGCGGTTTACATTGTTAATATCAATTATTTACTTTAATTACTAAATTAAGTTTTCAATGTGTTCAAGTAAATCTCCAAATTTTAAAGTGTTTTCAGCATACTGAATAAACTAAATCTATTTAAAAATAGATTTATTACTTTTAATTTTAATATATTGGACAAGTAATTAATATTAGAAACGATGAATAATACTACTGATAGATATCAACATCTTTGGAATGATATATTTTTTTAAATACGTAATTTTTGTTCAAAATAATACAGACATATTTCTATACTCAAAACATCTGAAACGTATACACAGTAGTTCTATAATATAATAGTACCTAGTTATAGAACTACTGTGCCGTGGGAAATAAACTTACATAAAGACGACATAACAAAAACAAACAAATTAATTAACCAAACACAGGTAAGTAGTTTATTTATATGCTGTAAAAGTTGGAACAAGGAGTATACAAGTGAAATAGGTACCTATTGAACCTACTTAAAGACCTTGGCCTGTCAAGAACAAACATAACTTCCATCCTAGAACGTTATGTTAGCGGCATTAGTAGAATCTTACCAAATTTGGTTATGCAGGGGTGGCGGCTCGAGCGGTAAAGGGGAGCATTGATGTCATCGTAAAGGGGGGTCATCACTTCCTCTGCAACGCTATGGACCCAGCACCCGCACGGTGAATCCATGGAATGCTATGTTATTAGTAAGGTTTATTGGTATTTCACAATATTAGGTAATACCATTTATTACTTCAAGACTAAGTTATTTGTACTTGATTCGCACACATAGAAGTCAACCATCTTCTAAGGCAGCACACTCTTCATGAGCCCATAACCTACAAGGTGCATGCAGTAGATATAATATAGATCTCAATATGTTTGATGTGGCAATGACTAAGGGCAAGTATGGATCGGGTTCGGCTCTACGGTCGTGTGAGCGTTTTAATCAACTTACGCTTATTTACTTTAACGATCTTTTCAATAACTTTGCTGTTCGTGAAATTGGAATAGAGTGTCACAAGTCATAAAGCACGTCCCTTAATCATAAAGCTGGAAGCAGCCTCGAGTCGGGAGCAAGCGCGCGTCGGCTCGACTCTCGAGTGAGCTCGAGTGCTTTCATCAACTTACGCTCAGTCACTTCAAGCGCTTTCTACTGTCACACACATCGGAGAAGTTTCACTGGATGCTGAAATGCGTTCGTAGAGAATTATACGGCACTTTAACTGTGCCCATTAAAAACTTTGAAGTTTGTACTCGTTCAAAATTTAATTCGTTCATTACATGTTTTTCATAGATTCGTTCAGATAGGTTATAGATTCCTACATGTTTTTCACGTGAATAAGTACCGTTATATACTACTAAATCAAATATTGATTAATTAAAGGTATAATTTCCAATTTACGAGTAACATTGTTCATTGCGCGTTTTTGCTTTCATTTCGATTGTAATATAATTGTTTCTTACTGAATATTAGGTGATGATGCTCGATATGCGCACGTACCTATTAAATTTATTTACGAAATCTGTGGATTTGTAAAACAAATATAATACATAAATACACATACACATACAATAACATAAAGGTCATTGCAGGCATGGGCCGGTAATGACCTTTATGTTGCCTAAATGCTATCTTTACAATAGCTGTAGGAGGTATATACTTTGTATTGTATTGATTATAAAGACATATAGGCGGTAGAAAAAATACTACTATATTAATAATAACTCGACTGGTTTCGTTGCTACTTGCTCTCGAGCAAAAACGGTTGTCGGCAAAAAAATTAGCCAACCCTGCGGCTGTTCCGTTATAAATTATAATGGATTTGGGGAATTCAGGGTTGGACTAACTCAGCAGTTTTAAATTTACAGACATTTGTGTTCAGTATTGCGCGAAACTACCCTTGTGAAATATTGCCCTGGCCTAATTGCTAGTTTCCACTATACGTTATGGGCAAAAACAGTAAATATGTTCGTTGGAAAGTTTTGGTCAGGGTCATCGAACGTACTTCGTGTTACATATCATTTTTATATTTTTTGTTGCTTATAGGTAATATTTTGACCACAATGTCACCTGATGGTAAGTGGTGATGTGGTCGAAGGTGTTAACAGACTAAACCTAGAATTACTGGCTCAAGGACAGCTCCCGAAACACACTGTTAGGTGCTTGGCGACAGATTTTCTACTTGAGGGTGGTCGCTACCCAGGCGGGTATAAATTCATTCAAATGCCCTGCCACCTACTTTGAAAGTATTTTATTTCTAGTGACGTGTATAAATGTAATAATTATTCTGAAAATGTTGGAGTGTAGGAAAATATTACTTGTTTTACATAAAAGTTTTATTAACGTTACATCGTAAACAGGACTCTAATTAGATAGTAGGACTTTTTTGTGTCAATGTCAACTTTACCGCTAGTGGTAATTATTACTGAAACCGTGCTGCGAAAAATAAGGTTTGGTTTTTTTATGTTATTGTGATAGAACAAGCTCGAGGCGCACCTGGTGTTAAGAGTGCGCCCAAAGCCAGGAAAAAATCAGTTTTTACCCCCACTTCTTCCATCGCCCACTCGAGTGCGAAATACAACCACAGCCACGCGGCAGCGTCACGATCGCAAACAGCCCTGCGCCGCGCTCGCTCAAGCCCCTGACGTTGAGCGTAGTATATGCGTTACAGTCAGATAAATTTATTCTATACCACTAAAACTAGGACTGGGTATTATTCATGAATACTTAAAAAACGACGGCTTCTATTGCTGAAAAGTACTTTATTTGCATGACATAGGTATTGTTCCAGTTGTGTGGATTTTAAAAAACCATACTAGCGGAACTATTTTGATAAAACTCATAAGAAAGAATAATCAAAATCAATTCGAATATGGTGGAATAATCACGTAAAATAAATAAAAAGTACTGTCATTAAAACACTTCCTACTTTTTTGAAATTGGTTAAAAATATTATTACATTTGTTTTTTTCTATTAAAATAGCTTAACGGATATTAACGATAGTAATTAAACAACTTTAAACGGTTTAAATCGCGTATATTTATCATTATTTTTGTCCCGGCGTTTCAAACACTTTGCAATGATCGTGGTCACGGGATATTAACGATATTTAGAATAGAGATGAATCAAAATTAACATTAAATTTAATTGCAAAAATAAGGTTAGATTGGGAGACAATCAAATAATATTAAAGGATTATTGAATAAACATACTTCCAAAAAGACATAGAATTTATTTCTAAATCAGTACCTATTCAACAATCGACAAAATATGTTTTTCATTTGTGTATCCAGGAAAAGCTGAACCTGTAGATATATTGGGACAGAATTACACGCATGGTAATTTTTAAGATCCAGGTTCAGATGGTTCTGGAAGGTGATGTTTTCAATTTTTTTCCAACCGCAGCTGCCATAAATCTCGCTTTCATCGTATTTATGACCTCCTGTTTTGATTGAAAAGGTTGGCCAGTATCGTCTCTAATAAGATCTTTGAAGTCAATATTAGATACATTACATTTTCCTTTTTGTTGGTTTATCACATTCCATATAGATTTTGAGGTATTTCTACTACTTTCTATCAGTCTGGTGTAGAATTTAGATCTTTCTTGATTGATCATAGTATCATATTTGTTATTTAAACTGTGCAACACATTGTTTATTAAATCATGGTCAGAATACTTACTAATATCAGTAACGTCAATTAACAGTTTTCTAAAATGTTCTATGTCATTAGATACCCACGACTGGTATATTCTTTTCTGGTAAAATTTCTTGAGAATTCTCTTTCTCTGGTCTAATGGATACTTCGTATCTTTACTGACGGAGACCAATGTATTGCACATATTGCGTAGTATGTGATTTTTGGACTCACCTTTCCCACACAATTATGTCTTTGTAATGACTTACTTCCAAAATTCTTGCATATGTAGGTACTCGAATCGCCATCCGCTATGAAGCGTCCATATATGACATACATATCAATAGAATATCCTTTTAACTCGAAATTTATAGGATATTCGTAGAAATTCGAGATATTGAGATTACACAGCTGTTATACGTAACGTTACGTAACGTTCCTTTCTTGAGCTACTAATTGAGCTTGAGTTGCAACATTGTCCAAAACTGTCAACAAATTTCTGAAAGTAATTGAAGTAAATAATATGTATGAAATAATGAATAGATTCAGGCGTGACTTTGCGGAAATCCATTTTTAATAATAACAAATACTTTTAAAATGTTTTAAGAAAACATCAAATTAATATTTTAATAAAACACTTAAAAAATATAAAAATATATCTAGTGACAATTCCGCTTAATTTTCCTGCTGAGCCGACGCGACGTCACAAACGCCACGCAGCCAAACCGGAAGAATTTTCGACGCGTTTCGCTTCTACACGAATTCTCAAAATTCTCGATCGTGCGCTCGTAGATTCAAGACCTCCTGAGGATGCTTCGTGTAGAACCGAATCGCGTCGAAAATTCTTCCGTTTTGGCTGCGTGGCGTTTGTGACGTCGCGTTGGCTTAGCAGGAAAATTAAGCGGAATTGTCACTAGATATATTTTTATATTTTTTAAGTGTTTAATTAATATATATATTTTATGTTTTCCTAAAATATTTTAAAAGTATTTGTTATTATTAAAAATGTATGAAAATGAAAATTGCTAGAACTAAACAAGAGTTCAAACCTATTTGTAGGGATTTCAAATTAATAAGTATTTTGTAAAGTTCCTAGAAAACCCAAACGGGTGTTGCGGCCGAGTAATCACACAAAAGGTCCTTGTCCATCTATTGTTTACCTCACAAATCGGCAAAGCATAATTATTTTCCTGTGAAGTAGGTATGTTTCACTTCCATTTGACCCAGATGTAACGTTGTTACAACCAAAAAAATAAATAGTTATAAATAAAATATACACATGTTTATATTATGAGAGATACTTACTCATTACTAATTAGCTCTGCAAAGGTACCAGGTTGGTCAATATCTGTACCGGTTTTGCGCTTCTTTGACCTAAAAATAAATTCGGTAAATGACAAAGTTTATATAACGTCATCTAGCATTGGTAGTACTAACGTATGGCTATCTTAAATACATGGAAATTAATTTGTAATACGAATCATGAATTTATGTGATACGAGTACCTGTTGTCGACTATACATACAATGATTTATAAACATTTTTGGATATACTGTGTAGATAACGTAGAACGCGGCACGGCCCGGCCGCATCTGAGCGTTAGCCCAAATTACGATGGCACTAAGTATTATCAAATGTAGACTCAATTTGAAGGAGAATAGGGTGCTACCGTTAAATTTTACAACTCGAAGTATGTTTGTCAACGTAGTGGAGACTAGGAACTTGCCATTTCTTCTCTGTTCTACGTTGTCAAGCAATTTTGGTGTTTAGTTCAATAGTAAGTAGGCTTTATTCCTAAGATTATATAGTGCAACCGTTCATTTTATCTGAAAGGCCAGTTCTTCTTTATCAGTGAATAAACATAATGTAAATTGCATTTAGCTGGAATGGGGCCTAAATAATATGCATTATAAATTTGTGATTGAATTTAATTATACATATTATATATAACAAAATCAGATAAGTACAAGTTGATATTTATATTCGATACAAAACTCAATTAGCACAGTTATACAAGTTTATAAACTTAACATATAATACAGGCTATGTAACAGTTCTTATTCACAAAATAAACAACCTATTTCCCAAATAAAATTACGCGCTGTATTGCTAGACAGAGCGGCCGGAACCAACCTTTCACGTCGAGCGCTGCCCGACAACTAACCGGAATGCTGTACTCTATTTTTTGTCTAAATAGCTTCGTTTAAAGTCGAAAATTGCACGATTCAGTTGATGATGGTAATGGTTTTGAGGTTTGGGGTACAGTTTTTGGTGGAGTTTTATTTAATTGTTCTAAATATAAACAAGTAATAAAAAATGTAATCGATTATTCGACTAGAACATTAGTCTAGCTATTATATTTATAAAAAATAAAGTGGGGTTGTCGCTGATAATTCTGAGCATTTGAATTAAAACAGTTTTTTTTAGCGCGGTATCTGTTATTTTTTTACAGTGCAATGAGATTTTTTTCAAAATTCTATTCGATTACTGTACTTCTTCAAGATTATCCCCTGCCTCCTATATTTTTTTTATTGGAATTTTTGCGTTCGTTACCATCAAAAAGTGTGTTAGAAAATACTCCTTTTGCGTAATTTTGGCATTAAGCCCACCCTTAAGCGAACAAGCCTTTGCCCAGAATAGATGCATTTCATCACAAGTGACAAATTGCACTACGCCCGTCACCTTGAGACATGTTGTTAAGTCTCATGTGCCTGTAATTTCACTGGCTCTCAAGGACTGCTGCCGGAACACACCGCTAGGTGCTTGGCGACAGAATTTCTACATGAGGGTGGTAGCTAGCCAGGTGGACAATCGCAAAATGCCCTTCCACAATGCGGTGAAGCTCAAGTCGTCGGTGAGGTTTGAACCACGGGCCCTATGGCACGGCAGTCCATAGCTATTACCGCTCGGCCATCATTGCTTCCAAAGTTGTTGCTGGATTTAAAGCTGACATCATCGGGAAAATACACAGAATGAGCACCATAACACTACGTCCTTGTGGGATAGTGTAATGAATGTAAAGCTCACATTTGGGGCTTATCGGGGCAATTTACCATCCCAACGCCCTTATTAACTGAGAGGTTGCGGGTATGTGAACCAAAGAGAGCATTCCCAAGGAGTGTTGTGTCAGGCAGACTGCTGTGTGCTGTTTACGAATATATATTGTTTAATTATGTTCTTGCGTCACGTCCTGTGTGTTAGAGAAAACATTTCGTACCGAACCTACTTAGCGTGGATCAAAGGTAGGAAGATGATGCCTGACTGCATTTAGTAGTAGGTATCATTTGAAAATACCAGGTACAGACCTACCGGTTACCGCTACCTACCATGCCGTGTGTACTCAGTCGCGACCATAGATTAATAAATAGTATACACTATGCTGCAAAATTACTGCAATAAAGTAATTTTGCCGCAACATTTTTTTTTTTTGCTTAATGCATTCCCATGCCGCCGTTCCATTTTTATATGATTGTTTTAATATGTATTGATGCCCAGTATGTAAAAGGACAGTGCCATCACCTCTTCTTATAAAAGTCAAAGATAAGCTATTAGGTCTAAGTGGGCTTTCTTGATCTGCCATTGGGGATTGAAACAAATTAAAGCTCAATAACTCATACCTATTTTATTCTTGTAATAAAAATAACTACATAGACAAATAATTAATCACGTGACTTCACTCATGACGACACATAACGCGCTGCCTTGACCATATAAGAATGACTGACGTCACTAACACAAACAGAAGTGAATCTGTGCGGTAAACCCGTACATTCCATGCTTCCTATTGGTTAAATGATAGGTAAGAAATATTTGGTATCCCTTTGTCTTTCATGTTTCTCGTCGTTACTGTCTAGTACTGTCTAGAGTCACGCTTTTCGTTATTATTACTATTATTCAAGCTTAAAATACAGAATAAAGTATGTATGTATTTCTGTAAATATGATAGTAGTACTTAGTAGCTTTGGAATCCATGATGGCTATTGAATGCTGATCAATTAGTATAGTTAGCTGAATAATTCGTTTGTATCTGTGATTATTATAAATACGAATTAAATAGGTAAGTACCTAATTATATTGTTGGCTAAAAGAACGACTTTATATTACTTTTGTTGAAAACTGAATTTTATTAACCTTTGTTTGTAAGTAATAAATAGTGACCTTTAATTTTATACAAACTTTTTTGTTTATAAGGCTATTACTGGTGATTGTTGAATTAAAACTGACTTTATGTAAAAGCATTTACTTTTCGTTGGACAAACGACGACAAGTAGGAGTTAATAGTTGTGGAATCCATAATGATGATTGAAGGCTGATATATATGTATATATAGTACGCATCTGTGATTACTACAGATTGTTAAGTACATAATTGTTTGCTAGCGTAATGTCTTTATGATACTCTTGATAGGTGACGCAAATAAAAAATGATTTTTATTTACCGTTGATTGTTTGTTATGTTATAAATACTCATTTTTATTATAACTACTTTTTTATTTAGAAGTCATTCATTTTATCAGTATTTAGATGTAACATTCTATAGCGGGGCAAATAAAGCTTTATCCGTGCCATTTGCCCCGTCAAACGCGATACCGGGGTAAATGATACTTAATGTGTGCCATCCTCCCCGTTAAACTCCAACACCGTGACCAAAGGTGTCGATGAAACTGTTTTTCCCATCTGCCCCTTTAACGGGACAAAGGCACCGGGGCGGATGGGAGCAAGTCAGCTTTTTCAGCGGAGCGACTTAAGCGGCATAACTATGCTAATCTCAATAGCGATTACATATTTTAATCGTTCGGTGTTTTTTCTACACCACATTATGTCCGAATAGTTCATCTTATTTTCAAAACTTATCAGAGCTCTTGGTCGATATGACGCGTTATCAAAATGCTGGCACTTTTTGTTGTTTTGCTCAACTAATTGCAATCCAACGGGGCAATGATGCCAGCATGCTGGGCAGGTAGTGGGCTGGAGCATTTGGACTATCTATGAGCCTGCAATGGTTTATTGACAAAGCGACAGTCTTCCTGGGAATCAAAATGGATTCCACTTTACAATGGGATCCACATATACATGATCTCTCCGGAAGACTTAGTTCTGCTGCATATGCAGTTCTTAGGATAAGACAGTTAACAGATGTAGCTACTGCTCGCCTAGTTTATTTCGCGTACTTCCACAGTATTATGTCGTATGGTGTATTGCTGTGGGGAACTGCTGCTGAGATAGAGACAATCTTTATCATACAAAAGCGTGCTATTCGAGCCATATATACAATGGGTCCTAGGGAATCTGTGAGGGATCTTTTTAAAGAAATTGAGTACACGAAATAACTTGGCAAAGTGATATTTTAACTTTACCAAGTCTGTATATATTTGAAAATATTAAGTATGTTCGTAATCATATGAGTAAATTTAAATTAAACAGTGACAATCACGATTACAATACTAGGAATAAAGATAAAATAGCGGTGCCAGGTTTTATATTAGCAAAGACAAATAAAAGGTCCTTCTTAGGTAATTGTGTGCGGTTTTATAATAAAGTTCCCAAACATATTACAGCGCTCACGGAAGGGAAATTCAAGTTGCATGTGAAAAACATATTGATTAAAAAATCCTACTACACAGTTTCTGATTACATAAACGACTAAAATGCCTGGACAATTCCACCTCCGCCAAGCTATTGCCTGTCACCTACATAATTTAAACAAATATTGTAATAACTCTATTATAGTAAGTATGTAACACATTGTCAAAAGATGTTTAAAAGAATGGCCCCGAGTTTCTTGCCCGTTCTTCTCGCAGTGGCTCTATACAATTTTTTTGCTGAACGTGGCAGTACAATGTAGAATATTTCAATACTAAAATTTGTAATTGACCTTCATAAGAGCGTCGTAGACGCCTAAATTGAATAAATGATTTTGACTTTGACTTTGAGGTCGCCTAAACTCTTTCGTTGTAGTAGATGTAGTGTTGCTTATAGATTGTTATATTTTATTAATAAAGGTATACCGTTTTTATTAAAGTACTTTAATAGAAAACGAAGCCCAATGTGCAGCAAAACAGTACTAAGTAGTGGTGAAGTGGTGGTGAGGTGCTCTTGCAGTTTATCTTTTGTCTTTTTATGCGTTCCGACATCTAACAGACGGATAAGTGACAGTCCTTATATTGTTAGCCGGAAACTGAGTACATTAGCGAGAAATGTTACTTTTCATTTCTCATACTCGGAAAGTAGTGTTGAATTGATCTGAGTAGCGGGTGGAAGACGCTGCTTTCCACCTAAGGGTGGGAAAAACTCATAGTAAATGCTTCCCTCTCTTGGGCCGGAATGACTTGTAACCATGGCAACCATGGTAACAAACGAAATTAGACGTCTATATTTATTCGTTCTAAAATACTTTGCTGTATTATAAAAACTAATAACGATTACATTTGTGTTTATGTAAAGGCTAAAAGAACTAGTTTATAACATAATTAATGTGACTCTCAAGTTAGTGTATCTTATATGAACATTTTAGTCACTAGCTATGTTAATAAGCGTTAATAAAAAAACCTTATAAGTGGGGTGGCTGTCCAGTAGCAGTACGTTAAAATTGCATGCTAACTTTTAATAATTTAAGATTTAACGAATTTTGCACAGATGATTAGTTACAAGTTTACTAAGCTTTTTCCAAAAAGTTAGAAAATTTTGACCGATGCATTTGGTATTATTTAGGTATTTGTAAAAAAACTACATAAATTCGTGAATATAAAATTTGAATTAAAAATTCTGATTGTATATGACTTAGTACATTGTTATCTTGTGTTTATTAACTTATTAGAAATATTAGAGACTTGGAACTTAGGTAAACTAAAAATTTCAAAACCTGCTTTCAATAAAATATTAGAATGGCTGGAAATCAGTTTAATGATATTTTTATGTATATTGTAACATGCTGAAAAAAGATTAGAAAAATATACAATGTGCTTCCCGACTTATTTAGTTTTTCTTTAATAGCGTGAGTAATATAAAATTAGAGTCCAGAAATTAGTGGCTACTGGATAATAATAATATACTCTATCGACATACAAAAGATTAGAAAAAAAAGTTTATGGTTTTGGAAAATAGAACAAAACTTCTAGCCTCAGTGCTAAAATCCGCGCGGGAAAGCCGCGGGCGGCCCTGCACCGCGCCCTGGCGGCAGCGCCGCGTGGTCGCTACGGAGCGCGGAGCGATGCGAATGCAAGTACGAACCCACTGCTAATTATCTGTGTCCCACCCTACACATGTCTGTGTGTGTGCCAACTGCTCTTTGGGCGCGGGCAGTTTTATGCAGTTTGAAGTTCTAGAAATTAGTTTGTTTTAGAAGTCTTATCGTCGCGATTCAGTAGCACAGATGACAGACTATCTTATCCTTCTACTGTTTTCTAAATCTTACCGACCTTGGTAGGATTTATCTTCCTCTAAAAAGGTGTTGGTAGATAAAGCCTATTTAGAGGAGTTGCTAACATTAACACGTAAACAATGTAGGTACCTACCTATATTTAATATATTAATTGAACAAATCATTTCTCTATTTATTGCTTTAATATTCTATTCTGAGTTGTATAAAAAAAAAATTACATTTTTTTTATTGAATATAAAAGAAAAAAAAAATTATACAATTTTACGTCCTTTGATGCCAGTTTTCGTCGGGTCTAACTAGTTTTCGTCGAGTGAGAATTGTGATCTAAAATTGCTTTTACATTTAGGGTTATAAAACAGGATCCTACCTATATTACTTTAAATAACTCCTCATCATTCGCTACTAACACATAACGGTTAATGGATGGAATGAGGATCACTTAACATGATTTAAATGATTTCAAACCATTAAGAAATGACGAAGTTGTTAAAGTTTTCTTTTTAGTTCGGCTATTTCAAAACATCCGCTCGGAGCATTGGTTGAATGATGACGTCAGGCATCGCGTCTCTCGCCCTCCGCTTCGCCCGTACAAAATCAATGTTTCAGTTCAGATAATTCTACGTTCCGCTCATGTCGTGGCGTGGAATGTTTTTTTTGTATGGTTTTTTATTATAGTTATGTTGATGTTACGCGCTAAGTTATTAATTTAATACAATCGAATAACATTAATAGTGTGAGTTTTCATTCCAAAATTCTATTTATTGGAGGTCGGTTTTGTGAAAGCTCAGTCGAATATAACCAAAAGTAGATTCTTTTATGGTGGCCTAGTTATAAAGGATCCGTAAACAAACGGAAAAACGAATCCTATTAATGACTGAAGTCTCATTAATAGGATTAGTTTTGCCGTTTATTCTCTGATTGTGATCTGTATGTCCTTTCGTCCGTCAGTCGGCTCTAGCACGTCACGGGGCTCTAGCTCGTAAACTGAAAGAAATTACAAACCTGAAATTTTGGTGTATAACGATAAGTGAGAGGCTTGACTCGCAGTAGGTAAACCTACCTATTGTTACATCATGCATTGTAACTACCTGCCTACTTAAACTGTGTAATTTGAAGAAGGAAATTTTGTGGACCATTTAAAATTTTCTGGATTAAATAATCTATTGATTGAACTTTTATATACCATTCAAATATAATTTTGATTAGATACGAACCCAACTACTTACCTAAATATGTTCACTTGAATAGTCGGTAATAATGACTGCTTTTTGCCAGGCTAGTACCTACAAATATCTACTATGTCAATGTGTTATCGCAACACACTTATATCATTAGTGCGAAAGTATGTAAGAGCTCGATCGGTCGGCTCGACCTATTTCGGTAAAACATAAAATATAGATCTTTTAAGTCCTGGATTAACACATAATACTTTTTATTATCATCATCACGTTATAATATTGCCCATATAACTATTAAATTAATTAATCAAAGCTAGTTAGATAGTTACATATATAGCTGTAGCTCATTGTAATTTATAGTAAGTACAATATTATTATGTACCCTTTTGTATTTTTCCATAGAAAAGAATTTAATTATAAGGGCCCGGATCAATAAAGGAAGTCAACAGTATATAAACCACTTTGGCTTGAGAGAGGAGTTTTGTCATCTCTCCTCGTAACTTGACACCACTTTATTTTCTTATTTGTGCATATTTTGGCAATGTTTAAAACAGTTTAGCACAATGTAATATATATCAAATTCATTATCACCACCAAAAAATATATAAAAGAAACATAATATGCAATGTCGTGAGGAATGCGGCTTATTGAGCTGGCTGGACTCGTCACTTTCGGGCAATAGGCTATGGTTGACGTCACAGCGTGTTACAACTTGTGCTAGTTTTGTAGATTATTTAATTACAATATCCTGTCATTTTTGATCCGATTAAACTTATTACACCGTATTTGTCGCTTTTTATACCTAAAATCTGCATACTTAGTGTAAAATTAGATTGATCGACATTGTAAAAAGTTATGGTATTGGTTTTGTGATTGCCGTTTTGGGCGATGTCAATCCTCTAATACTACTAGAAATTCTAGTAGTGCTCATCAGTTGTTTTCCTTCTTTCACTCGGGTAATCAGATAACAGAACAGCGCTAATACCACAGAATAAAGTGGACCATAAGAATCACTCCGCTAAGACGTTTAAATAGATAAGCAACTCTGCTACGACGCAATAAAGAGCAATTCAGATCGCACACAGCTGAGTACCTAACATTTATAGTCACCTACTATAATGCGCCTCTTTCTATCGCGTAAATCATATATTTTCTGACACGGAAGGTGTTTAGGGTAGTGATCCTGTGTTCACATGCCATTACAGCAATGTGTGTACCTACATAATATGTTACCAATAAATATTAAAGCAATTAAATACATTTCAAATATTACCTCATATTAGCAGAAAACTATTTCAAAATGTATTGTGTACTGTACTGTGTACTAATGTGTGATTTTTTATTTATTTATAGCTGATATTATTAGATTAAACCGTTGAACACTATGTCACTTGATGGTAAGTGATAATGTGGTGGAAGATATTGTTTAGACTAACCTATTATTACTTACTGAGTCTCAAAGACAGCTGTCGAAACACACCGTTAGGTGCTTGGTGACAGATTTTCTGCTTGAGGGTGGTAGCTAGCTAGGCGGGCATTCGTGAAATGCTCTACCACCATGCCATAACCGACTGTTCTAAAGGAAGATTGATATTAGACCGGGCCGTGTCCGGGCTGGGCCGAGGCCGGAGCGGAGCCGTCCGTGCTGCACGATTATATTACACCGAGCGTTAACGAGTTTCATAAGCCACCGAAACACAGCGCATTAGAATGAGATGACTAGCGTATGCGTTCCTGGCGGCGCGCGGCAACCCACTGTATAGTAAACCCATCTTGTCGCAGCCGCAGCCGATGTATTTGTAGCTTTGTACCTAAAGTGCGGAGTGCGCCAGGCCTGCTATTATTGTAATATTTTACTTTAGAATTCCTTCGTATAACAATTTTTTCACGACTACAATTGATAAAATCAAAGCGTCCATAAAAGATGGTTATATTCTAAGAATGACCAATTTAAGACTTAAATTAACTTCTCTTTAAGTTGCATAGAAACCACACTTCAAACAAGCTTTCAACTTTTACCATAACTTATTTCTAAAATACTAGGTTTTTGTTCAAATCAACCATAAAGTGGACTGTAATTAGGGCTTATTCCAGAAATCCCCTTAGCAAATCCCCTGCGAAGGGGATTTCTGGACTTTTTGTCCAGAAATCCCCTGCGCGTCGTCTTTGAGTGTTGTAAGGGGATAATTGGACAATAAGTCCAAAAATCCTCTTAGCCATTTAACTGGACAAAAAGGCCAGCCATCCCCTTAAGTAATAATTTGCATTAATATTAAATAAAAACAATTGATTAGGTAATCAGTCTTAATTTTTTATTTATATGAATCTAAACCAACAGTTCACTAGCATATATTTTGCACCTCCATAAAATCTCTCATATATTTACAATAGTATAACAAATGTTGAAATATCACATTATACTGTAATTTTTATACAAAGAAGGTCTTTAATCACAGATTATTTGTACAATATTGCTTTTATTGCTTATATAATATATAAGCTATATTGGTAACGTCTAAAATACTATAGTATACAAGTTGTATTATTGAACAATCACAATAATTATTATGTATATATACTTAAAAAAAACACTAAGTCTAAAAAAAAGTATCTGACAAAAGGTGGTATATAAACAATATTGCAAACCTATCAATAATTAAACTGGGTATCACCAAATTAAAATACAATTTTACGCAGACATACAACTTACTAATATATTCTCAAAAATCGCCAGAGAGTAGTACCATTTTATTTTTTGTTTTTATACAATGTTCATATCCACCATGTAGAAGTATCGTAGATTTAAGTGTCTCAATGTACTGAAGTTCATCACTAACACTACTTGAACTAACGGCCATGTTAGATATATAATATTTAGAGTCGCATAAAAGTGCACGTCACTCCTAGACTTCTAACAGCGAACTGATAAGAAATGCAAATTCCAGAGCAGAGCCAATTCAAAGAATTTGGGCTAAGCAATAGACATCCCTTATATAAAGAAAAAGCCGAAAACAATGGACAATCTACAGGACTATGGATCTTATCGGTTAGTAATAAGGTTGATATTTAAAAAAAAGATACAAATAAAGATATTGGTATTACTCTTCTGATTTTAATCTAGATAAGTACTGCTAAATAAACAACATAGTTGTATCGCAAAAAATCCCCTTAACCATTTAACTGAACAAAAAGACCAGCCGTCCTCTTAATCAATTATTTGCATTAATAATAAATAAAAATAATTGATTAGACAATCAGTTTTTAAGAAAGTCTACAATAATAACAGTTTATTTGTACAATATTATTAGTCTATATATTATAAAACCAATACTAGCAACATCAAAAATACTGTAGTTAAAAATATTTTACCTTCTAGATGTATCACAGAAATATAGTGGATATCAACATTGTATAAAAACAAAAAATAAAATCGTACTACTCTCTGGTGATTTTTTGAGAATATATTAGTAAGTTGTTTGTCTGCGCTCGTGTTAATTATTGTAAGGAAGTGATTTTTATGTGATACCACTGGAGTATAAGACAGATAATACTTCATTTTACTAAATTACATACTATTTCTACAAAGATTGTAGTGAAAATAATGTCTGGTTTTATGTTCTAGTAGGAGAACTGTAAAATTGTATTTTAATTTGGTGATACCCAGTTTAATTATTGATAGGTTTGCAATTTTGTTTATATACCACCTTTTGTCAGATACTTTTTTTTAGACTTAGTGTTTTTTAAGTATATATACATTATAATTATTGGGATTGTTCACTAATAAAACTTGTATACTATAGTATTTTAGACGTTACGAATATAGCTTATATATTATATAAGCAATAAAAGCAATATTGTTCAAATAATCTGTGATTATAGACCTTCTTTGTATAAGAATTACTGTAAAATGTGATATTTCAACATTTGTTATACTATTGTAAATATATGAGAGATTTTATGGAGGTGCAAAATATATGCTAGTGAACTGTTGGTTTAGATGTATATAAATAAAAAATAAAGACGGGGATGATGATCACCTAATCAATTGTTTTTATTTAATATTAATGCAAATTATTACTTAAGGGGATGGCTGGCCTTTTTGTCCAGTTAAATGGTTAAGGGGATTTTTGGACTTATTGTCCAATTATCCCCTTCCAACACTCAAAGACGACGCGCAGGGGATTTTTGGACAAAAAGTCCAGAAATCCCCTTCGCAGGGGATTTGCTAAGGGGATTTCTGGAATAAGCCCTTTGTGGTGACAGATTTTCTACTTTAGGGTGGTCGCTAGCCAGGCGGGAATTCGCGAAATGCCCTTCCACCATATGGTGAAGCTCAAGCCCGCGGCGGGTTTCGAACCATGGACATGCTACGCGGCAGTCCATAGCCAATGTCACTGAGCTATCACTAATTTACAACAAATGTTATTTTATGTGTTAATCATACCAAAAATTAGGACGAATGACCATTTTTTATCGTATTCGTATCGCACTTCCCGTTGCAGTAAAATATTTTCTTACTGCTTTAACAAATTTCTTTTCAAACTCTGAGTTCGATTAATTCGAACGTCAGTCTTATTCCGGTATCGTAGAAGTAAGTTAAGTGGCTCATCATGCCGTGATTAAAAAAGGTAAATTTATATTTATACATCGGTATACCGATAATACAATACAATGCATGAAAATGTTGTCAACATTTTCATGCATAACAATAGCAGGTAACAAAATTACAGTGAAGTTCTTATATTATCTCACCTACATTAATAATGTTTATAATAAAAAGATTTCACTGAAATTGTGAGGCTATAGTTAACGTATATACATTTTGTATTATAACTGAACTTAAAACCAAACTGTTGATTTATGTATTTACCTGTTGAATTATGAAAACAAGATAAAGTTGTTATTTCATGAATATTTGGTCTCATAAATAGTATTAAATTGTGCGAAAATAATAACTATAAAATTACTGAATCACTTTCGTGGATCACTGCTTCACTTTCATGGCATCTCAAACTTCAAAATTATTTTTATTCCGAGAGACAACCAGGATTGGATTAATTTACATATGAATTTACTCATACTATCAAGCTCGATAAGTGTTTTACAAAACTATTTCAAATAAGCAAAAACTAAAATTGTCTATGAAGATGATGATGGGAATCGCTGCGATGAGAATTAGTCATATAGTCAATGACAGTAAATGACAATCGATCCCATAAGTAGGGGACTAAATATAATGACCACCATAAAATGCTTGGATACTCTTAATTGTTTTACCAAAAATTTTAATCGAACAACAAATGTAGTAAATGGTCTCTAAATCTCAAAGCCATGTTTAGGTGTGACGACGAGCGAAGCGAGGAGGAGCGTTAGGTTAATTATGACCACAACAATGCGCGAGCCGAGCGAGCGTAGCGAGTGTGCCGCGGTAGCGGCCGGCGATGCGCCAGAAGAATTACAGCAAATTTAATTTTGGTGATCATTTACTACTTTTGGTGATTGTTAAATATAGATATATATAACGGATCCTGTGGTACTCGCTATAAATGAACGTCTTCACTTGATATATATATTGTCCTTTGAACATAGTTTAGGTTACACAGCACTTAATTTACTATTTTAATTAATTTATTTTGTAGCCTGTTGGCTGGTGTAAGACGAGAGAGCGTGACAGCTTTACTTATTTAATAGGGCAATATTAAACAGAGATCATTTACTACTTTTGGGTTAAGGATGATTTATTTTGAGTAATTTTGCTTAAATAGGCTAGCGAGATGTTAAAACTTTGGATATAAGTTTACATTAAAATGGAGGTTAATTTTGGTGATCATTAACTATTTTTGTCTGTTATATGTTACTAGATCTGGTGGTAAGTTAAACATAAGCCCATAAGTAGCAAGGGTCACTAAAAAGGGCGAAATAATTTTTTTTACCAAAAAAATAGAACCGACTTCAACACTCAAATGTGTGAAATAACTTGTCGAAGTCGGTACCATGCGCACAATATTGTGATGATAGGTACTTTTGAACCGTCATGGTACCGACTTCGACAAGTTATTTCACACATTTGAGTGTTGAAGTCGGTTCTATTTTTTTGGTATTTTTTTTTATTATTTACTGTAAAACTAAAAGTTTTTCTCCTTTGATATGTACATTATTTACTTGTAACGAAATGAAAGAGACGCATTGTAATACACGAAAGAAGAAATTCTCAAATGAGTAATGACAAGAATAGCTACATGAACGTCGTGAACTACGAATACTTGAATATTTCAGAGTCACAACGTATGTTACAAAATACTAGACTGTAATACAGGAAGTAGTGATATACTGAAACTGGGAGGTAGAGGACCTAGAGGGCTATCTGAATCATCCTCATGTATGTTCCGCGATTTTTCGTATTTTCGGAGGTATGACCTTATTTTAATTTTTCACCTATCGCCGAGTACGATGAGATTTTTATTTATGGTGACGTGAATTATTGCGCTAGATGCTTGATTTTTTTGTGTGTGCTAAGCTGATAGATAGGCCAATTCAGTATGGTAACATTTACTATCGTTAGATCATTCCTCATCATAAAATCACATAAAAAAAATACCGTTTGACCTTTAAAAACTTGCTCTATCTATCAGGTAGCTACCCTGAAAATTTTATTATAATATTTATAAGGCTTCAATAAAAAAATTTAAATCTCAAAGGGGTAAGTGCAAAATTTTAATTTACATGATGATTAATGCAAGCAAATTAAAACCAATTACAAGGTGTTTCATTACAATACATTTTCAAAATGCCCCCCTGTTGCTCAATGCAAGTGCGACATTGCCGGAAAAGTTGCCTTTTAAACGAATTAATGCACTTCTATTATTTTTAATGGTTTCTTCTGCTCCTCTCAATTTCCGGGTTAACTCGTCAAAATTCTCTCGAGTAGACAAGGTATTTGTAGTATCCCCATACAAAAAATCAATAGGGTTTTGGTCGGGGGACCGCGGAGGCCAGGCTATAAGGCAGGCGTCACCCCCGCCGCAACGACCAATCCATCTTCAGGGTATCTTTGATTTAAATAGTTTCTCACATCCAAGGCAAAATGGCATGGTACCCTGAATTATTATGGTTGACTTATGCTAGCCCTAAGAAACATTTTGAGATACTTTTTTTAAGTATTGAGCTAAGGGGCAGCACTGGACCGCGCCGTGTTCTACTATAATATTTACATAGAGCAAAGTAATAAAAAATATGTAATAATACATTAGAGACACAAGAAACTTTTGGCAATCAGGTAGTCCTCGTGCTTATTCAGTATAAAACATATAAAAACAAAAAAAAAACAAAAAAATAAATAAAACTTTTTTTTTTAATCATAAAAAAAACATCATAAAATGTTTCTTAGGCCTAGCAGAAGTCAACCCTAAGAGGTTGTTAGCATTTTACCAATAACCCTGTACATATGGTTCACAAAATAGGGAACATCCTTACGTACTCAGAACACAATTATTTAGAAAATTTTATTTTAATATTTATAAGGCTTCAATAAAAAAAATTAAATCTCAAAGTGGTAAGTGCAAAATTAATCTTTTACTTTTATAAATTATACTGCGATTATTGAAGGTGTTCTCATAGTTGTTGATATATTATTGGATATTATTTTAATTTGATAAGTTTTAATATCAATAGTGGCACTTCAACTGTGGCGCCACCTGATAGTTCCGTTGCTGAACTTCTTCATCAAAGGTACATGTCCGTTATCTATTCCATGTCAATGAGTGCTTTATGCGACATCACAGTTTGGCTGAATGTAAGTAAAAATGTAATCAAAGTGCATATCAAAAAGATTGATCTCGTAAGTGTTTCATTTTCGGATTCTTCTTAACGAATATGATCGAAACAGTTACGAGAGTGTTTTTTTAGTTTGAAGTCTATCTCCAAGATCTTCAACGGCCATAAGTAGAAAAGAAAAGATTTACGAGTACGAGGGTACTTAACGCAATAGTAGATAAACTTCTAAAGATCAAACAGTGTGAGTAGCGTGAACATCATCACCTAACAGTTTTTGTACTATATTTTCTTGCACCGCTTATTAAATGGTTTTAAGTCTGCAACATATGCGAAAATTATAGGTACTTTTTTTGAGTAAATGACAATTCAGAACAACTTTATACTCATGCGAACGTTTTAGTGGCTTTTATCTATTAGAAAATTACAATAAAGAAAAATCTTTATAATTCCTTGAACGCAATTAAGCAGATAGCAGCGACAGAATATTAACGGACAGGAATAATAAAAAATCCTTTTTAATAGAATTCGCATGCAGCCTCGTTTTGCGATAGATATAAATAGATCAAAATAATGTACTACTGTATTGCATACCTTAAAAAAGTCTACAAAACAATCCGTAATGGTATATTTCTATCCCTTCGGGATAACCCACAATAATCATTTATATCCTTCACTTTTTACGATATATAATGGCTTTCTTACGAAGCGATTATCCAATTAAATACTTTATATACATTTTGCATTTAATATAGATCAATATGGCCTTTACAACATTAGATTTTTCGTTGCGCGAAGTGTTTTTCACATGGCCAATTATATGTTGCTCTTTCAACAGTAGCTTCTAAAGAAAACATGTTAGTATTGTCTAATTTTGAACACGAACACGCCTTAGGGGCCTTCAAGAAGAGAACATATTCCCTCCTCAAAGGCCGGCACCGCATCCTCGAGAACTCTGGTGTTGCGGATGTTCGTGGGTGACGGTGATCACTTACCACCAGGTGAGCCACGAGCATGCGCTCGTTTGTTCTCCTATCCCATAAAAAAAACAATGTGATATTAAAGAGTAAAGAACTCGACTGCAAATTGTTTATTTTCGTTAAGCGTTTTATCGTTCCATTGAACATAAAAGTCCAAGTAATATTAAAAAATTTAAAAAATATATGGAATACTTTTTTAAAGATCTCCATTTTGATACCTGGATGGGTTTGGAAGAAATATATATATACATATATATTTCACATTAAATTGCGTCTAAAATCCGCCAGTTTATTTTAATATTTTTTTATGTACGTATCTTGTGTCACTTGCTCTATCAAGACGAATCTTACGATATCTCTGACATTATTTAGGAGTTATGGTAGAATAAAGAAATTAACGAACATACATACATTTATGAACCCTGAAAACATAACACTCCTTTTTTCGGGCAGTCGTTTAACAAATAAATTATTATTGAAAGATGCTACAGTATAATAACCAATTTCAACATCCTCTGTATCATAACATCGTTCTCATCGGGCTATTATAGAACCACTTAGCTGCCCTGTGTTTCAATATTGAGCGATGAAGCATCAGCACAGCTTTATTAAAGGTCGTAAATCAATTTGACGAGCATGTTGTGACAGTATTGAGTTGATGAGTACCTAACCTATTAGATTTATCTATATATATATTTCACTTACTACCAGTACCTAGGTAGGTAATAATACCTACTTATGTTCGCCTTTACTTTAGCAGTAGGATAGGTTGAAACTTTATCTACCTAACTGAATATAACTGCTGAATATAAATTTAGAAATTGTAGTTCTATATGACAAAAAATGTACTCCGAATTCTCTTAAGCTCTGTTAAGCTTCGAGAAATAGTACAAATAAAAATTATATTAGTGGACTTTACAATTAGTTAGTAGGTACAACTTAGCCCTTTTTTATTTTAGGGCGGGAAATACCTTCGAACTGCCCCTGAGGGGGATGTGTGGAACTTGAACTCACTAAAAACCCCCCGTGAGCAGTCCTCCGCGTCCATGGGGCAAGATAGGGTCGCGTTAGCAGTCACTATCTTGCCCCGGCGGTAGGCAACTCTATGGACTAATGGCTAATTTAAGTTTGCATGATTTATTTGTCACAGCGCGTGCTCGAAAATATCACATTATGACAATTTCGAGCAGGTGCTGCAAAGTTACTTTGACGTTCCACGAACAACGCGTCAACCTATAGTCACAAGTCTGCATGTCTTTTAGGTCAGAGTTTACCAAGTGACTGAGATAAATACTTAAATTTAATCAATTTTCTGGTTGTATCAGGTCATTTTCCTCCGGCCCGAAAGACTATACATTAATACACATCCTACCCACCTATTAAATGAATAATCAGTAAAATTAGTTTTTATTAATTTTCAATTCAATAGATGCTTATTATACCTCATCAGTACGTTAGGTAGGTACCTAGCTAACAACCTACCAAGTTTGTAGTCAGTGCAAAATATCCCAAGGTGACAAGGTTCATTGAATGGAATTAGGAAATTATTTAAGGTGGAATTATAACTAGTTTAAGGACCATCGGCACTTTATATCTAATATTACAGTAAATATATGACCCGATCTTGGTCTGTTTCAGCATTGCGTTGCCGCCTAGTTTGCTGTGAACATGATACAACTCGCGAATAACCAGTGTCATCATGGGTAACCATTCTATTTGTACAGAGACGATATACTGCTCCTGTTTGTAATGTTGTGTCGCCGCCTACGTATAATAGGGTCTTTGTTACTCTACAGAGCCATAATAATAGAGTTTACACGCAAACACCAATTACGGGAAAGCCTTTCATGTCAACCTCCATTCCGTTCAGGAACATGGAGGACTGAAGCTGAGGCAATTTTCTAATAAAGGTAAAGAGCTAAATATTTGGCAAGAAATGCTATTGCTTGTTTCTCTTGAATACCACTGAATTGTTATACGAATTTTGTGTAACAAGGTTCTGTCATTTAGATTATTATCTCTTAGTTGAGCCTTTAATGAGATGTTTAGAAAAGATAGCTCTTCTGATAATTACTTCCTATTTTGTCTGCGAAATTGCTCATACAAGTGTTTTGTGACGCGTGAGGTGTTCGGATTTTAATATTTATGCTGATGTATACCGTGGTTCATTTACTGCACAAAGCTTTATTTTTTTAAGATGGAGGGAGTTTGCTATAAAACTAAGGTTTGGCAAGCGTTTCGGGGTTCACAGCATGTTGCAATGTGTTTGAGTATAGTGTTGATGGTCCTTCCAAAACATTGCACGTGTCTGATAAAATTATAGAGTTATGTTAAGTGCAGTCGACTCGCACGATATAACTACAAGGTTTTACCTCAGCATATCATATCACATATAAAGTTAGTACAGACTACGATACAAACACGTAGGCACCTAACACTACACTAGAAGATAAATGCTAAATTACAGTTTAACCTGCTAGAGTAAAATCTAAATTCATTTTTTAAGCTGTTAGACTAGCATTTGACTGCTATTTTACCTCATGGTAAATGATGATCCAGTCGAAAATGTTGTTCAGACTATCCGGAATTACTGGCTGCAAAACACCGATAAGTGCTTGGTCGTCATATTTTACTTGATGGATAGTTTTTTTATTGCTGGTAGGCTAGCCTTTGATCAGTGCTATCTCACCTGATGTAAAGTGATCACGCGGTCGAAGTTTTTATTCAGGCTTCCTAGAATTACTGGCTCATAAGGACATCTGCCGGAACACCGTTAGGTGCTTGCATATTTTTTAACTAAGAGTGCTAGCCAACAAGGTGGGCATTCGCAAAATACCCTGTTACAATGTAAAATAGATCGTCATAGCGTGAAGGCTACTAAGATTTATATATACTTGAGGGTGGACGCTTTCTAAGCAACCTTTCGTAAAGTGTCTAACACCAAGAGGAGAATAAAAAGTGATGCGAATGTGACGCAAATTTGACTTAAATGTGATATCGATATGATGTAACGAAAGTTGTGTGCGGCTCACAACCTTGCAATACCAATTCGCACAAAAACAGTTGTCTTGGATTGTATAAAAAATCTCTCGAGAACGATGCAAGTAGATATAATGTATAGTGTGGGTTGGAAAGAATATACTGCCAGTGTCAGGATTGATAGGCCAGAAATTTTAATAGATGGTAGTATTAACCAATACTAGTATGCTACGGCTTTGACCATACTGACATACTAGTACTCTTTGAAGTTAAAACCACCCCCGAATGCGAACCCTATAATCAGTCAGACTAAGTGGCCAAGACGGGGCGCCGCGCGCCGCCAACCTATTTTTACTAGTCTTTCTTATCAAGACTTATAGCATATTTCATGCTGGTATCTCATGACATGACTTATTTTGACATTACTATAACGCCACTGTTGTTCCCGACTGTACTTAACCTGCCAACTTCAGTACAGTCAGGAAAAACAGTGGTACACAGCCTAGCTAGCACATCCTTTTTGTCCGTTCGCTTGCAATGACAGTGTCATGCTGGTACTCCATGAGGTGGGTTTACCTACAGTGGTCTCCCGATATATAGCTTATTTTCTTTATTTAATTTACGTGATTAATAGATCATATAGTTATTGGTACCTACTACAACATTAGATTCAGATTTTAAAATATTCCAGTCCCAACTCACTTAAATAATCTCGAAAGGTGTTACCAAACGATGGCATCGAAAAAACCTTTTGCTTACGTCAATATTTTCTATTTGCCAAGAACTTTCGGCGCCGCGATGTCTTGAGATGGTGCTCTTAGAATAACTGCCGAGTCAACAGAGGTAGAATAAATAATGCCGACATTTTTATTCAGGACATGTCGCGGCGAGGCCGAGGGTTTCAACAACGTACGCCGGGCTTTAAGGCTACGCTCGCCCTTATGACTTTTTATCTAACTACACTTGGTACCTGAAATCTTTGGAATAGAGTAAAATATTAGGTTGTATTTATACTTTTATATTAATTTACAAATACAGTAAGTAAATGAATATGAATGAATAATTTATACAAATGTTTTAATATCATATAATTTACTAGTTTTGATTGTGTAAGTAGTTACTAGTACAACAATAATAAGCAAGCTCTCAATTAAAATATCATCGTAGATATTTTGATTCAAAGTTTTCCGTAATAGTTCAAATTTTACTAATATCAACTAAGTCTACACGAGAGCATAATAAGTTGCCAAAACTTGACGATAATAGACATTTGAATTTTGGTTTACATTCGAGACCGTTACTTATTTTCATCTATATCTTCAGATCTACTACACATCATTATTACCCTTCTCACATACTCACCACCCTCCTGACACACCATTACACTAGCCTACACTTACAACTACACACTCTCATATATTTCACATTCTAACATACACACATTTTACATAAACTTAAAAGAGAGTCTCAAATATATAAAATATAAATTAGATTAAGTTTACCGAAATAAATATTTTGTATTTGTATTTTATGTACTTGAGGGCATGGACTGATGTTAATTTTAGTAGGAATTGAGAGTTAAAACTAGCTTTTTTAGTGATCTCGTCCAGATTGCCAATCGTTTTCGTGATCATTTTAAAGTATGCTCGCCCTTGGGTTCTGCTAAGATCCAGGCGGAAAAATTAGCTACAGGGGAACCCGTTATGCATATTACTGCGAAGGAGGTTACAGGTGTGGTGAGGAACATGAAACGAGGAAGATCCCCCGGTCACGACTCATTGAGCATTGAACACCTGCAGCATGCAGGCGTTCATATGCCGAGGGTGCTCGCCATGTTTTTCACTTTTTGTGTGAGTCACTCATATCTGCCAGAGGCAATGATGCATTGTCTCAACCTTCAAAAGATAAATATGTTGACTATATTGATTATATCTCTAGTGACATTATTAATATTTTTGTAATTTTAGTTTTCTGAACAACATGTAACTAAGTGATATGGATTTTATCTGAATTAAATGATTATTATTATTATTTTTGGTTACACTTTTGTGTTCTCTCTGGGTTCCCCTACCATCTTGCTTTAACGACTGCGATCCTAAGACAACAACCGAGACCAACGGCTTTATGTGCCATTTGATGCATGGAAACGCTTAGTTGTAATGCCACTAGCGGTCATCCATCCAAGTCATGACGCAGCTGACGTTGAATAACTTAGTTAATCTTTAAAGAATGTCTAAGCCCGCCATGCTGCGAGCGCTTTGTCATCTACCTCCCGTTTACTAGCTCAATGGGCTCCGTTTTAACCGGTGGTTACGGAGCGCACGTAAAAATCAGCTAAATAATAGGTAAATAGGTTTGCATTGCACTGACTTTGCTTTACTTGGCTTTAAGTAATAAGTATAGTATTTTCTTCTTTCTACGTACTCGTATATATGAATAAGATAGTATCAAAGAACTACAAATACAGTAATTAGTAACAGTTTTACCACAATTTTGCAATCGATATATAATATTGTGGTAATACGTACGAATAGTAGTACAAATACTAATATTTACGTACAGCTACAAATTTAAAAACAAAATACCTATCTTCCTCTTTGGGTAATCTGAATAATGATATTATTTTGTTTAAAGTTTTGTTGTGCCACCCATCCATGCAATAGCATTCACGAGATGTATTCATTATTATTAACAAATTGAAACAATAACTGTACCTGATACCTAACTATACCTTCTCCATTAGATTTTTTGTGTATGTTGTACCTTAATATGACTTGTAGTAATGACAGAAGCAAGTCATACATCACAAGTCATTTATGATGAACGCTTGAAACATTTTAAAATGTTCTCACTGTCAACTCGTAGAGAAATATTAGATGTGGTATTCTCTTACAAACTCTTAAGAAATCATATAAGCTGTCCTGGACTGTTGAGTAGGTTAATTTTTATAATTCCCAGGAGTTACCCGCGTGGGTATATAGAACTTTTATGTACACTCTTTCGACAGACTGTTTTAGGAGCAAATTCTGTGGTTCCCAGACTGAGTAGGACTTATTGTGCCGTAATAGCCGACGCATTTGCGGAATCCCTAGGTCGGTTTCGCAAAAATATAACTGACCATCAAGTAGAAAATCTGTCGCCAAGCATTTAACGGTAGATATGTGCCGCTATGTGTCCACGAGAACCAGTAATTTTGCATGGTGGTAGGGCATTTTGCGATTACCCGCATGACTAGCTACCACCCTCAAGTAGAAAATCTGTCGCCAAGCACTTAACGGTATGTGCCGCTATGAATCCTCTAGAACCAGTTATTTGGCATGGCGGCAGGGCATTTTGCGAATATGGTATGTGCGGGTATTCGCAAAATGCCCTACCACAATGCAAATTTACTGATTCTGGAGGACTCATAGCGGTCCGCCAGAATCAGTAAATTTGCATTGTGGTAGGGCATTTTGCGAATACCCGCCTGGCTGGCTACTACCCTCAAGTAGAAAATCCGTCACCAAGCATTTAACGGTATGTGCCGCTATGTGTCCGTAAGAATCAGTAGTTTTGCATGGTGGTATGGCTTTTTCGAATGCCCGGCTGGCTAGTTACCAAAACTTATTATACATTAGTAGAATAACTGTCGCCAACCACTTATTCATATTCATATTCATATTCATATATTTCATAACGATATTGTTACATGTCTTAACAGTGTTTACTAAATAGATAAGTATTAACTAAGTGTATATCTAATTATATAAATACAATACGAGTAAGTACGCACATTTTGGTTACTCTTATTGGATTAAACTGTCTTTCTAATTAATGTCAATATCTGTAATTATTAAAAATGTCATTAAAAAAAAAACAATATATAAATAATTTAAAAATAAACAATCATTTAGTTAGTGAAAAACTCAATTAAATACGTCATAAAAATATAATTATATAATAACATTTCCATCCTTTGTATAGTCAAACAAAGAGCTCATTATAGTTATAATAAGCTTTCTCAACTAGCTCGTTTTTCATTTTGTGCTTAATGAGTTCGAATGAGGGAGTGTCACGAACATCTTCTGGCAACCGGTTGTATACTGCCGGTGCCATTACATGGACTAGCTTATCGGCGTAAGCTACCATGTGTCCTTGAGAACCAGTAATTTGGCATGTTGGTTGGCCATTTTGCGAATATCCGCCTGGCTAGCTACCTCCCTCAAGTAAAAAATCAGTCGCCAAGCACTTAACTGTGTTTGCCGCTATGAGTCCTTGGGAACCAGTAGTTTAGCATGGTGGTACGGCATTTTGGGACAAAAATATAACCTAGTTAATCTAAGGTCACATAAAGACCACATATATGTAACAAAATACAATAAACCATATAATTAATTTAAAAAAAAATATAGCGTGGATGTAAAAATATGGCTATGAGCAATATGTTTACGTTATACTATTTTATTCATTATCATCAAGCTCACTTAGTGTAGCGGATTAGTAAAACTATCCTTGTCAAACAAAGTGTTACATAAAAATAAAACTTATAAGTTCGTTACATGTAACCTCCTTTTTTATATTGCATTTAGCATAGCTTACTTGTATGACTGTTCTACAGTTACCCACGGTACATGTGGATTTACTTTGAATTTCGTCATAGATAAAAGGGAGGGATAAAAACCTAAAACTAACACTGTACAAACGTGCCGTGTGCGCACTGGTACTTAATGCAAGCACTGACTGGATCAATTCAATTATGTACAATGCAATTAAAATAAGAATAGGATCGGCCTAGCGCCATGTTGTGACGTCAAAAACAGAACTTGGTACAGTGAGCAAAAAAAATTTGATAAAACATGTATAAATTAATAAAGAAAATAAAAAACCCGACTGCAAATAATGTATTTTCGTTAAGCGTTTTATCGATCCATTGAAATTAAAACTGCAAGTTAATATATTTATGGATTTTTTTTTAAAGCCCTCCATTTTGATACCCAATATGATGGCTTTGGAAGAAAAAATATATTGTTTTTCTCACTGTATGGCGTCTAAAACCCACCAGTTTTTTATTTTTTATGTACACTATCACCTGAGCTATCAGGATAAATCTAATGATATCACGTACATCAAAATCAGTAAAGCCGTTTAAAAGTTATGTTGGAATAAAGAAACTCACAAACATACATATATATATGTCACCGGGTAATTGTACGACACGTTAGTTTATAAACTATCTAGTGAGATTATAAACTGTCGATAGATTGTGAACGAACATTAAAATTTACAATCTAACGCTTACATTTTCGTCAGATTATAAACGACTCATCGTTATCATCGTAACAGGTTACAAAAACAAATATAACAATCACAAATTAAACAGTCAACAAGAACAAATCAAACAGTCAAAAAACAAATTAAACGAGAAGATCAATAAGCACTCGGAAACGTGTCGAGAGTAGTACACAGTCGGAGAAAAAAGACCCTGATGCCCGCGTTGTCATCAAACCAAGATGGCGTCTGTGCTGTCAACCTTAAAAATATGAATTTATTAAGATTAACAATTTCGGGTAACAATTTCACTCATTTAAAATTATATATAAATTTAAAATTATATATAGTATCCTTTGCCTATAACAGATGTATTTCGTCACAAGTGACGAAGTGAACTGCGCCCGTCACCCTGAGACCTACAGTTGTTAAGTCTCATCATGTGCCTGTAATTTTATTGGCTCTCAAGGACTGCTGCCAGAACACACTATTAGGTGCTAGGCGACAGATTTTCTGCTTGGTGGTAGCTAGCTAGGCGGCAATGTTTTGCAAAATGCTATTCCACCTTAAAACATTGCAATAAAATTACAATATTCAATATTTTCCGTTTGCTGAATTATTAACTTCGATCCGTGCCTTAGCTAGTTGGAATGTTGCTTATATCATCAAACGTATAGAGCTTGTTATTAAGTATCACTTCGGGTACTTACCCTAGATACAATTATAGATATCATATAGACTTATTTAGTTATGTTAAATTTTATCCCATAGAAGAACACAAATAATTGAAGAAAAATACCAATCACTTCGTTGGTGCGTGTTAGTATTCGAAGCCTGCTCAGGAAATTGAATCGAAAGAACTTACGTAAGTATCAATATCAGTAATGAAACCGCAACGAAGCAGGGCCGCTACTACCATTCTACGAAATTTAGTTTTTCGTGTTTCCAGCAACACTTTTCACAACGAAAGTTGAATTTGCGATACGAAGTTTGTTGTTTGATATAGTCTATGGTCGGACCGCATCGTTCATCACAAATCTTGCCCGGCTATGGAATCTCCCATACTACTCTGAGAACGATGTTATGCCTTAATCAGTTATAAGTCTTGACAGAGATAAATTAAATAACATTTTCACATGGTAAGAGTCTGAGAGTCCTAGTTATGGATCAGCGAGGGTGTTGCTACTGTTATAGAAAATACAGGTTAGATATTTAGAATCATTTATGTTGACGTCTTTGTTCTCCACAGGTATTTATATCCTCATTAGTATTTGTGTTTTCTCTGCATATTTAGAACTCGACTTTCACTACCTATAAGCTAATACCTTGAAGCAGTGATGGCTCAGTGGCATTGGCTTTGGACTGCCGTGCAGCCATGGTTCAAATCCCGCCGCGGGCTTGAGCTTCACCGCATGGTGGAAGGGCTTTTTGCGAATGCCCACCTGGCTAGCGACTACCCTCAAGTAGAAAATCTGTCACCAAGCACCTAACAGTGTGTTCCGGCAGCAGTCCTTGAGAGCCAGAAAAATTACAGGCACATGAGACTGTACGTCTCAGTGTGACGGGCACAGTGCAATTCGTCGTTGACAAAATGCGTCTGTTATAGGCAGAGGTTAGTCCACTTAACATTAGGTAGGCCTCAGGCTTGTACAGTCACAATGACATAAAAAAAAACTAATAATTTATTCATATTTGCAAAATACACAAAGCATACGAATCCGATTAAAAAAAAAATGCATAATCTACATAGGCAAATGCTTGCAAGTCTATGCTACGCACGAAGTTAAGCAAAAGTAAGCCAATACGTGTTTCCGCGGATACCTTTTTATCGGACTCGAAGTTCGATACTTCGACGAATTAGAGTAGGGGACCCAGGAACCACACATCATTTCCGTGCGCTGTAATATTCGTTTCGATCCGTGCTTTTGCCTATTGGAATATTACTTACTAACTGCGCTCTGTGGTTTCATCCGCGTAGACAATGATGAAAAGTAATCAAAGTCAAAATCATTGACTCAATTTAGGCGTCTATACGACGCTCTTCAATCAATTTTAAATATTATGGTTTGCCGCTTAAGATAAAGGTAAGAATAAGAATAATAAGAATAATTTATTATCAAAAAACACAATTAATGACAGTTACACTAAATTATGAAATGCTTACAGTTAAAAGTTGATCAGGTATGTCAAGCGTTGGCAGTTGGTAGGTACTTAAATAGTAGATAAGTCATGTGATTAACTGATGATGATAAATGTTACAATCTGTAACATTTTTCATTTAGATTAGATTTAAACGTATTTAATCCTAGTCTTGGCAGATATGTTAAAACTATAAAAGATCTTCTTCAACCGAAACCAAGTAATTCGGACACAACAGACATGTTGTGTCCGGATGATCTATCTCATTGTTAGTTATAATTATATATTGTGTCAGTTTCAGGGTACTAATCCGGAAATATCACTTTGATTTGCGGATTTGTACTTTCTTTAACTTCGTCTCGGATTTCATTTTACTTTTCTGTATACACATATGTTGAATTACAATCCAGCTCAAAATTTGTATAACTTGTAAAATTATTGTAAATGAGAAATTGACTGTAGGTAATTTGTTTCGTGTACCTATCTAATTAATAAATAAAAATAAATAAATAAATCTTCGAGGTAAGTAGGTATTTATAATGGAATAACTTCACTGTACAGAATGAGGAAAAACTTTTGTGTGAATATTTACAAATTATTGGACTATAAAATGTTATGCCCCGGGCGGGAATTGAACCCGCGTTCTCGGCCCGGGGCATAAATTTTTGTGCTCCAATAATTTGTAAATATGATTTTCGCTTAGCATGCGATAGTGCTTTTAATCATATTCAGAAATTTTGTATAATTTATATATTTAGTTGGCACATATAAAACATGCACAAAATATTACCTGTATACCTACAAAGACCTAAGACCTACCTAAGAATTACTTTACTGGCCACTAACAGTTCCAGAATGCTTAATTGCACGACATTGATTCTTTGAGCACATACTTAGTAGGTGCTTCATACATATGCAACATAGTAAGTGCTTTATAGCTATATTAATTGGTAGCCCTGATAAGTTAAAGAAAAGCTCATAAATTATTTGAAATAATTCAACCACTTTATATGCCAATTAAAAGGGCTCTATAAGCAGAGCTCAGCCTCATGAATATGTACGAGGTTCGTCCTAATACCCTTACGGGATAATATCTCGATAAAGTCAACAACGTCGTATCTAGACTTCCGTATATAATATATTACTTGCTTAAGCCGTCCTCGCATTCTGATGAATTTATATTTTCAACAAAATGCTAAAGTGATTCGTCTCAAAGCTTTTGGTAACTTTTCAAGCGTACAGTTTAGTCCAGTCATCTCCATTTTCTGAGTATTGAGAAGCAATGGAGCGCAATATTATTTTTATGACCTTTTTATACAGTTATTTGACCAAAGTTGGGAACACACTGAGAAAAACGACCTAAAGGCTTAAATCGAATTTGACCTTTTACCGTTGAATTGTAAATACGTAAGATGAATTCACAACTCTTAAGATGATTTTCACCAATCAATAAAAATGTACCATGTTTTATAATAAACACAACCGTCAAAAACACCTTCCGTAAAGTATTTTCAGAAATGAACTTTTTAATACGATAATAATTGCAGTATTGACCATAAAATATACCTTACTGTTACGGCGGTTTATATACGGTGATTATCACTATAACGTACGACTTAATCAGCCTCATTGAAAGTCAATATTTAAGACAGACCACAAAATACACCTTAAATGAAGACGAAAAGAAACATTCGCCTTCACTGACCTCGTTTAACGCCTTCTAGCTGGAAGGCGTTTTTGTACGTATTTACGTTTGGTCGGTTTTTCGCCTTATACCATATAAGTTGGCCGTCATTAGGGCGCTTTTGACTTTTCTCAGTGCAGGATTTAGAGTCATGCTGGTTAGATGATACCTACATAATTTATCCTTGCCTTATTTTTTTATACATTTTACCCGTGCTAAATACTGAGCTACACTATATTTTGTATTTATATCAGCATAGTAGGTAAAGAAAAATTCTAATCTTCCATGTAAAGTAGATTTATATGTAAATGTGCCTGTTAATCTGCAATATAGCGTCCAATTGAGAAAATGCCGTCTGTTTCGTTTCATTCAACATAAATTGGGTCAGTGGAGGCGATAATCTACTTAGTTCGAGTCGCCCAGCTTCCTTTTAGAACTCCTTTTATTAGACTACACAGATATTCCAAAAAATTTACTTTTATCCATAAAGAAGGATAAATATTCATAATAATACCTGTTACTAAGTTTATGCTCAGGGTATATACATTCTACATTTAAAGAGTTTATAAAGGATGGGCCATATAGATGGGTCAGTATATAGAATTCAAAGTTATAGATATATATTATAATATACAAAGATCTCTTCTGAGAAACTATGTCATCAATTGCAGTGAAAATAAAAATTGCAACAATAAAATAAATGACATCTGCCAGTACTACAATAACAAGAGTTCTAGTGTAAGGTAACCTTCTCTGATAATTTACCGGTTTGCTATAACATTTTTTTACTGCACTTTGATTTTAATTGTAGACATTAAATTCAGTACATTATTTGTATATAAGGTGGATATTACTTATCAACAATACGGTGGGGGGTGGCGTGGAATCGACAACTGAATGTGTTCAACTCCTGTTAAATTTTCACATTCCTGAGAGACAGAGTTCTGTTTTTTTTTCTTTTCGGGCTGTTTAGTTTAGTAACCCTTACACAGCGAAGCCCAAGTACTTAAGTTATTCTATAAAATTAATAAAACCTTTTATAGGTTAAGACTTTCCATGATTACCCATCTAAATGGTCATCCTGTATACCTAAAACGATATAACAGGTAACCGGAGATAACTTACACAGAATATGTGTTATGGAGAACATTCGGTGCGACGCGTGATCAAAACCTATTTGGCTCAACAAATAAGCATTGCAATTCAACGGGGCAATGCTGCCGGCATGCTGGGCACGCTGCCAATTGGTAGTGGGCTGAAGCATTTCGACTGCCTGTGAATCTGCAATGACTTATAGGTTGTGGAAATGCTTTCATTGTAGTAGCTGTAGTGTTGTATGTGGTTCGTAGTATTTTGTTAATAAATTATAGAGGATATTATAATAAGGATATGGTAAAAATAATAAAGCCTTTAAAACGTTCCCGAGTGCAAAGGAGATCTTGACGTAAAGTGATTACCTCAGGGACCGTGAAAAGTGTGAAAAATGTGTTAAGTGAAAGCTTTGAATAACGTAAAGTGTTTACGAGCTTCTGTGGAGCAGGGTAGGTAGGTACTCAGTGATCTCTTCTTTCACTGTATTGCAACTCAACTATGCAGTCAAGCGTCTAAAGACACAAGCAATGTCGATTGGTTTGACCCGTTCATACATTTACGCTGATGCACAAAAGCCCTTAAAGGTTTGGGCACAACACTGGATTGAGTTTGCATAAAATTACATAATTTGGTCAGTTGTTCCATCAGATGATGTGCATTCTCACTTGCTAAAATGGATTCACAAACACCCAGGGCGGATTCCGTACGAATTCAGGCAACCAGCGCCACATTTTCTGTAGTGACTGATAAGGAGATGTTGGATGCATCTGGCGCTGGCGGCTAACCGGTCGCGATAGGGCCGGGTGTTATATATAATTCAATTTCTTTTTTCCAATTCATTTACCAACATATATATTGGATGGTTTGGAACCCTTAGCGTGCGAATCGGACTGGTATTTAGACGGATTTTGTTTTGAAGCGACAGAGAAGGCACAGTTATAGATATACTATTATGAAGCTTAAGAATAGAGTATACGGGGCGCTTTCCATACAGACGTAGTTTCGTCATATTTTAAAAACTAAGTTTTAAAACTCGTTGAAACTTTGCATGTAGGTACTTGTATATCCTAGAGCCTAATATGTATGCTTCTAGTTTGGCAGATTTCCGTAAAATTAATCCTTTTTACAATAAATCGAAAAATCGTTTTGTATGGGAATTGTTATTTTGACATTTAGATATATAATAAACAATAAATCGAAAAACTGGAAAACCAGAAACATAGATATGAGGCTCTGCAAAATGCGTGCATTTCACCGAGTTTGAACATTTGGTATCTAAAATGACGACAAAACTAGATATGGAAAGCACTCCGTGCACTCTACTCTTAATATGTGTATTGAGACATCGGCAACTAAGTAGGTACTTAAAAAATGGCAAATGCCAGACTTAAGTTATGAGTTTTGGTCGATAGGTATACAGTTCTTTGTAGCACCAAAACATATTGCTTTTTGTATCTAATTACTTGTAAGACGCCTGACTTCGTACTGACTGACGTTAACGGAAACGATACATAATATAAAATAGTAGATTCCCAACATCACGACCTACATTGTTTTCCGGCGTCCTGTCATAGATTATCGGGGGTCAGAGCTGCGGCGCCCCGGCGGCGGAAAGTGACTTTCCGTTTTGCCTGGTCACTGCTGTCGGTCCGTAAATTTATTTGACCTTTTGCAATTTGTAATTTTCTACTTAGTTTATCTCCGTCTCACCGTCTATCCGTCCTTGAAGAACTCAAGTTATATGCGTTATCCATTAATCTAGGTATAATTACCAGTATTTAAAATCACGTATGCAGGGATACTTAGTCTGTTAATTTCTTCTAAAGATCCTTATATGATACAAAGTCTTAGATCGAAAAACACACTTCACAAGAGTCTTTGTATTTCATTATATATTATACCTAATAAGTAAATTATTAAGGTACCGTGGAGTGCCGGGCTAGAATGTCACCCCCATACCCGTGGGTGTTGTAAGAGGCGACTTAGGGAAACACACCAGAAGGTGGGCAGCAGCGCTTTCTGAGGAACCGACATCTCACACTGCGATCTTCAAGACGCCTGCCAAGCGTGGGGATTATGGTAAAACCCTTTAAAATGGGGGGGGGGGCGTGTTCAGCAGTGGACAATACGGCTGATACAGTAAGTAGATAAAAAAATATTCAAGGTTTAAAATTTGTTTGAAATAAGAACTCGAAGCAAATTTTGTGATATGAAGAAATTTAGAATAGGTGTGAGCACTATGTTACGCAGAAACAGTAAAAGGGGTGCTTTTGGTTTTAGATATTAACCATGATGCCATAACTCTAACTGTGTTTTTTTAACCGGATGCCTACTTATTACAGTGTAATTGAGCCTTTTCACAAGGCAGGACATATTCGTAGTCAGACACAAAAAGCGAAGTTGAAGCGCTCGTAGCGAAGTTTACTTAGCTGTTCTCAACCGATCAGCAAAGTTAAGCAACGTCGCCCGTGGTCATGAGTTGGATGGGTGACCGCTAGTGACATTACTACTGAGCGTTTACGTGCTTCGGAGGGCACGTTAAGCCGTCGGTCCCGGTTGTCGTCTTAGGATGGCAGTCCTTGTAGCATGGTGGTAGGGCATTTTGCGAATGCCCGCCTGGCTAGCTACCACCCTCAAGTAGAAAATCTGTCGCCAAGCACCTAACTGTGTGTTCCGGCAGCTGTCCTTGAGAGCCAGTATTTCTAGGTTAGCCTGAACGACATCTTCGACCACATCATCACCTACCATCAGGTGAGATAGTGGTCAAATGCTAACCTATCAGGCATAAAAAAAAAAAAAAAAAAAGAGAATTGGAATTTAATAAGTATAACATATAAAATTTTAATCTTTAGTGCTTACAGAAACATAGAACTTTAAAATTTAAGGTGAGAGTTGACGTCCATCTCCATGGCATGTTTTCTAAAAGTTTTGTTGCTAGGTTGCCTAGTGGTTATACCTTAGGATAATAAATAGATTCAGGCGTTACTTTGCGGAAATCCATATTAATAATAACAAATATTTTAAAAATACTTTATGAAAACATTAAATTTATATTTTAATAAAACACTTAAAAAATACAAAAATATATCTAGTGACAATTCCGCCTAATTATGTTTTTTTTTCCGTAAAACAATGCTCTAAAGTCTCATGGTCCGTACTCTTTTTAGACTATATTTATTTTTATCCGATTACAGTTCATTACTTATATCATACTCCATGCAGCCTAATTATGCTTATACCTTCCTACTTGATCACGTACGAGTAATACGCGAGGTTCGGAAAATATTTTTTACGATATCTGATATATTTAAACATGGGATAGTGCTTGAAAAACCATATTATAAAATTAGGAAAGTAGTGATATCCTCGCTAGATTATGTTTGCTTACATTAGAAAAACTAGTTACACCCCAAAAGTTGCATATGTCGCTTAAAATAAACGTTTTTTATTTTATTTTGAACAATGCAACAACTTTTTAATTTTCTAACGAATAATTCACAAACACTATGGAAGTTTTATTCTATCAAGCAAATTTATTACTTATATTTTTTCCATCGAGAAAAATTTCAAAACTTTTTTGGGAATTTACTTTACCTTAGAAAATATAACCAAAATGAATGTTATAATTTTCTTTCTGCTGTGAACTATAAATATTTAGCTAAAACCTGTTCAGATAAAGCTATTCACTTGTGAGCGCTCTTTGAAACCTATAGATAATTTATATACAGCAGATTTAATTCAAAGAATCCTTACGTGTTAGTAGTGCAGGTGCAAGGGAGTTCACACCAAGTAACGTCTTTTTTTTCATCGTAAAAACTTACATACAATCTTCAAACTACATATATCTGTATAATAATACAAAATCAATCGTATAGATAACAACAAATAATAATGCTTGTCGGACTCCAGCTATGGATCACAAAAAAACATTACATGTTGGACCAAAAATGCCAAATAAGATATTTAAGCGTATCGTAATTAATACATATTTCATATATTACTATTACTGACAATATATTACTTATAATTATTACAATATATATTTAATGAATATATATTGATAGGTAAAGGAACGCGTAGATATTTCTTTAAAATACTACCTACCAAGACCAATTTTACGGTTAGTTCTCCTTACTTAACATACAATGACTTGCCAAAAATATCTAAAAATACACGCTCTCCCGTTCCCTTTAACCTCATTTTAGGAAACCTGAATCTGACATTGTAATCAGCCAAAAAGAAACTCAATATCGATGTAATTACGGCTGTCCTAACCAGGCAAGGGTCTTAAAACGAACTATAAAACAGTGACCAAACTTCAACTTTATAAAATAATATCATGTTCCGAAGGGGTATAACGTAAAAAATTTCTAGTTATGTTGGGTCCAATTAAAAAGGGCCCTGCATAATTAGGTGGGGTACAGTATTACAAAAAAATATAAATCTATGTGGTGACGAAAATATCAATATAATGAACTTGTTACTGGCATGGACATAAACTATAATAGCCTCTTTTTATTTTGGTAAATTTAACAAATTTTAGCAGAAATATACTTTAAATGGCGATTTAATCACATCATTCGATTGTAACAATGAGCCCCATATCTGGGGTACTCTGTTACATGTTTACAAGTTAATACACACATGTGAACATTAATACATCTAAAAGCTGTTATATAGAACCTTTTGTAGGGCGTTATTTAGCCTGTGGCTGTAAACTGGTCTAGTTTATGATATATTGATCAAGTTTTAATCTATCTATAAAAGATCTGTTTAAAAGCACACAATGTGAACCTTTCTAGTGCTGATGACATTGTAATAAACTACCATTTGCAAGTAGCTTCTTAAAATACTCATCAATATTTAGACATAACTCGTCAGTTTTACAATAATTAAATTGGAGTACACTGAGAAAACCGACTTAAAGGCTTAAATCAAATTTGACCTTTTACCGTTGAATTGTAACTACGTAAGATGAATTCACAACTCTTAAGATGATTTTCACCAATCAATAAAAATGTACCATGTTTTATAATAAACACAACCGTCAAAAACGCCTTCCGTAAAGTATTTTCAGAATTGCAACTTGTTATACGTTAATAATTGCAGTATTGACCATAAAATATACCTTACTTTTACGGCGGTTTATATACGGTGATTATCACTATAACGTACGACTTAATCAGCCTTATCATAAGTCAATATTTAAGTAAGACCACAAAATACACTTTAAATGAAGACGAAAAGAAACATTCGCCTTCACTGACCTCGTTTAACGCCTTCTAGTTGGAAGGCGTTTTTGTACGTATTTACGTTTGGTCGGTTTTTCGCCCTATACCATATAAATTGGCCGTCATTAGGGCGCTTTTGACTTTAGATTTTTCTCAGTGTACTTCAATCCTTTATCCTGCACTTGTCGTAAGTTATATTTGTAGAAATATTCACCAGACCTTTATCAGTCGATTGAAACTTTTCAACTTATCCTTTCCACGCAGTCACAACCACTTCTTTTGTTTGCAGTTTTGGGAATCGTTTCAGTACTTGAAGATTTATTGATATAGTTTATTGTGCGTCTCGGAGGTATACGCGGCTTATACAATACTTACCGCTCCAAAAGACTTTCATTCAATAGTCTTCAAAGTACTGAAAGAAACTTATAAAACATTTTACCGCTGATAGGTACATAACGGTATCCATAAGATTTTATGAAGGTTTTTCAGTCCATACTATGATGGAACTGAATTAAAAATCCTATTTAAGCAGTTTTTTTGCAAAATGATGTAGAGTGTACAGTATACATTTTACGCAATGACTGTCTATATAATAGCTATGGACTGCCTCGTTGGAGACGTCGTGAGGGATCCATGGTCATAGGTCAGTTTGCAAACACTAGTCTGGGTAGCCCATAAGTACAAAAAAAAGTTTCCGGCAGTTGTCCTGGATAGCCAGTAACATCTAGTCTAGGTGAAGCATGTTTACCAGGTACGACCGAAACGCAGGTGAGTAAGTGATCACAGGATAAACGAACTATTATCTTGAAAAAAATACTTTATTTTTAAGCAGTGATGGCTCAGTGGTTTTGGCTATGGACTGCCGCGCAGCAAGTCCATGGTTCGAATCCCGCCGCGGGCTTGAGCTTCACCGCATGGTGGAAGGGCTTTTTGCGAATGCCCGCCTAGCTGGCGATCACCCTCAAGTACAAAATCTGTCGCCAAGCACCTAACGGTGTGTTCCGGCGGCAGTCCTTGAGAGCCAGATAAAGTACAGGCACATGAGATTTAACAAATATGTCTCAAGATGACGGGCGCAGTGCAATTCATCGCTTGTGATGAAATGCATCTGTTATAGGCAGAAGTTAGTCCGCTTAACATCAGGTGGGCCTCGAGCTTGTACCGTCACAATAACATAATAGAGAAAAATTACAAAATCACAAGGTAAAAATAAAAAATACCACCAACACACTTAATACAATAATTACAGCCATGTTCTAGGTTAGTCTTTTATAGGTAATAGACTAGCCTTTGACCTCTATCTCACCTGATGTTTAGAGTTGATGTCGCATCTTCGTAGATGTTGTTAAGGCCAACCTAGAATTACTGGCTCTCAAGGACAGCTGCCGGAATATACGGTTAGTTGCTTGTCGATAAATTTTCTACTTGAGGGTGGTAGCTAGCCAGGTGGGCATTCCCAAAATGCCCTACCAATATGCTATATCGACTGCCATTGTAAGACAACAACCGGGATCGACTACTTAACGCGCCCTTCGAAGCACAGAAGCGTTCAATAGTTATGACATTAGCGGTATCCATCCAAATTATAAACGCGGCGGAGGTTGCTTAACTTAGCTGATCGGTTAAGGACGGCTATGCAAACTTCGCTTCAAGCGCTTTAAAATCATTTAACATCAAGTGAGAGTTCAGTCAAAGGCTAGTCAATAATCAATAAAAGAAAAATAATATTATATATTATTAAGCATATTAGGTTGCTTTTTATCCAAGTAGTAAAAACAATCAACTCATAGCTTGCGAAAGATTCACTACTTATCTAAAAAGAAAGACCACTCAGAACTTGGAATGTAGCCACCTTTATAAAAATAATTATCAACCTTACACGAAGAGCCACATTCATGAAATGATATTCTACCTGAGACTTGATATATGACCCGTGGAGTGCGGCAATTTCCTTAGGAAGCGTAGTCATGGCAACGAGGTGTTGTCACCTCCAGACTATGACATGTGGAAAATACCGCCCTAATGTAATAACCTATGTTACTTGCACATTTCTTGCTGGTGTACAGTTGGTGTAAAATAACTTTTTTTTACAAATGATAAAGGTCGTAGTCCTTGTTTTTCCGGGCCCTATGTCACGCTAAGTGGTATCGGTGCAACAGCATTCTTGCACTCTGTCTAGTTGCACATCATTTTACTGCTAGCACCTCACATACACAAATTTCTTCCCCTAGTCCATCCATAATTTCATTGACCTCTATTCTTATATATCCTATATCTACATTGTTATTATATGTTATTCGTCACACATGCTTATATCACGCTAGTCTATTACTCTTCAATATTTTTGGCCTCTTGCTACTTTAACTTCACTTTACTTTTTTAGATATATGTACTCATTCTTTATCATGTCCATTGTTGTTACACATCGCATCTGTGCAACATGCATTCTTTTCTCATCCACACCTTTGTTGCCCTGCATTTAGTTCCATCATCCGAGATATGTTTAAATGCTGTTGGGATAATTATAAGTTGTTGCTTATACATTTCTTCTAAATGCGATGATAAAACGAACTTTCTTGACTGGATTCTAGCAAGTTCGTTTAAGAAAAGAAAGTGGTACCTACCTATTTCATTCTGAAATGCACCATTTACGTCTGATACTCTCTAAATTAAAGCCATTAATCGCAGTTTGGAACCCAAACACGCACTCTATTATCTAAATAGTCAGACTTTTCCTAAAATTAATTTCTATACTATCGCCTACTAAAGAAACGAATCATTTAAAAGACTTTGGCTCCACATTTTATTGAATAAACTCCTTAACTATATATCTGTTAAAATATCTATTATTAATGAAAAATTTAATATTTTACACACAAATAGAAAATCAAGTAGAAAATCTGTCGCCAAGCACCTAACGGTGTGTTCCGGCAGCGGTCCTTGAGAGCCAGTACTTCTAGGTTAGCCTGTACAACATCTTCGACCACATCATCACTTACCATCAGGTGAGAGAGTGGTCAAAGGATAACCTATCAGGCATTAAAAAAAAATAAAAAAAATATGCATCGTAGAAATATTAGGTCCTTACATATGAAATTGGCGTTTTGTATGGGAGGAACAAAAAGTCGAATATTTTTTAATATAATATATTTAATTAATCAAAGTATGAACCATTATTTTCTATGCACTTTTGCCATCTCATAGGTAGTTTATTGATCCCTTTACTAAAAAAACCAGTCGGACGGGAATCAATAAAATCTTTGAAGGCGATTTGGACTGCCCCATCGGAGTTGAATTTTTTCCCTTGCAAGAAGTTATCCAAATTTCGAAAAAAATGGTAATCTGTTGGAGCAAGGTCCGGGGAGTACGGAGGATGTCTTAGACTTTCCAATTGAAGCTCTTCTAATTTAGTAGCCGTCTGTAGCGCAGTGTGTGGTCTAGCGTTGTCGTGAAGCAGCAGTGGCGTGGAGCGATTGACCAGCCTAGGTTGTTTAGCCGCTAGCTTTTCCATCATGGTTTGCAATTCCTGACAATAGACATCAGCCGTAATAGTCTGGCCAGATTTGAAAAAACTGTAATGAACAATACCGGCACTAGTCCACCAAACGCTTACAAGTAACTTTTTTGGGGTTAATTTTCGCTTGGGGCAGGATTTGGCTGGCTGGCCAGGATCTAACCATTGCGCTGAGCGCTTCCGATTATCGTAAAGAACCCATTTTTCATCACAGGTAATGATTCGGTTTAAAATACCTTCATTATTGTGCCGGTTTAGTAATGTAACGCAGCAGTCGACGCGCGTTTGCCGGTTTGTTTCAGTCAATTCGTGAGGTACCCACCTTTCAAGCTTTTAAATCTTCCCAATTTGCTTCAAGTGAATTAAAACAGTTTTATCACTAACATCGCAGCCTGCAGCTAACTCGGACGTGGTTTGCGATGGATCCGCTTCCACAATAGCCTTCAACTCTTCATTATCAACTTGAGTCTCAGGCCGTCCACGGGGCTTGTTCTGCAGGTCGAAATTTCCAGAACGAAAACGTTGGAACCAAAAACGAACTGTGTTTTCTTTTGCAACACGACCGCCATACACATCATTCACCCTTCGAGTTGTTTCCGCAGCACTAGTGCCACGGCGGAACTCGTACTCGTAAATAATGCGATATTTAAGGTTTTCCATTTTGTAAAATGAGTGACGCAAACAGAAAAAAACAGAAGAAAAAAAACAAATGAATGACGATCATCGAAGCACAAATACATGAGTCTATAGCTGTACAAATTTGAATTTGGAATTCCTTACCAAAGAGGAGAAATTCGTGATTAAAGTGGCCAGTACGAAAAACGCCAATTTCATATGTAAGGACCTAATATTTACCACATTTTAACCAAAACACCTAACTTAATATAAAACATTTTTTTATTCAAAGAATGTATTCCAGTTATCTAATATTATTAAGCATTTGGACTGCCTGTAGGCCTGAAACGGCCTTTAGGTTGCCTAATTATTTTCGTTGTAGTAGCTGTATTGATGTATTTAGTTAGTAGTGTGTTGTTAATAAAACCTATGTATATAAGTTACTATATTAAAGTCGACTAAGGTCACACGACTCGGCTTTTTACAAGAATAGTATAGGAAAAGTAATGTGAAATGTCGATATACGTGTATAAACGTAAGTAATTGATTGCATCATTGAATTGCGTTGTGGCGGAAAACGCTGTTTGGAAGTTCGATATTCTAGGTTCGATCCCCGCGTTAGACAGTTATTGGGGTTTTTGACCAAGTAATTAGCAGTGGCAGTCGGCCGACTCAAGAATTTGGAACAGTGCCCGGTAGATGGCATTAGGGTTGTCATATAAAACTGATTTAAAATGTACAAGGCAAAACGTGACGTTTAGATGCCTCTGCCTACCCTTTCTTTCTTTATTTTTTAAATAAGGAGGTGTTGATCTGTGAGTTATGAAATTTTCGCTGTTCATCACCTATATTGGTCATATTACTGAATAGTACGTTGAACGATTATATTATGCAATACCTACTGTCATACAAGATAGATCTAACGATTTTCACATTTAAAAAAACGTATGTACCTATGTCAAATTCACGTAATTCTAGGTATTACAATTACACTGAGAAAAACGACTTAAAGGCTTAAATCAAATTTGACCTTTTACCGTTGAATTGTAAATACGTAAGATGAATTCACAACTCTTAAGATGATTTTCACCAATCAATAAAAATGTACCATGTTTTATAATAAACATAACCGTCAAAAACGCCTTCCGTAAAGTATTTTCAGAATTGAACTTGTTATACGATAATAATTGCAGTATTGACCATAAAATATACCTTACTTTTACGGCGGTTTATATACGGTGATTATCACTATAACGTACGACTTAATCAGCCTCATGAAAGGTCAACATTTAAGAAAGACCACAAAATACACCATAAATGAAGACGAAAAGAAACATTCACCTTCACTGACCTCGTTTAACGCCTTCTAGTTGGAAGGCGTTTTTGTACGTATTTACGTTTGGTCGGTTTTTCGCCTTATACCATATAAATTGGCCGTCATTAGGGCGCTTTTGACTTTAGATTTTTCTCAGTGTAGAAAACCTATAATATACTTATAATTTAAATTTATTTATTTATGATTATGCTGGCTTACCACCCTTAGACGCACAATCAAATAAAACAAGCTATGTAAGTAAAATACACTAAAACCTAGATTTCTCTGCACAAAGGACGGAATTGGCAAAAAGAGACAATGAAATATTTACCTTGATTGCTTTAATTTATACGTCCATTAGTGACGTAAACCACGAAATCCTACAATGAAGAGGCTCGTAAAACACAGAGAGGGTTCGAGTGCCGGTTAACGATTCTTTTTACTATAAGTTATGTATGTGAATTTTACCTTCGATTTAAAAACTCTATTAATCATATAGGGTTGCGAACAATAATGAAGCAGTAGTGTGTCAAACATATGTGCTTAGAATTGAAGGCCTCTATAGCAAGTGAAATAACTAGGAGACTACGTGAAAAGGCATACTGCTATCCATCAGACGGGAAATTCATTCGTCTATTTGATTGTTATGTCACTCTACAACATAACCAAAAAGGTCAGACAACAGTAATTCAGTGACTAAATAGATATATCAAACTCATGAAAAAAAAATCATTGCAAAAATCCTACAAAAATCTCAAACATGTTTATTCGCATAGACCTAGGATATTTTCGCTACGTACATCCTAAGCCTATGTATGGTGCATGGTGGTAGGGTATTTTGCGAATGCCCGCCTGGCTAGCTACCACCCTCAAGTAGAAAATCTGTCGCCAAGCACCTAACGGTGTGTTCCGGCAGCTGTCCTTGAGAGCCGGTATTTCTAGGTTAGCCTGAACAACATCTTCGACCACATCATCACTTACCATCAGGTGAGATAGTGGTCAAAGGCTAACCAATCAGGCATAAAAAAAAAATTATGTTTATTCCGGTTTACACCGGTTACTAAGACCACGGTCGAAGAGACTGCTCCAGCATCCCTCATGGCTCCGGTGAACTTGCCTAGGCAACCCGGACAGAAAGCCAAAAGTAAGCCCAAAAAGAAGGCTCAGAAAGCACAACCGGAAGTGAAGCCACCACAACAACAACAGGATGCAAACCGACGGGACTCACTGGGCCAGACCATTGACGTACTTAAGGGCATCCTCGAAGCAGTCCAGGGAGGCACTGACCCTGAAACGGCCACATTACAGGGCCTTATGAGAATTCTCACCCCCCACAATGGATCACGGTCTTAAGGTGGGCGGGGAAGAGAAGACTGCTGACCCTCTTCCTCCGTGAGCATAATATCGACATTATTTTGGTCAGTGAGACGCAACTAAAGGCGAACACGAAGTTCAGGATACCAAACTCAAACATACAGACAGGACGAAGTCACAGAGAAAGGCGCTGCATAACGAGGACTCGCGGTCATAGTGCATCGGAGAATCATATATCAATTTCTGCCCGTGGAGAAACTGGCATCCATGCAAGCTCTGCGTGTGCTTGTCAACATACAAGGCCACAACTACAGAATTTACGCAGCCTATAGACCGCCACAATACAAGGTCAACACATCGGAGATCAGAAAGCTATTGAATACCAGCGATCCCATACTGATCGCAGGAGACATGAATGCCAAGCACACCCATTGGAACTCGACACACATAGACACCCACGGCAGAATGCTATTTGAAGACGCATGTAAACATGGGTATGACGTCATCGGCCCGGATGAGCCGACGCACTATGGCCCGCAGGGCAGAGCAAATGTGATAGATCTCTGTATCCTGAAGAACAAAGAACCCCGCCATCACAGCAAGTCATGTCGGACTTACCATCAGACCACCGGCCGGTTCTACTTCACTACAAGGATCTCCCAAGCAGAGTTGCCGCCCCCGCGTGGAGGCGGAAAATCTGTTGGGAGACCTTTGGCGCAGAAGTCCAAGAAAGGACAAGAACCGGACCGATAATGACGCCTGAAGACGTGGAAGCCCCCACTGAAAACCTGACCACAGCGATCCGTGATTCCCTTACCGCCGCATCTCACACCTCCACGATGGACGAGCGTCATGACTCTTTTCCCACGTGGATAAGGGAGAGAAAAGAGAAACGAGAGAGCTGTGGCAGAATACCAGATGCCCTACCTTGAAGACAAAGCTCAACGGACTCATCATCAAAGTGAAAACAGTACTGCAAGACATCTACATCATGGGAGCGACACATAGATGAAATAAGAGAAGAGATCCCATCCGTGCACAAACTATGCAAGCAACTGGCACGTGAACCGGAACCCGTAAAACCGATGATTGGTCCTGACGGGTTACTCAAATTCGAAGCGACAGACAGGGCGGAAATCTTTGCCGCACACCCAGTTCAAGCCTAACCCCGTCAGTGACCAACAGCATCACGACACCGTATTGGCCGAACTTACCACCTACTGGTCACAGACTCTGACACCAAAACAAGAAGAAAAAGAAATGATACAATATTCACCTGGTAGAGTGGTAAGTTGTATCAGAAGACTGCCTAACAAAAAGGCCCCTGGCATGGATAGGATCACCAACGAGGCCTTGAAGAGACTCCCGGCAAGAGCCATAGCAGCGCTGACGCGCATTTATAATGGCATCATGCGCTATGGCCATTTCCCAACGCAATGGAAGTCAGGGAAAGTGATTGTCCTCCCTAAGTCCGGAACAGACCCCAAACAACCAGCAAACTACCGTCCAATTACACTCCTATCGAAAGTGTTTGAAAAACTCCTACTGCAAAACTTGGTTCCGCATATAACGCCCAGAGAGGAACAATTCGGGTTTAGGGCGGAACACTCAACGACGCTACAAGTAACCAGACTCGTAAATGAAATGGCCACAGCCATGAACAAGAGAGAATACACAGTTGCAGTCCTGCTAAACATGGAGAAGGCCTTTGACGGAGTGTGGCACGAGGGGCTAGTGCACACGCTGTCAAGGTCTTCTGCCCCCAGGAAGATTATAAAAATGGTCGCTTCCTACTTGCAAGACAGAAGCTTTCAAGTCGCTATCGAAGATGCTCTATCCACGGAGAAGAAGATAGAAGCCGGCGTGCCGCAGGGAAGCTGCATCGCACCGTTCTGCTACGCGTGGTATACCGATGACATCTCTGTCATTGGGCACGCAAAGCTCGCACTCTATGCGGACGATGCAGCCTACTTCACGACGTCCATAAAGCGTGGAAACGCTGCAAAGCGACTACAGCCGACGCTAGACGCCCTACCGAACTGGTTGGGAAAATGGAGGCTGTCTGTTAATGTCAAGAAGACACAACCCATAGCCATTGGCTGCAAAAATCCGCCACCTCGCCTAACCCTACAAGAAGAATCAATAGAATGGCAGAACAACGTGAGAAACCTCGGCGTGACCATTGACAGACGCCTCAACTTTCACCACCACGTCGACGAGGTAGTAAACAAGGCTAGAATAGCCAGTTTAAAACTCCGCCCTATTCTTCTATCCAACCTGAAGATTAACATAAAGCTAATGGTGTACAAAGCATACGTAGGATCACGCATAACATATGCGGGGCCGGCTTGGTACGCCTATGTCGCTGAAACCAATAAGCACAGATCCCAACGTATTGAGAACAGATGCCTGAGAAAAATAGTAGATGCGACCAGATACGTGCGGAACTCTACTATATTCAGAGACCTCAAACATGAAGACCTAAATAGCTTCATCCGAAGACTTGCTACCTTCATGTTTGCGAAAGCAGACAATTCAAGCCTGCCTCACATTAGAGGTATCGCACCTTTATATGCCAGACCGCCAGACATCAGTGCAAGAAAGCACTCGAAGCCTTTCATCAGAGAGCTCATACTACCAAAAGAAGCCGATGAAAGAAGAGATGCCGCGACCAATCCGGCGATACCCCCAGTGGGCAACGCCGTGGTCGCTGATCGGTCCTCTGGGCTTCCCACCAGCGGGATTAACCTGGCGCGGCCTGATCGCCTAGGCACCTACTGCTCACTGGGCGGTAAGACCGGTGAGGTCTAAGGTACCAACCCGAAGACTGCTACGTAGTTACGGGGTAAGAAGAGCCGAAGGGCACAAGCCCTGAAGCTTCACCCCCAAGCGCAACTCGCGCCTGCGATGAAAGCCATGAGTGAAATGCGGCGCTTTAGGTTTTAGTATGTTCACCACATCGCGCGCCGTGATGGATCACAGAGAGTATTATAGCATCAAGTAATAATATACTCTTCGACAATATTTTGGACTTGAACCGAAATTTTTCATAGGCTAAGGTTACAAGTGCTTATAAAATTTACAACATATATTAATGATAATGGTGCATTCTTTTTACGAGACTTTTAAAATAACCGCATTAGTGTCGCGAGAAAACTTTTACATTATATTAAAAAATGAGTAAGTACGTGTTATTATGTTATTTTACTAAAATTAGGTCGAATAGCCAACGAAATTCTTGGTCTTCAAATAACAGATCTTGGTTCACTCATCATCACGCATACTGGTCAATTGACTTTGATAAATGAACCCTCTCTCAATCACCTCTTTGTGTATTACTTACGGACTGGGATTGAAACCGAACACTAAGCGATACTTCTGATAAAATAGATATTTGTCTCGTTTGACGAAAGCATCGCTTCAGAATGTCGTGGTTCTGGGTTCGATTCCTTGATTGGTCAGTTATTGACGTTGTGTGGAAAATGAGTTAAGAACTGTATCCGGTATATGTAGCAATTTGGTCGGTGGCAATAATAGCATTGGCTACCATTGGCTATTGTCTACAAGCGGCTAATAAGCGTTCTTTGTGTCGTTCTATGGGGGGGACGTTTCTTCAACAGTGGACGTCTTCCGGCTGATGACGATTATGATGAATAATAACACCGATGAAACGGAGATGCTTGAGGCACTTCTGCCATGCCTTAATGATGTGCTATATTTGTGCATATTGATAACACCCCTCTGTAGGATTCGCGTCGCGGACTTGCAAAAATCATATTCATAATAAATAAACGAATTTTAAAAGCGTTTAATGATAACTTGTCTATGTCAGTGCCATACTAAATCTAAAGGACTAAATAAATAATAATAATATACGAAATCTATATCATGCAGGTTTGTCAGCACCAAGTTTTATGCTATTATAAAATGCTTTTTCACACCACCACGCTCGACAGTGTTCAATTACATCATTATCATGCAATCTCAATGTATCGTATAGCATTACCTCTTAAGGGTGGAAAGTTGTATGAAACTCCAAAGAGTGTATAGTGATTTGAATTTGGAACGTCAAATTCGTGTGGAAACTTGTGGAAATCTCTAAGTAAAAAATGCCTATATGGCATAATGTAAAGACGTTTGTTAAAACATCGACATGGCCACCATAAGCAGAACTCAGGGAATTAGAACAATTTCTAAGAGTTTGAGACAAAAGACGATGTTTGCTCTTGTGTTTTCAGTTAATATTCGTAGCAATATTCGTTTTGACGAAAAATGTCGAGGATAGCGATTTAACTACTAGATACCCTTGTAGATAGTTAATTATGAAAAATAATAGAAATAAAAAAGCATTTCATTTCCAACAACCTTACAAAACATTTTTTACTTAAAACTACGCATATAAATTTTGTTCTGTTATTGGAACCGTACACTGGGTATAGGCCTCTTCCAGCTTGCTCCATTTTTCTCTATTTTTGCTTTGCTTCTCCATTGTTTTCCTGCTATTGCTATTATTTCATCTATCCATCTTTTTTTTATTATACTTCTTTCCATCGCTTTCTGGCTAATCAAATTTAGTTTTTATTTTTGTGATATCTGACCATGTTTGGAAGCCGTGTGTGAAATGTAGGTAATTAACTACCTGCTATTTATATTTTTACTTTTTTTCCTGTGACTTTGTCTGCCTGTCATAATATCTTTATATAATTTAGACGTTGCTCTATCATGATGTTTATGCTATATACCTAAAATAAAAAAAAATACGGCCTTATGTTTTTAAGAAAGTGTGTATATGTATATACCCCCCTTAGGGCCCCTTTGCTATATATTCTGGATCGTCCACAGTTGAATAGAGCCTATGAAGGGGGTTGGCTATAGGTACATCGTAACATAGTATTAATGTTCTTGTATTAGATTTTTTTTATTCAAGAAGACAAGGCACCCTGGTATGAGTTCCGTTTTAATTGCTGTATTTCCTTGATTTTTAATTGATACATTTATACATTTCATCGATTTACCATAAAGTACAAGACATAAAGGTAATGAAGGGATGATGACGCCTGCCAAGCGTGGTAGGCATATGTAATATAAATGGCATAGTTATCTTAAGTTAAATTATAGAGATCTGTCAGCTTTCAAAACCACCACAAACTAATCCACTTCAAAACACGTTTCAATAAATACACAGAATACCCATTTGCTCACGTAGAATATTACAATACCATTCATCCTCTGCCCATAGGGGAGACTGTGCGATAAAATATGTACATTGCATGTCCAGTCGGATAGGATATTCTGTAGCTTAGCTATCTAAATGAGTGTAACATAGGTACAGTAAGTAGAGGCATCCAACTATGAACCTGCTGGTGCTCCACGAGAATAGGTGATCAAATAGCAAAATAAGCCAAGAGGTGGCTGGTCTATAAAAACTAAGGTGTTAGCGTTACATGTGTTGACATAAAGATAAGAAAATGTTGCAGTGAATTCACTCTACCTCTTTTGAGTCAGTCTATTTGAGACAATCTTTTTATTTTTATGCCTAATAGTTTAGCCTTTGACCACTATCTCACCTGGTGGTAAGTGATGATGTGGTCGAAGATGTTGTTCAGGCTAACCTACAATTACTGGCTCTCAAGGACAGCTGCCGGAACACACCGTTAGGTGCTTGGCGACAGATTTTCTACTTGAGGGTGGTAGATAGCCAGGCGGGCATTCGCAAAATGCCCTACCACCATGCTATAACGACTGCCATCCTAAGACAACAACCGGGACCGACGGCTTAACGTGCCCTCCGAAGCACGGAAGCGCTCAGTAGTAATGTCACTAGCGGTCACCCATCCAACTCCTGACCGCGCGCGACGTTGCTTAACTTTGCTGATTGGTTGAGAACAGCTAAGTAAACTTCGCTACGAGCGCTTCAAGATGAAGTGACTGGAATAAATTAAGACTAAGTAAATTATTTGGCAAGATATATTTTTTTATATATATCACTGATCACAATAGAACATATTATAAAATGACAATGTGTTTCATTTAACAGCGCAAAGAACGGGACGAGAACAAAAAGTAGAACGTTATGTCGTCTCCCGCATTTTTATTTTTTCGTTTCCACGTAGAACGCAGAAAAGAAAATATGGTGTATAATATTGTTATCCCACTGAGTGGACTGACGACATCGTAAAAGTCGCGTGTAGTAAATGGTTACAAGTGGCTAATAGCCGTTCGTTGTGGCGTTCTATGGAGGAGGCCTTATTTCAAAAGTGGATGTCTTCCGGATGACATGTTATTCTGTTGTCTGATGATGATATATTATTCTGTTGATTAACCTGAAACTTGTGAAACATGCATACGAATATTAGAACTAAAATATAAGACTCAAATTCTCTATGTCTTGTAATTTTTTAAATAAACAAGGCTCTCTGTTATATTTGAAAATTGTTCACCAAACAAATGACGCCGAACAACAAATGTTACAACTGTAATACGTATGAAACTATTTTATTCGTAGGAAACTATGAATAATTCATATTTTATTCGTAGGTCCGACATTTTTTTCTGAGGTTTTCGCGATAATTACACATATTTTTTTTAATGTTAATGTGACGGATCAAGCTCAAGGGCCACCTGATGTTAAGTGGACTAACCTCTGCCTATATAACAGTTGCAATTCATGACAACTCACGAATTGCACAGCGCCCGTCACATTGAGACATAGTTGTTAAGTCTCATTGTGCCTGTAATTTCGTAGTAGTTTCTGTAGTAATTAAACAACTTAAAACGGTTTAAAGTTTATTGATTAGGACAGGTTATTCACGTGATATTATTTAACACTTACGTGTTGTCGATGTAAGGATCGCGGTTTAAAGTGGTTTAATTACTAGATTCTTTTTCGTTATATTCTTACAGCACTCGTTTTTTACTCATAATCTCTTGTCCCAGTTATTATGTAGGTAGGTACAGTCTTGTTATATTAAACCATTTCGGCGTCCATAAAACATCTTACTGTAGAAAATTACAGGCTCTACCACCACTACGAGTAGATTCTCTGTCCACCGAAGAGAATTACGCCCGTTACAGCTAAAATTAGGTGTCCGACACAGATTCCTCGTTTTACGAGAACCTATTTTGTCCCTCCTGGTTGCGCTGGTTTTCTGCTGTCAAAATTGAAAACAAAGATGTAGTCAGCAACATAGATACTATATTATTATATTCAATCCGACAGCAAGATTTTAGTTAAAAAAAATTCATGAGGATGTTTTTATTTTGTTAAAATTTGCAAGCAGCTTTTAAGCTTTCCCGCTAGGTTTAAATTGTATTCAAGTTTACAGCTATTCTGGAATATTTTAAATTGTTCTTATTGATTTTGGTCTCAAATAATTACCAGGTTTGCAAGAACGAACTTTTTTTATGCCTGATAGGTCAGTTTTTGACCACTGTCTCACCTGATGGTAATTAATGATGTGGTCGAAAATGTTGTTCAGGCAAATATTGAATTACTGGCTCTCAAGGACAGTTACCGGAACACACCGTTAGATGCTTGGCGGCAGATTTTCTACTTGAGGGTGGTAGCTAGCCAGGCGGGCATTCGCAAAAGCCCTACCACCATGCAAACTTTTTATTTAATTTGAAATAAACGACCACTGTCCTAAGGGAGCGATGGCTTAACGTGCCCTCCGACTCACGGAAGCGCTCAGTAATAATATCCCTAGCGGTCACCAATCCAACTCGTGATCGCGGCGGATGTTGCTTAACTTTGCTTGGTTAAGAACAGCTAAGCAAACTTCGCTACGAGCGCGTTAAATAATATGTTGATAGAGATGTAAAATTGTTATAATATTGGTATGTTATTTTAGGTTTTACCAGAGTTTAACAAATTATAACCACGACAAGATTACAAATAGTTAATTATGTTCATATCTAAGCTTGTAGTTTGCAGACGCAATAGGTATTCCCATGAGACTGCAAGGCTTTCGTCTACGACAGTGTAATTAATAATACTTCTCACGTCGGGATATCTAACGTCCATACCGTCCATACTACTCTATACGAATAAATATGTATTTACTTGTAGTTACTACTCTGCTCCTGCCTGCTAGCTAAAGTTACGATTTTCGCAAGCAGTTCATTCGAAAAAGTTTTCATTTTACACCAGCTCCCTTGAATTGAATAAAAAATTTAATTTGTATAATTTTGTTTGACAGATTCTGTGATTGATTTAGATGAATGGATACAAATGATATGAACCCATGTACCATATAGCTATATATATCTATAGAGCTATATATACGTGTACATATCCTCCCATAATGATGATCAAATATAGCGACTGAGAAAAAAATGTGCTGAATGAGCAGCATGTCATATCGTCATGAGTGGGGTGTTGCTGCGAATATGCAGAGCTCATTACCAATTGAACGCTCTTACTAATCAAGAAAGTCACCGTAACCGAAAATAGTAGCGGTAATACTTAGTGCATTTATTTTATTACGTTTATGTGTATTTAACAAAATACATAACCGTTCTGACCCCACGTCTACAGTGAGATAAGGAAAGGATGGGGATGAAGAGGGGTTTTTAGAAATAGAAAAAAAACGGTTAAAATGAGTGAAAGTCTTCATATTCAAATCAGTTCTCATTGGTTGTTGCTGTGGGTGGGATTACCTAATTTTAAAGATGATCAAATGTGTTATTTCTATATACTTTATCATAAATGTAAAATATCTATTACAATTTTATCACAGTTCTGGAACTCTTCTAATATATCCTACTGATCTATATATAACTGATTTTGACTATATTTTTCATAGCTTCTTTAGAAAAAATACTTTTTGACACGATAAACTGAGTTGTTAACGCGATAGCGAATATATAACCTAACTAATATCAAAGTCAAAGTCAAAATAATTTATTCAATTTAGGCGTCTACGACGCTCTTATGAAGGTCAATTACAAATTTTAGTATTGAAATATTCTACATTGTACTGCCACGTTCAGCAAATAAATTGTATAGAGCCACTGCGAGAAGAACGGGCAAGAAACTCGGGGCCATTCTTTTAAACATCTTTTAACAATGTGTTACATACTTACTATATAATAGAGTTATTACAATATTTGTTTAAATTATGTAGGTGACAGGTAATAGCTTGGCGGAGGCGGAATTGTCCAGGCATTTTTGTCGTTTATGTAATCAGAAACTGTGTAGTAGGATTTCTTAATCAATATGTTTTTCACATGCAACTTGAATTTCCCTTCTGTGAGCGTTGTAATATGTTTGGGAACTTTATTATAAAACTGCACACAATTACCTAAGAAGGACCTTTTATTTGTCTTTGCTAATCTAAAACCTGGCACCGCTATTTTATCTTTATTCCTAGTATTGTAATCGTGATTGTCACTGTTTAATTTAAATTTACTCAAATTTTTACGTACATACATAATATTTTCAAATATATACAGACTCGGTAAAGTTAAAATATCAATTTCTTTAAAAAGATCCCTCACAGATTCCCTAGGACCCATTTTATATATGGCTCGAATTGTACGCTTTTGTATGATAAAGATTGTCTCTATCTCAGCAGCAGTTCCCCACAGCAATACACCATACGACATAATACTGTGCAAGTACGTGAAATAAACTAGGCGAGCAGTAGCTACGTCTGTTAACTGTCTTATCCTAAGAACTGCATATGCAGCAGAACTAAGTCTTCCGGAGAGATCATGTATTGTGTTCCATTGTAAAGTGTTCCATTGTAAAGTGGAATCCATTTTGATTCCCAGGAAGACTGTCGCTTTGTCAATAGGGAGTTTATCTGGGCCAAGCTTTATGTTTGGTTCAACATAAGGAACATTTGGTAAAGAAAACTTTAAACATTTCGTCTTTTTAACTGACGCATGTAAATAATGTACTATCTAAGATTTGTAAATGGTTCGCCGCTAATAATCTTCTCCTAAATTTCACTGTCTTTCCTATCTACTTTATAAATCAGAGAGGTATCATCTGCGAATAAAACAATATCGCAGAAATCTTTGACCATGCAATGCAAGGCAGATCATTAATATATGTTAGAAACAGAAAAGGTCCCAAAATTGATCCCTGTGGTACTCCCATTTTTACCAATGACCCGGAAGAAGTATTGCCATTTATTCCAACCTTCTGTAGCCTGTCTGACAGATATGACTCTATAAGATTCAGAGCTTTTCCACGAATACCATAGTGGGAAAGTTTACGAATCAGAGTGCAGTGCTCTACTCAGTCGAATGCCTTGGATAGATCACAAAATATCATCACCAATAGCATCATATTCAACAAGGGGAACGCTGCGGGCGGAATCTAGTTTTCGAATAGGACAGAAGTCATCGTTATAAATAATCCTGTATTATTCCTAAGGCAGATTACTGTTGCCATTTCAAATTAACAAGTATAAGAAGAGTATTCGGAGAAAGAAGTCTCGGAGAAAAAGAAGTTTCGATTGAACCCCGCTTGGGGCGACCCTTTATGGTAACCATCTAATTTTATCGCTATCGAGAATAAAATTAAGGACAAAGAATATTATTACAGATAAAATATATTAGGTATGTCATAGAAAAAGTAATTAAACTGACAATTTTAATAAACTAGATGAAAAAAAAACTAACTGCACTGCCATGACACGTGAACCTATCAATCTCACTAAGTTTCGGTCCTACAAGGTGGGCAGAGCCGTGCAAAAGTTATGTAAAACGACTCATTGGTTGTTTTTATACTGATCGGTTCATAGGCTTAAATCATAAATCATAAATCAATTTATTGGTAATTATAAAATTACACGTCAAAGCATACATTAATTTGTATTACATCGTAAGAATACATCGTAATTTTCATTAAAATAAACATTAATAAAATGTCACATTAAAATAATATTGAACTTAATAAAAAATATATAAAATTGATAATAATTCATTATAATAGAAAATTCTAAAACTATGTCATTACTACAAGTAATGCTTTGTCAAGTCATTTAACAACTTAAATTTAACAGTTATAAAATTCTTCAATGCTATAAAACGTTTGCTCGATAAGCCAGCGTTTCAATCGCAACTTGAAACAGCTCATATTCGGTGATGCTATTATATTTTTGGGTAGTTTGTTGTATATAGTTGGTCCCATGACATGCGAAATTTTAGTGGACTTCGTCAACGAGCGAGTTACACCCACGAGTTTGTCATTACCACGAGTATTGTATGTGTGCACATCACTGTGCTTTGAATACGAGGCAAGGTTATGCTTCACGTACACAGCAATTTGGAAGATAATAACTGCAGGCAGCGTTAGTATACCTAACTTCTTAAAATATGGACGGGCGGAGTCAGTCTGTGGGATTTTTGCGATCGCTCGAACGGCACGTTTCTGCATTCTGAATGCTCGCAACCAGTCCGCAGCCCGCCCCCAGAGCTCCGCGCCGTACTGCAGCTGTGAGTGCACTGTCGCAAAATAGCAACTACGTACCACCTCAGAGGGAACAACTCGGGCGAGTCTTTTCAGGGCGAAACATGCACTCCCAAGCTTGCTACATACTTTATTAATGTGCCTATCCCATTGTAAGCCTCTATCTAGCTCAAACCCTAGGAAAGTAGTAGATACCTCTTGCTTAATCCTAACATTATTCATAAAAACTGCTAGAGGTCTTGGTGGAGACCCTGCTAGATAGAACTGAATGAAATGGGTTTTCATGAGGTTAATTGAAAGTCCGTTCACCTGAAACCACCCAGAGAGTCGTGAGGAGATGTCATTTAGTTTTTGCTCTAGTTGACTATGAGAGGTCGCTGTGACCACTGCAGCTACGTCATCAGCGTACATAAATATATCAGCATCGCTGACAGCGTCCGGCAGGTCGTTGACTAGCAACGAAAACAGAATGTTTGAGACAGATGATCCTTGGGCTACTCCCATGTCTGTTGTCAACGGTTCTGATTTGACTGCGCCAGCGCACCCTACCACAACTTGCGATCTATCCCGCAACAGGTCAGCTAACAAGGCAAGCGGCTTCCCAGTTATCCCATAATGCTGCAATTTAGTTGCAAGTACGGTGTGGTCAACAACGTCAAACGCCTTTGACAAATCACAGCACAGGATCGCTACTTGCTGGTGTCTTTCTCGGGCAGCCAAAATGCATCTCACCACTTCTCGGGTAAGACTAGTTGTAGACCGATCTATTCTGTAGGCATATTGGCGATCAGATAGGGCGTTTGTTTTTGAAAAGAACGCAGTAAGACGAGAACTCAATCCATTTTCAAAAATTTTGGCTAGTATGGGAATTATTGACACGGGTCTATAGTTCTCTAAACACGCGCGCTTACCCTTTCCCTTGAATAAAGGCGATACCTTACTGATCTTAAAGATAAGCGGAAATGACCCTTCAGCCAAACATCTGTTGAATAGGTCAGCAAGGATTGGAGCTAGAGTTTGTATTATTAACTTTACTATTTCCATCGACATACCGTAAATATCTTTCGAGGTTTTAGGTGGGATCCGTGTCGTTACAATCCGGTACACCTCATCAGCACTAAATAAACAAAGTCTCAAGGAGTGGTCTGCTGCGGGGCGCACCGCGCGCAGCACGTCCACTGCACGTGCGACGTCAGCGCGAGGCGCGCCGCACGCATCCGCCGCGTTTAGGAACATACGATTCATTGTATCTACGGCACACTTTTTGCAAGAGAATTTTTTCCCATTTGAGGTTTGGATGACCTCTGTGAAGTCTATATGAGAAAAATTAGATTTTCCTCTTTCTATGTTGACAACATTCCACATAGCTTTTGATGGATTTGAATTTGTAGCCATAATGTTTTTATAATAGTCATATTTTGTAGTTGTAATTAAATTAATATAATATTGATTCATGTCATTTATAATTGTGTTTATTGCGTCAATGTCTGGGAATAATTTACTCACATTAATAATGTCAAATAATAACGATTTATAATCTTTAATATCCTGGCTTATCCAGGCTGAGTCATGCTTCCTAATAGAAGTTTTGCGTAGTGGGAAACAGATTTCAAATTTGTTTCTGACAATGTTAACAATAGCCGTAGCTAAATCTGAGGATAGACGATTTTGTTCCTTAATCCTCTCCCAATCGACACTATCTACAGACGCGGCAAAATTTAACTTATTTTGTTGCGAGAAATTTCGCGAAAATTTTGAGGCTTGGGACAAAACCTGTTTCTCGCACCGCACTTGACTCCTGACCGCGAGATGATCGCTGAGCTTTGTGGCGAGAGGCGCCGCGCTCATCAAGCCCGTAGGGAGATTCGAGTAGACGTGATCTATGCTGGTGGCAGTGTTTGCAGTGATACGTGTGGGAAAACTCACCTCATTCAACATGCCATGGGATGCCATTATATCGTTGAGACGCTTCAAATCGCTGTCCAATTTGCGTAAACTATTTATATTAAAATCTCCGACTAAAATACAGTTCAAGCCAAGTTCACTGATTTTATCGAGCAGAGGTTCCACATTGTCAAGAGAATCCTTGTCTGACACTAAATTTGTCCTATATATACAAGCAACAGAAACAATTGTATTCTAGCAAGTCAATTGCAGATATTTCACAGTACCGTTCCACTGACAATTGTGTTAAGTCAATATTTTCTACGCACTTTATGTTATTGCTCGCATAAATACAAGACCCGCCGTGTTGTGTTTGTTTGCTTAGGATGTACAAGACCAACAGTGATGGATGAATGGTGTAACAAAAAATGAAATGTAAATGTGTGAGTGACATAGTGTTGTCATGACGCGAGCGTAATACTATCGAAGTGGTTTCTTTTAATTTTTGATATTTGAACCTTAATATTGCCACTTTTGAGATTGAATTAACATAAACTTTTTGATGAGATCACATTAACCGAATTGGGAAATAATCATCTAAGTCAGGTCACAGCACAACATAACTACCGGTAATAAAACAGCAAGATAGGGTTTGGATTTCCTTTACAGTTCAATCCCCGCCCGAGACATAGATAGTGCGACATTGTCTTGTCTAGTGCAATAAAATAATATCATTATCACATGAACAGCCAGTAGACATGTATTTGTGTACCTACATGTGGCTGGGTTTGTAATAATCCCCACGCTGGACAGGCAGGTGTCTTCAGGAACCGCAGTATATAATGGTAGTTCTTCTGAAGGCGCTTCTGCCCACCTTTATTTTTACTTTTACTTTCGTCATCTGTTACAGCTCCCACAAGATATGGAGAGATGCAATTTTAGCCCGGCACCGCACAGATGATTTCCGTCTACAAGAAAATATTTTTTAATTTAAATTTGCATATGTATGTGGGATTTTCAACAAGAAGTTTATTTTTCAATTGGGGCAACACCAACAGCATGACAGTTTTGACGTTTAGTTTTTTTAACGTATTCGTAGTAGATGCTTTGGCAATTGTTACAACGAATTCAATTTCGCTCGAAAATTGCATTAAAATAATTAAAACCACAATGAAAATGGTGGTTCTGTTCAAGTTACATTTCGTAAAGTTCGTCTTACTTTCGGACAACATAATCGTCCTTCTGACTGCTATTAAAAATTTGGTCGCTAAATTTGAGACGACTGGCTCGGTACAATATGTGCCAACCAACACCAAAGCGTGTTCGACCGGGTCGTACAACTGAAAACATCACAGCCGTGAGCCACAGAATATCCAAATATTTTGTCTATTCCTCTTCGATCTCTACAATTGGGGTTATCCAAAACCGCCACTTGGCGAGTTTTGCGTAAGGATTTGGCTTTCAAGCCTTACAAGGTTCAACTAGTGCAAGAATTGAAGCCGATCGACCATTCACATTGCCTTAGATTTGCTCAATTCGTTCAGGAACAACCCGGTGGTTTCTCAGAATAAATATTTTTTTCAGATGAAGTCCATTTTTACTTATCAGGGTACGTAAATAAGCTAAATTATCGCATTTGGGCTTCTGAAAATCAAAGGGCAACTATTAAGAAGCCTTTGCATGCTCAACGTTTCACAGTATGGTGCGCTATGTGGTCTGGATGCGTGATTGGGCCGTTTCTTTTCGAAGATGGGGCTGGAATTGCGGTAACGGTCAATGGATCACGCTATCGCGAAATGTTAACAACTCAATTTTGACACAATTTTGGTTTCAACATAACGGTGCTACATGTAACACAACCAATGAAACGATGAATTTATTGCCATCGAAATTTCCCGATCGCATAATTTCACGAAATTCAGCGGTAAAGTGGCCAGCCAGAACGTGTGATTTAACATCACTGGTATATTTTTGGTGGGGCTATGTTTATTAAGACAGAGTCTATACGGAGCCAATCGAATCGATTGTAGCCTTAAAACTCAAAATCCGTCATGTGATTAATGAAATAGATCTGCCGTTTTGCCAAAAAGTAATTAAAAACTTTGATGAAAGAATCGACATGACAGCGTGCTTGTGGGACATTTGCCGGATATATCATATTTCATTCAGAATTGCCAAACTGTTCTCTTCGTAATAAAATAAATTTTTTAATCATTTTTATCTAAATTCTTTGTTTTATTTTGTTTCAGAAAACAAAGTTCTTATTGAAAATCCCTTTAAATATTCAGTACTTATTTTTAAGTTAGTAATAAACACTCATGTTTGGTGTCAAAATAGGCGACTTGGGAAAGAACGCGCCACTAGATCAGCATATCAGCACATTCACATCGATGTGAGTAAGGCGTTGCTGCATATTGGGCGCACATCGCATAGGATAGTAAACGAGAGGTAGCGTGCAAACAGTGAACGAGAGCAATACAAACGGGGGTGGAATCAGGAAGGTGGATGGCCGCATAAAATCAAAACCAAATCTATTTACAATTTGTCCTTAAGTTTTTAGAAATAACCTTATTCCTTTACGTTGTTAGAAAATACTTATATTTGATAATGTTAATAAGAGTTACTCTTCTCGTATGTAAAGTTTCTCTGAAATAAGTCAAACTTGCGCTACGTAAACACTTTCATGTCGACAGATTTCGAAGAGTTCTGAGTAGGTATTGTAATGACTGAAGGCCTATATTGACACAATTAACTTTATTGGTATTTTGCTTTAAACTTGTCCGTTGTAGAAAATTGGGGACAACAACATTTTATGAAATAAATTAATAAAAGGAAGCGCTCGTCAAAATTATCTGGGGTAACTTAAGTTCGTAATTGGGACTGAAAAACAATTTAATCTTCTACGTCAATGCCTTACAAATATTTTTCTTTTCGGGGTCAACAACGGTTTACGCAAATGTTTTACAAAAAATGTATAAAGAATTTAATCTTGGGAAATAGCAATTTTGTGGTACTGCAGTTGACCAACTCGGTCACCATGGCCTCTGCTTTTCTCGAAGTGCTGGTCGAATTTCCCGCCACGCCAGCCTGAACGATATCATTCGCCGGGCTTTTACAAGTGCCAATGTTGCAGCTGTTCTCGAACCGAACGGTCTGATGCGTGACGATGGTAAAAGACTGACGGCATGACTCTGATTCCATGGAAGCTAGGACGGCCCTTAGTGTGGGACGCTCCATGCGTAGACACTTTAGCGCCGTCACATCTTTCTGAAACCAACGTGAGGGCTGGCGCCGCGGCTACTTCGGCGGAGCGACTCAAGCGGCGCAAGTATGCTAACCTCAGTATAGGTTACATATTTGAGCCGTTTGGTGTAGAGACGTTGGGTCCGTGGGGACCGGGAGCTCATCGTATTTTCCAAAATTTATCAGAGCGCTTGGTCGATGCGACGCATGATCAAAATGCTGGCACCTATTTGGCTCAAAGAATAAGCATTGCAATTCAACGGGGCAATGCTGCCAGCATGCTGGGCACGCTGCCAACTGGTAGTGGGCTAGAGTATTTGGACTGCCTATGAGTCTGCAATGGCTTATAGGGATCTAAATGCTTTTATTGTAGTAGCTGTAGTGTTGTATATAGTTCGTAGTATTTTATTAATAAATACAAAACGCCGGTTAAAAAAAATCTAGCGTTAAGATTCCTAAATATATCATACAGAGTATGAATACCGGTGTTACTTTGCAGAAATTCAAAACCAACTCAAAGGAATCTCATTTCTCTTCAATAGGCGAACTTTTACAAGTTGAATTAAAAATTATGTAACAAGTAAGTATAAATTAAAAAAAAAACCGATTGCAAATTATTTATTTTCGTAAAAAATTAGTTTGATACCCCACTATCGATGGTTTCGGAAGTTTATTTTTTCTCATCTTATTACGTCTAATAACTGCCAGTTTTTTTATAAAATCTAATGATATATTATAGTATAATAATTGTACATTAAAATCGGTTGAGCCGTTTCTAAGTTATGGCGGAATAAAGAAATTCACAAACATACATACATACCTGCACCCTGAAAACTTAATATTCCATATTTGTGGGCAGTCATGTTAAAACTATGAAATCAACAGCTGTCATAATAACCACTGTCTTTAGACGCTGTCAAGTGCTGAAAATTTGTCACTATCGGACTACATAGGAGTGAAAGAGAGGCAGCGATGGTGAAATCGCGATCAGTAGGTAAAACCCGAAATAAAGCTTAGTAACACAAAACTGATAAGGTAAATTAAAAATATAAATCATCCCTCGTGGTAAGGATTTGCTATTTTATTAATATACTAGCTGCACTTGCGACTTCGTTCGCGATTGCCGTACCTGCAAACTAATTATTCACATTTGAGCACTGTTTATCTCATATTAAGCAACGCTGTGGTCTGCGGTGAAGCACTCCTAGTAAAGAATAGCTCAGAAAGGAGCTATTTAGTTTGGGTTTGAAAACTCCCGGGTATATTTTTCAGAAGACAGTAGTTAGGTAACTCAGAAAGTTTCTTCGCGGTTCGCACAATAAATGTTGAAGCAAAGTACTTTGTGCGTTTCTTTGTAATTTCGATTATAAAACGGCATTTTTTGCAGAGGTTCTCCTTGTTTGGCGGTAGAACGAAAATATATTAGATTGTGCACTTCCATTGCGCAGTCTCCAAAATGTATCCGGCAAAAGATAGATAGTTAAAAAAAATTAATTGTGGAGAATGTACCAAATTTTTGAGTTCTATTTTAGAAAGCTGGCAAATCTAAATAAGGATGCCCAGATGTCCGTGAGGTGTTGAGCTGCCCATGGGGTGCTGGGCTGCCCGTAGGGTTCCAGCTGCCCGTGGGGTGCCGAAATGCCCGTGGGGTGCTGGGCTGCCCTTGGGGTGCCAGGTGGCCCGTGGAGTGCCCGTGGGGTTGAGAGCTCAATCGTCACTGTTCTAACAAAAAAAAAATTGAAATTGGACTACGCGTTCATAAATTACAACTTAGTAACATTTTGACTTTCATCCCCTTTCCCGAGGAAACTGCACTAATTTTCGGGATAAACAGTATACAATAACCTTCTCCGTAGTATGAACTCAAATCGTGTTAAGTTTCATTGAATGCCATTCAGTGGCCCATGGGGTGCCGGGCGGCCAGTAGGGTAGAGAGCTCACTCGTCACTATTCTAACAAAAAAAGAATAATTGAAATTGGACTACGCGTTAATAAATTACACCTAAGTTTACATTTTGACTTTCATCCCCTTTCCCGAGGGAGCCGTACTGAATTTCGGGATAAAAAGTATACAATAACCTTCTTCGTAGTATGATCTCAAATCGTGTTAAGTTTCATTGAATTCCATTCAGTAGTTTTAGAGTGATGCGCGGCCGGGATACAGAGAGACAGACAAAAATAAAAAAATACAGTTTTGGCATCAGTGTCAGCTACAGAGTGCTCTCAAATATTTTTTTTCTAAATATCTGTCATGTACAGAATTGGATCTGTTACAGTTTTATTATAAGTTTAGAATAGACATAGATTTTTGTACACATTCATACGTAAATAAGTTGTGTTGAAGTACAAGCGTAATTTAGAGTCAACTTTGCAATTTTATTCTATAGAGAAAACTTTAAGGAAATATGTTTCGGACTTTTTTCGACCTTAGATAATGTGATCAGAATTCATATACAATTTTCTTACTGCTACAAACTGAATACATTTTGCTAAAAATCTGGTCGTAAAAAATAATCTATTTAGCACTTGTCAGCGCCAGAAATCTCGAACCATAATCTACATTTGGTAACTATTACACAGCAATAAAACTGCTTGGCTTTTATATTAGTGTCAATTTAATATGTAACAGCACTAGAACTATTTGAATTTTCTTTTGTTCCTTTTTTTCTCCTCGAAACAATAGTAGAAACTTATATGGACTCATCCCGAGAAAAAAGGTAATTTTCTTTAAGAGACTTTTATAGGAAGTAGTTTTTATTTCGATTTTTTTATCGCTGATCAACACGTTAGCCTTAGATGACCACTATCACACCTGGTGATGACGTGGTTGAAAATGTCAGGTCAACCAAGGACAGCTGCTACTAAGTGACAGATTTTCGGCCATACGGGCAAAGCGAAACGCTCAGTAAGTGTGCCACTTAGTTTCTCGATGGCCACTAGCAATCAGTTATTCAAATCATGAGCAGAGCGGACGTTGCTTAACCTAGTTGATCGTTGAACAAAAACTAGGCAAGCTTCGCTATAAGAGCACTTCACACAAATATTTTTCCAGTGTTTTGCAACCATTCGTATGGAATCGTTCTGGGAACTCGTAGGAGCGATGGAAAGAACTAGAAGGTAGGCTCAAACTCCGGATCAAAAGCCGGTAACTGATGGTCAAAGTCGGTTCTACGTTCTTTCCATTGTACGCTTAATCATGTTTTCTTACAGGGAAAACCTAATCTAAATCATCGATGTTACGAACTTCGGGTCCGAAACAAAGATATCGACAAAACACGTTTTGGCATACTTCTGTTTAACTTCGTTCGTAGCATAGACTAACAAGTTTTAGCATGTAAAGATCATGGTAGTAATAAGTACTAGTTGTACGTAGTACTTATTACTTTCATAGTATAAATATTGAATAATATTTTTTTTTATTAGATTCGTATGGTTTATACTTTTCCCAAATATGAAATAATAATTTATTCGTTTGCTACGTCGTAGTCAAAGTCGAGTTCTAAGTGCAGAAATAAAATAAATAAATCATTTGTAGTCATGTCAGTCATTATTTAGTGATATGTTGGTTAAGTTACTAAATCTTGGTAGGGAGTTTATGCGAGAACTCGAAAAGCTTTGTTCAAATATGCCTACTATATGCTTATGGATCGCGATTAAAAGTATATATAGCATTAATAATACTTAAGTTGCCTATACACTACACTGTGTACGGATTTAAATGGAGAAAAAAGAATTGCAACGTAGGTATGTTATGTTGTTGTAACGGCGAATTAAGTCGTCAAAAGGCAAATTTTGAACATGTTTTTTAGAAATTGTAGTACGCCTAACATATATGAATAATATGATAATATTCCGGAGGATATGACAAATATTATGTCTGATTCGAATACATGATTCCATAGATAAATATGATAAAATATTATATATGATAAAATAGGCTTATGTTTAACTTACCACCAGATATAGTTACATATAACAAACAAAAATTATAAATGATAACCAAAATTAAACCCCTATTTTAATGTATACTTATAGCCGAAGTTTTAACATCTCCCTATACTATTTAAGCAAAATTACTCAAAATAAATTATTGTTAACCCAAAAGTAGTAAATTATCACCAAAAGTAGTAAATGATCACCTAAAGTAGTTTTTACATCTTGCTAGAACTCTTTTGACGCATCGCCGGCCGCTGCCGCGGCACGGTTCAAGAATTGCATTTTGTAGACTCATTTCACTTTAAATTATATTCTGTATAGATAACGAAAGCTCAGCTTCACGGAAAGTATTAGTAATTACTGTGGTAAGGTATATAATATCAGATCTTACATTTTTTAATGTAAGAATATATCAACTGATATGGCTTTCAATACCGTTTCTTATAAAATTTTGTTCTATAACATAACGATATAACATTTTACAAATAAATTTATGCCTCTAGAATTTTGATGGTATGTATTATATATATATTATATATTGTCAAGGTTCTGGCTATTTTTATTTTCTTTTGTTCGTTAATTTTGTAATCCTAATGCCTTTAATTAGGCCTTTCAATAACATCACTTAAAAGATTCTGTAAACAGAAAACAATAATTTATTCAAACGCAAACAATCTATTAAATAATTAACGCAGATGGACGATCCCAACCAAAAGACGCAGTTATTAAACTTAAATTTCGGGAAAGGAACCGAATAATTCGCGATCTTGGATTCAAAGAGGTTTTGAGAGATGTCGAGTAATTGATATCAATTAGGCTTACGTCGGCAGCGGGTGGCCGCGGGCTTTCACAATGGCCCATCCACTCATTACTTTCCCTATCTCGGCCACAGATTATATCCTAGATACAGCGTTGCTTAGCTAAATAATGGCCTCGGGAAACTCCATCCAGATCGTCCCGTTGATAAATTGTTTTGGTGAACTGCGTTAATTCTTTACGAGAGTGGCTATTATACTGTACAAATAGGATTTCTATGGTTTAGCTTTTGTTTTGTAGATTTTCGTTTAATCTTATCATCTGATTGCGGAATAGTATAATAGGTAAAGCCTACGTAGTGAGATATATTTGGATTATTAAGTTTTGTTATTTGTATTTAAGATGTGAGCGTTTCATTGGGACAAAAAATTCTACATCTCTCTACGTCTTTACTAACAATGCTCATTTCCAGTGAAAAAGCTTCTAGGACAGAGTAAGTTTCCGGTATTAATGACAAACCTATTCATAATATATTTTTCAACACCCTTGCTCGTAAAGTGAGCTTTATTACATCGTTCTTAGGGCCATAAACCGAACTATAACACCCTCGTGCATAATAATATTATACACTAGTGCGTAATAGAATTATCCCTACAAAGTTAAGTTAGTACCTAACTGCAAATTATATGCGAATAAACAGAGCATTTTCAATTTAATCTTGTAATACAGATTTGTAACATCAAAGTGGTTTATATGTAATCAAACAATACATTTGTCGCGCGCAAAAAAAAACTTGTCCACTATTTTCCATAATTTTCGTATGTTGTTTGTATCGCATTTGTGCAATATATATATTTTTCCTCGCAAGTGTGTCGTAAAAGTGCGTATGAAACTCGTGAGCAACTTGCTCATTATAAACTCGGCTTATTTACGCCCTCGCCTACGGCTCGGGTTGCAACACATGGCCTCGTGTATAATGAGCAACTTAGCTCACTTGTATTGTACCCAGCATGAATGTGATCTATTAATTTTCTGTACCTATTTTAAGCACAAAAACATATATAACATGACTTGTTGACGATGTTTAAATCGTCCAATCGAGATAAAAAGGGATATTATATCTACATGACATTGTTTTATTATTCTTTATGCGATCGTGATGACATAAGTTCGAAGCCTTCCTGGTTTTAAGTGGTAACCTCTGCTTATAACGGATGCAGTTTGTCACAACTTCACTTCGCCCATCACGCGGAGACATAAAGTTGATCAGTCTCATGTGACTGTAGTTTCACCGGTACTGATTTATTTATATGCTTATAACATAAGAACGACACTGCCAGTTGTACTTAGTAAACAGGGCATACATTACATTATAAACTGGAACATAATAATGTGAACATTACTGTTTAGCGGTAGAAATAGGTATGGTGGCAGTGCGGAGACATGATGCACAGAGCGTTCTTCAACTACTAAAATTAGACTTGAAGTTTTCGTTTTATTTCTACTCCTTGTAATCCTTTAAACTAGCTGCAACTGATCTCTTCATTCACCAGCATGGACAATCGACAACGACAACCGTGGACGCATTTGCGTTCACTGATCGACCAACGTGAAGTAAACTTTGGACACTAATTTGGCTTAATGAAAAATTGTCCAATGCTACCTACTGGCTGACATTTTTGAAGCAGTAATGTCTCAGTAGAGTAACACTGGTATCAGTCTATTTCATAGAATAGTAGTGGCATTTCGCGTGCTAGGTTAAATCCTCAACATGAAAATCTTTCACTAACCTAACGGTATTTTATCAGTTGTCCTTGTAACTAATTCCTATTCTAATTCATATTCAAATGTTTTTCCTGTGACGAAATATTCTCTTTCTTTCGTGACTATGAAAATAGGAACAGTGATGCTGTAATTAGTCAAGACAAAGTAGTAAATTACATGAATACATTTTAGAAACACTTGATTTGCCAATCATGATAGGTACTTATAAAATTTTTGCGTGCCTCTCATTCTACCTGACATGCCATTCTACCACGACTTTACCGTGGTACCTGCCATTGAGTAAAAAGATGATGGACAATACATATCACGGAAGCTTTAAACAATTTTAATCTGAATAGGTACTGTACTGCGTTGCTACTCATACGAATTATTAAACACTTGCAGTTTCCGGTGCGACTCGCATTTGCTATGATCAAACCTACATACACGGCGCAGGGATAATCACCATAAGTGTATGGATTATATATGAAAAATACATGCTTCTCACATGGAAAACTGAATGTGGCGTGCTCGTGCATCAGGAACTGTTTCAATTATTCATGTACCAGATGGAAAACCAAAGGTGTGTCTATCAAAATGCCCTACCATAAACACAACACCTGTGCAAGCACACGCTTTTGGCATTGCAACCCATGCCAGGTACAGCTAATATAATATAAGTAGATACGGTATTTTTGGTTATACCTTCAACACATAACTTAAATTTTACTTCAATACGTAATTATACATATACGACACGATTATACAAAGCATCCAGTTAGTCGAAGCTTAGCACATGTTTGAAACTTGGGCATCCTAATCTACGTCGTAACTCGGTCGCGTTTAGCGACTTCAAATGTTACCCTCATGGGACGTTTGCCAAAAAGCAGATTAATTTAATGTTTACAAAGTTATGGAGACCATGCTTGTGCAATACATGCCTGTTATCACAATGGCACGTACTAAATTTAACGTAAGTAGGCTAAATCATACACGAAAATTGGTAGAGTAGATACCCTTTTAAGTGCTTCAAGGTGTATCAATTTGAATATAAGTCGGCATTTGAAACTGTAAACTAAACAATTGCACTGAAAGTAGTGATTATATTTTTTATTAATATATTTATTATTTGATTATGATTATTGAACTACACATAACTTTCTTACGGTTTTTAACAAGTATTTTTAAAAGTTGGTAGGTAAGTAAAATAAATTTCAAATTACAAATATACTATGGAAAAAATGTAAGTCATGTGCGGGATTATTTATATCGTAAGAAGTAAAAAATAATTCTATCGTATACTTGTAATTTTGTAATGTTATCCGCATAGCAGGCGTTATTGCAAACATAACAATATTAAATTTCTCATGTTTATAGGTAAATCACAAACGGGTTTATTCACGCTGAAATTAAACTCTAAATAATAATTTGACGTCTTATCGAACTTTCGATCAAGATGCACTGCAATACAACGTCAAGTACCTACTCGTATATACTTGACTACGGCTAATGCAGCTTGATCGACACTTTGAGGTTAGGTTAAATGTTATTTTGATGTTAATTGGTGCGTGAATAGGCCCTTTAGTGATTTATATATAAGCTTGAGAAGCGCACATAATGGTAGATATAATGTTCATTATGAGATATGTGCGGTAAGTTGAAAATTACAACCGAGACGATATTGCTACAAGTAAGCAGAGGCTGTAATTATCAAAGCGCACGTATGTCATACGATGTCATATAACATATTTGCGAGGAAATGTGTTATAAGTTGATAATTTTGTGTTTTGTTACAGATAAATTGTTATTAATTTTGATGATTTATATATCAAAATTAATTGGAATAAAAAGAATTAAATGTTTATAAATATTATATTTTATCTCCCAAAGTTAATTTTATTCATAAAATGTTGACCACTTTTCTGAAATAAACACTCATTGCTAAGATTTAAAAAAGTACCGTTCGTTTTGACGGAGGATGTTAATAAACCGTGCGTTTTACCTTATTAAAAAGAAAGTCATGCGTTTTATATTACAATAACGCACATGTACGTACTGAAAAACAACACGATATTGAAATTGGTAAAATAAGGGACCGTTTACGAGCAAATGTGTTATAAAGAAATAAACTAACTTATACAGTCGAAAAAAATAGTAACAGATTTGAGCATGATTAATGTATTTTTTTTGCTATCGTGATGGAACAAGCAATAAGTCCACCTGGTTTCAAACAGTTATCTCTCCCTACAAGAGATGCAGTTTGACAAAAGTGGCTAACACTGCGCCCATCACCCAAAAACATAAAGCTATTAAGTCTTATGTGCATGTAATTTCATCAGCACCCACACCCTTCGAACTGGAACACAGTAAAGTGTACATAGCTTGGCGGTAGAAAAATGTATGATGGCAGTACTTCCGGACGCACTCGCATAAAATGTTCTACTAATACATGTCACGCAATTTCAAGTAATAATAAAATATTACAAAATTACAAATCTCTTTAACTTTATGTGGCATTGCAACCCATGCCGGGTACAGCTAGTAGGTATAATATGAAATAAGTAGATATGGTATTCTGGTTATACCTTCAACACATTACTTAAATTGTACTTAAATACGCAATTATAGATATACGACACGATTATACAAAGCATCCAGTAAGTGAAGTTTAGCACATGAATGGAACTTGGGTTTCCTAATCTACGTAGTAGCGGTCTACATAGTCGGGCTTAGCGAGTTCGAACGTAACCCTCATGCGACGTTTGCCAAAAAGCAGATTAATTTAAAGTTTACAAAGTTATTGAGACGATGCTTATGCAATCTGTAGATACACATGCCTATTATCACAATGGCACGTACTAAATGTAACGTAACTAAAAGCTAAATCATACACGAAAATTGGTAAAGTAGATACCTTTTTAAGTGCTTCAAGGTGTATCAATTTTAAGATAAAAAATTTAAAATGTTAACCAAACAATTGCACTGAAAGTATTGATAACTACACATAACTTTCTTACGGTTTTAAACTAGTATTTTTATAAGTTGGTAGGTAAGTAAAATAAATGTAAAAAAACAATTATCATGTTTATAAATCACAAATGGGTATATTCACGCTCAAATTAAACCCTAAATAATATTTTGACATCTCATCGAACTTTCGATCAAGATGCACTGCAATACAACGTCAAGTACCTACTCGTATATACTTGACTACGGCTAATGCAGCTTGATCGACACGTCGAGGTTAGGTTAACTGTTATTTTGATGTTAATTGGTGCGTGAATAGTGATTTATATATAAGCTTGAGAAGCGCACAGTATAGTAGATATAATAGGACATTATGACATATGTGCGGTAAGTTGAAAATTGCAATCAAGGCGACATTGCTATAAGCATAGACTGTAATTATCAAAGCGCACGTATGTCATACGATGTTTTATAACATATTTGCGAGGAAATGTGTTATACTTTAATAATTTTGTGTTTTATTACAGATAAATGGTTGTAATTAATTTTGATATAATGTATATCAAAACTATGGATATTTTTTTTTTTTTTTTTTTTATGCCTGATAGGTTAGCCTTTGACCACTATCTCACCTGATGGTAAGTGCATGATGTGGTCGAAGATGTTGTTCAGGCTAACCTAGAAGTACTGGCTCTCAAGGACAGCTGCCGGAACACACCGTTAGGTGCTTGGCGACAGACTTTATACTTGAGGGTGGTAGCTAGCCAGGCGGGCATTCGCAAAAGGCCCTACCACCATGCTATAACGACTGCCATCCTAAGACGACAACCGGGACCGACGGCTTAACGTGCCCTCCGAAGCACGGAAACGCTCAGTAGTAGGTAATGTCACTAGCGGTCACCGATCCAAATCCTGACCGCGCGCGACGTTGCTAAACTTTGCTGATCGGTTGAGAACAGCTAAGTAAACTTCGCTACGAGCGCTTCGAATATAACATATAAAATCAAAATTAATTAAAATAAAAATAATTAAATGTTTTATAAATATTAAATTTCATCTCCCAAAGTTAATTTTATTTATAATTGACCACTTTTATGACATAAAACTCTTA